>JAMXBD010000125.1:0-1200000 GCA_024138025.1 Combretum micranthum | reverse complement strand
GGGTCAGTGGTAGAGTTGGTGCTATGTCCATCCAAGCTCATTTGCCCCAGGCTTTTGCAAAAATGTTCATTGATCAGTCTTTCACACTGTGCAGATTATCCGGCCACAATTGGAGGAAATAAAAAATGAGATGCAGACTAAGGTATAGAATGTTCTTCTAAACTACTTTTTCACAAAACTGTTGTACTCATGAACCAAATACAGCAAATTTATCAATGAGGATGTCATGTATTTGCTTATTTTTCTAGATTTTGTATCTTTCTGTGTGTGCAATTTGAGGAGATGGAGGAGTGGGCAGCCTGTTAATCTTAATTATTTGACTTAAATCTAATGGTCCTGTTTATGTTAAAATGAAGCCAATCTTGTACATTAATTGATTTCAGTTAGATGCAATATGCACGAAGGTAAAACATATTCCTGTAGTTAAAAAGAAAGACGTGAGAGATTTAAAACTTCTCCGGATTATTGTGAGTTGTAGTGGTTGCTTGTCTTCTTTTACTCCTAAATTCTTCTTGTTTTACTAAATTAAACCTTTGAAATTCACTATTTCAGGTGTAATTCTGGCTGTTTACACTTGTAGCATGCTCAAAGAACTGTTTACAGAGTATGGACTGTCATTCACAAAATTGTAAAGCGTTCAGTAAAATTAGAAATTGTAACACACAAGAGTGTTTGACTTGCTTGCTTGATTGATGTATGTGTGTACATTTTGTAATTCAACTTATTCATTGAGAAAGGAGTCTACCTTGTGGAATTGCAATTGTAGCACTTAGGGGTTAGAGTTGTTTCCAGGTCACAACAATGCACTTTTTCTGGCTTTTTGAAAAGTTAGGGTAGGTGTATTAATTTTATGGTGGTTATACTTCTGGAGTCATATTCACACTCCTTTGAGTCTTTGATTACTCTACATGGAAATAATAGACAGTCTTGACAATCTAAATTGACATTCTAAGAGCCCCTTATTACTTTAAATTGCTTTTTACGAATCATACTCATACGATTTAAGACTGTATATCGATACTTTCCTTTTGGGTTTACTTCGTGATTGTGTGCCATATTGTTGGAAAGGGTGTTTTTGCTAGTACTTTAGTATGATTGTTTTGGGCACTTGATCTATTACCTTGGTGCTAAAGTGGAGAATTAATTAAAACAGCATTTGCAAGTGCGTTTCCAAGATAATGGCCTTCAAACATAGGCAAATGTGCCAAGCTTAGTCAGGAAGGAACAATCAGCTTTTACTCTTGGGAAAAGAGAGGAGGGGGTTTGGTTTGGATGGGGTGTGGGTGGGGGGTGAGATGGTGTTGTGGAATCATTGACATTATACTGATTCACTAGAGCTAGCTATGGTTATCATTGCAGGAGCATATGGCATGATTAATTATAATTTCAGTTCTTGCATTCTCATAAACTGATCATGGATGCATCAAATGTCGAGTCTCTGTCAAGGAAGTCCAATTTCCTTTTGTATTTTTGTGCTTGGAGTAGAAGGTTTGGGGTAATGCAGAAGATGGAAAATTCTTTTACCTTCTGTTTGAGGTATAAGGAGGAGAAACTTATTACATTTGATTTACCAAAAGAAAAAAAAAAATTATCACATTTGTGTTTCCTATGACATTTTGATATTTTAGAAAAAGAGGGGGGGGGGGGGGGGGGGGTTGGGTGGGTGTGGGGAAGGGGGAGAATGCTGCCACTGTTGATATGATTAAGGAGGCCCCATTAGATTTTGGCTGGAAACTGTGTCCATTTGCTAATGAAACAAGTGATCCCCGATTTCATAAAATTTGATACTTTTATTTGGATCTGGGTTTATCTTGCACAAAATTTTTAGCCATCCTTGTTTTAGTTTGGGGTTTTTTCTCTGTATCATAAACATTTTTAATCTTGACTTTATCTTTTCAAGAGTATGGATCCGAGGGCTGTTGCTGAAGGTCAAAGAAAGATGAAGCAATTGTTCACAGAGTAAGAAACCCATTCCTTTTATTGATAGTGTGGTGAGAGTAACTTATTTTGCTCTTGATTGTTCACTCACTGTTATTATGTTTTTGCTACTTTGGAATTCATGGCATTATGTTATATATTGAGATATCAATAATAGTTTGATCAAGTCCAAAGGGATTCTATGTGTGCACACCCTTTCTTTTTTGAATTTCTTGGGCAGAAAAGAGATATTATAGTAATTACAATTTCTACTGCCCTTGAACCCCTTTTTCATTCCTATGTCTTAGAGGAACAATGTGTTGGAGCTTTGCATGCATAAGGGAGTTATGTTTGTTGTTGAATTCCATGTGCAATGTGTTGACCTTTCCCTCCTCCCTTTGTTTAGTATCATTGTGTCAAACTTTTACTAATGTACCTCTTTCTAATACATATTCCAACATTTCAGGTATAAAGTTAGTCCATTCACTCCTATGAAGGGACTTTTCATCCAAGGCCCAGTCTTTGTCAGTTTTTTCTTTGCGGTAAGATTTACCATATTTTAAGGGAGAAAAGAAGGATATTGTATTTCTTCACATGTTAATAAAAAATGTGGGATTGTTTAGTTAAAGATGGTTGGAAGATACAGATGTAAGCTAACTGTCACTCTGTGTCATTGACTCTGATAATGTTTCCTCTGGTTGATTATGTGTAATTTGATATCAACTTAAAAGTGGACTTTAAAAGGGGTTTTTATCATAATTTTTCTGAATATAGATCATCAAATAAGCAGTTCTTTGATTGGCTTGGAAACTTTTTCTCGATGAGGATTTTTTTCTTCAGTCCTGTAAACTGGTCTTAAAAGATCTGGTACAGGAGGCCTTTCTGTTCTTTTCCTACTTCTTTTTAATGGTTAAATTGTTTTTTGATGTTGCTACATTGACACTCAGTTTAATATTCAGACAAATGTCAACAGATATAGTGGAAAAGGTTGTGGTTTTGCTAAGAATATTTGAAATGCATCTGGACGATTGTTAATTAGTAGCCATAATTCATGGTACTTTTTAATCTTTTAATTCCATAACTAACTGGTTAGGATGGTTGATTGCTAAATCAACCGCTGACGTTTTTTTGTAGGTAAAAAACATGGCTGAAAAGGTTCCATCTTTTCAAAGTGGTGGTGCATACTGGTTCATGGATCTTACAACTCCAGATAATTTATACATATTTCCGATTTTGACTGGATTGACATTCTTAATTACTGTGGAGGTGGGAACCTACCTCTCTCTCTCTCTATACACAACATGCACACCCCCTCCTCTACATACTCTTTATTTATTTTATTCAAGTGATGTATTGTTGTGAAATGATTATGGAAGTTGAAGAAAGTGATTTGATTATGAAGTTGATAAATTGCTGAACCGTGATTGGATTTTTTAGATCATAATATACTACACTTTGATATTTTAACTTGTTGATATGTATTTGTATATCTTTGAAACTACTGGAAAGATGTGGAGGGTGAAATAAAACCATTTCTTGATCAGATCAGGAAATTGGATGAAAAAGGATGATGAAATAGAGATTTGCTTGAGTGCCTCAGAAGGGAAAACCTTTTGCTGTATGAAAGGGATGGGGACCTTGGGAAAAGAAATTTTCCATGAAGTAATAAATAAACCACCAAATTGGGAAAAAGAAGTAGAAAAAGAAAAGATCCTTGGATAGGTTATTATTATGGGGTATTAAAACCCCGCTTCACCTATTATCTTTGTAACTTAGCCTTAAGAGGATCATGGTCACCTGTTTTTCCAATGTGCTTTCTCTATTAAAATGTGGAATGTAGTTGTTTCTGACCTTCATCTCCGTACGTCCTTATCTTGGCAAGGTGCCCTACATGGGCTATTGTTGACCAACGGCAGCACGTATTTAGCTCTTGGTGCCACTTTTTCGGCTTCAGTCTATTGTATTTGATGTCTGAGGAATTCTGTATGTGTGGGGAAGCATCTCACAGATCCGCTTTTTCTAGTTCGCCAAGTTCTTTTCTATTCAAGGCTTAGTCCACCTTAGCTTTTCGCTTGTGGATCTTGTTTCTTTGTAATCGGTGGTTATAGTATGGTCTTTTATTGAGTGGCTATCTATAGTTTTGTTTGTATATTAGTGGCTCGGCTCTTTTCTTGCTTTTAGTGGTTGTATTTTCCTCTTTGGTATTAATGATTTTTTTTTTATTTACCCACCCCCTCAACCAAAAAAAAAAAAAAAAAAAAAAAGAGAGAAAGGAAAAGGTGTAATTTGCATCAGGCTGACTGGACGTCAGTTGGATAGACTAAATCAGCAAAGTGGATTAACGCTAGATAATCTTTCTATCACATAAGTTTTGTTGGGATCTCTTTTCTCCTCCTTAATTGAATAACCAGAAATTGTTGATCATTTATGTTGGATTTCCTAAATCATCAAATCCAATGCCCTGTTTTGCATGATTAGACCATCGTACATATCGGTATTAGAGGTGACTTGGAAGCACCAAATTTGAAATTTTCTCTGTTTTGTGATTACAATATTGCTTTTGGTATCTTCAAGTAATGCACTATCTAATCTACATTATATTTGCTGTCACAAGGTTTCTCGGACTTTAATTATCTATATTAAAAAGATCAGAAAAAGGTTTTAGGCTCTGGTATTTTATTTTTATTTTAATTCAAAGCAATTATTTCTATTTTAAAATATATCTGATTACTTATAATGTGATGGTGAAAATTTTTTAAACATATGATGGTAATTGGTTGATATTGTTTGAAAGTTCAATGCTTGAACAAATGGGGAAGATTTCTGACAAGGTCTAATTTTAATTATATAAACAGAAATCGTGGTTCCTGCTCATTATATTTGCAGTTTTCTTGTAGTTTTTGTTTCTTACATATCTGGTTGATTAAGCAATGACGTCACATTTTGAGGGCTGTAGAGGCAACAGATTTGCACACGTAGTCTATGTTATAAAGGCTTCCTTTGATGGACACTATTTACTTGTTCTCGTATTGTATATATCAGATGGTTGTGAACCTACTCCTGTTTATATAAATTAAAGATCAGTGTATTCACTGCATGAACTGTGCCAGCATCTATGATCTCATGTTTCTTTGCCATATATATCAAACAGAGCTACTTAGCAGTAGCTGCCTTAGTTGTGTTGTATGCTTGAGTTGTGCTACTTTGTGATGATCATCTAACATTTCTCCTTCTCTCAGTGCAACATGCAGGAAGGGATGGAAGGAAACGCTGCTTCAGGTATCATAAAAAATTTTTCTAGGGGTCTTGCTGTCCTCACTGTTCCATTCACTGCCAGTTTCGAAAAGGTAACAATCTTTATAGGTTTCTTATTTTGTAAAGTTTTGCTTTCTTTTACTTGTCAGAAAAAGTTGTTGGGTTCTGTATTTCTATCCTGTGGATGTCCCAGTAGCCTGCTGCTTTCTGGATTGTGCATTTGAGCCAGGAAGTGGTTTATGTGAATCGGGTTGAGGATGGTGTTGTGAATCTGAGCACTATGTTGGAGAAGTATTTGAGACTGATCTAAGTAGCAGTGGCCTCCTGTTGTCTCTCTCGATGTAAGGTGTTGGACATGCTTCATGAGTGGGTGGTTGTCCACCTGACCATAAAAGTCAAATGAAGATGGATGAACTGATTGAAATGTCAATGCCCTGCAACCCTGTGTGAATATAGCTTCTTGAAAAAGATAGTAAAGGCTATGATTTAGTATTTGGTGAACTTGTCACTAATTGGTTATTTGCATGATGGTGCATTCTCTGTTTGATAATGTCAAAGTTGGAATTGGTGCACAAGTAGATGCTTCATGCACCTCAAATTGGAGAACGATTCATTTGTGAAACATTGTTTGCATGAATGGTCATGTCTTTCTTGTGAGCGCCTCTCCACGACATCACTCTGTCACCCTTAATTGCATATAGTCTAGATCCATGGTGTTTCTTTTAGTTAGGACTAGATGTCTTTTGATCTTATAGATTATATATTTTTGGTAATCTAGATTCATGCGATAATAATATGGCAATTGTGGGAGTTTTCATCAACAAAATTGGTCTGTAATTAGAAAGGCTTGTTGATACCATATTAATGTAAAATCTTTAAATTATCTGTCTTGGAAAAGCTGAGGATAGTTTAAATGACCCTTGACTCTTTCCCTTTTCATATTCTATGAAAATCATGGCTACACTGAATACTAATATTGGCATCTTCTATATGTTATGAATCTTTGGAGTTGCCAACCGTAATTGCACTTTTCAACAATTGCTTGATGAGATGCAGTCATGGTAGAGTTTTTCAATATAAATAATAATTGTCATGTCATTAGAGGACAAAATACGGACTGTTTGTTACAGGCTTTTGTAGGATTAACTATGACTTGCCATATTGATTTCCGAGTAAAACTATGATTTTCCCTATTGACAACGTTGGGAATAAGCTTTGTTTTTGATACCTGAATACCATAGTTTATTATCATGGGTATTTCTCATCGGTAGTTGGTTTGCTTCCTATATCTGTAGATTATTGCTCTGATTGTACTTATGCTTTGTCCTTACTACGACCAAGCTAATGAAATCCGTTCTGGGTTTGCTCTTTGCAGGCAATATTTTGTTACTGGATTACCTCCAATATATTCTCTCTGTGTTATGGACTTGGTGAGCACTTCCTGCCTGTCTAATTTGTTAAAAACTCTGATAAACATAGCTGCTTTGGACCTTGTCTGTTCTTTTCCTTGAACAATTTTTGAGTTTCTGATTCCATGTCTTATCTTCCCAGTGATCAAGCGCCCTGGTGTTAAGAGGTTCTTGGGTATTCCGGACATGCCTAAGCCACCACCATCTACTAACCAATCACAATTCTCGTTCCTTGATGCACTCAAGAAATTTTCATCAGTACAGCAAGAGTCTCAAAATGTTGGAACCATACAATCCTCTCCACTTGCTGGTCGTAAAACCTCGTCCTCTGCTGTTCTAAGCCAGAAGCTTAAGACACTAGAGAGGGAGGTAAAGGGAAGGAAGAAAAACAAGAAGAGGTGAAGATGTCGTTTTCAAGGTAGCAGTAGTAAGATCCTATTTACAACAAGCTTTGGCAAATTTTTTCAATTTTGGCAAATCAAATATTTAATTCTTCCCCAGCATATAAATGGGTTGTAAGGAGCATGGGATGAGGTAGTTACTACCTGCATTTTTTGGTACCAATAAAGATCATGGATCCGCAGTTTAGGTAGATGATTGTATTATTACTTAGTTAACTAGGCAAGATATCTAGTCTATGTGGTATCATTGGAGATTCAGCTTAAGTTTTGAGGATTTTACACATTTGCTTTCCTAATTGGTCTGTTATGATAAAGGGAGTTCTCTTATTTTTGTGGACACGGCATAGGGGCACAGGGGGTGTGTGAAAACGTTACATGTATTCTTGTGTTGGATGCCTAAATAAAGGAACATTATAATGACTAGGACTTGGTATCTATTGAAACTGATTCTATGCCCGCTATTTTGCATTTTTTTTTTTTTTGACACCGTAAAAGAAGGGAGTTATATGTGGATTCTCCAAGAGAAAAAGGGCACCACATCCTAGTACCCAAGCCAATCTTCCCCCCCCCTCCCCTCCTGAAATACATGCTTTAGAAACATAGGGGAAGGATAAGGTTTGAGTGAGTGACAAATCTCAGTCATTATCCAACATTGGATGATGAATAAAGTGTGAGAGGATTTTGTGATTCACAGAGTGCTAGACATTTTTCATATTGAAGGGACGTACGTATTCCCACATTTTCTTTCCACACAAAAGAATGTGATGGAAGTGTAGGATGAGGTGTGCTGACGGTACCTGAATTTTTTTTTATTATAATAAAAATGTACTTAAAGAAAAATTCTTTTAAAAAAAATACTCGAATTTTTTTAAAATTTCACTAAAAGTATCTAAACTTTTTAAAAATTTCAATTAAAGTACATCCAGATGAAAAATTATTATTATTTTTTATTTTCTTGCTAACATGGTATGTGGATATCGATGAAAATATTTTTTTTTCTTTCTATGTTGGCTTTTCTGTATTTTTTTTTTCCACTTCTCTCCTCTTTCTTCTTCCCTCCTCTTTCATTTTCTCCTTTAAATTAAAAAAAAAATGTAGAAAAAATTTTTTACCATGTTTTTTTTTCTTTCCCTTCTCTTTTTCTCCTCTCTCCTTTCTCTCATCTTCTTCTTCTTCTTCTTCTTCAAAAAAAAAAAAAAAAAAATACGGATCATATTTGAAAAAATAGTTTTTTTTTAAACTTTCTCTTCTCTCTCTCTCTTCCTTGGGAAAAAGGAAAAAAATATTATTATTTTAAAAAAATTACAAATTTATCATAAGGATTAAAATAATCCCGATTTTAGACAGCTTAATCTCGTCTCTTAAAGAGACGAAGTGAGGTCTAATATGATCTCGTCTCTTGAAGAGATGAGATCAAGCGTAATATGACCTCGTCTCTTGAAGAGACGAGATCAGGCATAATATGACCTCGTTTCTTCAAGAGACAAGATCAGGCAAAATTGTTTCATTTTCTATTTGTTCATTGGAAAACAGATTCTTTTTTACATTTATAACAAAACCTGTCAAAATCAGATAAAAACAGCTATATAAGCAATTAGCCATCCTCCATCACGGCTAAACAATTTCAAAACTTCAGTAGTATTCCGAAACTCAATCCAAACAAACGTTGTCCTAATCCCAAATCATTCAACCACAAATGTATTGTCAAACTTTTCATCACAAACATATTATAAAACTCAGAGAGAACATAATATGAAATCAATGATCGATTGTTTGTTTTCATCAAATGTACAAGAGAAAATGAATACAGTAATCATAAAAAACTAAGAATTTATATCCGACAATAAAAAAAGGAGAAAATCTACTATCTACTATTGGTGTTATTTGCCCTGCCTCTCTCGCCCCATCTCACAAAGGTCCCAGCAAATGGTGTACGTTGATGATGATACTCTGTAGATGGATCAATCTGTGTAACTGTGCCATGCTCATCTTCACCAGCACCACTGTATGGATGAAATGGGACAATGTCTGGCTCTACCTGTGTGAATCCTTCCCCCATATCATGTGATGGCGATGGTCGTCTATTCTGTGGAGCTAGGGGTTATGGAACTCCGTGTATGATGTGTTTGGCATGGGGGTGTCCAACAGATGTGTCTGTGATGATGATGATGAGCCAGCCTCGTGATGAAGGAACTAGAAAGAGCCAAGCTGATCAAATGAAGGTACGTGGGACGCCTCAGGCTCGTCTATGATCTGTATACCTCGGGCACGACCTCGCTCCTAACCCTGTCCCCACCCCATGCCTCTCTCTATGTGGACGTCGTCTCTAAACTGCCTGTGGCTGTGGGTCATTAGATGCTGGTGCTGCTGCTGGTGGCGGTGGATCGTTTAAATTGAGTCTCATGAACTCTTTAACTACACGATAGACATCTCGTGCAGTGGAAGGAGTAATCTCTGGAGGCACGTGTGGGACTCTATAAATGAAATCTGCCTGCAAGCAGCAGAAAAAGTGTATATCAGTGAGTAATGAAAGCATAGTACATTTCCTTACACAGCTTATCGAGTCAGTGACCTTACCATATAGCGTATGATAGTCCATGTGCGACTGATCCAGTATTAGGTGATCGCGTGGTACCATTGGAAGAAATTATTAGATGTATCGGTAGGCATATTTAGCATCTCAACAATACGATCATGCTGACCATCCCACTCGGTTATCCACCTAGCATGCTTCGCTTGCCAGTTCTACTCGAAACGCCTCTGCATGTCAATCTCATGCAGGGCTCTCATGTCGTCAGGTGGGTATGGGATCCCTTGGAAGCCACCAAACTGTCTGAGCACTCTGTCTGGGTAGTAGTGCTCAACTAAATGGAAGCACACCAGCGGGACCAATGCACGCCAAATGTCGCTGCCTGCTTGGCATTATGGAGGAAGGGAGTCCAGGATGGGACTGTAAGGGTCCCACACAACCTGTTGAAGGAGAAAAAGTACACTACCAATTAACAAAAATATTAAAATGTTGCAAGTTGAAGGGAACAACACATTGCTAATCAATTTGAAGGAAAAAAGGTAAAGAAAATCATACTTAGTGCTTGGTCTGTCGGTCTAAAGATGCCTGATACGCTGGTCACATCAAAAGTCTCACCCCAATGGCTGATGCGTGGGTGCCCCGCTGTAGTTGCTATAAGCTGTCAACGAATCGGGTCAATGTGGGGGAAGTGCTCCCATGCCGATATCTACAAGACAACCAATGGTCCTGCAATATCCCTGGTGTCCACGTGGGAAGCCAAGCATAGCTGTCTGTACAGCCATGCCAAACAAGCTGCTTCCCACGCATACTGCTCCGCTCTCCTGGAGCAACTGCAGATACATAAGGTGGATGTAATTTGATGACTTGTCCGCAAATATTAACCACCTAGCAGCAACAAAATATACGCCCTAGCGTAGCGTCTGATCAAGACATCATCTGCAAAATCTGGTAACACTCTGAAGTGGGTGTCTAACCACGACATCTTCAGATGACTACCATCCATATCCGTCCCGGGCACGGGGCGGAGTCTTAACAGCTCCTCACATAATCCAGGCCAATCCATGGGCCGTGCCCATAACAGCGTCGCCATCTACAAGTAGGCCAGTAAGAACATCAACATCCTTCAATATAATTGAACACTCTCCCATGGTCATATGGAAGGTATAGGTTTCCGGCCACCATCTCTCCACCAAAGTCGTGATGAGGTGCCAATCCAGCTGAACGAATAGCATATGGACCGCTCCAATGAAACCCGCCTGAGATAGGAATGACACTAAGTGATCGTCTACCTATGCAGGTATGCAATGCTGTCGCCTCAACTTCGCCTCTCTATGGCGATAATGCAAAACCACATGCTCCTGCAGTAAAGCCCACAAATCTATAAGAAACATAAATTACTTGTTATAAGGAATGGATTGCAAAAATAAACTTACCTGCCCCTCCTAGGCTAGTCTCAACTATGAACATGCTGATCTGTAAGTAATGAGCTATCTATCGGTCCAAGATCCATCTATAATGGAGAAATAAAAGGATATTGTTAGTAGAGGCATACGTAGATTAAAACAAGCAGAGCAATCAGAAGATAAAAGCATGTCACATTAGTATAGTAGAACAAAGCATATAAGAACAAAGAATTACCACTACGATTGGACTGGGCCATTACTGTTCCACCAGACAACCCCTTATTTGGATAACTTCGAATGTTATGCGCTGACTACCCACATGAATCACATAAGTAACCTTATAGGCTTTCTCGAATATTCATCTCATTTTGGAAGCGTTTTTCCCTAGGCCTACCTCTTCTCCTAAGAAGTCCCAATATATGGTGTCATTTTGCTATATCCAAACAAGTCCCATTGGCCTTATCGCCTGCAAGTATGAAGGAATGACCATACCCTAAGCTGGTTGTCCCACCTGTACCACTGTCCTATGTGGGCAAAATAATCCATGTACAGTGTACACATTACTGTCATTGCATATGAGCATGAAATTCTGTATGTCTGCCACTTGTTACAGGTACATCTGCATGCTCTTAACTCCATTTTTTGTATGTGGTCCCCCTTCTGACCATACATGGTAGGGCACGGAGCAGTTATAACCTCGAATATTCGTTCTTAACAGTCGAAATAAGTAACTCTATGGGAACTTGAGATGTTGTTCCATCTCTCAAACTTTGTTGCAGCATATTCTGTGAGCAACTTACCCGTACTCATTGCCTCGTTGGCTTCTCTCCTTTGCTTATTAAATATAGAGTTACAATTGTAAAAGGTTTTCTTCACCAATGCTGCCATGGGTAAGTATCGAGCATTCTTTATAACTGAATTGTAACTTCCGGCCATGTTCGTTGTACCAATTCCAAATCTTACACCTTCATCATACGATAAAGTCCATCTACATGGAGGCAACTTGCGAAAATATCGTGATGTCTAAGGACTGCTTTGAAGTGCTGCATTGAAGTTTCAGTGGAACTTTCTACTCTGGGTTTGGTAGGCTGCTTTTTTTACTATTTCCTTATATTCCTTACTTTTGGCCTTCGAATTGAAGTTGCTGGCAACATGCCGGATATACCAACGCCAAGGCCAACCTCTAGGCCACACCACATTTTTACCTTCTACCACACATTTAATACTAGCATGCCGGTTCGATATCAAGCAGATATTGGATTGGTCTTTGATAACGTGTTTTAACACCTTCACAAGGAACCAACACCATATGTCTGCTTTCTTCTCATTGACAAGAGCATATGCCAATGTGATTATATGATTTGCCCCATCTACTGCCATTGCATTAAGTAGTTTGTGTTTGTACCTATCATATAAGAAGATGCCATCAATTGTAGTCACGGGTCTGCAATGAATTAATGGATATAAGTTGGTTGGTTGATATCAACTGTATATAAATAAATTCAATCATGTTTACAAAACATACTTGCAGTACTGGAAAGCTTCGATGAAAGTACGGAATGCCCAAAAAAGCTTGTCTAAGAACACATGTCATGCGGTACCTGAATCAACGGTTTGCCACTCAAGCTTTGTTCCTGCATTTGCCTCTGTTATTGCATTAAGCAAATAAGGGAGCTCCGCATATGAATCTTCCTAACTTCCATATACATGCTTAATAGCTTTTCTCTTCGCCTCACGAATTCTCTTTATATGAACATGATACTCGAACTGTTTTAAGATATTCAATTGGAGGTCCTTAGCCTTCACATCTGGAGAATTACAGATCTCCAATATGATGCTTCTGGACATATTGATGGAATCCAACTGAGAGTGATCATGTTCAGTGATTTCATCCAAACAGGTGTGGGGTCCTTCATACTTAGTGATGTGAAACCATCCATCATGTTTCTTATAACTGCCTCTAAGTTTCCACTTACAACCTCTGTTATGGGTATCAGTACATTTTACTGCTCATGATTTTGGATCCGAGTCCACCACCTTGAAATTGTAACGGCTCATTATGTGCTACATTTTAACTGCCCGTATGAGATGATCTTTTGTCTCAAATCGCATCCCAACCTTGAATTCATCGCTGAAGTTCTAATTCCCAACACTCATTTCCTGCTCATCATCATATGCAGCATAACCATTACCAACTTCAATATTGAAAAAGGGTATTGGCACTGAGCTCCCTACTGCATCAACGTCAGTAGGAGCAATGAAGCGGTGCCAATAATTTTTCCTTGGTTGTATCCCGGGAAAAACATACTGTTGGGGAAAAGCTTCGATATTATGATTTCCATCATCATCATAGTCGTCACTTGATTCACTTACTAATGAGTCTTGCATGGCATCTGTATCATGACCACCTATCGAAGTGGGTGCACATACTTCCACCTGTGCGCTGCCTATTGTCTGAACTGGAATGGAGTTTGGGTCTACCAACCCATCGCTCCCAATATTTCTATCATTGCCCATTTCCCCTGCAGGTGCCTGTGACAATGCATTTTCGAATATTTGCACATAAACAACCACTATCCCTTCTGTGTATACCAATATCTCCTGCACAACATCATCATCGGTTACTGAAATAATATCATAACGTAGCATCTTATCTCCAATAGCTACCCTATGATATAGATCCACATGATGTGTACATCTATTTACCTTCAGTTTATTGCAAATGATGTCCAGAATTTGCTCATGCGTAGAGTTCTTACTAACACTGACCACAGCTATCAGCTGCTTATCATACCAAAACTATCCTCTCCTTGCACAATGTTGCCATAAGCGTACAATACAAACTTCGCCTTATCCATTTCCTCACCGACCCTGCCATCTCATCAAAAATAACTTGAATGCATGAAATTTGCAACTTCACACTTATGAATTGAACTCCTCTTTTTATTTAACATAACTCCTAATGCTATATATAACCCGGTCTTCTAAAAGTATATTGACATTGTGTATTAACAAAATCAGCAAAAGAAGTGAATGATATGGTTTTATTTTTAAACTTAAAATTAATATTACTAATTTCTAATCTATTTTATTTGTATAACTATATATAAAGTTAATTTCTCATTTCACGTAAAATTTTAAATGTTGATTTCTATCACTAATTTAATAAATTAAAATTATTAATTTCTAATAAATTATAATTTTAAATATTGATTTTGTTATAAATTACTGACTTCTAATAAATTATACTTTATTTGTATTACTTTAATTGAACTTTACGTTTAACAAACAATATGGGCACATTTCACACAATCAATATTCGACAATGTAATCGATAATTCAATAAAAAATTTGCAAAATTTCAGAATCTTATAGCATCCAACATTCCCATAATACATACAACGAATTTCAACAATGTAGTATCAATAATTCAACAAAAATTTCAAAAATTGCAGAGTCATGCCACAATTGTCGTCGTTTCGTTGTTCTCCTCCTTTCTCGTGCCGACGCCACTCTTCTCCACCAAATTGCTTTTTCTCAACATCGTGTGATCCAAAATCACTAATACATGGAGCTAATTGCGCTCAATCGACTCCAATTTGGGAATTTGGGTTAAGGTTTTCAAATTGGAGGTTAGAGTTTTCGAATTGGGGGTTAGGGTTTTCTAATTCCTAATAGCAGAGGAAGAAGGAATGGGGAAGAAGGAGGTCTGGCGAGAGTTTTAGGCTCGCAGACCTCTTCTCTTCAAGAGACGAGGTTAAGTTGCCTAAAATCGGGATTATTTTGATGCAAATTTGTAATTTTTTTTAAAATAGTAATATTTTTTTCCTTTCCCCCTCTTCCCCTACTCTCCTTCTTCTCCTTCTTTAAATAAAAAAAAAAAAAATTGCCAAACATATTTTTTAAAAAAATTCTTTTGTTTTTTCTTACTTTCCCTTTTCTCTCTCCTCTCTTCCTCTTCTTCAAATAAAATACAAAAGAAAATTGCAAATCATGTTTAAAAAAAGGTTTTTTCTTATCATCCTCTCTCTTCCCCCACACCTCCCCCCCTTCTTCTTCTTAAAAAAAAAAAAAAATCATAGAATATGTTTAAAAAAAAGTTCTTTGTTTTTACTCTCTCTATCTCTCTTCTCCCTTCTCTCATTCTAGAGCATATTTAAAAAAAATGTTTTTTTTTAAGTTTCACTTCTCTCTCTCTCTCTCTCTCTTAACTTTGATTTGTATTCCATGAAAATTTTAAAATTTGTTAATGATGGTTTTTTCTTTTTATTGCGATGTGGTATTTTTGTATGTCATCATGATAAATTATGTGGCTATTAATGGAGCTTTCAAACTTCATTAATGGTGTCTTCATTTTGGAGAAGGAGAAGAAGGAGATGAGAGGGGGGGGGGGGGGGGGGGGGGGGGGGGGGAAGAGAGAGAGAGAGAGAGGGGAACGTGAAAAAAAAAAGGGAAAAAAAGAAATTTCCAACATGGACCAAACTATAACGTTTTAATTGAGTTCGATTTCTACTACATCGTTTTAATGGCATAGGTACTTTCAATGAAATTCTAAAAAGTTTACATTTCTGTTATAATAAAAAAAAGTATAGGTACCGTTAGTGAAACTTAAAACAAAAAACATGTCTAAGACTTGTGTAAAATATAATTACCAATATATAGTTGATTTAAAAATAATTATCTAAAGACTTCATAAAATCACATTTAATATTCAGAATATGTCAAATTTATATGTAAATCGTGTTTTAAAACCACCATTTCATGTTTGAGTATCGTACCTAAATTACGAGAAATAAACAAAATATAATTTATTGCATGTAAATCGCGTTTATTTATTGTGATATAGGGCGTAGAAGAAACAGTTGTTTTGACTTGAACAAAATTGCGTTTATTAGTACCGATGCACGTTTTATAAGCCTTTTCAGTCATGTTTTCGTCTTTATTTTCTTCTTTCTTCCAGATTCACCCGCGTTGGCCGCTATTCCTGTACGCCATCACTTGGACGACCCTCCTAACGGTGATGGTGGTAGTGGCGTCTTTCTCACCAGAGGTCGTGTTCATACCGGTCTCTTCGGCCTCTCGTTTCTCGTGGGATTGCGTTTCAGAGGGATAGGGCTCCGATAGATGCTCCAAGGGAGATTATTTGCTTGTCGTCGAACATGTTCTTGACATCAAAGATGGACTTGGCAATGCCACCAGCAAGGATATGGCTATAAATACACATATACCTCGTTTGCGTATCGCGATAAATGCTTATTAATGTAAATCGTGTTTCTTTAAAGCGATGTATTTTTCTGAACAGATCCTGGTTATTCTCGCGATATGCGCGCTGTCTATAGCCTGTTCATTAGTCGCGAGTCGCGATTTTATTACCGTATATTGATAATTATTTTTGTTTTGATTTTAAATAAGTAATTAATTTTTATAGATGCTTTAAACAAAAAATTATTTCGTGAAACTTACACTCCAAGCGTAAGACTTACCTTATTTAAATTCATATTAAAATCATTTGTTAGAAAATATTCACTTGTTACTGTAATTATATTTTATCTTATAAATATAAAAGGATTTTGTTGATAAGGATACTCATGATACTTTTTGGTGTATAAAAATGAAATTCTAAATTTTTTTAGCAAATTATTAGGGGTGCTCAATGGGCTTCATAACAGGATAAACCGATATAATGAGTTTATTTTTTTTTTTTAATTTTGACATATATACATATATATATATATATTAAAATTCAAATAGTAACTTATAAAAAGTTTTACTATCAACGAAAATATAATACAAAAACTAATTAAATAAGAAATTATAAGCAGAGCAGAAAGGAACATGGTATAAATATAAATATTCTTTGGTATTTATTCTTAATTTCTATGACTTTGCAAAATTGTTTTGTTGGTAATGCTAAAAAAATAATAATAAGATAAGTTTTAAAAGAATCAGTCCTTTAATATTTCACACTCGTTTTCGTAATGCTAACTATGGAATATATATATCACGCACACATACATATATGTTAGAGATAAAATTATTTAGTTGTTATTATTTAATAGTATGCTATGTGATAAGATTAAGATATCTATAGCATCGACAATTTAATCATTATTTATAATAATATTACTAACAAATAAATAACAAATTAGAAGAATTTATATAGTTAACTATAATTTTATAATTATTTTTTTGAAAAAAAAATCGAAGGGGAAAATAAGGGCAAATAAAAGTATGTCAATCAAGCAATATAAAATACGCAACTAAGAACTTACATGAAATTTAAACCATTGCCTCATTTTTAAAAGCTTACGTACTGGACTATTTATCTGTCTAATATCTCATTAATATCTACTCTTTAAAATATATATGCATATATGACATATATACTTCATTTTAAATAAATCGTAATACTAGCACACTTTGATTTTCTAAATCCTAAGGGCACTCTAATTCTACTTTTCACGCTTCCACAAATTTTGCCTTAAAATTCTCTTTCTGGGTCCCTCAGGCCACTAAAACCACACTATGCATAGAGGCTTCATAATGTCGGACAACGATAGCATAATTACTGAGAGGAGTTGAAATAATTGTAGGGTTACGGAAATCAAACTGGATACCTAGTTATGCTCTATATAAATCAATCGTGGGTAGTTGTGTCTTAAATTGCTCATAATGAAGAAATTCATAAAACATCAATTTGCAGTTGGTTATCATCATGATGTCCCATTCTGGAAATTAATTGCTAGTAAAATAGAATAACTGCCATCATTCATGAAATCCCTTTTGGAGAAGAGCCCATACTTCGGATTGATTCAAGTCACAAATATTGGGAAACTATAATCCTTGAGAAAATTGAGAATGGCAGACATGTATGTTCTTGCAAAAGGTGAAGGTTTAAGGATTCATAAGTCCAATATTATTCAACCTTCAAAGAAATACTTGCAACTGTAGTGCGATTCAGAATTTTATATAAGATCTCATTTTAAAATGAGATAGATAGGTATTCATTCTAAGGTGCTTCAATTTAAACAAAAAATTGTACTACATATTGAGAATTAAGATGGTAGAAATGATTTTTCAGATATTTTAATTAGGTGAAGGGGAAGAATTCAATTGCAAATCTTATCTATAGCTCCAACACTTCCAAGATATGGCTTCTCACAACCTGATAGCCATGTACACTTATCTAGGGTTATTGTCTTCCTCAAATCCCTTACCCAGTTATAAGCTTGGAAGGTATTAGGAAACAGTACTTGTAAATTTGCAGGAATCATTGCAAGAAAGTCCACCGAGGAAATCGGAGAAAAAAATATTGGTATTATTAAGCTTGGAGGTACTAAGAAACAAGACATTTGTTGGATCATGATGATTAGAGCTGTGTAAGCAGACTAAATGAGCCAACATGCTCCATCTCTAGTGTGTGGATCGGCTTGTTTTGGCCCACATTATAAATGGGTAAAAATTTTTGACTTGCCTATTGCACATGGATTGGTGGGTTGTAGAGGTCAGTCCATTAACCTAATAAGATTTTTTTTTTGAAAAATTTTAATATTATAACATAATCATATTAAAATAAATATTTTTCAATTAAAATAAAAAAATTATTTACATATAGGACATAAAAATAGATAAAAATTAAAAGATATACATAATATTATGATAACGAAAATTCTTATTTAACATTGATGATTCACTTTCTTATTCTTTTAAATTAGTTAAGGGTTTTTTTTTTCTTTTCTTTTCTTTTTTAAATGTAATACTTACGTATGGCTATTTATCATTACTAGTTTTTTGTTTATTTTTACAAACTTATGGGTTTGTTCACATTAAAAAAAAGGAAAAAGAAATTATGTGGACTTGTAGGTGGCCCATATTAGCCCGAAGGTCACGTGAGGTGGGATAAATTGGTTCTACAGTAAAGTACACTAAAGCAGATTGAAAGTTTTATATAACCTGTTTTTTTCTGCGTGTTAAATTGGCTTGCCCACTTAACCCACCTCACTTAGACTAATAATATCCAAATAATATCCATCCATCCTTACGGTTTTGGATTTAAGTCCTACTTTCCACCAAAGCTCATATGTTTTCATCAGTATCATTCTACAAGTTTACAATTGCCATCCAAATTCTAGCTTATGAGGCATTCCAATTTTAACTGGAAATGAAGCAACAACCAATATGAAATCAACTTCCCCATCTTAGCAGAATTATTATGATGATTTAAACCATTACCCTGTTAAAAGATATTATCGCAAAGAATCAGTGTTGTAGTTGCTGCTAAATGATAATCCTAATGTTAGCATTTTTGACATTAAACTCATTGTCCAACTTAGACTAGGTTGGGTTCGGTAAAACGGTTCTCATACTGTGCCATTGTTTCTTGTACCATCATAGATGGTAACGTCATTGATGTTAAAGATAACCACAGCTATTACATGCAGCTTCAAAAAAATTTCTACATTGTTTATCTTACATATGTACATACACCAAGACAACTGCATAGGAAAGAACACTTGAAGCTGTTTCTAGAGACATGGGTGGCAAGTTATGAGAAACAATAGGAACGCTCTGTCCCAATTCAATCATCTCAATTGAATTGCACAAGGAAGATTAGTGGAACTATTTCCCACTTTTCATAATCCAATGGATTGATAGCTACAAGGCTTCAAAACCTAATAAAATCCTTCAATAAATCATCCATCACTTTGATGATTAAGGAAAGCTAGTATATTATTTGACAGATCTTTCAACAAACATTTTTACTTTGATGGCAATTATATCATAAAACCTTGAATAAGACAAATATCTGACCTTACTTTTCTTTGAGTAGTCTTTTTTCATTTTTTTTCCTTGTTAGGTTTTGAAACTAGAAGTAGAATAAAGAAATTATTTTTTAGTTCTCTATAATTCATAGTGTGGCATGAGCCCATCATCTTAATTTCATAGTGATGAGAGGCCATAAATTAACTTTGTTTATATTTTATCATTTTTTTTCAAGATCTACTATGTATGTAATACTTCAAACATAGTAATAAATTTTCTTTGTTTAAGTCCCCAAATGATTTATGTTTTTTTCTTTTTCCTTAATTTTTTTTCTTTTTTTTTATCACAATAAGTGGGAAATGATTAGAACTTGGTTCATCTTACTTAAAGCCAATGCTAATACTACTAAATTTGCATAAAAGTGGAGAACTTGCCGAAAAAGACTAGTGCACTTCTTGCCAATAAAAGGGACTTGAACGAACTATTGCGAGCAAAAAGAGAGGGTAGATTGACATTTTTCTTATTATTTATGGTTAGTTTATTTGGATTCTTCACTATCAACCATTTCTTATTCAGTTTTCTGATTTAAATTTTTGTGACATTACCAATTGTTTCCATCCCTTTAAATTAGTTTTTGCTTCTGTCCTACATCAACAACCTTCCTTTAGAACTGCATGTTGAGCATTTGTCAATGGTTCTTCAAATGCTATCAGACGATTAGTTGTTTTTGTCTTCTTCCTCTTTTTGCTTTGTTTTTGTCTTCTTCCTCTTTTTCTTTTTTTTTTTTTAATTTGGCATTATTTTATGTAAAAAACTAGTTAAGATTCATGCCACGTGGTTTCTATCCGAGGAGTATGTACCAATAGCAACAAAAGTAGAGGCTATAAGAAATCGGCTAAGACTATGCATTCTTAAGGGGGGCTAACATCAATGTCCCTATATTAGCTCTTTTTAATTTTCTAATGTTGGGTATTGGAGTGAATGCAATTTTATTATAAAACAATCATCTAGTGGCTTATTATTTCAACAAAAAGGTTTACTTTTACTTTTATGAAAAGCCTATGTTTTGGCTAAATATGTGTAATTTTTCTATTTGGTGATAAAAAACAGAAAAGGAGGTTCATAACTTTGTAAACAGGTGATGGCTCTATTTAGGACATGAACGGGATGGTCCCAAAATTTTTATTACAATCACATCTTTTTCAAACATCACACCGAACCAATGACCAATCCACGTATGCAACGTTTGAAAGGTTAGGTTTGAACTTCTGTGCTATTGTAAATTTGATAAGAAATTTAGACCAATTATAGAGCAAACCCTAATATACCTCTCCTAAATCCGTCAAATTTTCATTAGGGTTTAATTACACGACATCGTTTAATTATTAGCATCGTAGCTCATAGACAAAGTCACTGGGTAGGTGGCCTAGTTTCGTGGGCTATAATTTATATAGATTATCTCCTAAACCATTATAAAATTTTAAGTAATACTAATAAAGTTTTAATTTATCTCTCACGGTTGCTATGCACATCAAAATTATTGAAAGAGAAACGAACTGAATGTGATTCAATATTTCATTACAAAACTAACAATCATTGAAAAATTATGTAGTCTTATGGCAGTTTTAATGGACTAGTTCCATTAAATTAAACGATTTATATCTATTTTCATTTGTGGTCGAATTAATAATTTTTTTATATTAATTTTTATAATCAATTTAATAGTAAAAACACAGGTTAGATACTCAAAAATAAAACTTAGAAGTTTCCAACATTCAAAATATTATATTGCAATAGTCTTAGCAAATACTAACTTTTTAAATGCCCGCTTTTTTGAACTTCGAAGTTTATCATATCTTATTAGACTTCGGGGTGCATATGCTATTTATTTCATAAGAAAACTTTGTCGTGATAAATTGAATTCTTATGAGGACGTTGGCTATAGTTAAACAAGATCTTGCACTTGTTGAAAAATATACCTAACTCACAAATAAAACTATTTACATTTGAAGACTATAACATTAAACTTATAAACTTTAAATAGTATAAATGCATCCTTCAATTGTAGAATGACTAGTGTATGCCTACTCGTATTATGAAAGTCTAAAAATATAAATAATTAAACAATTACATATAATGGTCACTTAAAACAACTTTATATTAATATAACCATTACTCAAGCTAACTATCTTGAATGACTTACTCTATGTGACCATCATAGAAAGAATCATCCAAAAGAACTTTGTCTTTATATATTAATTTTAAATTTACTTAAGTAAAACTATGAAAAATACTAGATATTTTTATTCATTGGATATTTTTATTCACTTTTACATATAGTTATAGGGACAACCTTTCCTCCAAAGAATTACCTTATGTTCACATTTGGTAATAAGAATTGTTGGAAATAATATTACTCTCAAAATGATAAATCCATTCTTATAGTTAAAAATGTCTATAAATTGAAATAAAATTACAATTTTATTTTGGATTCATTTCTGCATGCTAACCGTATGCTTTGAAAAAATAAATAAACAACTAAACACCGAACATACAACCTCTAATAAATGTTGACTATTCGTCATATGATGCTGACATATACTTAGAGGGCACACATGTCCTTTCAAGTGATAACAATTGCTTGCTCTCATTTTCATAAGACCAAGCTTTAGCTATTATTGCTTTGCAAGTTGCAACCTGTAGAAACATGGATCTAATTATATGATTGTCGGTTAAGTTTAATCCAATCTAGTACCAGAATGACACAAACCTACACCGATGTGGCAGCTTCATGAATTTGCAGCGGTGCGAAATAAGGGATAGCAAATTTAAACAACTTTGTGTCATGATAATACAACATAAGATGTAACATGCGGCGACATGATTATAATGATAAACTTAAGACATCATACAAAGACACGAACCAACAGGATTAGAACTTAATTATTTATAATCTATTATGAATTTTATGTATTTTTAATACTAATAGGAATTGGATGCGATGTCAAAATACGAGCCTAACCTGTTAAGAAGAAATTATGAGGATGAAGATATTCGATCTCCTATGAATTTTTTGATGTATTATGTTCGAACAGAGAGAAAAAAAATGAAAACAGAGAGAAAGATATGAAGAAAGTTTATTTTGAAAATATCTATCACATAACAAATTCTTGTTACAGAATCCTATATATACAAAACAACACGTGTACAAAAAAAAAAAAAAATACAAAGCTAAACTGGACACATGTAATAAAATAAACAAAGCTGTAACAAAAAAATAATAATTACAGAATGTGAATAACTAGATATATAATCCTAATGTCCCCCCCTCAAGTTGGATCTTCATGAAGATGTAACTTGCCATTTAAGAAAGTAATACGAGACGAAGGCAAACTCTTGGTGAGCAAATCTACAACTTGATGATGAGATGGGAGGAAGGATACTTCAAGAAAACTGGATTTGATATGATCTCTTACAAAATGAATGTCAATATCAATATGTTTTGTGCACCCATGTAAACAAGGATTGGATACAATGAGTAAAGTTAATTTATTATCACAAAACAAAGTGGCAGGAAGAGAAATTGATAAAGCAAGATCTCTCATGATATATGAAATCCATAACAACTCCTTACAAGCAAGGGCTAAACTTCTATACTCAGCCTCCATAACAACTCCTAAAATAGACTTTCTATCCAAAGGATTAGCTGCCCAATTCACATCACAATAGCCACTCAAGCATAAAGAGCTAGTGGATGCATAAAACAGACCAACAAAAAAAGAATGTTTGCGATAGTGAAGTAAATGAAAGACAGCACGCAAATGTGGAACTCTGAGTTGAGATACAAATTGACTCAGAAAATTGACTGCAAAACAAATATATGGTCATGTCAAAGTAATGTACAGTAACCGACCAATTAACCGATGATAAAAGCTTGGATCATCAAGCAATTTACCATATCCGATATCTGATTTAAAGCCACTAGAAGAGGTATAGCAGCCGGCTTAGCAGCAGTAAGTCCTGCATCAAGTAAGACAACCAAAATATATTTGCGCTGGTTAATAAAAGTACCAGCAGATGTTCGACAGACTTCTAAACTGAGAAAGAATTTAGTAAGTCTAAGATCCTTTATGGTGAATTGACAATGTAAAGCTATCTTTAATTCAAGAATACCCATCTCATTTGTTCCCGTAAGCAACATATCATCAACATACAATAAAAAAATAATAGAACTAGATGTTGTATGCTTGGTAAACAGAGAATGATCATGAAACGATTGGTTGAATCCTTAAGTGATTAAAAACTTAGTCAATTCAATATTCCATTGCCTAGAAGCTTGCTGTAAACCATATATCGATCTTTTTAATTGACAAACTTGATTAGGTAAACCCTTGTCATATACTTCGGGTGGTATCATATATATATTTCTTCATCCAAATGCCCATGTAAAAAGGCATTATTGATGTCCACTTGATGAATAGGCCAATTGGAAGCAGTAGCAACAACAAATAAGACTTTGATAGTACTCAACTTAGCTACTGGAGAAAAGGTTTCATTGAAATCTTCACCTTCAACTTGAGTAAATCCCTTTGCTACTAACCTAGCCTTGTATCTATCCACACTTCCATCAGGTTGAAATTTAGTTTTAAAAACCCATTTAGAGCCAATAGCTTTCTTCCCTTGTGGAAAATCTATCATCTCCTAAGTATCATTAACTTCTAAAGCATTTAATTCATTTTTCATTTCCTCAACCCATTCATGATGTTTACCAGCCTCTAAGTAATGAGTACGCTCTTTAATAGCTAAGACATTAGCTAGTGATGCAACGTAATCAGGTGGAAAATGAATGAAATCATTTGGGTGAAATAAAGGATATTTGGTTGATGAATGAGCCTTGTTATCAGATGTTATTACATTGCCAATATGATGAACAAAATCGTGAAGCCAAGTGGGTGTTTTTCTAACTCTAGTTGATCTTCTTAAACCAGCATCAACAGGGGAAGAATGTAAAATAGGACTACTAGAAGAAGAAATATCAGTTTCAATAAAAGGATTAGATGACAAAGGAACAATAGACTCATCGACAAAGACATCAGAAAAATTCTGTGGAATAACAGAATTGTTAGATTGGAGATGTGTGTTGGAAGAACTAATAGAAGTGGACTATAGATGGGATTGAAGCCGTGTGTTTGGAGAACTAACAGATGAATCTAACCAAGAAGTATCTTTGAAAGGGAAAATGTGTTCATAAAACACAACATCACGACTAATAACAACATTTTTAGATGCAAGATCATAGACTTTGTATCCTTTCCTACCATGTTCATATCCAAGGAAAATACACTTTGCACTTTTTTGATCAAATTTGTCTTGATTTGGTAGGTGTTTCCCAATATAACCCAAGCACCCCATCACTCTCAAATGATCAAAAGAAGTTTCTTTCCCAAAAAGCTTTTCATAAGGTGTTTTCCAATTTAAAATTGATGTAGGCAACCTATTTATTAGGTATGTAGTAGTGGGTACACACTCCCCCCAAAACTCCTTAGGTAAGCTTGCATGTGAAAGTAAAGCCCTTAAAGTCTCAATCAAGTGTCTATGTTTCCTTTCCACTCTCCCATTTTGTTGTGGTGTATAAGGCATAGTGCGTTGGTGTAATATTCCAAAGAATGAAACAAGGATTTACAAGAATTGGATAAAAATTCTCCACCATTATTAGTTCTTACGCACTTGGGACTTGAACCAAAATGATTATCAATGTATTTGAAGAATTGAACAAGAATTGAATGAACTTGAGACTTATGATGAAGTAAATAAGTCCAAGTAGACCTTGTATTATCATCAACAATGGTAAGAAAATATCTAGCACCAGAAATGGAAGGCATATTATAGGGACCCCAAACATCAAGATGTAACAAATGAAAAGGAAAATCAGACATATTCTCACTTCTAGAAAAAGGCAAACAATGAAACTTTGCAATTTGGCAAGTATCACAAACAATCTTATCACAAGAAAAATGTTTATATTCTTCCAAATGTAGAAGTTTAGAAAGAGATGTATGACCTAACCGAGCATGTAAAAGACTTATACAGTTATTATCCTTACAAGAATTCTTATTACAAGTTGATACACAACAAGTAGAATCAACTAAAGCATTAAAAACATCCACAACTTTAGATTGAAGGATGTAACGCCCATCGATGACCTGAGTTGTAGCTAGAACTTTCTCATTCATCAAGTCCTGAAAATGACACTCCTCATGGGTATAATGAACTTTTACTTGACTGTTTAAAGTAAGTTTGTGTATAGACAAAAGATTATGCGTATATTGTGGAACAAAAAGAACATTATGGAGGGCAAAAGTAGCTATAATCAAAACAGATCCAACTCTATTCACAACATCTTTTGGCCATTAGGTACTCTAATGTGTATGGGTTTAGTTAATTGGTGTATGTTAATCATGATCTCCTCAAATCGAGTCATATGATCAGTTGCACCGGAATCCACTATCCAAAAAGCCTTAGCATTACTTGTAGAGTTAAAACATGAAGAATAAGAAGAAGAATGAGAAATAGTACCTGCATATCCAACATTATTGACTGCGGCAGTGGATTGATCAAATCTTCCTCTCTCTTTGATCATCTTCATCATCTCTTCACACATACTGTTGAACATCTTTTATCAACTAGACTAGCATGATCTGACCTTTTATTTTTGATTCAAAACCATCTAAAGGAGTATCTTCAAAATGATCTCCATGAACTGATGATGCTGATGCCATATTAACATACTTTCCTTTGTTCACTCTTTTTCCTTTAAACCAATCGAGATAACCTATCAATTGAAAGCAATTTTCTATAGCATGTCCTTTACTACGACAATGTTTGCAAACAACCTTCCTATTTTTCTTTCTATCAATAAAAAAGACTTTCCGCTAGTATTAACCTTATTTGTATGGAAAGCAGCCATCTTAGAATCAGATTGCATCAATCCAACCACTTGTCTTTGTTTCTCCACTTGTTGCATAAGATAAAAGGCTTTATTCACATTAGACATAGGTTCCATAGACATAATCCGGTTTCTAACACCATCATAAGCATCATTAAGACCCATCAAGAATTGAATTAATCTACTCTTTGATTCATACACACAAATCCTTTCTTTCATTCTACAAATACAGAGTTCTGAGTAATGACACTCACACTTTGGATAAGCATTCAAAGCATTTCACTCTTCCTAGCACTGTTTCAATTTACCATAATTTGTGCCAACAGAAGAATTCTCTTGTTTTAAATTGCTTATCTCATGTTTTAACTAATATATCATAGGATCACTTGCAATTCCATATTGCTTAACAATCTCTTGCCAAAATTCACATGTAGACTTGACAAAAAGGAGATTTTGAGCTAATTTATTTGTCATTGAATTCAATAACCAGCAGCGAACCATGTAATCACAGCGCATCCATTTCACATAATCAGATGAATCACTTTTAGGTTTAACAACCGATCCATCTATAGACCCTAACTTTAGTTTGGCACCCAAGGCCATTCTAATCGATCTACTCCATGAAAGAAAATTATTACCATTGAAAATCAAACCTCCTATACTCATTCCAGGATCATCTAAACCAGAGATATATAAAGGATCGAAAAACATTATCTCTAGTAACCATGATGAAAGATCAAATCTAAAGGGTCAAATGAAAGAAAAACTTGAATATGAAGAAGAAACAGATTTCAATTGCGAAAGAAAAAAGAACAATTTGTGAATCGTAACCTGGTGTGCTTTGATACCATATGAGGATGAAGATATTCAATCTCCCATGAATACTTTGATGTATTATGTTCGAACAAAGAGGAAAAATATGAAAACAGAGAGAATGATATGAAGAAAGTTTGTTTTGAAAATATCTATCACATAAGAAAATCTTGTTACAGAATCCTATATATACAAGACAACACGTGTACAAAAAAAAAAAAAAAAAAGCAAAGCTAAACAGGACACGTGTAATAAAATAAACAAAGCTGTAAAAGGAAATTATAGAATGTGAAAAACTAAATACATAATCCTAATAGAAGTATCACAATCTTACTCAAAATGTGCATAAATTATATATATAATGAAGACATATATCATATTTTTTTGGGAGCAAATTTCATTGCAATCAACCGAATTCACTTTTAATCTTTTGTTGGCATGCTCTATAAAGCATAGAATTACACCTAACTCAACTTTTCTCAATAATAAAGGGTAAATAAATGCCAACTATAAGCATGGAAACTTGTGTAAAGAAATTACTTTATTTATTTGGGGTCTTTAGGAGGTGATTTTCATCCTAAATCATTATGAAAACAAAAAAAGAAAAAAAAAGGACTTCTAATAAAGATGTCCTTATAATTTAATTTGTTCCAATCAAGATAATGATGTTTCAATTTTCTCCAACTGCGTCTCCAAAGGCGACGTTTCAAGAAATTTTGGATAGATCCATTTAACTGGCACGACATTGATAATGTAAATATCATGAGGCATTACATTTTATGCTAGTGAAGGAGGCAGGCGATAAGCTCGCTTTACTAATGAAATGAAAGTGACAATTGGGAGTGGTTCCAATTTGACAATGATTTTAACGATATGGACATGAATTTAATGTGAGTCAATTAAGTTAGAAGTAATGATGTAATACTAACGTGATAACATCTCTAAAAAGCGAGCTTTTGCCTTCCCAAATCATTTAATAATTAAAACATATATAATAATTAAAATATTAACTATTTTAATAATGTGATAAATGTTGGATATGATTTGAACCATCCATTTTATCAAAATTAATGATAAAACTATAGAATTTTTCTATCTTCATACATCATACCTATCGTTTTCTTTTTTTTTTTTTCCTTTAAATTTGTATTTCATTTTAATCGATGAGTTTGGATTTGAGGTTTATGATATCGATACTTATTAGTTCGTTAATTTATCTTATTGAGAGTTCCTAGGGATTTTATAAATTTAAAACTTAGTGAAGTATTTAGTTGGTTTTTGAATTTTGCATGTGTTGTGGAAAAAAATGCACTGTAGTCTGTAGGTACCTCACTCTTGATTTTAGAGCATTACAGTGTATTTCAAATTATGATATAGTAAGATTGATTTGATAATTATCTATAAATAAAAATTCCTATATTAAATATATAAATATAAGGTTCATTATGTGTATCATGTGTGTAGTGTAAATCAACACATTTCACGTGGTTTGAACTTTGAATTTATAAGGGATTAGTATTATTTTAATTACTAGCTTGTAAATTAAGTAAAAAATGAGAGAAGAATAATTAAGAGATCCAAATAATCTACCAAATGCAAGTATATTTTATCCAAACTTATGAAAAGGGTTTGCTTTATAAAACAAAAAATGAAAAACATAAGAAATACCAAATGAGTTATTGGGTTATAAGAATTGAGAAGTCGAAACAAAATAATAGCACACAATTTTGTTTGCTTCATTTTTAATCTTTTCGTTCATCATCGTTTTGCTGTTTGTTAAGGGCAAATATTGAGAATAGTTTCGGAACTTTGAAAAGAATATACAATTAAGTAGCTGAAATTTGAAATAGATCAATTTACTATTTAAAATTATTTTTTCGTATATGCTAACTAATATTATGAAGGTATTATTGGTATGCACAAAAATCTTTTTTAGATACTAAATTGATTAATTCATTGTAAAAAAAAAAAAATTGGTTTTCAGAGATAAAAATTTTGCAATAGAAAATTGATAAAAAAAGTTATGTTTCTAAAAATAAAATTAGCAACAATGTTTTTGTGATTAAATTTTATATTTAGAGATAGAAATTTTATTTTTAAAACCCAATTTTGTGGTAGAAATTTCAAAGTTTAAATATAAAATTTATCAAATTCCTACATTCAAATACCTAATTACATATTTTACCAATCACAACATTAATCCTTAAATTAGTTACTTAGACTATGCCGAGAAGTTGGATTTATTTATCCTTATTTTATTTACTTTTAAAAAAGCAAATTAATTTTTTTTTAATACATAGTATATGTTTTTAAAATCACCTCCCCTAATATTACATAAACGGCATGGTATATAAAGGAAGAACCATGACATATGATACCATGCAATAAATCAAACAACCCCAAAAGTTAGAAAAAGAGGGAGAAGAACTTTCAACTTTTCACCATGAATACAACCTTTCCTTTTCCTTGCATAAGCCATTCATTTCAGTTCACCAAAGCAAGTTGAGTAATTGTAGTTGGTTAATATAGGTGACCAAAGCTATGAAAGTTGGTAGTGTAATTTCATGGTACACTCTGTCTGTCGGTCTTTTTCTTTCTCTCTTACTTAATATAACACTATGAAAATCATGAACACGTAAAAGAAGGAGATAAAGTGGTTGTGCCAAGTGTTTTTGCTTCATCCAACCGTTCTTGTATTTATATATATATATAAGAGAACAAAGTAAGACTTAGTAAACAATATTGTTATGGAAGAGAAGAAGATGAAGTTTTTAATAGAGGTTGAGAAAGCAAGACATGGAAATCCATCACGAGGACCTGTTTATCGTAGTGTCTTTGCTAAGGATGGTTTCCCTCCTCCTGTTCCAGGAATCGAATCTTGTTGGGATATTTTTCGGTAATTTATATACTTTCTTCTTGCTCTTGTTCATGTTCTTGTTCCCCAGTTTTAGTTCAGTCAGTTTCTGACACAACACAGGTGTGTAACTCGAGTTGATATATAAGAAAGTAAATCATCACACTGCAGTTTGACTATATACGACATGTAATGGTAGAATTGTAGGATTAATGAACTGTTTGTGATATTTGATTGGTTATATGTATTCTTGAGATTAGTGGGGAGTAAAAAAATAATCATTGACACGATGACACGAATTGCCATCCCTTTTTATCTTTTTATGAAATGAGATGAAACCCTTTGGATTGTTTGGATGAACTGTTAAAGAGAAAGGTTATCAAGTTCTTTTGTTTAACTATGTGGGTGTCTACATGAATTGCTAAAGTTCATTTGAATTGTTGTAACTTGCTGGTCAGATGTTAGATTAAGGCTGAATTATTGAAAAAATGGAGTAATGACTTCTAACAAACTTTGATGATTGTGGTACTCCGTAGTACTTAGAGCGTGTGCTCTGCTCCATGCAACTTTAAAAGATGAAAACACAAAGCCAGCTCCGTAATAAGCTCAATTCGACCACAGATGAGTTGATCAAGTTCAGTTGAGCTTGAACAGTCTGCCAAGTTTTTAGATGGCTGTAAACGATCAGTTGCAGTTGTGTTTATAGAAAGAATATGTGGGCATATGAAGCTTTTTAAAGCTGAATTATCCACCTGGCTAGGAAAGAAGCAGAGGATGATGAGCTTTGCTGAATTTTGGCTAGGGAAGAATTGAGTTGCTGTTGAAACTGAAGTGGAAGTAAAGTTTGATTTCAATTAGATCACAACATTTGTGCTACATAGATTTCTGAAAATCTTAACAATTCTAGAAGTACATTTGCTGTTCTTTTTGACATTTGATTTGTAGTTGTGATGCACTAGATAATGCTAGTACTGCTACGTTATGTTATTTTACAGAGAGTGCTTTTCATATATTTCCTACTTCTTATGGCATACAAGGATAACTTGTTCATGAAGTTCAAACATTTGACTAAATGGTAATACTTCATGATTCTGTCACAGTACTGCTGTGGAGAAATATCCTAATAACCGGATGCTTGGCCATCGTGAGATAGTGAATGGAAAGGTAAATTAATGTTTCATAGTATTTGCTTCCTGCATATCAACTCTCAGATGTGAGTTACAAGGAAAAGTACTGATAGTTCTTTTCAGGCTGGTAAATATGTGTGGCGAACTTTCAGAGAAGTGTGTGAGGATGTAATCAAAATCGGTAATTCTATCCGCAGTTGCGGTGTTGAGCAAGTAAAGCACTGACACTGTCTCTGATCTTTATGGAGGCACTATATTTATTATTAGAATTTCTTTTTCTATGCCTATATGCATGTAACATCCAAGTTTACTTACATCGAATATAGGGTGGAAGATGCGGAATTTATGGTGCCAATCGTCCAGAGTGGATCATAAGCATGGAGGTACCTTTATACTGTTTTTGTTCTTTGTACAACGCCATGTCTTCATGTTTATGTTATGCTGTTCTCTTTGTGAGGTTGTCTTGTATAGAACCTTAATGCTTATCATGTATTTTTCCCGTTCTGTACTCAGATTACCGATTCACAGCCCTTGAGTATTAAGGACACTTGACATTCTTATCCCATTTTCTCTTGTTATGCTGCATAGTCTTTTACAAGTTAGTTCAATTTAAAGGTAAAACAGGTAGGAAGCAATCTATTAGTTTTTCCAGTTAACAGAGCACACAACTTTTGGCCAAAAAGTCAGTGCACCTATGGCATCAGTTTCTACTTAATGTAGTTGTGCCAAACAGGTGATCTCTTGAATCGTAAGATGAAATACTCTCAGCATATTAATTGACTAAGTGCAATTGTGCCCGTTACAACATCCTATTAAATAAGGAGCAGATGAATCACCTACTTCATTTTACCATTACAAGAATATTTGTTACATATTTTAGGACTAACTGGTTCGATATTTAATGCAGGCCTGTAATGCTCATGGGCTCTATTGTGTACCATTATATGACACTTTAGGTAAGCATTTCTTGTACCATGGTAATCAAAATTATGTTGCCGGTCTTATATTGTGGTGTCTAGGTATGCTCAGAATTATATAGTTTCATGTCGTTGACATCGATTGAAAAAAATTAAATTAAATTATCACATCATAATGAAGGTAAAATATACCTGGGGTCATCTAGTTCTAAACTTAAAAGGGTGCTTGACATCCATCTTGGTTGCAAACTGAATGAAAGGCAATAGAGTGGTTCTCCAGCACATAAACATTGCAATGGCAAAGGACGGTTATCAAAATTCATATTTAGAAGAAAGGTTATTTATGTGTGGATGGATGTAAATACGGATACAATTCAAGCAAAATTCATAACAAAAACAAAAACCTGATTTTTTGTCACCTATTCTGCAATGCTTGGTTGTTTATATTTTCTTGGTAATAGCTTTTGTCCTAATGGTTTAGGTGCTGGAGCTGTCGAATATATTATATGCCATGCAGAAGTTTCAATTGCTTTTGCCGAAGAGAAGAAAATTTCTGAGGTTTAAATTCTGTCTTTTGCTTCTGAATCTAATGACAGTAATCGCTTTTTAATCTGAGCTGTCATACTTTACACATTTGGTGGATTTTTTCCCTTTCAGGTGTTGAAAACTCTTCCAAACACAATGAAGTACTTGAAGAGTATGTTGTGCTTCTTAAATTATATTTTCCTATGCAGCATCAGGCTAAGAATTTTATTTTCACTATGTAGCTCTTGTGAGCTTTGGCAATGTCTCACCTAAACATCGGGAAGAAGCTGAGAAGTTTGGATTGGCAATATATTCTTGGAAGGATTTTTTGCAGTTGGTAATTGTTGTTCCTATGAGTTGTGTCTTTTTTCTATAATGACAGTCTTCCTCTGTTACCTAATTGATGTGAAGACATTAGGGATATTTGAACCTGCACTATCTTTCAATTGAAGCAAATGCATCCCGGCTCTAATTTTATTCAAGTAGAAAATTTGTTTACTATCATGGCAACTTAGTATTTCTCTGCGATCGATGAACTTGCTTCTTGTGTTTAAGGTAATAATGATGACAACATTAACGTATCTACATATTAACTTGTATAAAAACACATTGATCGATGGAGCAGCAACCATAAAAAGAGATTGTGTGAAAGTTGCCGTAGAAAACTTGATTACACGTATCAGATGGCATTTTCCATATAGTAGTCCTAGAATGACCCCAAACAAACACAAAGTAATAATAAAACATTGGAACAAGCAACTATAGGACATGGTAGAGAACCCATTTTCACTTGGCTGTCATTTAAAATACTTTTTTACTATTATTTCAAGTACTTTCATCTTAGAGCAACTTTATAATGTGAAATTTTTTTGCATGGTTTTTGCGATGTCTACAAGTTGCTAAACATATCATTTCAACTACTAGCTGTTTTTACAATGTAGTTTCTAATTTGTTTTCTTCTGTATACTGTCAGGGAGCAAACAACTATGAACTTCCTGTGAAGAAAAAAGAGGACATATGTACGATAATGTACACAAGCGGTACCACTGGTGATCCAAAAGGTGTGCTGATATCAAATGAAAGTATTATTACTCTTATAGCTGGGGTGAAACACCAGCTAGAATGTTTGAATGAAGAGGTAGTCGAAAAAAGCTTGGTTGCTTAGGATGACGCTTAATTAGCAGTCATGAATCTTACCAAAAGTTTTATGACTATGACAGCTGCATAATGAAAGAGATTTGTACCTTTCATATCTTCCATTGGCGCATATCTTTGATAGGGTTCTTGAGGAGTATTTTATCTGGTCTGCTGCACCCATAGGATTTTGGCGTGGTGTGAGTACGCTCCCTAATGATGATTTTGTTGACTAGGAATCATGCAAAGTATCCTTTGCTCATCTCTCATGTTTCTTCCAGGATGTCAAACTATTGGTTGAGGATATCGCAGAGCTAAAACCAACTGTATTTTGTGCTGTTCCCCGTGTGTTGGATAGAGTTTACTCAGGTTCATATTTCTTGTTATTTCCCATGGCTTTTCACAGAACTGATACCTCAGCCTTTTGATATGCTTAAAAGATTCTGACCAGAATATCCCTTCGATTACCACCATGTAGCAACCTTTCCTGTTTCAGCATTTTTCATACGAAATGATCCAAAGTGGCTCCTTCTGACGCACTAAATTTTATTCATTGTCCCAGCCATGATGCAGAAGATAACTTCAGGAGGTTTCTTAAGGCACACATTGTTCAATCTTGCATATTCATAGTGAGTCCTTGTTCTGATTTTCCTTATTTCTTGTTAATAATTTTAGAAGCGCATTAGTTCTGACTAATTTATATGGTAGATTTGTGAATTCCTTCCCTATTTTCTCGACTTTTGCAGAAGCTGTTTTATCAACCATACGATAGTGCTTGAGTGGCACAATATACACTGCATTCTTTTAAAATTTGAATGTGTTACCGCGATATTTTCTGTAAAATTGGATTTAACAAGTTCATTAAGTTTGATTTGAATATGGCAACTTCCTTGAATAATGATGTGATGCATTTTTTGATGGTTGCAAATTTTTATGAAGCTGGAAAAACAAGTGCATACTACCAAAATCTAATTTTTTTCTTGTTTCAGCAAACAACGCAACATGCAGATGGGATATAAGCATGAAAAGGCCGCTCCACTTTGTGACAAAGTTGTCTTTAGTAAGGTCTTGGCATCTCTCCCTCTCCTAAATCCTCAATTACCTTGAGGAGCCATGTATAGAGTTGGATCATACTTTCTGGCAATTTATCATCGATGTGTATTTGTAGCCATTGCTTCTTCTTTGCTGACAAATTTTCATGATATTAGGTAAAGAAAGGCTTGGGGGGGAATATGCGTCTTATACTATCTGGAGCAGCCCCTCTTGCCACGCACATAGAAGCTTTCCTAAGAGTGGTGACGTGTGCACATGTCTTACAGGGTTATGGTATGTCTTCACTATGTCTGAGTCAATGTTTTGTTTCTTCAAACCCTTATGTTACCTCTGATTCATATGTGAAGACCTTATTCTGTCCCAGCAAGTCATAGTACACTTTGATATTCAAAGTTAAACACTAAAAGTGCAGCTTTATTTCTAAGTTATAATACATAAAAGAAGTGAGATGTTAAACAATGTATAATTAACATTTATGCAGGACTGACAGAGACTTGTGCGGGAACATTTGTTTCATTACCAAATGAACTGGGAATGCTCGGGACAGTGGGGCCACCATTGCCAAATGTTGATGTCTGCTTGGAATCTGTTCCTGAAATGGACTATGATGCTCTCTCAGATGTTCCACGAGGAGAGTTATGCATAAGGGGGAAAACCTTGTTCTCTGGATATCACAAGCGTCAAGACCTCACCAGTGAGGTCATGATTGATGGATGGTTACATACAGGTATTGCTCTGGTCTTTTGTTCACACCTTTAATATCACACACAATAAAAAGATCTTCCGATTGATCTTTTTAATGATGCACTTCTCATCAGGGGATATTGGCGAGTGGCAACCGGATGGAAGCCTTAAAATTATTGACCGCAAGAAAAATATTTTCAAACTATCACAAGGGGAATATGTAGCAGTTGAAAAGCTAGAGAACATTTATTCCCTGGCTCCTGTTAATGATTCGGTATGCTTTTTATGATTCTGATGGATCTTAGGAAGACGGCTTGTATGCTATGTAGGCCTTGGCTATATGCAGTCTGAGTTGTGATACCTTCCTCATCAATCTTACTTCTTGAACCATGATACGTGCATGTACATGCAAATTTAAGCAATAAAGGTTTTCATAGGCCTATATAAGGACAGCTCGGTTAGCTTTTGCTGAATTCATTATATTTTATGGTCCTGTTGAGCCAGTTTAACCTGCCCTATCATTAAGGCAATGGGAGAAAACTTATACTTTTTGTTCCCAAATTGATTGTATGTATATTGTTGTTTTGTTTCCAGATATGGGTGTATGGTAACAGTTTTGAGTCCTTTTTGGTTGCTGTTGTTAACCCGAACGAGGAAACACTTGAAAATTGGGGTCAGTTGAATGGTATTAGTAGGGACTTCAATTCATTGTGTGGAACTCCAGAGGCTAAAGATTACATACTTGGAGAGCTCACAAAAATTGGAAAAGAAAACAAGGTTCTCATTTTCTTCCTCCAGCTACTTCTACATAATTTATCATCTTAGTGTCCTTTGATTTTATTACCAAAGGAAAGCATGTCTGATACCAACTTTTGCATTCATGCAGCTAAAAGGTTTTGAGTTTCTTAAAGACATTCACCTTGATCCAGTTCCATTCGATATAGAACGAGATCTGCTCACTCCAACTTTTAAGAAAAAGAGGCCACAATTGCTCAAATATTATCAGGTAAACTCTTGGTTGATTGATAATTCTAAATCTATTTACATTCGATCTTATACTATAGAAAGGTTAATACCACAGTTGTTTAATCCAAAAGTTTAAAGTTGCATATATATTAAACTTACATCAAGGAAATCACTTCAAATAATTTCTTGTAGTTTACCATTGTCCCTACTCCTTGTTCAGCAAGGGGGAGGTGGATTGGCTGGCACAGTCATCACAAAATTGCATGGATAATTTCGTGACTTGTCCATTGAACCTCTTGTGCTCTACAGTTTTTGCTTTGATTAATTTGCAGTTGCTGAATATATATTCATGAAAAGCTGTTCTTTCGTCTCTTTTACTTGTCTGACTGGTGTCTGGCTGATAATATATGCAGAATGTTATAGATCACATGTACAAGAATGCGAAGGAGCCTGCTGTCTGATCAATTTATTACCAGCAACATGAACTAGACTTATATCCTTGCAGTCATATGGATGTTCTTGAGCTTTGTATTCTTTGAACATAATATGTTGTATTTGTCTTTTTTTATTTTTTATTTTTTGTTTTTGTCAACTCTCTCCTCCCATCTTGTAATCCATGTATAAAAAGCAGCTAAAAGAGCTGAGTCTGTATGAAAAACTTTCTTTGTAGAATGAGTATTGAGATGGTCCAGCTTAGTAAGCGACTACTTATCATCAATTATTATTAGTTTTCCAAACTATATAAATTGATACAAATATGAATCAGGACAAATTTCAAGAAAGTTGATGAATAAGTCACTTTATTGCCATTAAATAATTATGGTGCTAACTATAACATGATATTAGAGAAGAAGGTCATGGTTTTGAATCCTTGCACATTCATCTTAACCCCTATTTAATTGAACTTGTTTGCTTGATGTGTTTTAGTTAAAATCTTGGCTCACAAATGACGTGGAGCATTGAGTAATATTTATATAATTGTCTTTTACAATATCTATAAGTTTAATCTTTTAGATCAAATAGTTATACTAAGTTATGCACAGAGTTTTTCACTTATTGGGACTTCTTTCCACGTTTTAGAATTTCTTCCCTTCTTCCAATATATCCTGAAAAGTAATAAGGATTTGAGATGATTCGTTGATAATCTTTGTCAAAATATTGCGATAAACTTGTAGTCTGTCTCGTAATTACACATAGTAAACAAACCAAAGTACTAAATTAGCACCAAAACAACATTTGTTATGATCTACAACTTATTGGAATGATATTGGCATCTTCTGTGAAGACTGTATACCTTGTTTGACCAGAAATTTCAACAACCAAGTATGAATTGACCGGTCATGCAAATGGATACAAAAAGTCCAATGTTAACTCCATCTTTCTTAATCTTTGGTTGGAAAAGGAGTGCTCTCATCTGCCTCTTATTCCAATCTCTATCTTCTCACAGCAAGTCAACGTCAAGAGAAGGAGGAGGAGAAGAAGAAGGGAAAAAAGAAAAAAGAAAAATCCTTCAAGACTTTTCCAAACCCAAGTCATTTTATGTAATAATACACCACATGAATTGGTTAATGATGAATAAATACTATTAAAATTACATGTGAATAATTTTATAAAAACTATGCACTATTATGACTGCTTGTTCAAAAAATAATTGTATTTACCTACAATTCCTCCGGCAAAAACGGTGACAATCAAAGGCTTGTCATTAATTGCTGCGTATTGGACAAGGCTGGACACATATGCTTCCTCTTTCATACGCGCTTCCTTAATCTGTTTATTATATCGTTTTTGTTGTGTCACGCACGTCACAGGCGGTAATTAGTCAGGCTACCTCAAATTAACACTTTTATGAAATTTTTCAAATAAATTTCTTCATCTTTTACATCTTCATGGAGACTTTGATCCATCAATTTTTATCAATAGTCGTCTTTGGCTTCTTGATCAACATGCTTACTATTACTAGAGCTGTACCAAGTTCTCTGGACCGCTATTGTGTGAACACCACCACCTTCACTTCCAGCAGCACTTTCCAAAGAAATCTGGACAACCTTTTCACTTATCTTTCCTCCACTGCTGCCAGCAGCGGATTTGCCAACTCCTCTTCTGGTGAAGGCCAAGGAGACACTGCCTATGGCCTCTTCCTCTGCCGCGGTGACATCAGCAATGGTACGTGTCGGGATTGTGTTGCAACTGCAACCAAAGATATAGTTCAGCAATGTCCCGGAGATAAAAAAGCATATATATGGTACGAGAAGATTATTACTTGAATAAATGCTTCAGATTTAGGATTTATTCTTGCTATCTGATCTCAATTTATTAGTATGCCTAATCTTGAACAAATTAATATTATATATGCTAGCTCATTCTATAATGATAACGTGAATAGTGAATACTGCTATAGGAAATACATGTTTTAGTAAAGTGGCAACGCTCTCACATGACCATCAAAGATGGTATATTGGATACTTGAATGAGCAAATAGTTGAACCATTGTAATATCATCAACTTATAGCTGCTCCATAATTACCAAAGAGCGATATTTCAGATACTTGAAAGAAATTAGGCATCAAGTCCTACCAAAAATGAAGTTTTCCTGTTTTTGTCTATGAGAAGAGATTAAATGAAGAGATCGAGAAGTCAGTACCGTATGTACAAGTTTCAGATGGACTGGTTGTGGAGTTACACTCCACATAGAAGTTGCTTGACCCCAATGTATTGGAAAGTCACATTCTAGAGGGAAATGAAGTCATAAGCATATTAGTGAGTTCAACCTCACAGAATAGTTAGGAAGATGCTCTCTAGAGTCTGTGATTACAAGAAAATTTCTTCTACAAACCATCCTAAGGTCCTTGCTTACTTTAATGGTATCGTTTTGCTTAAGTATTAAATGAACTTTTTCGCCTCAAGCCTTATGAAACACCTGTGTGTAAATGTTGATAGAGCCTGAAGATATAATAATACTAGAAAGCAAACTAATGCAATTTAGTTTAATTCATTTGAAGCGATGCATTTAATCTCAGACAAGGATTAAGAAACTACTAGACTGATTTGGCTTCCAAATGCAGATTATAGAGTATATTCAATTGAAATGGTCAGGCAAACACTTCATGTAGAAATATTTGCAGAGTCTACCCCAGGAAATAAGAAGCCATCGAATCAAATAGTGTGTGTTCAATATTTTCAGACCCACTGCTCTAACAAGAGATCCCAAGTGCCTAGAGCACACATTTTGATAAAAAAAACTATTTTTTCCATTTCAATTCAAGTTGTTAAACATGAATATTAAGTTCTTGCTTCCCCATTATTATTGTTGAGTCGCTTTTGGTCGTTTTTTCCATTGTCTATTGGCAGGTATGACGAGTGCATGTTTCGTTACAGAGATTATGTTGCTGCCTCCACATTTGAAATAGTCCCTGGGTTCATCACAACGGATTCAAGTGACATTAATGACCCTTCTCTGTTTCAACCAGTGCTAAGTAGTACGCTGAAAGCATTGCTTCAAAAGGCGTGAATGAAGGATCATCTAACAATTACTTTGCTGCTGGAAAAGCTAATGTCACAAGAACACAAACGTTGTATGCAATAATGCAATGCACTCCAGATTTGATAAAAGAAGATTGCTATACATGTCTTGAAGCTGCTATGGCAAGCCTGGAGGAAAAGAAGCAAGGAGGGAAATCTTATACACCTAGTTGCCTTGTTATGTTTGCACTGCGCCCCTTTTTTAATACAAGTTTTGGTGGGTTAGTGTCGGATTTTACACCAATTGTCTATCCTCCTCCTCCTCGTTCTCCTCCTCCTGTGGCTGGTCCTACTTCAAAGGACAGGTAAGTAAAATATGAGCTACTTGAGAACGAAAGCTCACTATAAAACTAGGACCACCCAACTTTGCATGTAATATGATATTTGTTTGTAACATGTCCAGTTATGCACAATTTAATCAATCAAGAAAAAAATACACAAAATTGTTTTATCATGGATTAGGTTGTTTCTTGGAAGACCTTCATCAGCACCTTCAATCAGACTTAGGTAAACCAAAAGATGATGCATGTGCCTGAAATGTGAGCAGCAGTTAAGGCAAAGATTAAAGTTTGTCAAACTAATGATTTCACTTGGCTTTGGCAGGAAAAAGCAAGGCCTCTTCTGGGACGACCATTGGCATCACAGTTTCCATTGTAGTCTCAGCTGTGCTGTTACTCACCGGATTTTGTTTCCTTAAAAGGAGACTTGGCAAGAAACATGGGTTACAGGACACCAGTGGTGAGGACTGTATGTTCATGTCCACCTTTTTCTGAATTAATATCTGTGCTTTTGGTGCTCCAAGCATACTCTTTGGTAATTATTACGAAAATGAAACTCTTGTTTCATATGTTTCTGCGGTTGCAGATGAAATTTCCAAAGATGAGTCTCTCCAATTTGACTTGGGTATAATACAAGCTGCAACGAACAATTTTGCACATGACAATGAATTGGGTCAAGGAGGATTTGGCAAAGTTTACAAGGTGCAAAAATTATTGAGACTAAGCAAGTGCCATTAGTTCGGTCACTTTAGTCATGCTATGTGTGAGCTCTACATGCTAAAGTTGTGGAACATTTGCAGGGTACATTGCCTAATGGCAAGGACATAGCTGTGAAGAGACTTTCTAGAAGCTCTACGCAAGGTGTAAACGAATTCAAGAACGAAGTCTTCTTGGTTGCAAAGCTTCAGCATAGGAATTTAGTGCAGTTGCTCGGATTCTGCCTAGAAAGGGAAGAGAAGTTACTTGTATATGAGTTTGTCCCCAACAAAAGCCTTGACTTCTTCTTATTTGGTGTGCTTCTGTTAACTTATTGTATTTCATCTTTTGATCATGTACTTTTAGTTAACTTTTGAGATTCATAGCTTGATTTTGTCAAATTTCAGATGCAGAAAAGAAAATGCAATTGGATTGGTCTACTCGTTATAGAATTATTTATGGGATTGCTCGTGGGATGCTCTACCTCCATGAAGATTCTAGGCTCCGAATCATTCACCGTGATCTCAAGACAAGCAATATATTACTAGATGATGATTTGAACCCAAAGATTGCCGATTTTGGCATGGCAAAAATGTTTGGAATTGATCAAACTAGAGGAGTCACCAAAATGGTTGCCGGGACATAGTAAGTTTCAAGAATCATTATCCAAGCAAGTTTCAAGAATCATTATCCAAGCATTTTGCTTATAAATATATTTTAATGTTACATATTTTGCTATTTGTTAGTGGAAAACAAAATGTGTTAATTTAATTACTTGATAAGTTGGAACTATACTTGTTGATTATTAAGTAATAAATACAATAGCTAAGGCAGATGTATAAATTTAAGCTTTTGATCAGTTGTCTAATTCGAAACTAAATCATTGTTTAACAGCATTATAAAAAGAAAGAGTGTGAGTTGAAGTTAATCTTATGCTTTTACATAATTCTTCTTTTTATTTTCTATCTATCTTTATTTGCACGTACATTTTCACCATTATCCTTTTGCTTCGATTTTCCAGTGGTTACATGCCTCCAGAGTATGCAATTCATGGACAATTCTCAGTAAAGTCTGATGTCTATAGTTTTGGTATCATACTTCTTGAAATTATAACTGGAAAGAAAAATAACTTGATGTACCAATCTGACCAAGCGGAAGATCTACCAGCTATGTAAGGTTACTCATGTTACTTCTTTGCATTCCATTAAGGTCAAGCAAACATTTAAGTAAATTTTCTATCTATTTGATCCTTGTCTAGGCTTGGAGACATTGGAGGGAAGGAGCACCATTGCAAGTGTTAGACCTGCATGAGAAAGTCATATCGAAACATGAAGTCCTAAGATGCATCCATATCAGCTTGCTATGTGCTCAGGAAGATCCAGATGATAGACCAACCATGGCAAAGATAATCCTTATGCTCATAGCTCCTCTTTACCCTACCATCACCGGCAATCCAGCATTCCGTCTTCATAGTCGAATGAAGCATTGCTCGAAACAATCTACTAGATCAACCACACCTTCAATCAACGAAATGCCAATTACAGAAGTATACCCGCGATAGTGTAGGTGAAAACCTTATAAGTTCAACAAAATTTCACTTGATGATCAAGTTTTGTGTATAGTTTTGCATGAACAAGTAATTTTATACTTGTAACATCTTCTTAAGTATGTTTGATTATAACCACAAGGAAACAGATCATGTCTTTTGAAAAATCATTAAATCCATGTTTAATTAACTTAAAGATCTGTTATGTACAGTTAGATCAAGAGTGTCAATACCTCAGTTTTGAATGAAGCGCATAGATGTTTCAATTGGGGTATACTAGATTTAGACTATAAGATCCAACTCTTTTATTGACTAAGCATACTTGGATAATGTATTCTAGTGTCCATTTTTTAAATGGCAGCGATTAGGAAAACGTTACCAAGTCCAACCAAAATCCTGTAAAATCCCATCAGATCCGACCTTATTCGTGTAGAGCTAGGTCATCAGTTCAACTTAATTAAAATCCTAGCCTCTGTAAACCAAATCCAGCCCACTCAACCATCATAAGCACTGAAAATATTCAAATTCAAAGTTTTACTGTTTTAGTACGAATGTATTTATTACAAATGGCTAGCAATTGGTTTCTATTATGAAATTTGAATAGATTATATGTCGTACTTTCTTGTTTTCCCCAAAAAAAGAAAAATTAGCTCACTAGTTTTCAAGGAGTCTAAAGTCGCAATCACAATACTGTGTCTTCTATTGAACACTTGCTTTTAGAAAATTAATTGGCAATAAAGTATGGAAATTGATAAGACATTTTTGAAGGAAAAAAATTCAAAGTAATATAATCTTGAAACTTATTTCCATGGTAGGTGTATATATCACTAGGGAATAAATTTTACAAAGTACATGAGACTCTTAAGACACACCCAACTCTAAATGGGAAGTGCATGCGCCCAATGGTGGAGTGAAGAAAACAAGGAGAAGAAGAGGTGAAACAGGATACACACACACATATATATATAAGAAAGGCTTCGGTGGCATTACACATTACATGTAATATATTCATGGTAGTAACTACATTGTTTTCTAACACAGCTATTTGAATGGTTGATATCTTAAAAATTATTCATTATATGTACTTATACACAGTGTACAACTATTAAATAATTTTCCTACATATGTGTGTGTATATGTAGAGAGAGAAAGAGGAGAGTTTTTCAGGATTAAGTTTAGTGTGTATTAAACACTTAATTTAGGGCTTCATGTGTATAATTTATTCCCAGGTACATCCCTTCAAAACCTGATCGGATTTTATCTATTTTTTAAAAAACTTATTTTGGTAGGAAAAAAAATGTTGTTTTCAATAGACACACATAGTTCAAGTTTTCATATTTGTAAAGCAACATAGGACTCCCTTAATTTCCTTACGCCTCAAATAGTACACACAGATATATATGTGTGTGTATATATATGTATATGATATTTTAGCTAGTTTATTATGGTTGCAATAGAAAGTTAAGAATATTGTGGAAGGGCTAAAATATGTCTTTAGAAAATGAATTGTGTGATACCTCTAGATCTGTGCATGCGGAGCAGGTTTTAGGCTAACTGCAAAAAAATGCAAGTTGCGCAAAAAATTTTAGCTCGTTAATGTGCAGGCCAAAATGGCCCATCTCACATAACCCACAAGTTGAAGCAGGCTAACTTTAGGATCGGGTTGGTTCACGAACCCGCCCTTAAAAAACATAAAAAAAAAGGAAAGAAATATAATCTTATAAAAAAAAAAAACCTAGTACATTACCCTCTTTTATTTACTCTTCATTTCACTTTTCTATTATTTAGTTGTTAAATGTTGATTATGTACTTTTAATGGGGGTGATGTTTTAAACTTTCAAATTTTATCTTTATTATATCCTTAATCCTTTTATCAATACTTTTCTTTTATATTTATTAGGTATTTATATGCTTTTATTGAAAATAAGCAACACAATATCAATTAATAGTTTCCATGATGTATTTTCCCTCGTCATGCTAAAGAAAAAAATTGGAATGAATGATAATATCTATTAGTTAAAATAATTCTTTTATGTTGAAATAAAAAATTTCAAAATAGAAGTTTATAATTTTTACACGATTATCATCTTGGATTAGCATGTAGGTAATTGATGAGAAAAAAAAATTCTATATTTAAATTATTAAAAATTTAAATTCTTATAAAATTTTTTAATAAAAAAATATATTAGCAGGTTCGCAGGCCATCACACATAACCCACCAAACCGTGTGAGGCAGGTTGGCTAAAAATTTTGGCCTGCATAGTAATGCGGACCAAAGTGGCTAGCCCACATAACTTGCGGGGTGACGTAGGGTGGGATAGGTTGGCTTACATAACCCGTTTGTATGGCTCTAGATACCTCTTAGTATATGTACGAAAGAGATGCAAAAACACCTTGATTGATTTGTAGATGTTACACTTCTTCATGATCTTAAATTGGAGTTGAAGTGGGTAAATTCTCATGTTCTTGAATCATTAGAACTTCCATTTTATACCGATATTTATTGTTGCATTAGTTGTTTTTCTACAAATTATGTGCTGCTTCCCCCTTTTCAATCTTGTCACGGCCCATTTATGGTTAAGGCATATTCAGCTTCGCTATGTATAGTGCTGAAGTATTATACGCAAAGGAAAACCTATAAGACTTGTTTATCTAGTTCATTTGCTATCAAATTTTATATTTTGAAATTGTTTATTTAGTTTTTGAAAAAATTGAATAATGCAATGGAAATGTAATTTGTATAAAATATCTAAAAGCATCATTTTCAAAAGTCTCTGTGATCATCTATGAAAGATACCAACCATAAAAAATAGCTAACTGGTGTTAAAATTCAACACGAGTCCAAAGATCATAGAGCTATCTAAAAGATAATAAAATTTCTAAAATAACTAATGCCTAAAGAAAATTAAAATATAAGCCTCACTCCTAATCGCTAAGCTCATCAAGAAGTTCCTCAAAGTTGGTCTCGTATCTCAAATCATCATAATACTCGCTATCAGAACTATCCGTACCTGAAAAATAATAAGAGTGAGCGAAGCCCAGTACACAACAACGCAAACACATGCGATATGGCGCACACACCTAAGCTATATGCAATGCAACAATAAAAAATTTATAATTATTATTTAAGGTAATTCAAACAACACAGGAGCACTCACACTCCCGACAACAAGCGATGGGAATCTGGGGGTCTTGAGTAGCAGCAACTGCTCAGGGGGCTGATTAAGGCAGGCTGAATACCTTAACCTCTTATAAGAACAATCTACGTAATAGCATCGTCTAGGGTTCATAACTGTTACACGTCTCCATTTATTTCAGTCCATAGATATATGTCAATTCAATTGACACATATAGTCGTGAACTACATATATTACTTCTTACCGAATATAAATGGATATTATCTTGATGCCGGTTGCCCTATCAGCTACCCATCGAGCCACCAACGATATATCAATAAAATGAATAAGAGTGGCTTAAGCGCCTAACTACCGTGCTAGCATAGCCTAGCAAGGTTGTCGCTCCTCGGCCCAAATTAAACATTACACGCATGCTCATTATTATGTCATCTTTGAAATTAGTTCATTTAAGAATGTCTATCCTAAGCAAACAACATGCATGTCACCACGTACTTGATATCAAATCGGTAGACGGTAAAGAATCACACGGAGGATAATAGGTCGATCATATGTATGTTCAAAAAAGATTTATTGTATAAGAATAAAGTATATAAACAAGTGATTTAAGTTGCATCGATTAATCAACTAATGCAAAGTCTTGTAGTATAAGACAATGGGTTATAATCGAGTTAAATCTATTTAAGGTAATTGGACTAAGTTGATTTGGACTAAGCCTATTGAATTTAGAAATTTAATTTGTTATTTAGATGTATTGGGCCATAGAGGTCCTAAGTTAGGCCCAATAAGAAATTATCTAAGTGTTTCACTTTTTAGGATAATGGGCTTTATGGTTTAGGAATTGTGCCCATTAAGGAATATATATAAAGTTAGTAGAATTGGACTTTATTTTGAAATTAGGTTCAATTAGAATAATATTGGTTATTGAATCTAACAATTATGTTGAAGCCCAGTTAGAATTAATTTAGACCCTAATTTAACTATTAAGCATCTTGATTTCCTATTTAGGCCCATTAAGGATATTATAAAGCTTTTGAGCTCGTGGAAGGAGTTTGAGCTCAATTTAGGTATTCAATACCTGGAATTGATGATAGACTTAAATATTTCATAAATAGACCTATTTAGAATAGGTAAAAGGGTTTGGACCTATATTATGGAAATTTAAGCCATAAAGCATAGTTGGGTAATTATTGTGATTTGATGCTCTAAAGCTTTAAGGAAAATCAATTTGAGTAATTTAGGCCTTAAATGACTAGGAAGACTTTAGGATTTGTGTTGGGCCCATTTGGTGTAAAAAGGCCTGGTTGGTAGAAATCATGTTATTGAACTTAGGGTTATGTTTTTAAACCAATTTTAATTTATAAGGCCTACTTGTAGCTATTTAGCTAATTTTGACCCTAATTTAATATTTACACATGTTGATACTAAATTTGTCTACTACTTCAAATTGTATATTTCAGTAAGCCCAAATATTTATAAAAATCATTTTAATACCAATATCTATTTATTGAATTTTTTATCCAATAAACTCATTATATCATGTCAAATGCATGTCAAATAATTCCAATCATGTCAACATATTTGTAAATAACAATACTCACATGGCATAAAACATTTATTTGCATACTGACATTAAAAAAAATATGTGCACATGTTATACTTTCCACAAGAATGAGTCAATAATTTCAATACGTATGGTTCACATTATTTGTATTAAACAATATTCATACATTCATTAATGTAATGGAAAGAAATCAAAAGTGACTGTTTGGTACACTTCTATTTATCCACTGCATACATTTCTTTTATTATTTTATTTTTTTACATAATTCCATATTAAACATGACATTACATATATATTATAAGCATATTCTCACGTTCATAGATAAATTAAACTAATCCTAATTTCGCCATTTATATAAGACACATATTTTTTTATCTGTCATGCTCTACTAATATTTTAATTGAATTATAATTTGCTAGTAATAGTTATTATATTTATTTATTTTAATGAACTAATCCTCTTATTATAACTCAAATATAGATTATCCGATCCTCATCAATGACAAATTAATATCTCGGAACAAAAAGAATAAATATCAATTTTAATATTAGTTGCTTTCTGTACTTTTCGATTTCTTTTAATCAATTATTAAATTATTCTCAATGTTCTAGTATATGAATTAAAGTTCCGGTTAACAATATCAAATCAATTTAATATATAATGACACATGTATGTACTAGGTATTATGAAATTTTTTCCAATTTAATTTAATCAAGAAAAAACTCATATATGTTTCTATGATCCTCAGAATAGTACATTAAAATGAATTTATTCAAGGTTATTTGATTAAAAAAGATAAAAAGACTCAACTCACAATACGTAAACATCCATGAATAAGGTCGAAATGATCTTAGACAATCACAAACAAATTTTATTGATTCAAAAAAACTTGACGACGAACAGATCATATTTTCATATATTTAATTTCCGCATACATCATTCTGTCTCCAAGGTCCGATGTCGGAATAAATTTCCGTAAGTATTGGTTTTTAAAAGAAAAGAAAACATTTATACTTATTATTTGCATATCCTACCAAAGTGTATACATATATTTATATTTATTATATTATACACTAATTTATTATTGAGTTTATGTTCATTAACGAGCAATTTAATCGAAAGACTTATTTATAATAGTCAAAACGCATAAATCCTTCACTACCTTACTCCTAGGAGATTAATGAAGCTCCTTTTGCCTCTAATCCAATCTCTTTTGAATTCTAGATTTTAAAATAATAATAATAGAGAATAGTAGTTTTTGTTTTGATGGTTTAAAGAATAGATGATTATAGGGTATATTAGAGCTGGAAATATGAGCTGCGGCCAGTGGCCAGCTCGCCAACCTGCTTAAAAAAGCTTGTTGTGGCCAAAATTTTTTGGCCCATTTAAATGTGGGTCGAATTGGCCCAACCGTTTAACTCATGGGCTAAAGCGGGCTAGATTGGGTTAGCCTGCAGACCAACCAACAAAAAAAAAAAAGAAAAAAGAAAACAACAATAACAACAACAAGAGGAGAAGTTCAAAAACAAGAATAATATAACATCTTAGTGATTATTTATGTATGTTATGAAAAAAATAGATTGATATGAACAAAAATATTATAACATTTTTTTAAAATATATATTTATTGATTTAAACATAATATGATATTTAATAAATCATTTTAAAAACTTGTTTTTATATATAAAATCAAAATAACAATAAAATTAGTCATTAATGTAACTCAAACCTTAAAATATATAAATATTCTAATTTTCACATAAACTAACATTAAAAAAAAAAAAAAAAGTAATTTTGGCTGCGGGCAGATAAAATTTGGCCCGTTTAAAAGCGGCCGAATTGCCTAGGTCGGCCCAATTACCCACTATTTCCAGCTCTAGGTATGATACCTAATAGGGTTTTGATGTTGAAGGAGGTTAATGATATTTAGGTCTATTTGAAAGAATGGTCTAAAGAAATTTTCTGTTAGTTTTAGATGGTTTTATATGTGTAGGATTAGGAAAGTTTGAAGTTAAGATAAAAGATGGCATGATGAGGTCAATTTGATATCAATATAGATTTTTGAAGATTATGTGATATATTGTGGGTAGTTCATATCTTACCATTCTATTCAAAATAAGAATGGATAAGGATGTTTAGTTATAGGTTGATAGAAGATATTTAGTAATTGATATGATTTATCTCTATTTTTATTTGAAATTAGTTACTATTTCAATTTCACTAATTTGTTTAACTAAACTAATATTCACCTAAACTATGTAATTAATTTCTCTAATTCCAATCTAGAAATCTTGATTTTAATTTAGGTTCAAAATTACTCATATTTTCTGTAATTAATTTAAACATTAATACTTAAACTAGGCTTGTGTTAAGAGTATTTCAAGTCTTTTGCTCTTGTTAGGTAAACGCCTAAGGCCAACGTATATGGTCTTTTTTCAATTAAACCTTCCAATCTAAAGTTGGTCCATGAAGGCAGAAGATTTGTTAAAAAAATTTGTTTTATATTACAATTATGGTGTATATAAAAATTTTTTTTTTTAATTTCTGGAATTTTTTTTATTATGGACAATTTCGTGTAAAAGTTACTAAAAATGATGAAAAAAAAAACACTAAATAAAACAATCAATGCACCATGATTGAAATTGATTCAAGGAACCATATATCTCCAAATACTTATGTTTATTAGTCTATAACATCTTTATGTTTATGTTCGAAATGCATGGGTCGACAATTCATAGTTGCTTTTTTTACATATATTTTAGTTAAATTTTCCTCTATTATACCATAAGAAATCATCATATTTTTTTTCCATTTTATACACTTGTTGAAAATAGTTTTGTGTCTAAAAATATCTAAGACTTAAGACAGCCCATATTAATTACTTTATTGCTTATATTATAATTAATTTTCCCTCTAATATCCAATATGGGACTATTATATTTTTCTGGTTTTCCAAAGTTTACAATCCTTTATAGAGTTCATTTTCTACGAGAATATTTGAATATGGAAAATAGAATATCCATTTTAAAATAACCAAAAGTTGTAAGCAACTTCTTCATGCACATAATACATATGGTCAACTCTGACCTTCTTTCAAAACAAGTATAAATAATTGCTAGAATTAACCATTATTTTTGGGCCATTTTATTTAGAAGACAAACAATACTTGATAAAAAAAAAACATTGTAAAAAATTTAATCTTCTTGATTATGAGCAAGGAGGCATGTAAGAAGGTGGTGGAAGCATGCTTGTAGCCTCAGTTGTTCCATTTCTCACTATTATGACGGAGGCCATACCCCAACTGGCGTGCCTTTCCAAATGGCAATGCATGAACCAAACACCTGCATAAATACTTATATTATATTAGAGAAACTCTTATTATAAGGATGTTCAGCTTAACTAATTTGTGAGTCTAACATAAATTAAGCTTGGATCGAATGTTAGTTGACTTTGAATTGAGTTAATCTATTGATATTAGTTAAAATTAGAATAATAATACGCATTTAGGTTATTTAGTCAAGTGGAGTTTAATCAAGTTGAATTTAAACTCTATTGACTATCAACGTAAGTAGCTCAAGCTTAAACTTATAAAATTGATTGAGTTTAGTTAAGCCTAAACATAAGTTTAGCATTGTATCATTTCCACTTAGTTTGTTTGAAGTCTTATAAATATCATACATAAACTTTTTTTAATCATAAAAGTAGAAGAAAAGAAAAGTACATACCAGGGTTATCAGCAATGAATCTAATGGCTATCCAACCTTTTTTAGGAACTCCAAAGGTGTTGATTAAGGGGGGATCAACCAAATTATAAGTTAACGGATCTGTTGTACTGTTGAAATTACCAAAACCTAAGCCGACAAGGTAAAAACTATAACCATGGAGATGCATAGGATGATTCTCTGCCGCTCCGACATTGGTCCCCTGAAACACAATCTCAACTGACTCATTGTAATTTATCATCTTTGCCCTTGTGTCTACCAGTGGATAAATTGTGTTGTTTCCTACATCTCCTGTGAAATTAAACAGCATTGGAGGAATTCTTGGAAAATTTGGTGTATAAACACCAGTGAGATTCCTGCACGTAAATATTTATTTGGGGTTAATTAATTAATTGCATAACTTCACACACAAAAATTTAAGTGATAAGTGCAGATATAACCCTAAAACAATTGTTCAAATGCAATTCAATCCCTAAACTTTATAGTTGTTGGCTATACTTTCAGTTAGTTCATAACTTTTAAAAATACACATATAATCATCTAAAGCCCAATCATTATAAACAGTAACGGTTTTAGGGCTTTAGCGACTATTTAAGCTTTTTTGTATATTTTTAAAACCTATAGAAAGTTGAAAGTATGCCATCGGAAAAAGTATTCAATGAGTAACATACCATGTATATGTATAGATGGTGGATAATTACCAGTTATCCTTTAACACATGGATAGGGTAGTGAGCAATATCACCCATACATCCACGTATCAAAAAATCATTGGTAGTTACTCACCACGTATATATTATATATGGTGTATAGTACCCACTGAAGCCTTTCTCTGCAACTTAGTCACAAAAATAAACTAGTCATTATTGTTGGAAATCGTACTGGTAATATGCTTGTAATATATCAATCACTGGTGTCGAAAAACTGATGTTATTCAAGCTTGCAGCAGCCCTATTTCCATCTGGACCACTGCAAGTTTCATTGGCTTCACAAAGTATTTGGTTGACCGAGACCGCAATGAATAAGCTTTTCGTGACATTCTGAGGGACATTGCTAGGGTGCTCTTGGCTATTTAAGCTTCTGAGCGCCTTGACGAAGTTTGTTGCGGAATCCGTGTCATTAAGAATTGGAAGATCCGGTAATGTTAGATTTGATGGTGGAGTGTAATTGCCATTATATTGGACGATTCCAGTAACTATGGTATCATCACCTGGAGCATTAGTGTCTGCATATGGACTTCCAGCCATGTAGTAGTAACTTGGTGTTTGGTTTGCCGTAAGCAAAACATCCATGGTTTGTCCTGGGGTGATCATTATGTAATCTACTGTGAATGGTTTCAAGTATGCACCATCGCTTCCAACCACAGTTAGGGTATGGTTGGCTATTCCAAAGAACATTTCTTCGTTCATCCCAGCATGGATAATCCTAAGAAGGTATGTTTTTCCATAATCCGCCAACAATTTGTATATGGCATCTGTGAAAATATAAAAACATGAAAAATTCAAAAGGTTTAACCATTGAAGGGCACTAGAAGAAGTAGAAGTGCAAAAAAAAAAAGGTGTTAGCATGAAGTGAAACTCATTCGAACAAAATATATGAAATAAGTTTTATTGGTGTTTTGCCCTATCAAATCTCACCTCATATGACATCATTAACTAAATATAAGGGGCAAGTCCATAAGATGGGTGGATTAGCTTCTTATCATAGCAATTTTAAGTTTTTTTGGTGAAAAAATAAAACCATTTTGGTATTATCTTATTGAAACAATGCGATTAGTTTCTAAAGCAATTATCATTCATGTTTTGACTTTTATTTGTAGTAAGAATTTTATTGATATTTTTATATAACGTATACACAATATGTAGTACATAATATCTAATCAACATGTTTTCTACTATTAAACATTACATTGCATGATTAACCCTCATAAGCGTAGAGTAAATATTAAATATTATAAGATAGCTTTGTTTTCCATATCTTGGAACTTGCTAACATAAGGAAAGGAACATAATTTGAGTACTTGACTATTATAACCGGTTTAAAAAGAATCTTGCATATGACGGGTGCTTATATTACATAACTTATATCATCCTCAATGATGTAATTAAATATGAAAGTGCTCATAAGTACTATCCCAGTTTAGAATATATTATAATCAATTGTTCAAGCAATCTAAGAAATAAAAAGATTATATTATTATATATTAAAAAAATTCAATTTTAAGTCTATTCTAATTGATATTCCATATCATTAGTTTTAGCTATAAGCAAAATAAAAATATTCAAGTATATAGTTCGTCAAATGAACATAGTGTACACATTGATATTATACTCGGATAATAAAACATTTTCAGACTCTACCTGGTAACCTATAAGTCCAGCAAAGTTCTAATCCATGCATAATTTTTAACATGCTACAAATAAGTTTTTTATATTAGACTTTAAATTACTTATATATTTAAGGTAGAAAACAAGCTAAACCCTCATGTCATTAAAAAAAAAAAAAAAGAAAAGAAAAAAATAATATGTATCACCCGCCATATATATAGATGTATGGTATGTAAATATAAATTAAACTATATATTAAGCACTTCTTAAAACAATTATCATATGTAATTTCTACTATCATATATATTAAAAATTAAATAGTATTTACACATTATATATATAAATAGATATATAATAACACGTGGTATATATCGTGGAGAGTTCTACCGTATGTATGTTTTAGTTAGCGTATTATATAATTATTACTTATTACTTACCGGTGGTGCAATTGTACGTATTAACATATTGATCGCCAACGAAGCCATTGAGTGTATAAGCATCCGATAGATTGGGATCTGCTCCAGTCGCCGTGGCGTCCTGAATTATTTGCATCACATCTCCTCTGTACCATTCACCTATCCAACACCAAGATGTTAGCCATGTTGTCATACTTTAATTTAATTAATTGTAAATTCAATTTCTTATCTTTACTTTGGGTGGCTTCCACCTAACTACATATAAGTTTAAAATTGATGATTATTTACAATCCAATTTATATTTTAGCCGGATATGACAATTTACATTTTAATTTTATACAAATTTTTTTATGTATTCTTTTATTATTTTTACTAAGAATAAAATAGTATAATAAGATTTAAAAGCATATGTTTTTAAAGGTTAGAAATCCAAATGCTTAAATTTAATAATAATTCGGATATATCATATGTCTAGATGCTATGTTGTTTTCACAATCGTGGGTTAAATGAACAAAAAATATATACATATAAAGAGATATATTAGCATTAATAATTTTATCTTAATTTTCATATGATTTGGGTATGCTATTGTTTTTCCTTCTTTTCCTGTGAAGAATCTTGAAATCGAGAAAAAGTATGTGGACATGATCCATGTCTGACCATCAAAGGTACGAAGGGGACTGTAACCACATGCGGTTTGAAACTTTGCTAGCAAATAGTCAGGGATGAATGTATCTGGCCAAAAATAAAAAGGGCTTGTTTCCTTTATTTTGGTGTTTAATTTGACAATTTGACATGTCGTTTATATTTTATCTTAAAACCTATATTTTGAGGAACATGGAGTACGACTTTTAAATATACTTTGTCTTTATCCACTATTTATAAATTATTAAAGAATAATATTGAATAAAAAATATATCATATTTTTACTTTTAGATTCTAATTTTACCAAAAAAGAAAAAAAGTAATAAACATATAAATATTTCCAAAAAAATAAAAAAAAAATCATGACAGAAAGTTTCGCAATATGAAGTCATTAGTTATGTCATTAAATTTACAATAATACATATATTAAATTATAAATATAAAGCTGAAATACAATGATTTAATTTTATTTGTTAATAAACACAGCGAGCTAGTCACACTCTAAAATTTTCTCAATATCAAATATGTCAGACACTGATCTTATAGCTAGTGGTATTTTTCATGTTTTCTCAAGTAAAAATTATAAAAAATTAAGAGCATTTAATTCGTTATTTATCGTTTTAGCTCTGTAAGTGTGAGCAGAGACAGAGGGAGCGTGGGTTCGTTGAATAGGACATCAATTCAACAAGACTAAACAATCTAGAATTCACCTGACCATCTAACTTCTTAAGAAAAAATTTAAAAAAATTGTGGACCTTATAATGGTTTCATACAAATGAATGAATTCGTTAGTTTTGATTAACATGGTACTAGTGTACGATGTATCTACGCTGTATATGTAAAAATAAGAAAAAAGTAGAGAAATAATTTTTATTTAAAAAATTATAAGAGAGATGATAGGAAAGAGAGAGGGGGAAAAGAGAAACTGTTATTAAGAATTTTTTAACGTAAATTAAAATTTTCCTTTAATGATAATAGATATAAAATTTCGTTTAACATAAAAAAGTTTTTAAAAATTAGTCTATCATTTGGACCAAAAGAGCTAGCAAAAAGCGAAAAACATAAAATTGAAGTACCAATTACTATAGTTTCCTCAGCATCTGGAGTAATAGAGTATGGGTATGTTGTTCCATTGACAGGATGAATAACGATAGCTCCATGAACTGTTGCTCGAGACCAATCACTATGAGCATGCCACCAAAGAGTTCCTTCTTCGTCCGAGAAGATGATCTCCTGTGTAAAGCTGGTTCCGGCTGGAATAGGGCATTGAGTAATATTTTCAGGACCATCCGACCATGGATTCCTCGGCTGTCTCACACCGTGCCTTCATAAAATACAAATATATATTTATATTAATAAATTGAGATTTAAAGTATTAATTTGACAGGAACACAAGAGTGGAAGCGTTCGTACCAATGGATGGTAACACCATAAGTTCCCTTGTTGTGGACAGTAACATAGACGGTGTCACCTTTGTTGACTCGAATAACAGGTCCTGGAAAACTGTCATTGACAACCAACATGCTCTTTGTGGAACATAATCTCGTGAAGTTGTTATTATTAAGCTGCCAATAATTCCAAAATGGAAACCAAGAACAGAAAAAAGGTCAAAAACAGGAAAAATGTCAGTGCTGGACCCAGTGATGGGGATGCGCCTTTTGTTTTGTCAAGACGCGTATCAGTAAAGCGATTCCCCAAGTTTTAAAATACAAGACTTTATGTTAACCAATAACTTTCAGCCACTTTCATCATCAATAATTTTAAACATTTTTCATGATGAAAAATTCTATATTTTTAACAGTAATTATACATTTTACAAAGAATAAGCAAAACAAGTATATAAAAGTGTTAATGTTCAAATATCATTAGACTTTAATACAAATATAATTAATTATCAAATTTTAAAATTAGCTCATTTAATATTTTAAAAAAGCTTTGGTACACATCAACAGTATATTTATCAAATTTTTTAAGTATAAAATTAATTAATATTAAAATTTTTATATATTTTTATCAAAATTGAGATATTTGTGATATTATTCCTAAAAAATTACATATATTTATATAGTACCCATAGATTTCTTCATTTTCCTCTTTTCTTAATATGATCTTAACTTTCAAAATATCTTATGACATCATTATGATACCATGCTCTTTCCTCTAATTTCAACCCATAATTACATGTAACAAAAAAGAAAATCTATTTCCATTGTGTTAACTATTTAATGAATATTGTTTTTGAAACATTGGTTTAACATATCTTGTGAGGAAAGATTTTGAAATCTAAATGCACAATAGGAGAAGAGAAGGAGGAAATCGAGTACTTACAACAAAGTCATAGTTGTGGACCTCGGCATCCGAGATGCAAACAAGAAAAGCTCCCGCTACAGCTAAAAGCAAACATATGTTCTTAGATACCATTGTCGCGACCACGTTATACTATCAGAATGAGGTTTTTGTTGTGAGGGCTGTGAACTAAATGAACCTCCATATACATATATATATATATATATATATAAATATGTGTGTGTGTATGGGTTGTATTCGCATAATATTTTACTCGAAATACTTGACAACATTTTCATTTTGAACATGTGTGAAACTGCAATTAATATTTTATTCTCTTAATATCTGTCAAGAAGAAAAGCGTGTTGGGGAATGATGAAGAATCCTGGCTAGAACCCTCATCAATCGGTCTTACATCTTCTAGTAAGACACGTAACGTCTTCGAGAAACAAGATTTATTGCAATTTGATCCAACTCATAGTGGAGATTTTTAAAACAATTGTTATTCATAATTTGCATGCTTTTTTTATGTATTAGAATTTTATTAACACTTAATATATAACACCTAATGAATTTTTGGGTTTGTTCATTTTATCATATTATGATTGTTTTAGTATAATATATATATTTTATTTTTAAACTGATATTTATTAATAAATATATATCGATAAAAAATTAATAGTTTTACTTATAGATAGACCAAATAGACATGATACAAATAAACTATAGATATGCTATAGGAAAAAAAAAAAAGATAAACTATAAATATAGATTAAAATTAAACATATATATGATATAAATAAAAATCCTTTAATCCAAATAGACCTTTAGGATTGCTGGTCTATTTAGTCTAAATCAAGTATGAGTTATAATTACTCATCATATTACGATTCACAAATAAAGTAGCAACAAAGAAAAGAAAAAGGGCAATCGATCAAAGTTGAGCAATGGCATTTACCCATACTTGGAATCATTGATGGGGTAGTAGAATTTCATGTAATCTGGATTCATTTTGTCTTAATGAAAATTTGGTAATATCTGTATGCATTTTAAACGAAACGTATGCGTCTGCATCTCTCCAAGTCCGATTTTGTTTTAATATTGCTGCATGTACTTAGTAGTAACATCAGTATGCATGTTAGAATTTGTTTTAATATTGTCTGTATGAGCCAAAACCCGACTTGATATTTTATAAGATTTTAGAATAATGTCCAATTTATCCCAATATATTATGAGAGATTTCATCCTCTAGGGTCTTTATCAAGCCATTGGATTTGATAACTTATAATGGACTATTCAAATTACATCCCTAACCCTGTAGTTCTTAAATAATGAAGCTTGATATTAGCTAAATTATTAGTAATATTGATAAAGTGAAATATTTGTAACGCATGCATTCATGGTAGAAGCATGAAACAACAAGTTTACAGTTGCCTAGAAGAAAACTCTCCGGCAACACAAAAGAATCAATTTTCTTTTTTAATGAAGTATGAATATTTTTCTCTAAAAACTAAATTTCTTCTTAACCTCATAAAAGTTAATTTTATTTTTCAAATTATAGTAATCGAATGACAGTTTCTAATCATAAAAATTTTTCCATTTCTTTCAACTACAAAAATAAAAGAAGACTACAGTTTCTAAAAAATTTCAATTATGGAATTTGAAAAAAATTCAATTATAGAATTTGAAATGTTTTGGTTAAGGATTTTGAAAGTTAAACTTTAAATAAAAAACAATATTATAATTGAGACCCAGACCTAATCAAGTTAGGCAGGTGGAGTACACGGGTATGATCTTATTTTCAAAACATTCACTTAACACTGTAATAAAAACACAATATTTGAAAGAGAAGTATCCCATATATGATATAAGTTATAAATAAACTCATTAGGCCATTTTCTCACATTAACTTGCTTGTTCGTTCGTTCGTTGGGTGTAGAGCATACAATGTGAAATCCTATGTCTTTGAATATTGCCTATAAGTGACAAATGAAGATGAATGACTAAGTATTTATGTACTTGGACTTTGTGACAATAGTTAGATATTTTAGTGATTAAAAAATGAGATGGATTAAGTTCGTTTATGGTTGCCTTCAATGACCTAACTATAAGCTACAGCCAATTACCCTTTCTTCTAAGTACATTAGTCCACCTAACAATGGATGCAACAAGTCAATCCTCAATAAATAATGGTCGTAACCTACTATTTATTACAATAAAATTCCATCAATATGCACCATGCAATATAGATTACAATCACAAGAGTAAAATTAAAGGTAACGTCAAAAATGATACCTAAACTTTTAAAAAAAGTTTAATCTGGTACTTGAAGTTTTATTTTGAACAATTTGATATCCGAACTTTCGCAAAAAGTTCAATAAGGTACCTAAAGCTTAGTTTTGACATTTTTAGTACTTGAAAACAGTTTTCGCTTACATTTTTGTACTGGATTGAACTTATGAAAAAATATACGTGAAAACTTATTTTAAGTACCAAAATTATTAAAATCAAACTTCAAGTAGAAAAAATGCATGTGAAAACTTGTTTTAGGTACCAAATTATTTAAAAACAAACTTAGGATTGGATTTGTTTTTTCAAAATTTCAGGTATAATTTTTGACATTATCCCTAAAATTAAATTCAGCATGCTCAAACTTTCTTGTTAGGATAAACACCATATAAGTGCTTGTATCTCCTTCGTTTTGCAGCTTGGTGCGTAAAGATTAGAATGTAAGAATTTAATATCTCAACTTTTTAAAAATTAACATATATATGTAGTGTGAAAAACATATCTATGGTTCCTACAAAAAATATTACCAAGATACGGTCGGTTTGAAAATAATTACCAGAATCCTTCACAAAATCACATTTAGTTGTCAGGATATGGCAATTTTACATGTAAATTGCGTTTAAAAAACACTATTTCATGTTTTAGTACAGTGCCTAAATCGTGATAAGTAAATAGGATGTAATAAAAACATAACATTTGAAAGAGAAATATCCCATATGGGATATAAGTTATAAATAAACTCATTAGGCCATTTTCTCACATTAACTTGCTTGTTCCTTCGTTCGTTGGGTGTAGAGCTTACAATATGAAATCCTATGTCTTTGAATATTGCCTATAAGTGACAAATGAAGATGAATAACTAAATATTTATGTACTTGGACTTTGTGACAACTGTTAGATATTTTAGTGATTAAAAAATGAGATGGATTAAGTTCGTTTTATGGTTACCTTCCATGACCTAACTATAAGCTACATCCAATACCCTTTCTTCTAAGTACATTAGTCCACCTAACAATGGATGCAACAAGTCAATCCTAAATAAATAATGGTCGTAACCTACTATTTATTACAATAAAATTCCATCAATCTGCACCATGCAATATATATTACAATCACAAGAGTAAAATTAAAGGTAGCGTCAAAAATGATACCTAAACTTTTAAAAAAAGTTTAATCCGGTACTTGAAGTTTGATTTTGAATAATTTGATATCTGAACTTTTGCAAAAAGTTTAATAAGGTACCTAAAGCTTAATTTTGACATTTTTAGTACTTGAAAAAATTTTCGCTTACATTTTTGTACTGGATTGAACTTACTTTGTGTAAGAAAAATATATGTGAAAACTTGTTTTAAGTACCAAAATTATTAAAATCAAACTTCAAGTAGAAAAAATGTATGTGAACACTTGTTTTAGGTACCAAATTATTTAAAATCAAACTTCAGGATTGGATTTGTTTTTTCAAAATTTCAGGTATAATTTTTGACATTATCCCTAAAATTAAATTCGGCATGCTCAAACTTTTCTTATTAGGATAAACACCATATAAGCGCTCATATCTCCTTCATTTTGCAGCTTGGTGCATAAAGATTAGAATGTAAGAATATAATATCTCAACTTTTTAAAAATTAATATATATATGTAGAGTGAAAAACATATCTAGGGTTCCTACAAAAAATATTACCAAGATATGGTCGGTTTGAAAATAATTACCAGAATCCTTCACAAAATCACATTTAGTTGTCAGGATATGGCAATTTTACATGTAAATTGCATTTAAAAAACACTATTTCATGTTTTAGTACCGTGCCTCAATCGCGATAATTAACTAGGATGTAATAAAAAAACAACATTTGAAAGAGAAATATCCCATATGGGATGTAAGTTATCAATAAACTCATTAGGCCATTTTCTCACATTAACTTGCTTGTTTGTTCATTCGTTGGGTGTAGAGCTTACAATGTGAAATCCTATGTCTTTGAATATTGCCTATAAGTGACAAATGAAGATGAATGACTAAGTATTTATGTACTTGGACTTTGTGACAATAGTTAGATTATTTTAGTGATTAAAAAATGAGATGGATTAAGTTCGTTTTATGGTTGCCTTCAATGACCTATAAGCTACAGCCAATACCCTTTCTTCTAAGTACATTAGTCCACCTAACAATGGATGCAACAAGTCAATCCTCAATAAATAATGGTCGTAACCTACTATTTATTACAATAAAATTCCATCAATATGCACCATGCAATATAGATTACAATCACAAGAGTAAAATTAAAGGTAACGTCAAAAATGATACCTAAACTTTTAAAAAAAGTTTAATCCGGTACCTTAAGTTTGATTTTGAACAATTTGATATCTGAACTTTCGCAAAAAGTTCAATAAGGTACCTGAAGCTTAGTTTTGACATTTTTAGTACTTGAAAAAAGTTTTCGCTTACATTTTTGTATCGGATTGAGCTTACTTTGTGTAAGAAAAATATGTGAAAACTTGTTTTAAGTACCAAAATTATTAAAATCAAACTTCAAGCAAAAAAAATGTATGTGAAAACTTGTTTTAGGTATCAAATTATTTAAAATCAAACTTCAGGATTGGATTTGTTTTTTCAAATTTCAGGTATAACTTTTGACATTATCCCTAAAATTAAATTCGGCATGCTCAAACTTTTCTTGTTAGGATAAACACCATATAAGTGATTGTATCTCCTTCGTTTTGCAGCTTGGTGCATAAAGATTAGAATGTAAGAATTTAACATCTCAACTTTTTAAAAATTAACATATACATGTAAAGTGAAAAACGTATCTAGGGTTCCTACAAAAAATATTACCAAGATATGGTCGGTTTGAAAATAATTACCAGAATCCTCCACAAAATCACATTTAGTTGTCAGGATAAGGAAATTTTACATGTAAATTGCATTTAAAAAACACTATTTCATGTTTTAGTATCGTACCTAAATCGCGATAAGTAAATAGGATGTAATAAAAACACAATATTTGAAAGAGAAATATCACATATGGGATATAAGTTATCAATAAACTCATTAGGTCATTTTCTCACATTAACTTGCTTGTTTGTTCATTCGTTGGGTGTAAAGCTTACAATGTGAAATCCTATGTCTTTGAATATTGCCTATAAGTGACAAATGAAGATGAATGACTAAGTATTGATGTACTTGGACTTTGTGACAATTGTTAGATTATTTTAGTGATTAAAAAATGAGATGGATTAAGTTCGTTTTATAGTTACCTTCCATGACCTAACTATAAGCTACAACCAATACCCTTTCTTTTAGGTACATTAGTCCACCTAAGAATGGATGCAATAAGTCAATCCTGAACAAATAATGGTCGTAACCTACTATTTATTACAATAAAATTCCATCAATCTGCACCATGCAATATAGATTACAATCACAAGAGAAAAATTAAAGGTAACATAAAAAATGGTACCTAGACCTTTTAAAAATTTTAATCCGGTACCTGAAGTTTGATTTTGAATAATTTGATATCTGAACTTTCGCGAAAAGTTTCAACAAGGTACCTGAAGCTTAGTTTTGACATTTTTAGTACTTGAAAAAGTTTTCGCTTACATTTTTGTATCGGATTAAACTTACTTCGTGTAAGAAAAATGTACTTGAAAACTTGTTTTAAGTACCAAAATTATTAAAATCAAACTTCAAATAGAAAAAAATGTATGTGAAAACTTATTTTAGGTACCAAATTATTTAAAATCAAACTTCAGAATTGGATTTGTTTTTTGAAAATTCCAGGTATAATTTTTGACATTATCCCTAAAATTAAATTCGGCATGCTCAAACTTTCTTATTAGGATAAACACCATATAAGTGCTCGTATCTCCTTCGTTTTCCAGCTTGGTGCGTAAAGATTAGAATGTAAGAATTTAATGTCTCAACCTTTTTAAAATTAACATATATATGAAGAGTAACAGACGTATCTAGGGTTCCTACAAAAAATATTACCAAGATATGGTCGGTTTGAAAATAATTACCAGAATCCTCCACAAAATCACATTTAGTTGTCAGGATATGGCAATTTTACATGTAAATTACATTTAAAAAACACTATTTCATGTTTTAGTACCGTACCTAAATCGCGATAAGTAAATAGGATGTAATAAAAACACAATATTTGAAAGAGAAATATCACTATGGGATATAAGTTATCAATAAACTCATTAGGTCAGTTTCTCACATTAACTTGCTTGTTTGTTCATTCGTTGGGTGTAAAGCTTACAATGTGAAATCCTATGTCTTTGAATATTGCCTATAAGTGACAAATGAAGATGAATGACTAAGTATTGATGTACTTGGACTTTGTGACAATTGTTAGATTATTTTAGTGATTAAAAAATGAGATGGATTAAGTTCGTTTTATGGTTACCTTCAATGACCTAACTATAAGCTACAACCAATACCCTTTCTTTTAGGTACATTAGTCCACCTAAGAATAGATGCAATAAGTCAATCCTGAGCAAATAATGGTCGTAACCTACTATTTATTACTATAAAATTCCATCAATCTGCACCATGCAATATAAATTACAATCACAAGAGTAAAATTAAAGGTAACGTAAAAAATGGTACCTAAACTTTTAAAAAAAGTTTAATCGGGTACCTGAAGTTTGATTTTGAACAATTTGATATTTGAACTTTCGCAAAAAGATCAATAAGGTACCTGAAGCTTAGTTTTGACATTTTTAGTACTTAAAAAAAGTTTTCGCTTACATTTTTGTATCGGATTGAGCTTACTTTGTGTAAGAAAAATATACGTGAAAACTTGTTTTAAGTATCAAAATTATTAAAATCAAACTTCAAGTAAAAAAAAAAAAAGTATGTGAAAACTTGTTTTAGGTACCAAATTATTTAAACTCAAACTCCAGGATTGGATTTGTTTTTTCAAAATTTCAGGTATAATTTTTGACATTATCCCTAAAATTAAATTCGACATGCTCAAACTTTTCTTGTTAGGATAAACACCATATAAGTGCTTGTATCTCCTTCGTTTTGCAGCTTGGTGTGTAAAGATTAGAATGTAGGAATTTAATATCTCGACTTTTCAAAAATTAACATATATATGTAGAGTGAAAAACATATATAGGGTTCCTACAAAAAATATTACCAAGATATGGTCGGTTTAAAAATAATTGCTAGAATCATTCACAAAATCACATTTAGTTGTCAAGATATGGCCATTTTACATGTAAATTGCGTTTAAAAAACACTATTTCATGTTTTAGTACCGTACCTAAATCGCGATAAGTAAATAGGATGTACTATTTTCAACGTAAATGACATTAATTAATCGTGATATAGAGGCATACTGCACAATAATTTCAAGTCGGAAACTAAATGGCGATCATTAATTCTGATGTATGAGCTATTAATGCGTTTCTCTTTCAGGATATACACTTATATTGCGTTGGTAACTTAGGCCATGTATCAACATATATCACGTTTATTTTTCAGGATATACATCTGTGTAAGTGAGGCTATGCATCAACATATATCACATTTTTTTTTTCAGGATATACCTTAATATATCGTGTTTATTTTTCAAGATATACTCTATATATCGAGTTTCATTTTCAAGATATATGACCATTAATTAAACAATGCATTTATTCACCCTATATCGGCTTTTATTATCACGACATTGGTGAATTCAAATCTACCTTTCCTTTTGTTATCCTCATTATATCATCACTCTTGAAAAAAAAAAACACAGACACTTCCATGTTCTCTCGACAAGGAATTTAGGGTTGCTTTTGTTCTTTGAATCGAAGTAGTCCGAATCAACAATTGACTTCCTAAACTTGAGTACAGATAAGTAATATGCAATTCTCGTTTTCAATTTGTCTTCATTGCAAGAAATTTTATTTGTAAATAATGCACAATACATGTTCAATGAAATGTTTATTAAGGACTCTTTCAAAGAAATTGCTCGATAACAAAAACAAAATACTCCAAAGCTCTCTTGACAAGGATTTAGGCTCTTGAAGAGATTTTCCAAAGCTCTCTCGGCAAGGATTTAAATTTGTTGAAAGACCACTGTAGGTTCTTTTACTTTCACTCTATGAATAAATCATTAAATTCGTTGTTGTCAATTTGTTGTCTGTTTGTTGATTGATTCTATCTAATTATATTGAATGTCAATTCTTTAGGAGGGAGGTGTTGGAATTTTAGGCATTTGATAAAGGCTAGAGAGTAGATAAATGGATAAAGGCTAGAGAGTACATAAATGGATGTATATGCAATGTATGTATGAACATTTATATGTCAATTTGGGAATCCGTAGTAATCCTCCATACTAGAGCCAGGCATTAATTTGGTGAATTCAATGGATTTTGTATCAGTACAAGGAAGGTTACAGTAGGCTGCGATCATACTATCTAGTACATCTAAGTGGGTAGAAAATTCTACTAAAGAAAAATTGCCTCTTAATGCAACTAATTAGATCATTAAAAAAAGAACATCTAGTTAAGTAGAAAATTGCATCTCAGTGCAACTAATTAAGATATAATAGGCTGCAATCATGCTATCTAGTACAAACAGAGTTCCATTAGGTCAGTAAATTAGACTATTTTGATTTAGATAAGAAAATCTGGTTCTTTTTTTTGTGTAAATAAATTTGTACTTAAACTAAAGCAAAATTTAGCTTTAGATTAAAAAATTTTAGCTTTAGATCAGCAAGTTAGCCCGTTTTGTTTTGGTTTATTTAGCTTTGGAGTAATTCTAGTCTAAATAAATCCGCATTTTTAGCTTCAACTAAAATTGAGTATACCATATTAAGATTGGCTTATTCTAATCTAAGTAAATATCCAATTGGGCTAGCTAACGCAGTGTTTGATTTTGGTTGCTATAGTCAAGGATCTTATGTTCTAAAGTATCCTGTCAATGATTGAGTTGGAGTTTAGATATATCGCAAGTATAAGTGCTTCTAATTACTAACAATATTTTGGTAATCTTATCCGTGGGCAATAAAAATGGCAAAACACGTCAAGATTGCTATTTTAGCTCATGGCAAAATTTTACAAGGCATAGACGGGTCGTATTATGATAGGAGACCATTGAAAAACCTAAAAGTAAGAGTTGATGTGAAGTACTTAGGGCTGTTATGGATGGTATGTGAACTTCTGAAGGTTAATATTATTAATATTTCTATGGAAATGCATCATAGACAGCCACAAGTATATAGAAATGGTTCAAGGATTGATTTCATGTAGAAAGAAAATGATGATGATGATGATGATGTGGAAGTATTAATAGAGTTTGCTAAAGTATCTAGGATAATGTGCCTTCAGTAATTTTTCATCAAGATGAAAGATAAATTTGCATTAAGCCAAAGAAATACGCCACATTTACTAGAAATGTAGCAACCTATGCATGTTATATTAGATGTTGAAAGAACGAATGAAATCTTACAAAATGAGAATCATGTAAATGTTGGAGTTGAAATTGAAAGTGAGATGGAAGAAGCATTTGAAGAATCAGATTCTGAAGATGAATTAGTACATTAAGAAGATGATAACCTGAGTTTTAGATATGACCTATCTGATGATGATGATGAGGATCCTAAGACACTAGAAGATATTGATGAACATATTTTTGAGTCCAGATCTTACTCAAAGCAGCATAGTGAAAACATATCTTTCCAGGATGAAGTTCCACTCCTTAATAAAATGGAAGTTGAAGATGGATATATATCATATAAAGAAGGCTATTTTGTTTTCACTTTAAAAGGATAGAGTCCATTGATGAGTTAGGGCAAGGTATGCAATTTAAAAGTAAATCAAATTTGGTGTTTATCGTCAAGTTGTGGCTTATAAAACATCTTTATATGTAAACCCCCAAAGCTTTGTGATCAATTAAGCTTAAACCCAAATTAGAAGGTCAACTGGAAATCCTAAAGTCAACAAAACCCTAGTTAGACGTAACTGTTCAAGTTCGGTAATCCCGTGCAAGCAACTCTAAGAAAGTAAGTAAGAGATTAGTATGTAAAATAGTTCGTAATAACATGAGAAAACTTAAAAAATATCATATTAGTTAAACCGCGATTCATTTTGAGCACGATTGGACACAGTTTTCGAAAAGCGTGTCCCGGGGCTCTGAATGATAAAAATATTCTGAATATACCGTTAGACTCGTAAAAATATAAGGTTTTCAAAAATATTAGTTTCATAATTTTTTGATAACTAAAAATATCAGATATCGCAATTATACGTGTATTTTCTTACTACCGGTACTTAAATTGTCTTGTTTACTTTACATTACACTATTTATTACCATTCTACACTATTTATCTATCTCCACTTTTTCTTACAACCTACTCTTACAATCATACCTCTATTTTCTTATAATTTTCATTTTCAATACAATTTCACATCTTTCATATCTTACTTTTCATTAACAAAAATATAAAAAATTAAATTTCTCTTCCTCTCCCTCTTAAGATTTGTGCCAGCCCTCTCTCTAACACACACGATTTGTTTTGTTTTTCATTTATTTAATTAACACAATTTACGCTCCCTCTACATTTTCCTATAAATACCCCCTCTTCCTTCCATTTTCTTCACACCTCCCATTCACTAAAATTACTCTCTCAAAATCTCTCCATAAACTCTCTCAAGATTTCTTTAGTTTCTACTTCTTCTATAGGTAATAGTTTTAGCTTTCTATTTGTTCATTTACTTAGTATGAGCTTAGTATGTATTTTCTAAACCATGAAGGTTAAGAAAGCAATAATATGTTCATACTTTGTTTTTGTTCATGAATCTATTTTCTTTTATGTTGCTTTCATATATATTTAACTAAATATATCTATGTAGCTATATATATCTTTTAGAGCATATAAGCTCCTTGTTATTACAATTTATTTACTTCCTTTGCAATTTATTTATTTACTTTGCAATTTATTTACTTTTAAGATGTTTTAAGACTAGTCTTTCTAGTCATAGACTTGTCCTCATCAAGTCAAAATAATTTTCTATTTCTTTTGGGACTAGTCTATTCTTAGTCTTAGGATACCTTGATGAAGCTAAGGTTCCAATACTTGACATATTTCTTTACTAGCTTATTTCTTTAATTATTATGTTTTTCTTATGTTTTCATAATTTTATGATTCATATTCATGATCATGCATGAACATATTGATTTTTGTCTCAACAAGATAAAGGAGAAAAAAGTTTTCTTAAAAATAGAAGTTCTTCTTTAAAAATAAATGTTGTTAAGAAGGAAGTAATTTTTCATAAAAATTTAGAATTTATCTCAACAAACTTTTTCTAGAAATTTAGAGGAGTTCATTATAAATTTTAAGAACATAGGAATTTTTTTTTTACAATACATACATATACTTTACAAAATTATAAAATGGAAAGAAATTCTTGATTAAACAAAAGTTTTACTAAACTTTACTTTTTATCAATACTAGTTTGATAAACACCAAGAAATTTTCTTTCATGAAAGTAGATATGATCTTAAGAAATAAGAACATTATTTCCATAAAAATAGAATTATTACTACTTTGAAAAAGTATTAGAAACTAAGGTTAGAAAATAAAAAATCATTCTTTTGAAATTTAAAAAAGAATAAGAAAATGGAATTAAGGAAAAGAAAAATACTCATTTAGAATAACTTGAGATATTTTCTAGCAAGCTAGGAAGAGATTTTCAAAAGTCTCACTTTTTCAAAATCCTTAAAAGACTTTACTTTTACCAAAAGTTCATGATTTGAGACAACTTCATAAATGTCATGCATTTGATATGAGTCATGGATACATATACATTTCAAAGGTTTAACAAACTATTATAATATTTATCTCTTTGATATGAGCTTTTGTAAAGAGAAGGAATACAAGTTTTGTGAAAATTTGTGGTGAATTTGATCATCACTATTTCGGAGCTCAAACGATTTAGTTTGATGAAAATAGTTTTAGAAATAGATAGATCTTTTCGAGCAGGTAGAAAACGGTATATAATATGCAAATTCCAAGTTAAAATGAGCAAAGTTATGACCATTTTAAGTTGAAATTTCCTTCAATCTGATTTTACCGCGAATTCAAGATAGATTTAGAATCTTCAAAAATGGAAATTCTATGAAACACTCATTTTGGGTATTTCATTTTGTTTAAGTGAAGAAGGAACCGAAATCGCATTCCTGAAAGATTACTTTAAATAGGAGCGATAGTCATGGAGTGAGTTAATCCCTTACTAGTTACATTTCCTTATTTGTGCCTGTAAGTAGAAGCACTAGAAAATAAGGAAAAAGATAAATGAACCAATGTTGTGAATTCATGATTGATTGAATAAAAGTTAAGAATATCGAAAGAGGAATTGATGAATAATTTATGTTTTCTTGCAATGATATAATGAATATTGTTTTGATCACCTTTAACTTGAACTCAACATTAATTGAATAAACCTATATTGAAAATAATTCATGCATATCATATTTGTGAGTCACATTTATGTTTACTACTATTCTTCATGTAGGGAAATGAGGAGTTGTAGTGGTGGCTAGTAGGAGCCAGAAAGTCTACATGGGCAAGGAGGAGCCGAAAAGTCTACAGAGCAAGTAGGAACCGGTAAGTCTGCAAATATTGATGGTCGTATGGGCCTATAACCACCTAACCCCTGACATGGAGGGCGTAAAATCCATGCTACACATGGTTTCCGATTAATCATGTGTATTTTTTTGCTCATGTGATTGATGTATTTTCATATGATTGTCTAAATACTTGTGTATTTTATGGAAATTTTATGTAGATGGGAGTTATCTCACTAAACTAGTTTTGCTTATACCCCTATAGCTTTTTGTTACAATATGATTACTTGTGGTTGGCACCAAGGAGCCCCGTTTGTCAGGTATGAGCTAAAGCTACTAAGAGTTTTTGGGAGAAGTTTATATTTATTTAGTTTTAAATGTAGTACTTCTAAGAAAAATCTCTGAGACTTAGTTATATCTATGTTTTGATGATGGCTTAGTTAAACAAGAATATTAGAACGGGGAATGCCCCTAAGAAGTTGTACGAGACTATTATTCCAATAAATATTACATGTTTATCTATATAAATTCTGTATGCTTTTATGATCTGCTTAAACATAATACCCCTGTGAGTCTCTTACTATCTTAGAAGCACGCCTTGCATATGATATCGAAGCTCCTACATGACTAGGGTTGTCATTCATTAGCTTTAATATTATGTGCGGCGGACTACCACGTTTAAGGTACCCTCTGGGACGTGACACTATAACTTCTCGCTATTGAATCAGTTACAAAGGTATGGTTAATTATATGCAAAGCGAGGGAAAGCCGTGGGTGCAAGTGGAGACTTCATGCATGACAGAATCGTTTGGATATTGACTTTGTGATGAGAATAATGGAAGGACTGCATACATATATAAATAGAAAAATAGATCAAGACCATCAATAGCTTGACCAAAGCTCCTTGAGTCAATGTTTTATGGGTCAGGTTAGAAATGATGTTGATGTGAAGATCATTGCACTAAGAAAGCAAATCGAAGAAAATTTTGGATATGCAGTGACAAAGAGGAAAATTTGGGGAGGAAAAAGAAAAGCAGCTGAATCTATGTATGTATGGCAATTGGAAAAACTCATATAGCGAATTGCCAAAATTAATGTAGGCCATTAAAATAACTAATCCTGGAACATTTCTAGCTGGGCAATTGGGCAAGACTAATAAAGAAGATAAGGTGACATTTGGAAAAGTATTTTAGGCATTTGGGCCATGCTTAGAAGCTTTCAAAGTTGTAGACGAGTGGTTAGCATAGATGGAACTCTTTTATATGGAAAATATCCTCATAGCCTTCTTGTTGCATGCAGTTTAAATGGTGCTAATCATATAGTACCAATAGCATTTGCATTAGTTGATAAGGGATCAGGTGCATCATGGTCATGGTCCCTAATCAAACTAAAGAATTGCTTGCAATACTTGCGAGAAGATGGGCTCCTCTTATGCATCATATTAGACAAACATAGAGGTATTATAAAAGCATTGAATGATGACGAGGATGGATGGAAGCCTCTTTTTGCATATTTGAAACTATTTGCATAACACATTGCAAGTGACTTCAATACAAAATACAAGAATACTTATCTGAAAAAGATAGTAACAGTAGCAACATTTCAATCACAAGAAAGAAACTTTACATACTACATGGAGGAACTGAGCAAAAGACTCAGATGCTACAAATTACTTCACAGACATCCTAAAAGAGCAATGGACATGTGCCTATGATGTAGGTCTCATATATGGAGTAATGATAATGAATCTAAATGAAAGCTACAATGCAGTGATAAGAGGTGCAAGATTGTTGCCTATATCAGCCCTAGTTTTAAAAATGTTTTATAATTATTTAGGATATTTCCAAGAGAAGCGAGATGAAGCAACCAAAGCTATTAGCGAAGGGAAGATCTACACTAAAGTTGCTCGTAGAAGGATAGAGAAATGCAAGGGAGCAACTACCAGATACAAAGTGACAACTTTCAATAGAACCACTAGTATTTTTAAAGTACAAACAGACACATACATGGCGATTGGTGGTAGGAAATGTGGTCATTACCAAAGGGAGGATATTATAAATAATATGTGTAGCTATAATAAGTGGCAAACTTTCAAGATGCCTTGTTTACACGCATTTGAAGCAATGGGTCACCTAAAGATGGATCCTAAACAAAAGATTGAGAAGTGGTATCACATGAAAAACTAAGTTGTCTGTTATAGGAATTCTTTCCAACCTCTTGAAGATAGAAACACTTGGCTAGATCTTGAATGAATTCATACAATTCACCTAGTATTTAATAAGGCAAGGATAGAGGGAATGCTACGAACAACTTGATTCCATAATGAGTGGATCTTAAAAAGAAAGTATCAAAGAATTGTTATGGAATATGTAAAAAGGAGGACACAATCGAAGAAATTGCCCTAAACTAACAAAACAAAAAGGTTTCAAAATATATACAATGCTTGTTTCATTTATATAGCTGTATTATATATGTTACGATCTAATTATACATATGTTTTCTGAAAATCTAACATGTTTTTCCTTGTGCAGATTGATCCGAGTCTAGCAGATAGATTAGTAATGACGGAGAAGGAGGCCTACAGATCTGAGTCAATCTAGTGGGGAGAGGCATGTTGCCTAACTATACTATATATTGAAAAAATGATATAATAATATAATGTGATAGCATTAATCTTTTTTGTTCTTTTTTTTTTTTCAATGTTGGAGCATACTACGATCACATGCCATTGTCGTAAGGCTACATGGAAGAATACAGACGGCGTGTTGCTACATGGAAGAGCAGTTAGGATTCCTAGGGGTAGCTAAGCTACCCTTCATATAGTTAGATTGGGTATTGATCATTGCATTAGTTGAAAGATGGAAACCTGAGACATACACATTTCATATGTCTTATGGAGAGGTCGAGCTGCCTTTGTAGGATGTTGTAGTGCTATCTAGATTGCCTATAGATGGCAGTGTAGTTACAAGAGTGACAAAGTTGACATGGACAGTAGTATGTCAAAATTTATTAAGTGCTTTGCCAGATGATAAAGAATTTTTAGGACAGAGGATCAAGATGACTTGGCTTGAGAGTAAATTCAGAGCATTACCAGTAGATGCTGATGATATCACTATATAGAGATATACTAGAGCGTTTATACTATAGTTGATTGGAGGGATGCTATTTCTAGATAAGTCCTCTAATTTGGTATATCTCATGTTTCTACCATTGTTAAAGGACTTCGAGATCACTAGATCATATAGCTGGGGATCAGCCTATCTTGCATGGCTATATAGAAATTTGTGTAAAGCATCCAAGTCTCCTACGGTAAAGATGGGTAGAGCATGTATATTACTACAGCTATGGGCATAGACTAGATTTTCATATATTGATCCACTCAATAGCATAGGCTTACACCACCAATAGGACTACTATCCTACATATGGCATGACATATTTGAGCTGTCATAGATTTCTTCACATACAGTATCATACTATAGGATGGCGTTTGATACTCAGAGAAGCAATGAGGTAATATAAAAATAACAATTAGGCTATTTAAATTCTTGTATCTATAAATTAACAATTAACACATAATGCTGATTTAAAGATATGTTGGATGCCATATATAGCTAAGATACTAGATTTATTGCCACCTATATGCCAACAGGGGCAGGACTTGCGGTTAGCACGAGTAGCATTGATTTGTTTCCATTTCGTAGAGGTACATCATCTTGACAGAGTTGTCCAACAGTTTGGTGGGATTCAGCGGATCCCATAATCTTGTCAAATGGACAAATGCCTCGACAATATAGATCTCAGGGGAAGAGTGAAGATGATTGGACTAGGAAACATGAGCCTCATATAAATCATTAGAAAAACAGAAGACAAAATATGATTGAATTAGAGTATGATGAGGCACTTGTAGATATGGTTTCTCAGAACCATTATCAGTAGTACTATAGTATCACAAAACAGTATATAGGATGATTTAGAGCATTACTAGGAGTTACAGTAAGTATTCTCTCTTAAATTTTATGATTATATTCATATGCACAAAGTACTCTTACTAATTTCCTTTTCATAAAATTTAATTTTGCATTCAAATGCTTTTGATTGTATTGAGTGAGTAAACACATTAGAAGAAGCTAAGACAATAGTAGCTAAAAGTAAACAAAGATTACATGATTTTAGAGGAGTCAAATTTCTTGTTGCAGATGAGCAAGAGCAAAGACCACAATAGCCTCTACCTGGAGGGAGAGGGAGAGGAAAAGGAAGAGGACGTGCACAAGAAAGAGGAAATCGGTAAGATCTACTATTAAATCAGTCACCTAGTCCATTAGTTGATGTTCTTATTGCTCATGTGGATCCACCTATGGATGTTCCTATTGCTTCTATGGGTCCACCAACCAATGCTCCTATTGCTCCTATGGATCCACCATCAGATACTCCTATAGCTCATACGGATCGTATAGTTGATCGTCTTAGTACTAAAGTTGGTGATACCTTTGATTTTCCATCGTTTTCTTTGATTGATTATCTCACACTAGACCTAGTTCCATCCTCACTTGCTGCTACTCCACCTACCCTTATCAAAGCACTACGTCCTACTTCATTAGATATGGGGGAGGGAGTTACACAAATACAGCATGTGTAGCTTGGTATTGATATTGGGACATCACAAGCACAGTCACCATCAAGATTTGGCAAGAAGACATTCACTAGGAAAAGAAAGAACAAATCTTAGATTTTATTTGTTTAGTTTTTTTTCATATTGTGTATATAACAAAGACTTTATAATATGAACAATTATTATTTTGTTTCTCATTTTGAGCTAGTTTTGGTTTATAATTCTGAATTAAAAATAGTTGTTGTGGATTATGAATGAAGTTGATCACATAACTGTTGTGGGTTGGAAATGATGTTAGTTACACAGTTGTTATGGGTTGAAAGTATATATTATTATCAATTTGACAAGTGAATCATCATTGGTTTGAAAGATGATCAAAATTATATAATGTTGTATTGTTACTGATTTATTATTATCTATTTGACAATTGAAAAATAGGTTAATTCAAGGAAAAACAGGGAAGGATAGGACATGAATACACATATATCGCGATTATATATCACAATGCACCTCTATGCTTATTGTCGCAAACATTTTCATGACCACAATATTCCATGTAAAAATACGTAAATTGTGTTTATTAAACGTGATATACGTACGATATATTTAAATTCAATTTTCCTAATTCTTAGGCGTGATTTTGCGACTGTATATTGGTAATTATTTTCGTGTCAACATCAAATAACTAATTAATTTTAATTAGTGCCATAAACACGAAATTATTTCTATATATATATGTGTGTGAAGTATGTCACTGCTCATAGCTAGACTACTAAAATTAAGAATCATCTTCAAGAGATTTTATTAATGAGCGGATATATATCAAAATAGTCTATTCAATCCCATCACATTGTCTCTTAGTTACTAAGTTAAGGTATAACATCCATGTCATTGAACTTCCTTTCCTTTCCCTTTCTTTTTTCCCCCATTTTCTGGCCTTTGAACTTCCTCTTCAACACCATAAAAAAAACTAATCGTGATTGACCCTTTCAAGAAAATCCACTAGGACCATATATTATTTGACAAAGTAAGGTCATTTCAAAATTGTTTAAAAGTTGTTTTCAATAGACACATATAGTTAAAGTTTTCATATTTGTAAAGAAGCTTAGGACTCCCTTAATTTCCTTATGTCTCAAGTGGTACACACAAATACATATATATAATATATATATATATGATATGATATGAAAAACACCCTGGTTCACTAATTATGAAAGGGTTAAAATATGTCTTCAGGAAATGAATGGAGTGATACATCTTAATATATATAGGAAAGAGATGCAAAACACCCTGGTTCACTTTTAGATATTAAACTTCTTCATGATATTAAACTAAAGCTAAAGTGGGTGAAATCTCATGTTCTTAGATCATTAGAACTTCCATTTTATATAGATGTTTATTGTTCATTAGTTATTTTTCTACAAATACCATGCCATCTATTGCTTCCCCCCTTCAATCTTTTGCTATTGCTAGGCAAATGCCTAAGGCTAGAGCATATAGTCTTTTTTTTAATTGAGTCTTCCAATCTAAAGTTGGCCCATGTAGGCGAAAGGTCGTAGAATTACATTTTAAAAAAGTTGTTTTATATTACAATTATGGTGTATCTAAAAAAGTTGTTGTTTTTTCTTCTTAATTTTTGGAATTTTTGTGATTATGGACAATTTCTTGTAAAAGGTTACTAAAAATGATGCAAACAAAAAAACTAAATAAAACAATCAATGCACCATGATTGAAATTGATTCAAGCCACCATATATCTCCAAATACTTATGTTTATTAGTCTACTAACATCTTTATGTTAATGTTCGAAATGTATGGGCCAACAATTCATACTTGCTATCTTTTACTTATATTTTAGTTAAATTATCCTCTACTATACCATGAGAGATTATCATAATTTTTCCATTTTATACAGTTGTTGAAAGTACATGGGCTCTAGAACTATATGAGGTAGTTGATGTGGAATTGGATTGTATTAGTTGAAAATAGCTCTATGTCTAAAAATAATCTAAGGCTTAAGACAATCCATATTAATTACCTTATTGCTTATTATATAATTAATTTGTTCTCAAATATCCAATATGAGACTACTATATTTTTTGTGGTTTTCTAAAGTTTACAATCCATTATAAAGTTCATTTTCTATGAGAATATTTCAATATGGAAAATAGTATATCCACTTTTAAATAACCAAAAGCCATAGAATAAAAAATGAAAAGTGACCTACTTTAGGGATACCCAATAAGCAAATTTTTCTCAGTACATAATACATATGGTCAACTCTGACTTTCTTTCAAAACAAGTTAAGTAATTGCTAGAATTAACCGCTATTTATGGATAATTTTACTTAGAAGACAAACAATACTTGATACAATCCATATTAATTACCTTATTGCTTATATTATAATTAATTTGTTCTCAAATATCCAATATGGGACTATTACATTTTTTGTGATTTTCTAAAGTTTACAATCCATTATAAAGTTCATTTTCTATGAGAATATTTCAATATGAAAAACAATATATCCACTTTTAAATAACCAAAAGCCATAGAATAAAAAATGAAAAGTGACCTATTTTGGTGATACCCAATAAGCAACTTTTTCACAGTACATAATACATATAGTCAACTCTGACCTTCTTTCAAAACAAGTTAAGTAATTGCTAGAATTAACCGCTATTTATGGATAATTTTACTTAGAAGACAAACAATACTTGATAAAACCAAAAAAAAAAACATTGTAAAAAAAATTAATCTTCCTGATCAGGTACAAGGAGGCATGTAAGAAGGTGGTGGAAGCATGCTTGTAGCCTCAGTTGTTCCATTTCTCACTATTATAACGGAGGCCATACCCCAACTGGCGTGCCTTTCCAAATGGCAATGCATGAACCATACGCCTGCATAAATACTTATATTATAGTAGAGAAACCTTGATTATAAGGATGTTTAGCTTAACTAACTCATGAGTCTAACGGAGATTAAGTTTCGATCGAATGTAAGTCGACTTCGAATCAAGTTCATCTATTGATATTAGTTTTAAATAGAATAAGAATATGCATTTAGGTAATTTAGTCAAGTGGAGTTTATTCAAGTTAAATTTAAACTCTGTTCAGTATCAACTTAAGTAGCTCGAGCTTAAAATTAAAAATTGATTGAGTTTGAGTTAAGCCTAAACATAAGATTAGCAGTTTATCATTTCCACTCAGTTTGTTTGAAGTCTTATAAATATAATACATAATCCCGTTTTAATCATTGAAGTAGAAGAAAAGAAAAATACATACCGGGGTTATCAGCAATGAATCTAATGGCTATCCAACCATTTTTAGGAACTCCGATGGTGTTGACTAAGGGGGGATCAACAAGATTATAAGTTGATGGACTTGTCTTGTTGAAGTTACCAAAACCCAAGCCGACAAGGTAAAAACTAAAACCATGGAGATGCATAGGATGATTCTCGGCCACTCCGACATTTGTCCCCTGAAACACAATCTCAACAGACTCATTGTAATTTATCATCTTTGCCTTTGCATCTACAAGTGGATAAGTTGTGTTGTCCCCTACATCTCCTGTGAAGTTAAACCATCTTGGAGGAACTCTTGGGAAGTCTGGCGCATAAACACCAGTGAGGTTCCTACACATAATTTTTGTTTGGGGTTAGGTAGTTAATTGCAGAACCTCACACATAAAACATTTAAGTAACAAGTGCAAATATAACCCTAAAACAATCGGTCAAATGCAATTCAATCCCTAAACTTTAGAATTTTTTGCTATACTTCAATTATTTCATAACTTTTAAAAATACACATATAACACTAAACCATTGCCTAAAGCCCAATCATTATAAATAGTAATGGTTTAGGGCTTTAGTGATTGTTTAGAGTTTTTTTTCCGTATATTTTTAAAACTTATGGAAAGTTGAAAGTATGCCACCGAGAAAAATAGTTAATGGGTAATACATACCATATGTATGTATAGATGGTGGATAATTACTAATTATATTTTAACACATGGATGAGATAGTGAGTAGTCTCTAACATAACTACCACCTATAAGCCACGTGTTAAAAAATTATTAGTAGTTGCTCATCACATGCATATTACATATGGTATGCAATACTCACTAAAGCCTTTCTTCGCAACTTAGTAACAAAAATAAACCAGTCATTACTATTGGAAAGCATACAAGTAATATGCTTGTAGTATATCAATCTTTGGTGTTGAAAAACTAATGTTATTCAAGCTTGCAGCAGCCTTATCTCCATCTGGACCACTGCAATTCTGATTTTCTCCACAAAGTACTTGATTAATCGCGATCGTGATGAATAATCTTTTTGTGACTTTCTGAGGGACATTGCTGGGGTGCTCCTGGCTATTTAAGCTTTTGAGTGCCTTAACGAATTTTGTTACGGATTTCGTGTCGTTGAGAATTGGAATAGCTGGTAATGTTAGATTTGATGGTGGAGTGTAATTGCCATTATATTGGACGATTCCAGTGACAGTAGTATTATCACTTGGAGCATCACTGTCTTCATATGGACGTCCAGCCATGTAGTAGTAACTTGGTGTTTGGTTTGCCGTAAACAAAACATCCATGGTTTGTCCTGGGGTGATCAGTATGTAATTCACCGTGAGTGGTTTCAAGTATGCAGCATCGCTTCCGACCACAGTTAGGGTATGGTTGGCAATTCCAAAGAACATTTCTTCGTTCATCCCAGCATGGATAATCCTAAGAAGGTATGTTTTTCCATAATCCACCAACAATTTATATATGGCATCTGTGAAAATACAAAAACATGAAAATTCAAAGGTTTAACCATTGAATGGCACTAGAAGAAGGCAAAAAAAAGACAAAAAAAAAAAAAAATAATAATAGGTGTTAGCATGAGATGTCTTTTGCCCTATCAAATATCACCTCATATGACATCATTAACTAAACCATGAGGTGGGCGAATTAGCTTCTTTATCTTAATGACTTTAGCTCTTTTTAGGTGGAAAAAAAAAAAGAACCTTTTAGTATTATCATATTAGAATAGTGTAATTAGTTTTTAAAGCAATTACTATTCTTGTTTGACTTTTATATATAGCAAAAATTTTATTGATATTTATATATAGCATATACATAATATGTAGTACATAATACTTAATCAACATTTTCTTTGCTATCAAACATTGTATTGCATGATCGACTCTCTTAGGCTAGAGTAAATATTAAATATTATGAGATAGTTTTGTTTTCCATATCTTTGGAACATGCTAACATAAGGAAAGGTATAGAATCTGAGTATTTGACCACCATAACCTGTTTAAAAATAGAAACTTGCATATGACGGGTCCTTATATTACATAACTTATATCATCCTCAATGAATGTAATTAAATACGAAAGTACTTATAAGTACTACCCTAGTTCAGAATAGATTATCTACTTAATTTATAAAATATCTAAGAAAAATTGCAAATTCACCTCCTAAGCTTTTATATATGTATGGATCTACCATTTGAATTTTTAAAATAAACTTTTTTATCCCTTAAACTTTCAAAAATTAGCACGGTTAATGACAGTTAATATTTTTCATAAAATTTATGGGATGAGGGATAAACATAGATAAAAGTTTAGAGGGTGAATTTTCTCATTGATAAAAATTTAAGGTGATATTTTGCAACATTTTCTGTTTTGTTTTAACAGAAAATGTTATCTATTCTTAACCATGCTAATTTTTGAAAATTTAAGGAGTTAAAAAACTCACTTGAGTAAATCCGCATGTATATAAAAGTTTAGAGGAAAAATTTTCAATTTCTTCGAATAGCTATATTCATATATATATATATATATATGTGTGTGTGTGTAAGTCATTTGTCTTTTGCAAATCAATTGTTCAAGCAATCTAAGAAATAAAAACTTACAAAGATAATATTATTATATAAAAAATCCAATTTTAAATCTATTTTAACTAATATTAGAGATCAATAGTTTTAGCTACGAACAAAATAAAATATTCAAGTATATATTTTTTTCAAATGAACATAGTGCACACATTGATACTATACTCGAATATTCATACTCTACCAAGTAATTAACCTATGAGTCCAGCAAAGTCCAAATCCATGCATAATTTTAAAAATGCTACAATTAAGTGTTTTGATGCTAGACTTTAAATTGCTTATATATTTAAGGTAGAATACAAGCTAAACCCTCACGTCACTTAAAAAAGAAAAAGAAAAAAAAAAAGATATTTCATGCCATATGTATAGATGTATGGTACGTAAATAGTAATTAAACTATATATTAAGTACTTTTTAAAACAGTTACCATATATAATCTCTACTATCATATCAATTAAAAATTAAATGATATTTACACATCATATATATATATATATATAATAACACGTGGCATGAGTTCTGCCGTATGCCTGTTTTAGTTAGTGTATTATATAATTATTACTTATTACTTACCGGTGGTGCAATTGTACGTATTAACATATTGATCCCCAACGAAGCCATTGAGTGTATAAGCGTCCGATACATTGGGATCTCCTCCAGTCGCCGTGGCGTCCTGAATTATTTGCATCACATCTCCTTTGTACCATTCACCTATCCAAAACCAAGATGTTAGTCATGTTGTAATACTTTAATTTAATTAATTGTAAATTCAATTTCTTATCGTTGTTTTGGGTGGCTTCCACTTAACTATGAATAAGTTTAAAATTGATGATTATTTACAATCCAAGTTACGTTTTAACTCTATATGACAATTTACTTTTTAATTTTATACAAAATTTTATTTTATGTATTCTTTTATTACTTTCACTAAGGATAAAATAGTATAATAACATTTAAAAGCATATGTTTTTAAAGGTTAAAAATCCAAATGCTTTAATATAATAATAATTCGGATATATCATATATCTAGATGCTATGTTGTTTTCACTGTCGTGGGTTAAGTGACCAATAAAAAAATAAATATAAAAGAGATATATTTGTATTTTATAATTTTATCTTAATTTTAATATGATTTGGATATACTATTCTTTTTCCTTCTTTTTCTGTGAAGAATCTTGAAATTGAGAAAAAGTATGTGGACAGGATCCATTTCCCACCATTAACGGTACGAAGAAGATAGTAACCACAAGTTGTCTGGAACTTTTTTGGCAAATAGCTGGGAATTGGGATGAACGTAGCTGGCCAAAACTAAATAGGGCTTTTTTCCTTTCCTGTGGTGTTTGATTTGACAATTCGACATGTCTTTTATATTTTGTCTTCAAACCTATATATATCTCGGGGAAGATGGAGTACGAGTTTTAAATATACTTTGTCTTTATCTACTATTTATAAATTATTAAAGAATAATATTAAATAAAAAATTATATCATATTTTTACTTTTAGCTTCTAAATTTTACCTTAAAAGAAAAAAAAGTAATAAACATATAAATATTTTCAAACAAAAAATTAAAAAAAAAAATCATATCAGAAAGTTTCGCAATTAGTTATGTCATTAAATGATACATATATAGGAGTATAAGTATAAAGTTGCAACATAATGATTTAATTTTAACTGATAATAAACAGAGCGAGCTAGTCACCCTTAAAACATTTTCTTAATATCAAATATTTCAGACACGGGGCTTGAAGCTAGTGGCATTTCTCATGTTTTTCTAAATAATAAAATATAATATTCAAATTCTTTTAAAAAATTAAATAATATCAAATATTTAAGAGTATTTAATCGATTAGTCTTTTTCACTCTGCACGTATGAGCAGAGACAGATGGGGCGTGGGTTCGTTGAATAGGAAATCAGCTCAGCAAGACTAAACAAACAGGAATTCACCTAACCAGCTATCTTCTTTAACAAAAAAATTTTAAAAAAGTGTGGACTAATAACGGTTTCATACAAAAGAATGAATATGATAATAGATACGACGTTTCTGTGTTGTATGTGCAAAAAAAAAAAAAAAAAATGTATAGAAACAAGTTTTATTTAAAAAATTAAAAGGAAGAAAGAAAGAAGAAAGAGAAGTGTGATTGTATAAAAAATAACTGCACATCAAATTTAAAAGGGCAGAAGATAAATAAGAGAGAAGAAAAAGAGTAGCTGTTATTAAGCGTTTTTTTGATACGGATTAAGACTTTTGCTTAATGATAATAGATATAATATCAACATAAAAAAGTTATTAAAAGTTAGTGCATCATTTGGACCAAAAGAACCAGCAAAAAGCTAAAAACATAAAATTAAATTGTAAGTACCAATCACTATAGTTTCCTCAGCATCAGGAGTAATAGGGTATGGGTATGTTGTTCCGTTAACAGGATCAACAATGATAGCTCCATGAACGGTTGCTCGGGTCCAATCACTATGAGCATGCCACCAAAGAGTTCCTTCTTCGTCCGAGAATATAATTGCCTGTGTAAAGCTGGTTCCGGCTGGAATAGGACATTGAGTAATATTTTCAGGACCATCTGTCCATGGATTCCTCGGCTGCTTCACACCATGCCTTCATAAAACACAAATATATATATATATTAATAAATTGAGGTTTAAAGTATTAATTTGACTGGAACACAGAGAGGAAGTGTTGTACCAATGGATGGTAACACCATAAGTTCCATTGTTGTGGACAGTAACATAGGCGGTATCACCTTTCTTGACTCGAATAACAGGTCCTGGAAAACTGTCATTGACAACCAACATGCTCTTTGTGGAACATAGTCTGGTGAAGTTGCTATTTTTAAGCTGCCATAATTCCAAATTCCAAAATGGAAACCAAAAAGAGAAACAGAAAAGATGTTACTGATGAACCCAGTGATGGGATGCGCTTTTGTTTTCGAGCATGAATATCATAAAGCCACAATATTTAGGATAAGTTAATCGTGTGTCAGTAATGTTTGAAAAAGCGATTCAATTTAGTTATTCATATACGTGTTAATTAACTTCTCCCGTCAATAACTATCAATTTCTCTTGATAACACGTGTTTATGAAAACCTGAATGGAATCATTTTTTTAAATAGAGTAATCTAAAATCAACTTACGACCAAACATCGTAACTTCTTTTTAATCACTATAAACGTCGCGTGTTATTTTTTTTCTGGTTTTCATCAAAACGCGGAATTGTAAAGCAATTCCTCCAAGTTAAAAAAAAAAAAAAAAAAAAAAAAAAAAAAAAAAAGAAACTTTATGTTAGCCAATGAGTTCCAAACACCTTTCGGATGAAAAATTTATATTTTAACGGTGATTATACATTTTATAAAGAACAAGTAAAACAAGCATATAGAAGTAAAAAAGAAAAGTTAATGTTTTTAACAAAATATATAATTAAATATCTAAACTTTAAAATTGATGAATTTAGTCTCTGAAAAACCATTTTGTATATAAAATTGATTAATTTTAAAGTTTTTTATATATTAAATTGATCAATTTTTATCAAAATTGAGATGTCATTTATGATATTATCCATAAAAAAATTACATATATTTATATGGCACCCATAGAGCTCTTCATTTACATAAAAAATTGGTATAACATATCTAGTGAGGAAAGATTTTGAAATCTAAATGCACAACAGAAGAAGAGGAGGAGGATGTCGAGCACTTACAACAAAGTCATAGTGGTGGACCTTGGCGTCCGCGATGCAAACAAGAAAGGCTCCCGCTACAGCTAAAAGCAAACATATGTTCTTAGATACCATTATCGCAACTGCGTTACACTATCAGAATGAAGTTTTTGCTGTGAGGGCTGTGAACTAAATGAACCTCCATATACATATATAAATATATATGGATATATGGGTTGCTTTCGCATAACATTTTACTCGAAATTCGTGACGGCATTTTCATTTTGAACGTGTCTAAATTTGCAATGAAAGATCAGTCTCCATGCGCTAATATGACACGTGCTGGTAGGCCTCACATCAATTAGTCTGCATGTGCTAATATGACACGTACCGCAAGTTCACCGCTCCACTGAAATTATGATTTTATTATAACCCCATTCATTATAAATATCTATTATTACATTTTATGCACTAAATGATGATTTTATAATAAATTTTTATTACATAAATATTAAACAATTATTCTTTATTCAAATATATGAATATTAATTCAATATTGAAATTATCTTATTTTTTTTTCAAAATATCATCATTTAAATAAAAAATTAATAAAAAAAATTCTATTACAGCTATTCCATTCCTCAATAATAAAAATTTTATTACAACCTTACTCATTCAGCAATGTAAAGAACCTAATAATATCCTTGAGAAACAAAATCTATTGCACTTTGATCCGACTCATAGAAGAGCTTTTATAATAATTTGCATGCTTTTTATATAGTAGAATTTTTTAATATTTAATAGACAATATATGGACATAGCATGTAATGTATAACACCTAATGAATTTTTGGGTCTGTTCATCTAATCATATTATGGTTATTTTAGTATAATATTTTCGTCATTTTCAATTAAGTATTATTTAGAATTAGATAATGATGAAAAACTTATAATTTTATTTATAAACAGATCAAATAGACATGAAATAGAAAAGTTATAGATATGCTATAAAAAAAAAGCTATAATATAGATTAGAATCAGTCTCATATACGACATAAAAAAAATCCTTTGATCCAAACAAACCTTTATGTATGTTCGTCTATTTAGTCTAAACAAAGTAGGGTTATAATTATTTGTCATATCACTCACCAATAAAGTAAAAAAGAAAGGGCCTTCAACCAAAGTTGAGCAATGACATTTAACCGTACTTGGAGTAATTGATAGGGTAAGAGAATTTCATGTCATCTGGATTCATTTTGTATTATTGCAAAATTTGGTAATGTCTGTATGCATGTTAGATTAAACGTATGTGTTTGCATCTATCCCAGTCAAAATTTTGTTTTAATATTGTCTGCATGAGCCAAAACCCAACTTGATATTTTATAAAGTTTTAAAGTAATGTCCAATTTATTCCAATACCCTATGAGATTTCATCCTTTAGGGTCTTTATTAAGTCAATGGATTTGATAACTTATAATGATCTATCCAATTACGTCCTTAACCCCTGTAGTTCTTAAATAATAAAGTTGGATATTAGCTAAATTAATAGTAATATTAACAAAAGGAAGTTGTAAAAATCACTATTAAAGTGGATTGTGCCATGGACTAGCACCACCCTAAAAGTGAATTTCAGCATGATCGTTGTGCAAATCGAAGAACGTCATCTATTCCTTAAGGCTAACATAGTCAAACTCTAACATGTGCACTTGTGGTAGAGGTTTGGAACTACAAGTTAATAATTGCTCAGAAGATAACTCTCTAGAAACAAAAAAAAAAAAAAACCATATATTTTTTTATGAAGTATGAATATTTTTCTATAAAAATTGAATTTCTTCTCAACCTCAAAAAATAAAAGAAAACTACGGTTCTGAAAAATTTCAATTATGAAATTTAAAAACTTTCGATTATAGAATTTGAAATATTTTGGTTAAGTATTTGAAAGTTAAAATTTAAAATAAAAAACAATATTTATAATTGAGACTCAAACCCGATTGGGCTAAGCAGGTGGTGGTGCGCACGTGTGATCTCCTTTCCAAAATAATCACTAAACACATTTACAACTGTAATAAGTAACACTACAATAAAAACATAATATTTGAAAGATAAATAATATTCCATGTGGGATAGAAGTAATAAACGAACTCATTAGGCCATTCTCACATTAACTTGCTCTTTTGTCCATTCATTCGTTGGGTGTGGAGCTTACAATGTGAAATCCTATGTCTTTGAATATTGTCTATAAGTCACAAATAAAGATGAATGACTAAGTATTTATGTACTTGGACTTTGTGACAATTGTTAGATTGTTTTATTGATTAAAGAATGAGATGGAGTAAGTTCGTTTTTTGGTTACCTTCAATGATCTAACTATGAGCTACAGGTAACCTTTCTTCTAGGTATATTAGTCTACCTAAGAATGGATGTAATAAGTCAATCCTGAATAAATAATGGACGTAACCTACTATTTATTATAATAAAATTCTATCGATTTGCACCATGCAATATAGATTACAATCACAAGAGTAAAATTAAAGGTTGATGTCAAAAATAATATCTAAACTTTTACAAAAATTTCAATAAGATATCCGAAGTTTGATTTTAGACAATTTAGTATCTAAACTTTTGCAAAAAGTTCAATCAGGTACCTAACGTTTGGTTTTGATATATTTAGTACCTGAAGAAAGATTTTACGTATATTTTTGTATTTGATTGAACTTATTTTAGCTATATTATACGTCAAAACTTGTTTCAAGTACCAAAATTATCAAAACTAAACTTTGGGCAGAAAAAATGTATGTGAAACTTGTTCTACGTACCAAATTGTTTAAAATCAAACTTCAGGATTGGATTTTTTGTAAAATTTCAAATATCATTTTTGATTTATTCTTAAAATTAAATCCAGAAGGCTCAAAATTTTTATTGGGATAAACAATATAAGTGCTCGACTCTCCCTCATTTTGCAGCTTGGTGTGTAAAGATCAGAATGTAAGAATTTAATATCTCAACTTTTTAAAAATTTATATATAATATATATATATATATATGTATGTATGTATGTGTGTGGAATGTGTCATTGCTCATAGTTAGACTATTAAGATTAAGAATCATCTTCAAGACATTTTATCAATTAGAGGATATATACCAAAATAATCTACTCAATCCCATCACATTATCTCTTAGCTACTAAGTTAAGGTATAACATCCATATCATTGAACTTCCTTTTTTTTTTTTTTCTTTTTTGTTTTTTTGGCCTTTGAACTTCCTCTTTAAAATCATAAAAAAACTAATCGCGATTGATCCTTTCATGAAAATCCACTAGGGCCATGTATTATTTGACAAAGTAGAGGTCATTCATTATTTACTCCCTCCTTCAAAGTATTGTATCACTAGAAGACATGTAATCTCCCTAGGTTGTGATGTCATTGCCATAATACTCTGCGAATTTATCAAAATATAGAATCTATATAATGCCGCTTACCTAAATGGTAAGAGCCTGAAAGTGTCAATGAGACCTGGCCTGGATCCTTATACGTTTTAGATGATCTTAAGCTCCTTCTAGCTTCTATAATAGCATGGCCAATTTATTGCTCATTACAATTTACATCCTTTTAACTCCTGTGACTATATGTTAGAGGAATTTGATTCAGCTTTGAGGATCGAAATGACGATTCCACTTTGAAATATCCCAAATTAATATTGCAAAATTAATAACGATGAAGATAATAATATAATGATAATATAAATGGATAATAGTAAAGTAATGCAAAATAATAAAAATTCAATAAAAAATAATGAAGAATCATATTGAAGAAATAAAATAATAAAACAATTAGAATTTAATTAAATTACAAGAATAAACAAATGAAATATAAAATAAAGATAATAATTAAATTTACATGGCTACAAATTATAAGGAAGGGTAAGGAGGTCATTTAAGCTTGAAAATACCTAAGTTAATACAATTATTAAGTACATGGATGTCTTTTATATCTTAAACGTAGAAAATATATGTTTAAAGCTCTACTCCCTCTTATAAAAGCCTTAATTTTTCTCACTCCTCCCATTTCACATTTCAAGACTTCTTGACGGAGTCAATTCTCCTAAAACTCTTACCAAACTTGCTTAGAAAGAAAGCTCTCTCTCTTAATTAGGAATTTGCAAACTTCCTCTACAAGACTCAAAGAAGAAAAAGGTAAAAATCATATCATAAATGCTCTAATCATTTAATCTACTATACTAATACAACAATTAATCATAGGAATAAACAAGAATCAAGGAGGATTGGAAGGAGCGTGAGAAGCTTCTTCAACAAGCTTTTCTTTATAGCAGTAATAGTTTGTGCTCGTACGATCTTCCTTCTAGGTGAGTAATCTCATCTCTATTTTTTTATTGTGATTATGTGATTAATGATTTAGGATTAGGATTTAAATCTGCCTTCTAGGTAAGTAATGTTATCTCTATTTTTTTTATTGTGATTATGTGATTAATGATTTAGGATTTAGGATTTAGGATTTAATGATGTGATGATAGGTTACACTTGTAGATCTATGAAATGATGAATGATTATCATTTATTATGCACATAGGCTGGAAATCATGGAAATGAGATGTAAAATCTAAATAAAATATCAAACCAATTTATTTGTGGATAAAATTTATAGGATTGGTAGTTAATGTGTCTATATTTAGATCGAAAGTTTTTATGATTTTTAAAATTTATTTACTATTTTTAAAAATTAAATTACAAAATAGCAAAAATAGGACAAAACAGGGAAAATTTCTAGTTTGGACAGCATGGTGGCAGTAAAGTATAGGAGTGAACCGGTGAATTTTTCTTCCCCTTTTAAGTTGAGAGTATACTAATTTGAAAGCTTAAGAGGTCTATTTTAATATGGTGTAAACAATCGGTCAAAATCATCCTCAATTTCACTATAAACAGTTAGTTGTCAATGAAGTTTCCCCATTCCGACCAGATTTGAAGTTTTTTATTTTTAAACCATGTTAAACTAATTCAATTGGGTTCAAAAAATTTAGAAACATACAAGAAAACTAGCCTTTAGAAACAAAAATTCTGCACGGAAAATGGGTAAAACAAGTTATATTTCTACAAATACTATAAGCGACGATGGTTTTTGTGACGAAAATTTATGTTTAGAGACAAAATTTTCATCTCTAAAGCCTAGTTTTCTTGTAGTGATGTAAAATAATGAGCTTGGGTGTTTACATAAAAATTTGGAGTTAAGAACCAGTTTAAAATTAGGTGAATTGGACTAATTAAGTTATGGTGCGTGTTGATTTTCAATAGAAAATGAAATGTTGGAAATAAAAGGAATTTAATTTTAATCAAATAAATATGAGGTAAATGTAAATAATATATTTTCATATTAAAATATGAATTTTAATTTGAATAATTAAATAATTTGATATTAAAAATTTATTTGAGAAAATAGGTATAACTAATGCATTATAATGTGATATAGGCTTATTAGGGAATTAGTTTAAGTTCTTTGACACACTTTTAGGTATAGTTGGACTAATAAAAAGATGAACGGACTAATTAAACTTCTAATTATTATGTAATGAGTTTAGGTGGTTAGAATTAGTGTGAAATGAACTTAAATGAATAATAAGAAATTTAAAATCTAAATTTTCTTATGAACTTGATATTGAGTTTATTGATTAATATTTGAAAAGGAATTAAGTAAAACCAACATAATGTAGGTAATGTGTGTATCTATATATATATATATATATATATAACTTCAATTTAAATAATAATTAAATTATTGTGAATGAATGAATGAACTGGTGACTTAAATTTTATTTGAGATAATTTCCTTATACAAATTCTTATTCTCGATATTTCTTATCATCTACTTTGAGGCGAGATTACTATTTGAATTCAAGTATGCAATGACTTAGGTGTTACTTGCTAGGATCGACAATCTAAAATGAATTAATATTTAAAGATAGCTTAATTAATTGCTTGAGCATACTTGTATCGTTTAATTCGATCCGGGGATTGATAACCATGTGTGGCGGGACAAGAAGGGTAGTTAGGTGCTTGCACCACTGGTAGTGATTTGATGGGTAGCTAATATAGTGAACGACATTGGGGTAACATTTATTCATATAGGAGAGGAGTCATAATAAGTTGTCTAATAATGGGCTCTATTATACTACTTATTCACAATAGATTGGATTCGATAAAGATGAGTAGTAGCTGTAACTTCTACATGAGGCTACTTAGAATTTTTTCTTAGGGATGTAGATACCTAGACTACTTATATCAATCCCTTGAATAGTTACTACTACTCAGGAACCTCATATACCTACAACGTATTGCTAGAATGTGAGTGTTCTACTGTTGTTTTGTTGCATTCGCATTAGAATAATTGCGTGTGATCATATTGTGTGTGCTTGTATTGCTATTGTCCTAAGCTTTGGCTCATTTATTCTTTTTTAGGTTATGAAGATGATTTGATCTAGATCCTTTGGATATGTGATCTATGGGTTGAATGTTGATGAGAGACTGAACAAGCTGGACAGTTAGACGTGTTGAGAATTGTTTTGTTATTTATTTGAGCGTTTAATATTTGTATTATGATGTTTTTGATGTATTACTAAGGAAATGTTATTGACAAAACCTAAGGATTTCTTAAACTAAAAGTTGTTAGAAACTCACCTTGTTAATGATAGCATTTGCGTATAATACTTAAGTGTTATATATGGCGGAACTGTTAACGCTCTAGACCAGATTTGAGACACACACCTTCCGCATTCTACCATTCTTAATAATTATTACTACAATTACTTTTTTATTCCCTAACATATTTATATTTTCCATTTATTAATAAAAATATTATATAATAAATAACGCATCTATTCCATTCATTCAAACAAAAGAATAGATTTATTGTTCCACTTCTTATTCCATTCTCATATTTTCAATCCATTTCATTCCGAATAATTTATGCATACTAAACCTATAATTAGAGTAAAAGATTTAATATAATTCAAATTGTGTTTCCTTTCGTTCCAAATCTTTATTATGGAGCAAAATTTATCTAATATACTGAATTCTAATTGACATATATATAATACAAAGTTAACAAGCTTCCTTTCTCCAAAGCTAAATAATGATATAGATCTTACGAGTAATGGATTAAAAGGTCCAACGTTCACACTCCGCTAATCCATTTTATCCAACAGATCGAAGAGTGGGAAGGGTGGTGGGGATCCATGAACTAAGCCAAATTCCTCACGACTTTGACAAATTATCCACCTACTCTTTTACAGTGCAGTGCCTCGGCTTTCATAATGTGAAAAAATATTATTTATATTGCTAATATGCTTAATTTTTTATTATTGACATTTGTATTAATAATAAAGATGCTCGTTTATGCTATTGCATGATCAAAGCATTGAGATTCTGGTAAATTCAAATGGTTTTACCCAAAATTAAAAAAAAAAATTATAACAATATTGTTGCTTCCGTATTACAAAAAAAATCTTAATATCATCATATTCAGGAGGATGTATATATACCCATTTTAATATTTTCCATGTTTAGATCATTTATGGCTTAGACGTGCGTTGCTATTTTCGTCCCATATTTCAACTCTAAATCAAGATATACTATGCATTTTAGTGGTTTATTTTATCAAGGGTCTAGCTGTTTCATTTATTTCTGATCGTTTTGATTTTTTATTTTTATTGTTTTCAAACAGATGTTGTCAAGAAACAAATATAGATGAAAAACTATCATTTTTACTTATACATATATTAATAAATAAGATATAAATGTAGATTTTATACATATAAAATACATATGAAAATCAGATAACTCAACATAGCACAATTAGATGCTTCGAAAAGCCATTCCAAGAACTTGCATATTCCTCCGATTCTTAGAACAGTCATTGCGTCAAGTACATAGGATTAGAATATAGCTATTCCAAGCTTCTTATTAGAACGCCCCCAACAACCATATATGACGTGTGATATTATATATATATAAGTTAACAAATATAATTATAATATATAATTTACAATGTAAAATAATATCATGCCATCTATATTATTAAAGTCAATAAGAAGGATTTTAGTGTCTTTCCCTACTTGTCCAAATTGTCCTTTCATAATATTAATATTTCATGTCATTCACTATTTATAATTTTAAATAGCATCATGTCATTAAGGTTATAAATGTCAATAACCTTAATTTACCTTTTACATTAAGTTTGAGAATTTTTAACTCTCCACATATATAATACATTCACTTTGGTCTCAAAGTATGCGATATTATTAACTGCAACCATAATCATGCCTTCTTTCTTCATTTTGTGATCTCCATTTTCCAACTTCCTCTTGACACTTGATTATTGCTATAGTTCATTTATGTTTTGCTTTGATTCTCGACCAGCTTACCATGTATTGCTTTTTTCTATACATTCATTTATCCTATGCTTAGACATCTCCAAAATCCAATTCTTAAAAATGTCGATCTAGAACCGCCTTAGCTAGAGATGAGGAATATCCATCTTGTGGACCCATCAAGTCCCGACTAAAGTTAGGACTATTCTGATCCATCTTATTTTTTTGAAAGAAAAATTCTTAATTTGATTTAAATTTTTAAACTTCAAGTATAAAATGGTCCTAAAATGTACTACTTTTTAGCCACATTCATTCAATTTTATCAAAGATGTGTAATTATTTACACACAAGCATATCTCTATTGAGTTGAAATATTAACAAAGTGAGCAACACTATAAAATGGTTTTGAATTATATTTATGACATGTTTTGTTACCAACAATACATTAAATATTGTGAATAGATCATTAATAATTTCTATTCACATGGAAAATAGCCTAAACATTAAATGTTATTTTTGTTTTTCAACTTTTCTATTATTTGTATTCTACATCTGTATTTTTTTCTTATTTTGATAGTAAATGCTGTTATATATATTTTATATTTTCTTAAGAAAAAGACTCAGGGTCTTAACCACATTATAAGTCACATTATATTAGGTGTAAAAGCTTTTGTGTTGAGCAGTTATGACAGTTTTTTTTTTCTTTTGCCTTAAATAACTCCACCTCTAAATAGGCACTAAGAGTTTGTCTCTATAAAGTTGTGGCAATTTAATTGGCTTATATATTCATAGTATAAACCAAAAACACCCGTTAAATATTATAATTTTATTTTGATAAATACTGAAACCACTACATAGTAGATACAATAACATTGATAGTGGTGATAGTGCTATTAGCTACGATTATAACCATCACCAAAATTATACCTTTTCATTTTTTTTAATTGAGTAATCACTTTGCACATTTCCTTTTTAATCAACTAATCACTTTAAATATGTTTACACTTCAACATGGTTTAGAGAAAATACTTTCAATTCTTAATTTATTAATAATCTCATTGTAATTATGAGCTCCATAGTGATTGGTCTCGAGCAAAATAACAACAAAGTGAGAGGATTTTTGTTTAGATCAATACTAATAAAATATTTTGGCTTATTTAACCAATTATGAATTATACTATTTCTCTTTTTTTTTTTTCCTTAATTTCCCTAGTTTTTACTTTGTTAAGAAGGTCTAGTCAATGAAGTGTACTGGCTCAAATAAGGATTACAAGTGGAGACATAGAGCATATGGATGCTTTTGAATCATTAGGTTTAAGGGACAACACACTTATTTAATGATCTACTTGTTTTGTTATTTTTTTTTTTCGTTTCGGCATCATCTTTTTATAAATTTTAAGCATACTATTTGTCAAAAATAGATACTGATGAAAAACAAACATTTTTACTAGTAAATTGATCAAATAGATCAGATACTAATATGAAACAGATACAAATATAGGTACTAATGAAAAATAGATCATCCAAACAAATCCTAAATATAATTATGTCATGCAAGGTCAACCTTAGTTAGATTAAACCACCATGTCTAGATGTAAAATGCTTCATGATCTTTGCCAACTGTTCCTCAATGTTGTCCATCTTCTAGATAAACTCCTCTTATCATATCATGATTGCTCCTATTGGAATAAATTAAGCTTTGGTACCAACTATCACAGAAGGAGGCAATAGATTAGGGACTTAAGCTACCACAGAATGCGTGGAGAGGTCGGAAGGTAATCCATAAGGGAATTTTCAAGATTGAGTAATCAACCCTAACACGGTTTAGTATTAATAGCCTGCTTATTTCACGTTAAGAAAAATAGAAAACACTTTTAGTAAGGTATTAAAAATAGCCATGAAAACCTTTATTAGATATCAAATTGACTATTTTAAAAGTTCAAGTTTCAAATTGAATTTTTGTACACAGTTTGTCCACCAAGTTTGACATTTCTTACATAGTAAAATTAGCTCTAGTAGTCTTTTGATTTACCTTTCAATTTATGAATATTTTGGACACTAGGAATGCCTGCTTGCTAGCCATATATTAAACAAGATTAAACTTATGCTTGTTGCATTATATTAAGAACGTGTGACATGTGTGAATGTGATTGATTATTATGATGCAAAAAGTTTCCTATTGTTGCTCTTAATTAGGTCTTCTGCATGTGGAAATTTAATTAGTTTCCTAGATGTTATCTAATTAAAACTGGAGCAAGTGCTATCGTATTGTCTTTATATTGAGCTTTACATTTTGATATATGTTGTGTTTTTTTTTTGGTTTGTGTCAACAGGTGCCCATTTAGGGGAGTTTTGGGAAAAGGGATATTTATAGTTGACTAATTAACAGTTGCAAGTGTCATGGGGTATGGAGAGTAGAAAAGTAACATGAAAATAACTATTTTTCCATAAAATGTGACTTTAAGAAAAAATATAAAATTTCATGAGAAGATACAATTAATGAGAAACATGAATCTTAAGAACAGTGATTAGATGAGTGCATCAAGGGTTCAATTTGGAAAATTGTATGGTTGTTTAGCTCAATTCGATTGATAACTAAAGATTAAATAAAAGTCGTTGATCAATTAAAATTAATCAATTGAAACTTAAATTCATTCCTTACTCTTTTAAATGGAACTCAATTGGAACCTGGTTGTAGGCCTTGGTCTATTAGATTTTTCACCTGCAACAACGTTTCATTTATGTTTATTCTCACATGATTACCTCATTTAATTATGAGAAGTCACAAGCACTAGACGCCTTTAAGTCTTCCAAATTCAAAGTTAATAACCAATGGTAACACTTTATGGCTACCCTTAGATACACTAAACAACTGGATGTTGTGACCGATAAGGTTTGGGGTTAACTAGCATAGGTATGAGGCTTGGTTCAAAGTTTTTAGCCTAGTTTGGGTCAATATTTTCTTTATTCATAGAAGGTCTTGTAATAGCAGGGTTTGAAACATGTAGAGAGGAATATTTTTGGGTACATTGTTGGGCTTAAGATTAGATTTTACCTTTAGGCTTCAAGAATTACCTCTAGTGTCGAGCTTTTATTCTTTAAAGGAACCAATCTTTCACCTCCATCACATAACTTCGAATTGCCTTTGTTCCACCATTAACCTCTCCTTCCAAGTTCTCCTCCATATTCGCAAAGATATTGAATCTAGTATTAAAATTATAGGTCAACTCTTTCCTTCCTTGATTTCTTTTCCCAAATCACTACTCTTAAATTCTTATTCCTTCCTTTTTTAGAAGTGTGCATAGGACTAAAAGCACCATTACCTTTCTCATAACTATGCTCGTTTTGATCAATCGAAATATGTTTTTTTTTTTTAACTCAATCATTGGGACACTTTCCTTCACCACATCAATTTCAAAAGTTTTGCTCCTAAAAAAGAGAATTTCTTGAAGGCAATCTCGATTGGCCCTCTCCTCTCTGGTTGAGAACGAAACTCCTCTCTCTTTCTCTTTCAATATCTATACATATATATGTATATGCACATTGATCTCCCAATTTAAGGGTTGTTAAGGTCTCTACATGCGTATCTCTAGATCAAATGCCCTTTGATTGAAACCCTAAACTTTGAGTAAAAAAAAAAAAAATCAATTAAGATGTCTCAAATTGTGGATAGGACATGGCTAGTGATTGTCACAAAAGCTAATAAGGCTCTTGAAGGCTTGCTTGAGAAGGTTATTGCTGATGATGTAAACATTAGGCTCGACTATGTTTGTGTTTGGAATCGAATCAATGAGGAGATGTAAGAAGAGACGAGGTTCTGTTTTATGCAACCTCATCTTTTGAAGAGACGAGGTCAGCTACTTATAGCCTCGATCTCGATTTTTTAAGAGGTAAGTTCAACTTGTCTAAAACTAGGATTATTTTCGTCCCAATGGTATTATTGTAATTTTGTTTTTAAATTACCATTATTAGTTTTCTTTTCCCTTGTAGCATAGCTATTATCCGATATACCGTGTTCTACTTTGTGTAGATAGTAATTAGATTTCGGTATAATTAATGCGAATCATACCACTTGTAAGCTTGAATATTATTATTAGATTTTCACAGACGCAGGTATTAAAATTCTAATTAGCAATAATAGTATCATAAATCCGAAGGCAATTAAGAGGTATGCTTGAATTACGGCTCCCGCACTAAAATAATCAAATCCCACTAAACGGTATCTTTGACTATATAAAATATATTACGTGCTTATGATTTCTATTATATACATGGTGATTATTCAAGAGCCTACGTCTAGCCATAAAATGTGAGGTTTTTTTTTAATGCCCAACATATCCCACCGTTCCAAAAAATTAGCCCTGATTTTAGGTCCTTGAGCTGCCAACATGTTAATTCTTGACCTTCCAGTTCCAGCTGTTTTACAGCAATTGTGTCCATGCATGTTTGACTTCAATATACCGACTGAATTGTCCAGGGATGCCATTACTATGGACGAAATCAATCCCCTATAGTGGATTTTAACGGCCAGACAATAAATTTGGAAATTAAAAAAAAAAAAAAAATCCAATGAGTGCAATTCGCCTCGTATAATTATGAGTAATGGCTAAGTACTAAATAACTTCAAACAAGTGATAAAAATAATATATAATTTTTGTGAAACTATTCACATGTAAAAAATTTTATTGTTATATAAAAGCTACTAATCATTTATTGTGACATATTAGGCATCTTCAGTCTTTTGGCCTTTTTTCTTTAGAAGCAAGGCTCTTAGGCCAAGAACAAAATTAAAAAAAAAAAAAAAAGACAATTAAAAACTTAATTTACAATTAATAAGATGCTAATACTCTCAGGAATTGACAGCAGCCTTTGGAGACTAAAATCACAAGACAGACCCTCTTTAGTAAGCATGTATATCAGCATATTGGTTGTTCCGATCTAAGAGAACAGCTTCAATATCACCCGGAGCAACCTGTCTTGCATATGGGATGATAAATGTCGATGAATCTTTTCTCAAATTTACTCCAGTACATCCGTATAATCCTTTTGTAAAGATTTTACTACCTATCTTTAGCAATCCCTCCATTAAAGGTATGTTAATTAAAAATATGGTACCATACAATCTCATATGCGATTCCACTTTTTTATATAGCACATCCTTAATAAAATGTATAACAAAAGATAAGTAAATCAAGAGCATACCCATGTTTTACTATAAAAGTAAGAAAGAAATATATAAGGTATGGAAGCATCTAAATATTTCTAGAACCTAATAATTTAATGAGAATATTCGGAAAAATGATCTCCATGGATGTAAAATATTTGGAAAGATCCAAATACGATTAAAATAATGAAAAAAAAAAAGAAAAAAAAAAGGAAAAAAAGTGTCTTAAACTAAAGGGACCATCGGCCAAAAAAAAAAAAAAAAGAAAAAACTAAAGGGACCATATCATTAAAGTTTCCAAAGTAAGAAAAATAGTGCATAAAAGTTTCTAAAGTTTGTAAAAACATATTTAGTATTACTAACAATATTAGTGATAAATATTGGTCGTTATAGTTTGTAATTAATTACAAATATATGGCTAGTTTATTATGGTATTAAATTAATTGGGCATAAACATCTACATAAACATTTATCATGTGTTGCGCTTTCATTTGGTTATTCTCATCACACTTATCCTCCAAAGTGGAATATTTATAACGATATGTATCATGTGTGGTCGTTGTCAATAGTTCTCAAATATATTTATCAACGGAAAAAAATATTGATAAAGAGGGAAGGGCTTTTTTTATCCACTTCATTGGACGTATATATGGAATTAATAATTTTTTTCAGTTTACCTCAACCACATCAATTCAATCATTTCGGTTTACACTAGGTTTGATTTGATTAGAATTTCTTTCCAGCTAGGAGAGATTTTGCTTAAATTGTTATTTTGAATATCGACAACCGTTGAATGTACGTGTTTTTTCACATTTATGTCGTTTGCCTCGTCTCATGTGTGTGTCGTCTTCTGAAAGCTAATAAAGCCGTGTTTCAACAATAATGTACAGAGAGAGAGAATCATAGATGTTAGTAGAAGGGCTTAAAAAAAGTTGAACAGAGAAGGAGTGAAGGAAGTTTGCACGACACATCAACCCAATGTGGTGGAAGTTGTTGTTTAGGTAGCTTCGCTGGAAAGAGAGCTTCCAAAGAAGCTTTTGACCATGATTCGTCCTTAAAGATGCCTTTAGGTGTAATCAATTAATCATTAAGATAATAAAAGAAATTGTTATGACTATAAAGAAGTGGGTAAATGTGACATTTGTTACCTACATTTTGTTAAAATATACAATTAACTATAGGAAGTTACGGTCCGAAACCGTTCAATCAATCCTTTAATCATTAAAATAAATATAGTAATTAAAATATTAACTATTTTAGTGATTTGATCACGGTTGGACATGGTGTGAATTATTGGATAGTAACGTGATTGATCTTGTCAAAATTAATGACAGGATAATAAAATTTTACGAAGTTTGAATGTGTAGATATGCTACTTACAAACTTATCGAGCTTATTTATAATTAGTTTATTAATTGTAAAAATTGATAAATTTTACATAGCTAATTAAAAAATTTAGTGAGTTCAAATTAATAAATTCAAAAATAGAAAAAGTTAAGATACCAAATTGATAACTTTAAGTTTTAGGTAGTTAATTATAAAAGTAAATAAAGTTCATGAATTAAATGTCACAGTTACCTTAGAGAAAAGGATAATGATATAATAATGTCATGAGATATTCCAATCATCCAGATAATTTTAACTACCATTTGTAAATTAATAAAAACAATTAAGGAGAAAGAAGAAATAGAGCATCTTTAATTTTAGCAAAATATGCAAGTAACTATATAAAGTTTAAATGTGTGGATATGCTACCTACAAATTTATCGAGCTTATTTATAATTCGTAGATGAGGTTATTAATTATAAAAATTGATAAAGTTTAGATAGCTAATTAAAAAGTTTAGGAGTTCAATTAGTTAAATGCAATAATAAATAAAGTTGGGTATCAAATTAACAATTCTAAGTTTTAAATTGTTAATCATAAAAGTTAATAAAGCTTAAGAATTAAATATGACAGCTCTTTAGAGGATAACGTTATAATAATATTATAATATACTCCAATCATCTCGATAGCTTTAACTATCATTTCTAAATTAATAAAAAAGAATTAGGGAGAAAAATGAAAATGGAAAATCTTAAAGGAGAATCTCGAGTTCCAACCCTCTTTAAGTTAACTAGCCTTCTTCCGTAAGGCTTCCTAGTTCGAACTCCGAGAACGTCCGCATCGTCAAGCTATTTTCATTGTCATTGTCGTATACTTTATCTCAACCAATCTTTGCTTTGAATTATGGTTTGGTGCCGGATATACTGTTTTATGTGTGGACGTTTAGTTATAGCTATTTGAGTAAGATATGGGACACCCTATTAAAAATTAAAGTTAGTCGATTAAGGAAGTGATCCGAAATACATCCCTTCTTTACCATCCCATGACACACCAATAATATACTCAAAGCATAGGACAACAACATTAAACCGTCACATTATGTCGGAATTTGGTTAATGGCGAGCATGTTTAATATTGAAAGAGAGCTGGTATTAGACAACAGTGGAGTAATTGGCAAAAATCAGAGCAAACCATGTTTTCGTAAATACACACAACTAGTCATTTATTCAAGTAAATTACATTAAAGATATTAAATTTAAAAATAAATTTATTTAAAATTTAAATGTTTTAAGTGATTAAAAATAGAAACTAATGTTTCATAATATTCATAATGTTTCAATTAGTTTTCAGTTAATTTTCTTTTATTTTACTCAATGGTTAATTACACATACCTTATCTGACTTACTTTGCGAAATATTAATTCCTTTTTTTTAACCATCCAAACTGTCGATTCGTTGTTTTTTTTTTTTTTTGGTAACTCAAATGAGCTCGCCACCAGATGTTGATAATTTTTTATATAATTTATCTTATGTTACTTGTGATTATAATAGGTCACATTTAATACTTGTACTTTTTACGAAAATTCAATTTGATACTTAAACTTTGAAATTATCAATTTAATACCCAATCAAAATTTTCGTAGCTATTTTATTATCATCACTAACAATGTTTATTCTGTTTTCTAACGTGGAATAAACAACATATCAATACAAGATGATATTAAGAAAGATAGTATAAAACATTCAATAATATGTTGTCTCTTCCAAATCAACAAGCAAAGTAAACAATGTTAAAGAGATCATAAAAATAGTCATAAAAATTTTGTTAAGTATTAGTTTGATCATTTTAAAAATAATATATTAAATTAAATTTTTATTTAAAGTTGATGGTATATTCTTAAATCTCTACTTATTAGACCACCACTACTTCATTTGCTTATGGATCATATTCGTAGCGTCATTGGCCCTTACTCAATAATTGGCTTATCTAATGAAAACTGGTCCTTAGCACAGATCATGACCTCTTTGAACTCACACTAATTAATTGCATAAAGCATAGTACAATGATTGCTGGGTGTTCAATTGTCAAATTTGCATACATCAATCTTTAACTTTACATACATATATATATATATAATATTACATTATATGTTTCTATTTTATGTATCCACGTGTTTTAAACTCTTCCATTATAAATTTCTATCACAAAATCATTTCTATTTTTTTTTTTAAAGATAAACTTCTTTTACCAATTTTCTATAACAGAATTTGTTTCTAAAAGTCAATTTTTTTTATAATGATTTCCTTAAAAATTGAAGACACAATTCAACAATCATAAAGAACACTAATTAATTTCAAGGATATGAATTAACTTATAATAATGGGCAAGGTGTTAAATATAATAAAGACATCTAAAAGGTACTTAATTGAGAGTTAATAGACTTTCTGAACTTCTAACATGTGCTTTCATCCTCTATAACTTATGAAAATTTCCCTTATTGTCCTAATCATTACTAAAACTTTCGAAAGGATTGCTAAAATGTCTGTAACATTATCACCCATTAAGAATTTATACATAATTTCTTATATCTAATATATTCAAATTATATCAAAGAAAGAAATAGAACCTGAAAGGACTATTATCACTCATTAAGAATGTATATACAATTTCTTATATCTAGTATATTCACATTATATCAAAAAAAGAAATAGAACCCGAAAGAACAAAGAGAATGGTGTTTACCTTGCACCAGTAAAAATTGGTGCATAGGAGATGAACTTCGAAGATGAGTTTCACCTCTATCTAGGACATTGAGCTGAATTTCACTTTATTATTCCTAGGCCAGGATGATTTAACTCAAGTTTCCCAAACGCTATGTTTCTCTCCCTCTCCTTTGCACAATATTTTCTCAATTCTCTTTCTCACTCCTCCTAATTCATTCATCCACATCTCCAGCAAAGACATGTTATTTTTTTTTTCATTTAATTTGCTATGTATTGATTTACAAACTATTGGCTTTGTATGATCTTTTTAGGTGTTGATCACATTACGATTGTGTTATTATTGTATTAAGAAAGACAACTTAAGGGTAATATCTTATTATGGCAAGTGTACTTACTTTTCTCATTTCTATATGTTTGATGGTTTATTAACTAACTAATGAATTTTTTAATAAATTTTTAAGTGTGTGATGACATCAAATTTGTAATATTTACATATATACTCTGCTTATTTAAGTGGTGGTTTTTACCTCTTTAGACTCAATGTGACCAGCTTATATGAGAAAAGATTTAAGGCAAAGTATTCACCTCACTAGGCCAAGAGAGGCGAAGATTTAGCATACTGAGGCCGATAATTTCGCCTTATCAACCCACATTACTACTAGTGTTGTTACGTTATTTTCAAATTGAGATATACATTTCTATATCTTAAATTGAATTTAATGTATTCAAATCTCTAGATTTTTGTCAATTAAATAAGATAAATTTGGAAAATAAGACATTTGCATTAAAAAGTTTTAGATGATGATTATGTCACGCGTATGTTGTACTTACGAAACTTAGATAGCTCAAATTGTTGCAACTCTGGTGCTGAAAATTGGCTCAAAAGGCATGTTTTTATTTTTTAATTTTTTGAAATTTTGAGGCGAATCTCAAACTGTTTATTATATAAAAAATTCAATATGAGTTGTATTATACACGAAACATTGGAATTTCTTAATCGTAATGCGTGGCATCACGGTGACGGTAAGTTGAAAAACGACATTATCATTTTATAGATTTTATAAAAACCATTACAATTTACATGCATCAATCATATGAAACGAGGATCAAATCGACAACTCAATGATTTCGTGTTGACTAACAATAGTCATCCTAAATAATATAATAAACCATTATGCCCTGCTGTGTCTTGAATTAAAATACACTGAAAAACACGACATGCACGGACATGAAAGCATCTTTATAAATTGCTGGCAACCCTAAATGATATAATGGAACCCATCTCCATTTTTGTCGGTCACTTCGACAATCAAGCACCTCACATGATGGATTGATGCTCATGAAAAAATCAAGCTAGACCCTACATTGTGCCATCAGTTTTATTATTTCTTCAATTATTCAAGTGATAGGCCCATCGTTTTTGGAACTAACGCCTAACGAATTACGTTAAAGTTGCTCTTAATCGTATCGGTAACAATTGCGAAATTTGGTCATATATAAAATTTTAATTTAATATGTAAATTTTAAAATAGTTAATTTAATATTTAACTAAATTTTTCATAATTATTTTTAATATCTTACTAACATTGTTGATTGTATTTATTTGACATAGAAAAGACATGCCATCAATACCATACGGTATTAGAAGAAATAGTAAAATAAATTTACAGATGTGTTGTCTAACAAACAAAGAAAATAATGTTAATGAGGTAGTAAAAATAATCATAAAAAGTTTGATTCAGTATCAAATTGATTATTTCAAAATTTATGGTATTGAATTAGAAATTTATACCTAGCCAAAAAAAAAAAAAGAATTAGAAATTTACGTATATATATAATCACTAATTATAATATATGATATTTATATGTAATTAATAGACGTTATAATAATATTATGTACTATATAAAAAAACCTTACCAATATGAACCATTAATTTAAAATTCAATGGAAATTAAGAAGCATTTTATACCAAATTTTCTTTCTAAACCACTTCAAAATATGAAAAAAAATTCTTTTTTACCCGCCACTCACTTCGTGGCTTGAAAGACGATAGTTACCGTATATATCCATTCCCGAAGAGAGCCAATCGGTCTTGCGTATGGATGATAAACATCGATGAATCTTTTGTCAAATTGACACCAGTCCATCCGTATATCCTTTTGTTTTTTTGGGGTGGGGTGGGTGGGGTGGGGTGGCGCAGGGCGGGGCGGAGAGAAGGAAGTAGTTCTGAATTACTTATTTTTAGTAATATCCACTATTAAAAGTATACTAACTAAAAAATGGTACCGTAGCATTTTTTTATGGGGTTCTACCTGTTTATATGACACGAGATTGCAAAAGACAGGTAGATTAATGACTCACTTTTTACTGTAAAAATAAGAAAGAAATATATAACGCATGTAAACATCTAAATATTTCTTGAAACTAATAGTTTAATGTCTGAAAACATGGGAAGATATTCGAAAAAAATCACCCACGAACGTAAAGATCCAAATGCGATTAAAAAAAAAAAGGAAAGGAAAGAAAAGAAAAGGTGTCTTAAGCTAAACGGATTATATCATTAATGAATTTTAAAGTTTGCAAAATAAATATTTAATGCAACCCATGTCCATTTTTGCCTGTGACCTCGGCAATCAAGCACCACATGATGCATTGATGATCATGAAAAAATCAAGCTATGCCCTACATTATCTGATGGTTTTATCATTTCGTCGATTATTCAAGTGATAGGTCCTTCGTTCTTGGAAGTAACGCCATCCTGCATGCGTTAAAATCTGCTCTTAGTGGTCCCTTGTGTGTTTGTATATATGTATGTATACGGCATACTAAACGTCGCACAAAAGTTAGAATTTTAAAATAATGAATTTAATATTTAATCAAATTTTTTATAATTATTTTTATTATTTTATTAATATTATTTACTCTTTTTTTCTATCACAGAAGAAAGAATCTATTAGCACAAGACAACAAATGAGAAATAATAATAAAAAAAAAAAAAATCATGATGTATTGTTTCTCTCATATTAGCAAATGGAAAAGAAAAATGTTAAAGCAGTGATAAGAATATAGTAAAAATAATTGCAAAAAGTTTGATTGAGTATTAAATTAATAATTTTAAAGTTTATGTATTAATTTAAATTTTATATAAAATTTACGTACCAAATTTGATTTTTACCCATATATATGCGACTCTTTAAACGTTGTTACATATAATGACTAGTTATAATATTTTGATATTATATCTAAGTAATACTTGATATTGTAAATAGGGGATGGCAATACAATAATATTATGTAATAGTTATAAAATCTTACCAAACTCAACCATTAATTTAGAATTTAATAGAATTCGAGAACCGTTTCATATACCAAACTTTCTTTCTAAACCTAGAAATCATAAAAATGTAGGAAAATTCTTTTTTACCTGCCACTCACTGGAATACTTACAACCAGTTTAATTGACATGAATAGCTATTTATTTCATTTACATAAGGAGAATGATAATACATAATAAATTACTATTACATAAAATGATAAATAATAATTTATGTCTCCACACCCATGAATTATCATTTAGTGATTATTTTCCAATTTTATTATATATATCCCTATCTTGAAAATACCATCTATATAATTATTCTTTATTTATAATAAATATAAGTATTATAGATATTTTACATTTTATTCCAATAATTATCTATTTTATTTTTTACATAAAATAAACTTTATAATAATCATTACGATCTTATTACATTTTTATTAAATTATAATTCAATTCGCATTTTATTCTATACGGAAAATTAAAGTCAACAAGCCATTAACGAATTAATTTAGTTAGTCAAGAGATGGTATATACATACGTGCACGCAAGGCAAGAAAGACGAGAGTTTCCATATATGCTCATTCCTGAAGAGAGAAGCCACCTTTACCTTTATTTTGGAAGAAAACGCAGCCCGTCGACCAGCTAGCCATGCATGTAAAATAATACATTTCACGTTTATAACATCTCATGCATGGCGGGGTTGGTATTTCATGATTAAGATGGAAGAAAAAAAATTGTATTGGCTAAAGCAAACAGCTCTTTTGTTTTCTTATTTTTAATGAAATATACTTAAACATTTGAAATATTATTTTTATAAATGTAAAGATGTGATAACACACACCAAAATTACATATATTTACAGGCTCTCTACAAATCTATTTTTCTTCATTGTATAAAAAACAATAGTAAATGTGTAAATATCATTAAAATAATATATTTTTTTCAAGAAAATATTGTTAAATTAAGAATAGGTTATAGGGTAAAAAAGAGAGAGAGAGAGAAAGTAAACACATAAACAAGACCAGATAAAAGAATAAAAGAGGCATAGTTAATAAAAATAGGAAAACAAAGTAAAATCAAGTAGTTAAATTATGGAGGACCAAATAGAAATATTAAAGACATAATTTTCAAGTATGAGTGTGGTTCTCCAATCTGATATTTATATTCGTATAGTTTTAGCAAAACGGAGATAACGTTGTACTTAACATGAGCTGATGAAGTACAAAATGTACTGCAAGATGAAAAAATATCATAGAATCAATGTCCATGGTTTCATTATTTTAAGTGTCCCAGTTATCTTCACATAGCACATCAACCTTCTATTTTTCTTTTCTATTGAAAACTTCTTTCCATCCATAATTATTGCTTTTCTTTCATTGGTTTGCTGTAAAGGCTAGAGTGGCCGTTGATGCTTGCCATGTGGCCCAGTAAAAGAATTTTTAAAATAATTATAGGGATATATTTGCTTAAGAAAAAAATAAAATGTGAAAAAAAAGATAATTCTTTTAGTGAATATTCTCAAAACCATATAAAAGTAATAAAAGTTAGGAACCATTTTCATTATGAGGAAATCATTACTCGATCTTTATTTTTCATTCTTCATTTGTCAAAGAGCCATATGATTAATTTAAACCGAGACAAAAAGCTATAAAGTAATCCTTCATAATTTTATATGTTTAACGATAATTACAGATAATAACATTATATCACATTTGGTATGTTGGAATGGATTGGAATGAAGTGAGTTTTGAATAACAAATCCATTCTTACGTTCGGAAGCGTACTTGGAATGTAATGGCTATAAAGTTTAAATGTCAAAAATATCCCTAGCAATGAATATTCTCTATAGATATTTGATAGAATAAAAGGGTAATAAAGCTAGAACGGAATCGCATCGAATTCTCTTTTAAAGCAAGAATTAAATTCCTCTTTTTAACTTTTAAAAGTACATCCAAACATAAGAAATGGAATAAAACACGAAATAGCAATTCCATTCCGGGTTCATTCTTACATATCAAACATGACATTAGAGTAGAATATCACCAAAATAGTTTGATGCCATTTACGACTCATTAGAGGACAAAAGGTGTGAAATCCCATAATTTTATAACAATTGGAATATGAAATTAAGCAATTAAAATTTAGCTCAATAGGTAATTAGAACCCAAAGTACTACAACCCTAATTACTTAGCCCTTTTAACACTAAAATTATAACAAACCATAACGTATAATAAAATTGAAAAATAAAACTTCTAAATTAGAAATTTTAAGTATATAATTAGAGGTATATGAGTAGGGTTAAGCGGGTTGACCCAACAAAACCTAATCCCCTTTCGCCCATGGGTGCCCATCGGTTAAATAGGAAAAAAATTGGCCTACTTAACAAACAGGCTAAATTTCTAACCCTAACCTAGTCCACTTTGACTTATGAGTTAAATAGCTAGCCTACTTACTTAGCACATTTAACCCATTTGTATATCATTGTGAGTCAAATTAACCTATTTATACTAATTGAATAAGATGTATTAAATTTAAAAATTAGATTTTAAAGTGTTATATATATATATATATATATATCAATGATTAATTTATTACTATATTACTTACTTATATATAAGAATAATTTATTGGATATCATATTTCATTTAAATATATATACACTTAAAAAATGTTATGATGCATGTGTATCAATTTGCCATCATCTGTTGCCATCAACATATAAGATTAAGCTCAAGCATAAAGTACCTATGAATAATGCTACATTAATAGTTAATTTTCCTACACTTTTTACTATTTTATACAAAAAAGAAAGGGGGCCACTCCACTTAACTTACAGGCCAACTCACTTCATCTACAGGCTACATGTAGGTTAAAAAAGTAAGATAAAATTGGCTTACTTTAAGTAAGCTAGAAAAAATTGGCTCTAACTCATTTTTAAAATAGGTTAAACAAGTTAATCCATGGCCAAAACCCATTTGCATAGCTCTATATAGTATTAAAGATATTTAATGTAGCAGGTATGTATACTTTCATCTAAAAACACCATAAAATGTGTCCTTATAAGAAAGCGACACTTCGCATACCAATTAAACCCAAGAAATGAAAATTATCCACTTTCCCCACCACCTATACAAATTGACTTAGCCATAAGATCATTAAACACTTATTTTCATCGGAAACGTTTCTTTTCAAACTCAGAAACTTTCCTCAGCTAAAAACTCTTCCAAAGAACTACATAAATTCCTTCACTTTTAAAAATTCATAACTCTCTCCAAGCTTAACAGTTTTCAAATCACAAGTTGCATTGCAATCATGAACTCGTACTATATAAAACAAGACTAAACTTGATAGGGTCCCTCTAATTGTTAGATTCGTGTAGGTACAAACATTGAAGATTTTGACAAAAGTGTAAAACTAGTTAAATCCTATAATTTTTAGGTAAAGTTATAGTTTAAACTTATATAATTGGATTCATTAAGCTTAGAGAAACACCTTTTTATGTGTTTAGGTGGAAAATTTAATTTCACGACGCCAGTGCCCCACCACTTCAAGTGATATGAGATGAGGTAATGGTGAGTGGAAACTTTTTATGATTATTGCTCTTTCGCTTGTGTTATGTGTTATTTAAACTATAATGGATAATTAGTTGATCTCAAGAAATGTTATCATTGAATTTCAAAGTTTAATTTGCATAAATATAAAGTTGAAAAATGAAAATACAAAAGAAAATAGGTTACAAGCAAAGGATTGGCGAAGGCTAGCAAGCTAGTCCACTACTGCTCACCAATCAACTAGCCAAGTCTAAATCAAAACAATAGATTGATCCAACATGTATTTTGGCACTCAATAAACTGAGCGTTAATGTTATCCTATTCGAGTCTAGTCCAATTATTTTCTTAAAAATAAAAATAAATAAATAAAATAGTATAAATTAAGCATATGAGCAATGAATAATTATGTCTTTTTTAGGACAATCAAATATGATCTTTACTCATAACAATTCCAAACACTGAAGAAGATACTAGTATACCAATTATATGGTCATTGAATATTCAAAGATTGTACTCTAACTTATATATTGTTTGACCAAAATGGTTCGCATGTGGTAGGAAACTCTAAATATTTACCCTAAGGGCTATATAATAACCATTTTTATAGGCGTAGGTTGATTGTTGAGAAGTTGCTAATAATGATTTTTTCTATGATATCCTTTAGATATAAAGTAATAAAACTCTGATCATTAAAGCACCTATTGGTACAAATTCTTACAGTTCATCAGAACTCTAAAGTTAATTATGCTCAATAAAGAACACTTATAGGATGAGTGAACTCATCGAAAGTAGCTGTCACCAATGACTAAATCATGCAACATTTTGCTAAAGTAAATAACATCTCGATGGGTAAAGTTTCAAATCATTACAAATGATTAGAGGTGGGCAAGTGGGTTATAGTCCGCAAGCTAACCCATTTAACCCACTTTGAAAACGGGTTAGGGCTAATTTTTTTCAACTTATTTAAAAGTAGACCAATTTTACCCAGCCTGTTTAACTCGCAGGTTAAAGTGGGCTAACCCGCAGATTAAGTGGGTTGACTCACTATCCCACTTTTATAAAAAATAAATAAATAATAAAAGTGGGGAAATAACTATTAATCTAGTATTGTTCTTGGGTCTTTCACTTGAGCTTAAATCTATGTATTAATTGTAACAAAGAATGACAAATTGATGTATATGCATCAAAACATTTTATTTAAGTATATCTTTATTGTTTCAAACGAAATATGATATCCAATAAAATTATTTTAAAATATTTATTTTGATATATAAGTAATTATAATAATGAAATTAATCGTGTGTATATATATATATATATTAAAACCGTATAAAGATTAATTTTTTTATTATATACATTTTATTCAATTAGTATAAATGGGTTAGATAGTTTAATTTGGCCCATTTAACCTATAAAGATATATAAGTAGATTAAATAGGTCAAGAAGTGCGCTGGCTCATTTAACCCATGAGCCAAAGTGGGTTAAGTCAAATTTTTTATTTGTTGAACCTATGGGCCAAAGTGGGTTGAGCCAAGTTGGCCTGTTTAACCCACTTATCCACACCTATAAATGATATCAAAGCAGTTCATCACTAGGGAGTCGCGGAGATAAGTGTTGTACAAGATAAAGTGCCTCAGTGGGAACCTCCTAAGCTCATAAAGGAGCACCTCTTGACATAAACGTCATATTAGTATCGAGGTGTTCCCTTTTCCTGAGCTTGGTGTATAATGATTAGAACATGCCTAGTTAGTATCTTCAATTTAAAATATATGTAGAACAAAACTTTAAAAATGTGAATATTTGTTGCCCTAAGTGTCAGTAACAATGGTCACTAAAAAAAAAAACCAACGTAGAAAAGCCAAAAAGGAATCACATCATCGTAAGTTTCAAAAATTTGCAAGATGCCATCTCTTCCCTGTAGACATAGGCATAGTTCAGTTTCGAATCGAGAATCGAATTGGAACTGTCATCGAGGGTTCTATAATCTAAACCGAATTAGTTGGTCAGTTCCAGAACCGGCTATGAAACCGTCAGTTTCACAATCCTTACACGGTTTTTTGGCCTAGAACCAGTGGAAGCGGCAGTTCCACTTAGTTACATTAAAAAAATAAAAAATAATATTAAATATTAAATTATTAATATTTAATTACTTCATACAAATAGTAAAATTTATCACTTATTCATAATATGTAATATGTTATTATCAACAACATAAATAAACATAGTTTAAATTCATAAATAATTAGTTTAACCATTATAGTTGACGTCGTTGGTACTTGGTACTAGCTAGACACACCATTTTTCAAATTTTGAAAAGCTGAAACATTATTTTGTAAATCTGGTAAAACGTTTACGAATGTGTGGTGTGGTCCCCATTTTAACTTGGTAATTTAGATATTTTGCTAACGTTTGTTACCGCGTCCACTTGTAGAGAGATGATAAACGAATGTGTGGTCCCCATTTTAACTTTGTATTTTAGATATTTTGCTAACGTTGGCTACGACGTCCACGTGTAGAGAGATGATTTTATGCCTTTAAGAAAATTTAAGATATATAAATTGACGCACGGGTTAATACAAAAATACCATCTGGACTTTACAGCAAAATAATCAATCAAAATTAAAGTTTTATTTTAAATAATTTAATATATGAGTAAAATTTTTATAGATTTTTTTTATATATAAAATTTGATTTTGATAATTTTAGTATTTTTAGATATGAAAAAAGTTTGTAAGAACTTTGTTCGGATACCAAACTTATTAAAATTAAATTTTAAATACCTGATTGAACTTTTTATGAAAATTTAGATACTAATTTATTCATAAAAAAATTTCAAATACATGAATAAACATTTTGTAAAATTCAAGCACCTTTTATGGCCTTAACCCATTGATGCACATTTACCAAATCGAAAACCCTAGAAGTGGAACTTGGACGTATAATAATGTCTTATATGTGATTATATAAAATATGTTATATGCATATGATTATCACTTATGCGTAATAATTTATTTTTAAGATGGCCACATATGATATATGCGATGTAAAATAAGGGTGATGATTCCTCTCAACCAATCATATTCGGAACTTTATTAATTGTTGAATTTATCTTAATATTCAATGAAACTGAATATGGATCATGAAAAATCAAGTTATAAGCTAATCATATTTATTTGTATCATAATTTTATTTTATTATATCATAATCTTATCCCATATTATCTTATTGTGTTAGTAATAATCAACCTTGCTTAGAGTTTAAGTTTTAAATGCCAATCAAAACCACCCACTATCCCAAAAATTTAGCCCTGATTTCAGGCCCTTTGATTTACCGAGTTAAATACGTGTTGACCCTTGAGCTTGTAGCTGCTTTACGCCAATTGTGTGTCCATTCATATGGACTTAAAAACACACCGACCGTTTTAATTAATTTAGTGAGCCTTAATTAAAACGGATTGATGCAACGTAAGATGTTAACGTAAAAGGATTTCAACGTTCGACCGACAAAGTAACTAGGAAAAGATGTCATTTCACACGTATTAGTCATTATAAAGGTAATGAAGAAAGAGATTGATATCGATAAAATAAAAGAAAACCATTCTCTCAATTTAATTAGGTTCATGATTTGGTTTTTTCCAATTTTGTTAAGAGATGTTTGCTGAAATCATTACTTGAATATCGGTTATGATTGAAGTAATTTACGCAATTTGACCCCCCTTGTCGAGAACCTTCTTTCATGTGATATGAAATCGAGATTCAACAAGATTTGCCAAAACGACCAAGCTGATAATGCAAAGAAAAATGAGAAAGAAGAGAAGAAATTTAACGAATATTAGTACTCATCAATGTTATCTACATGATATGTAAATACAAATCAAATTTTGATTTATATAACTTTGTATAAATCACGAATAATAATTGTTTTTATACCATCTTTTCAAATTTTAATATACTTATTAAAATTTATATTGATGTATACATATAATGTGTAATACCTATTAAATTTTTCCTAATAAGTGGAGAAATTATTAGGATAAAGCTTGATCAATTACTAGGATTATTAGAAAAATGTTGAATTAAAAGGGAACAAACTAAGTTTGCACGATATCATCCTAATTTTCTGGAAGCTGCTCAGGTGGCTTTGTTCCGGCTTCCGACAAAGGCTAGCTAGATTATCCAGAAGAAATTACTATCCTTAAGTTAGCGTTCTTCAATAAGATTTCATTGGACGAATCACGACAACATTCAACGAAATTTCATGTTCCATCATTCAATTGCCTAAGTTCGTTACTTTTGTCATAATCCTTATCTCAGACAACCTTAATTAGCTATGAATTATGGTTTTTTGTCGATACATGCTGCTTTTTAGTAGATATTTAGCTGGCTAGCATATGTGGGACACACTATAAAGTTTTGTAAATTATGGAAAATAATTTCCTATATGAAAGCATCCTAAGAAACGCTATACTCTCGAGCAAAGGACAAGAATGTTAAATGAATTGTCATTATGATTCTTATGGACATTTAATAAGCACAAGATTAACCTAAAGAAGCAACGAGAGGTTGGCTAGCATTTTTTATATTGCAAGAGAGCAAGAATGGACAACCTAGTGAATTAATTATTATGTTCGTTAAATCGTTTCCTATGATATCCAACATAATGGGTAGAAAGTCTTGTCATTTAAATCTTACTTGATGACCTAAGTGGGTTAATCATATAAAATATGGCTGGAATATATATGTATCTGTCATATTTGTTAAGTAATTTAAGTTATTGAAGCTGGGAGTATGAGAGAGATTAAGGAAAAAGAAGATGGCATTTAAGTGAAAATCCTAACTGCATGTTGATTTGGATGGATGGGTTCTTCTATATTACAGTGTTTATTTGCAATTGGACAACTTAATGGTAATTATGCATGAATTGTTATAACAAAAAATAATGAATAACAATTTATATTATATATCATGAATTACTATGTATTAATTTGTGTTATCATCTTTATATGAACACCTCTATCTTAAAAACTGCACACCACTAACGCATTTTTATTTGTTTATAAATATAATAAATATTTTGCTTTTATAGTAGGGACATGATAGGTTTTTTGTTGTTCTTCTAACATAATTTCTTATTATTTTTATATATTTTATGTCAACTAAATACTATAATAATCATATAATAACAATTCTACCTTTATTATATTTCCCTTAAATTGCAAGTTAATTCTCTTTTTATTTTATACAATGAAGTAAATGGGTTATAAATGAGTCTGAGATAAAGAACAATGGTAATAGACAATGTATTTATCACATAAAATTAAAATATTAGAATTCTTGCCTTTATATGGTGTATGCGACATTATTACAAGTCGATATATTGGTCCCAAATGTACCTAGGGTAGATGTACATGTAAGATGATATCGAATTCAAATTGAGGGTAACTTGAAGGGTCGGACGACCACCACGTACTAATAAATTTGTTGAACAGCCACCCTATGGTTGACTACCATTTCAGCCAATATGCTAGGGATGTAAACGGGTCGGGTTTGGGTCGGGTCATTCTGTCCCAAACCCGACCCGATTATAAATTGGGTGTCCCAGAACCCGACCCGACCCGATTGTTTAGGAACCCGACCCGACCCGAACCCGACCCGTTTAATCTATTACATAATTAAATGCATCATTTTATTATTTCATTAAATTATTATCGTAGTGAGGCATGTTGAGAAGGGCAAAAATTTCAATGGAGTTGATAAAGATCCTAATTTTTATTTAGAAAAAAATTAGAAAACGTTAAAGACAGGTAAAAAATTATTAAATATAAAACTGAATATATAAGGTAAAGTCAGTAACTCAAGACATGTCATTGCCTAAAATTATTAGAAGACTTATATATATATATACTATATATATATAAATACATCCAACTCAAAATAATAATAATAATAATAAAATGATGACACTACACGATGATCTATATATTCTTGATTTATTTGTCATTATATATATATTATATATATATAATATCTATTTTCTGAGAAAATAATTTTTATACTTTGTTTGTTGCATGGAAAGAAATGAATTTTGAAAAAGTGGGGAAGGTTGTACATGAAAATCGATTTTCTCTGGATAATTGGTCAGTGATATTAATTGTAAATATAATTTATATCCTATCATGTGACTCAATACATGAATAACAAAATGATTATATAAAAAGCATCATTCAACTAATGAATAAGTAAATTCCTTAAACTAAAATTTTTAATTTTTTAATTTAATCGTCGGGTTTTCCCAACGGTTATGAGTACAACCCAAAACCCGACCCTAAAACCCTATAGGGTCTGACCCTATAGGGTTTTTAGCGGGCGGCGGGCGGGTACCCTATAACGACCCGCCCCGTTGCATCCCTACAATATGCCCCCATTATTTGAAACTCCAAACTTGGCAACGTTAGCCCATTTTACAACCTTCAACCTCATAGTTCGACCCGAGGTCTTGGACTTGTGACATAACAATACTTCAACACATACCAGCGCCTTAAGGGCTTTAATGATAGCAGCAGAGATAAGTGAATTTTTCAGAAGTTGTATATAAAGAAAGGGGTTAAAGGTATGATAAGTGTCTATACTTTCAATTTTTATCTTTTTTTCAGATGAAATTTAATATTTGTTCATTTTGATGATAGGATAATGGTAGTATTTAGCCAAAAATTATCAAAATATAAAGAAATCGTATTAAACTGCTAAAAATTAAAAATAAACTTAGACTTGTTATTATCCTATCATCAAATAAACATAAGTCAAATATTATTTAACAGAGATAGTGAATTACACATACTTTAAACGTACAAGGATTGATTTGTCAAAATAAAAAGATGAGATACTTAATTATCAAAAATTAAAAATATAGATATTTAACCTGCCATTATTCCTAAGAAAACAAATGAAATGCACCGATCCTGCTACTTCTTGTGTCGGTATAAACGTTTTTCTATGCTGTAGATAATGTATTTAGATCTATGAATTAAACATAGATTATATCAATCAAGAAATAATTAAAATATGGGCAACCAAATAACAATTTCACATGCTATAGTCATGTGCATGATAATCGAGTAATTTTGGTACTGTACCATTTTGCGTTTTGAGTTGTCTCAACTTTTTGGAAAACTTTATTGTTCAGTCATTAATTTTAATGGGATCGGTCCCGTCATTATCCAATGTCTGATGCTATAGCCAACCATAATCGAATTACTAAAATAAGTAATATTTTAATTACTAGACTGAACAGTCCATCAACGGAAACTATAGAAGCTCATCTAATCTTTTCAAAAACTGCACACCACTAATGTATTTCTATTTGTTTATAAATATAATAAATATTTTGCTTTTATAATAGGGATATGATAGATTTTTCACTGTTCTTCCAACATAATTTCTTATTATTTATATATTTTATGTCAATTAAACACTATAATAATCATATAATAACAATTCTGCCTTTATTACATTTCTGTTAAATTACAATTCAATTCTCCCTTCATTCTATGCAATGAAGCAAATGGGTTATAAATGAAATTAGGATAAAGAAACAATGGTAAGAGACAATGTATTTATCACATAAAATTAAAATATTGAATTCTTGCCTTTATATGGTGTACGCGACATTATTAAAAGTCGATATATTGATCCCAAAATTACCTAGGGTGATGTACATGTATGATGATATCAAATTCAAATTAGAGAAACCTGAAGGGTCGGTTGACTACCACTGCTAATAAATTAACACCACCCTATGGTTGACTACCATTTGAGCTAATATGCCCCCATTATTTGAAACTCCAAACTTGGAAATGTTATCCAATTTTACAACCTTCAACCTCATAGTTTGAACCAAGGTCTTGGACTTGGGATGAAACACTTCAACACATACCAATGCTTTAAGGGCTTTAATGATAGCGGTAGAGATAAGTGAATTTTTCAAAAGTTGTATATAACAAAAAAGGGATAAATGCATGATAAGTACCTATACTTTCAATTTTTTTTATCTTCGTTAAATGAAATTCGATGATCATGCATTTTGATGACATGATAATGGTAGGTGTTTGGGCAAAAATTGCCAAAATATAAAGATATGGTACCAAATTGCTAAAAATTAAAAATGTACACTTTACTTGTTATTATCCTATCATAAAAATAAACGTAAGTCAAATATTATTTAACGAGATAGTGAATTATACATACTTTAAAAGTACAAGGATTGTTTTATCAAAATCTAAAAATGAGATGCTTAATTATCAAAAATTTAACAATCCTTCACTTAATATAAATGACTATTCATTCCTTCTTCGTTTGACTTAAACCTGATATTACAGTGTTTACTTGAAAGGAATGGCATTTCATAATAAATTGCTATTACTTAAATGATGAATAGCAATTCATGTCTCTATCCCATGAATTGTCATTCGATGTTCTATTTTTTTACTTTTTCATAAATAACCCTGTTTGAAAACAAGACACATACAATTATTGTCTCTTTGTAATAAATACATGAGGGATTATAGATATTTTATTTTTTATTCTAATAATTATTTGTTTTATTTTTTACACAAGTGAATATTATAATAGCTATTACAACTCTATTACATTTCTTTTGAAGTGGAATTTCACTTCCCCCTTATTCCATTTAGTAAAGTGAACGGGTAATAATATAGACATATAACCTATCATTATTCCTTAAGAAAACAAAGGAATATGCATCGACCTTGCCACATGTTAAAGCTTATTATGATAAGCTAGACAAATAAGACCCAATTCAAAGAAAAAAAATCCACTTAGGGCAAATCTCAGCCCGAAAGTCCTTTTCGAGTTATGAACTGTAGAATACAGAAGAAAAGCCACAAATGATCCACTCGTAAACAAAACACAAATCCGATCAGAAAATAAACCATAGGACAAACTCTCAAAAACAATGGAAACTCAAAGCTTTTACACAAACCCTAGCAACTCAGTAGGAAAAGCTTCGAAAGAAATTATCTCCACACATGTGATGTAGAACATAAGATCTCAACACTCCAGTAACTTTGAACTTGATTTCTTTGCATTAAAGGATGTTTATTAAAATTTACAATTACTCTTTGATATCATTTAACTAATGTAACTTTGTTTATGTTTGTTTATGTTTGCGAGAGAACAAGCTCAAAGGAAAATCTCACTAGTTCTTCGAGCGACTAGTTGGTTCCCAAGAACTCAATGATGAGTCCAAAACAATTTATCGCTGCCTTCCCCTCTGTAATATCTATCTATTTATACTTTTTCGTTTCAAGCAGGCATTTGTTTATTTTGTGATAGTTACTGTCCCTTTGTAATATGTTGAAAGAGAGCTATATTCTCTGATGTGTTAACTCTCTATTGACGTGTTCATCGGTTGATAGTCATCTAGATAGCTCAGTTGTTTTGAAACCCTCTTTGTATTGGCTTTGTTTGTATAAGATTCAGCCTCCCTTAAAAAATTAACCTTGTCCTCAAGGTCAAACTAAGGATAATCATGTTGAAAAACATGAAGATCTACCCCATGTGGCATCTTCGGGTAAATAGGTTCCCCATTGAACCAAAAGTTGTGGCACTCAAACTCCTTTGTACCAAATAATGCGCTCATTCAAAATAGCTAAGGGTTTGATAATGGGAAAATCCCCATGAACATTTTCTGGTAAAGCCACAATATCATCATTTTGACCTTGAGCTTTTTTAAGCAAGGATATATGAAAAACTGGATGTATCCTTGAATGCAAAGGTAGCTCAAATTTATAAGCTACTAATCCAACCCTGTCGATGATTTTAAATAGCCTAAAATATCTCCTGGCCAATTTATGAGATAAACGATTCACAACTGAACTCTGGCGATAAGGTTGTAACTTGACATAAACATAATCACCTACACACAACTCTTTCTCCAAATGATTTTTATCTACTTGAGTCTTCAATTGATTTTGTTCCATGAACAAATTATGTCTCAACTGTCTCAAAAGTGCATCTCTAGATAATAGCTCACTATCAATGGCCTCCATAAAGCTAAGACCCCTGACATAATCTAGAATGGTAGGAGGAAGTCTACCATATAAAGCTTGAAAAGGAGTAACCCTAGTACTATGATGAAAAATTGCATTAAATGAGTACTCTATCTAACCAAAAGTTTAGGCCATTCTTTGGGTTCATCCATAACAAAAGAGCACAAGTAGTGCTCCAAACATCTATTAAGAACTTCAGACTGCCCATCGGATTAGGGATGATAGGCAAAACTCATTCGCAATTTATCCCACTCAATTTGAATAGCTCTTTCCAGAATTTACTACAAAAACTCTACCTTGATCGTACACTATTAATCATGGAATACCATGTAATTTAACTACCATATCAACAAAAGCCTTAGCCACTGTCATGGTAGTATAATTGGTTTAGTAGACCCAAATGACAATACTTGGTCAATTGGTTGACCACAACAAAAATGATAGAAATAACCCTAAGCAATAAGTAACCTAGTGATAAAATCCATAGAAATATCCTTAAAAACTTATTGTGGCACTGGCAAAGGCTGAAGAAGCCCTGCTGGTGATGAAGTCAAATATTTTTATCTGCTGACAGATATGACATTTTCTCACAAACTCAACAATATCATATTTCAACCCAGCAAAAAAAAAAAAAAAAGACGGGGAATCCATTTATAAGTTTTCATCCCTCCCAAATGACCCTCAATAGGCGTACAATGGAATTCCATTAAAATCAATGGGATCATAGAAGAATTTTTCGGGATGAAAATTCGGGCTCCTAAAAATAGTAAATCATCGCAGAAAATCAAAGACCACTTAGTTGGAACTCCATTATGGACTTGTTGAACAAGCATAATCCATTTAGAATCATAGGAAAGTTCCTATTTCAAAGAAGTCACAAAATCAAAAGAAGGTAAAGTTAGTGCTAAAAACGTTGTGTCATCAGAAAACATCCTGGATAACGAGTCCACCTCTGTATTATCCACCCCTAGCATGTACTATATTTCATATTCAAAGCCCAAAAGCTTAACTAAAAAATGTTGTTGCTCAGTAGTTTGAATAACCTGAGTCAACATCTCTTTCAAACTCTTTTGATTAGTGCAGATGATAAAAAGGTACCTTAACAAATATTGTCTCCACTTTCGAATAGCTTCTACAATAGCAACCAATTCCTAAACATAGGTACTGGCTTTCTATATGAAAATAGAGAACTTCTTATTGAAATAAGCAATGGGATGATGATTCTGATGTAAACCGCTCCCATCCTAGTCCCTAAAGCATCAGTCTCAACTATAAATTGTTAAGAAAAATCAAGTAATGCCAAAACAAGTTCTGAAACCAATATGTCCTTCAACTGTTGAAAACCTAATTGAGTCTTATCATCTAAAAAAAAAAAGAATGTTTCTAAGCAAATTCATTAAAGGAAAAGCAATCTTATGATAATCTTTAACAAAACAACTATAGTAACCTGTGATGACAAGAAAACCCTGAAGTTACTTAACAGTGAGAGGATATGGCCAATGAATAATGGATTTGATCTTCTCTGGATCAGGTCGAACACAACCAGCTAACACAATATGGCCTAAATACTTAATGGTATTTTGTCCAAAAAACATTTGGCTCATTTGAGATTAAAAAAGAAAATGGTGTCTCAAACATAGTAAAGCCTATTCTAAATGCTGCAAGTGTTGCTCTATTGATCTACTATAGACTAGAATATCATTAAAAAAAAAAAACTATGATGAATTGTGTAAAAATGGCCAAAAAATAGAATCCATGATAGATTTAAAAGTGGAGAGTACATTAGACAATCCAAATGGCATCACAAGAAATTCATAATGCCCTTCATGTGTACAAAAAGTCATTTTGTGAATGTCATTAGGGAATCGTGGCTCCCCCTAACTCATCCAATAATTCATCTATGGTTAGTATTGGAGATTTATCCTGCACTGTGGCTTGATTTAAAACTAGACAATCTATACAAAAATGCCAAGTGCCATCTTTTTTCTTGACCAGCAAACTGGAGAAGAAAATGGGCTGGTGCTTAGGTGAATAACTCTAGAGTCAAGCATTTCCTAAACTAATGTCTCAATTTCAGCTTTTTGAAATATTGGTATCGATGATCGAAAAATGATAGGTTGTCCCTCATTCTTTAGATGTATATGTTGAATCACTCAAAGAGGTGGCAATGATGATGGAGCCACAAATACATCATTGAATCTGCCCAATAATGCTTCCAAGGCATGATTGTCGGTGTTACAATATGGTGAATCCTCTATTTGAGCCATATGAAGAAATAAAGCCACTATATCTTCTTTCATCATACTGCACATTTGTTTCTAAGTGATTTCTTTAGAAGGCAAAGTAGTAGATCTATGTAAACACACCAAATGGTTATGCCAACGAAATTGCATAATCAATTGGTGTAATCAACAATAACACGACCTAAAGTAGTTAACCACTGAATGCTAAGAACCAATTTTGCACCTTGTATGGATAAGGCAAAAAAATCTATGGGAAAAGAACTCCTTCCAAACTCAAAGCAATCTTCCTACATACGCCTGTGCAAACCAATTTCTCACCATTTCCAATTAAAAGTGAGGAATCACCTCAATCAGAATTTTAAGTCGATCAGCAACACTCTGTTGTATAGAGTTACGAGTGCTGCTCGAATCCACCAAAACATGTAGATACGAGCCTCTAAATTATCCTATGAAACGTAGAGCTTTTGGAACTAAGGCTTTAGATAAAGCATGGTAACTGATTTCAGCTGCCTGAACCCTATAGCGACATCCAAAGAATCCTTAGAAACATCATTAGTAAGACACTCATGAGTCAAATCAGTAGTATCATCAGGACGAATCATTAATAAAAATTTAGATTTACACACATGACATGGATGAAACTTTTCATCACAATTATAACAAAGTCCCATTTCTCTTCGTAAAGCCAACTCAACTGGAGTGAGTTTCTTTACTGGCAATATCTTTTTACTCACTTTAGTATCACTAGATGATGAAGCAACTGAAATCTTATGGGAGGTAGAAATTGTAGGATGTAAAGAATGAGGCTTACTATTACCCCGTACAGAAGTGATAGACTTATTGACCAGAAAATTTGAACCAAGTGTATGAGAAACATTCAACAAAGACTGCAATTTATGCTCTTAAAGTTTAGCTATGCTGATAGCTTCTAACAAAGAAGTAGGTTTGAAAGACATTACCTCATGTTGAAGTATAGGCTTGAGACCAGAAATAAAACAGCTAATCAAGAAACTTTCAGATAAACCAGAAATCTGATTGGAAAGTCATTCAAACTAGAATTGGTACTCAGCTACCGTTCCAGATTGTGTTAATTTGGTCAATTGCCCTTGAAAATCCTCAAATAATGAAGGTCTAAACCAAATTTCGACTGCAAAGAGAAAAGATTGCCAGGATAAGAATAGATCATTCCTAGACATCCATTGGAACCACTCCAATGCATCTGCCTCCATCGCAAAAGATGGTACATGAACTCTGTCCTGCAAAGGAACTTGATGAAAATCTAAGAATTGTGTGGCTTTGAAAATCCAACCAATCACATCCTAACCCAAAAATTCAAGAAATTCAAGTTTAATACTCTTCAAATATGAATGAGAAGCTCAAGGATAATGATGAGAATATGATGTATTAGAAGTAGTGTGTTGGAAATCAACACCAAACCGATTCTCATGCTATAGCGTCTCCATTTGTTTATGAACAAATTGGACTAAAAATTTAAGATTATCATCAACACTAGTCAATCGATCCTTTACCTTTGATAAGTGTAGTTGGACCTATCCAAATTTTTCAGTCAAATCCACAATTTGTTTCGAATGAGAAGAAACTTCTTCATTCAAACGTAATACAACTCTAATATCATCAGCCATATTCAACGAGAGGACCAATTGTTAAAGCTTATTATGATAAGCTAGACAAATAAGGCCTAAGTTAAAAGAAAAAAAAAATCCACTTAGGCAAATATCAGCCCAAAAGTCCTTTTTGAGTTCTGAACTGTAAAATACAGAAGGAAAGCCACAAATAATCCAATCACAAACAAAACACAAATCCGATCAAAAAATAAACCCTAGGACAAACTCTCAAAAACTATGGAAACTCAAAGCTTCGTACACAAACCCCAGTAGCTCAGTAAGAAAAGCTTCGAGAGAAATTATCTCCGTGCATATGATGTAGAACGTAAGATCAAAAACACTCCAGTAACTTTGAACTCGATTTCTCTACACCAAAGTATGTTTAGTTAGAATTTACAATTACTCTTTGATATCATTTAACTAATGTAACTTTGTTTATGTTTGTTTGTGTTTGCGAGAGAACAAGCTCGAGAAAAAACTCACTGGTTCTTCAAGTGACCAGTTGGCTCCTAAGAACTCAAGGACGAATCCAAAATAATTCTCGCCATCTTCCCCTCTATAATATCTATCTATTTATATTTTTTTGTTTCAAGTTGGCATATGTTTATTCTGTGATAGTTACTATCCCTTTGTAAAATGTTGAAAGAGAACTGTATTCTCTAAAGTGTTAACTCTCTGTTGACGTGTTCATTAGTTCATAGTCGTCTAGATAACTGGGTCATTTTGAAACCCTCTTTGTATTAGCTCTATTTGTATCACTGCGCCTTGTGTTGGTATGAAAGTTTTTTAAGCAGATCAAAGTATAAAAATCATGAAATAATTAAAATATGGGTGACCAAATGATAGTTTCATGCAATAATAATCATGTGCATGATAATTGAGTAATTTTGGTACTGTTCCATTTTGCGTGCTAAGTTGTCTCAACTTTTTGAAAAATTCTATGATTCATTATTAGTTTTGACAGAAATGATCCCGTTACTATCCAACATCTCATTTATATCTAATCGTGACCAAATCATTAAAATAAGTGATGTTTCAATTATTATATTTATATTAACAGTTAAATGATTGACTAAATAGTTTCCGTTGATGAAACTGTAAAAACCCCCAACTTTGATCCAATCTTTTCAAAAAGTATGCTTTTATGGTCCAATTAAATGAGGCTGATCGCTTTAGATGTTAAAAGAAACGACTTTTAATCCTTAAACTATTACAAATACGCATGATTTTTTGAACTTTCAAGTTGATAATTAAACTAATAATTTTATGTTGACTAGCAATAGTGGTCCTAAAGCATATATTTAACTATTGCGTGATGTCTAATACATAAAACATCGAAAAAAGAAACCCAAAACAAAATATACACGTTAAAAGCATTTTTACTAAATAATTGGCTGCTTTATCATTCACCCACAATGATTGTTTGTCGAGACTTTAAGAATCATGCATCAACACATGATGTTCGTGATGAATATATAATATAAGGTTAAACTCCCGCCATTGTACCAGGATTCTTTTCTCACTTATTCACTGTCCATAAGAATTAACTAAACTCAGATAAGATTCATGATTTTCATTATTATTATTATTAATATATAGTCAATGATTGAGATTATTTAAAAAGAAAAAAAAACAAGATTATAATAATATTACGAGACAATTCAAAAATTTAGATAATCTCAATCACTATGAATAACAAAAAAGAAATAGAAATAGAGAGTATTGAAATTCAATAAACACCGCACATATTGCGAGTTTCACAAAGAAGGCATTTATGTTGGAAAAGAAGTATTTATATATGATTCAGGAAATTTTCTATTTAACACTAGAAAAGTAGAAAATTTAATAGCATCATTTTCATCTAAATTGTTTTTTTCGAAGGAATAACACAATGCAAGAAAGGAAGTTATGCTAGAAGAGACAGTGCGCGCATATGCAAAGTCGAAGCCAGAAAGAAAAGAATTATCTTATATATTGTAATTATTATGATGGTAGTCTCTTTTTATGGCAAATCTCAGAAAAGATATATTCAATGCAATACCCATGTGAAATCGTCAGTTATGTATAAATATTGATAAAATCTTTTTATATAGACAGTTTTAAACATCTCTTCAGATCAGGTCTTAAATTGGACCCCGAGGAAAACCGTCCACAGTAGATCCAATCCAGATCTATCCCAAGAACCTAGGTAAACCAGCAGGTCCAAAGGGTTCCCATGTTTAAAAAAAAAAATTAAAAAACCAAACCAAAGGAAAAGTTTGTGTTAAAAAAAAAAAAAAAAAAACGATTGGACCCACCCTTGAATCAACAGGTCTATGGATCCGATGAGTCCCACCATTCCTCATTTAGAGAACTTGGTATCGATGCGTCGAGTCCTCAAGTTGGACCGAACCAGCCTGTGGAGATGTCTAGACAGTTTTATAAAAACTATACATTATTTCCATCGCTTATTTAAAACACGTTGATACTTATCCATCACTTTAACGTTTTATTCCACATTTCATAGTCATTCAATCTACCCTCTCCTGGGGTCCAAAATCTCCTAATTTCAGGCTCTCTGATTCTTCAGTTTTAGTGACTGGTGCACTGCATGTAAAGATGCATGAACTAAGATGTTTTGGACAGTGACTGGTGTCCTGCATGCGCTCTAGTGGTCCCAGAGATGCAATTGAACAGGATGTGCTTTGGTTTTAAAGTAATGAGATGATATAATATTTTTAATGATACTATCCAAAAAAGAAATGTTCCTTTAACATTTAAAAGAAGGAAATCGATGAAAAATTAAAGAATGCATAGGGTTCCGCAGAAGTTACCTTTAGCTTCTTTTTGGAATTAAGGTTTTTGACCGTGTGGACCAGCCATGTAAAATAATGCATTTCACTTTAATTAATCATTCACTAGGTCTAACGATATGACAAGGTAAGGCAATAGCTCATATGCATGGTGGGTTAATATTCCATGACCAAGTTGATGAAATTGAGGGGTAAAAAACAAAGGACCGAAAGCAAAAGAAAAAGAAAAAGAAAAGAGCACGTTTTTGGTAGTTGTAATAAAATATCGTCTGACATTATCCTTTTATTAAAAATAAGATATAATAATAGAACACAACAAAACTAGAAATAGAAATATTTGTTTGTTACCGGTTGACTGTAAATTTATTCACGTAGATTCTAATTATATTAAATTAGTAACATATACATGTGATTTGACCTTTTTACATATGACACAAAATGCATGTAATACATGCAAAATTATGTGATTTATAAGAATCTAATCTTTTCTATAGGAGTTATCGTTAAATATAGAGTAGGTTGTAGGAAAAAGGAATAGAAAAAAAAAGGATAAAAATAAACAAGACCAGATAAAAGAATAAAAGAAATATGGTTAATAAATATAGGAAGAGTAGGTAAAATCAAGTGGTTTAATTGAAGGACGAAATAGAAACATCAAAGAAAACATGGTTTTCAAGTATGAGTTTGGTTCTGCAAATTTGATATGCTTATATAGTTTTGACAACATGGACATAAATTGTTGTACATGCACTCAACATGAGTTGATGATGAAAGTACAAAATGTACTGAAAGATGAAGGCATATATAATAGAATTATTGCCCATGGTTTCATTATTTTAAATCCAGCTATTTTCATGTAACAATTTAATCTACCGTTTTTTGAGATTAGAAACAACTTTGGTTGTAATGTTTTAGAACTTTGCCTATCGAAGTATTATCCGCTTTGATGCCACACGGTTTTGTCCTTTTGGTGCTAGTAATTCCAGAGGTCACCCATCTTGGGATTACTCTATACAAAGCATGCTTAACTTTAGAGTTCCAATCAACTCTAAGCCATTACACCAAAATACGCCTCTATAATTGTAGTTTCACAACCTATATTTGAGGAGTATCACATACTCTCTTACTTATAGAACCGATATCTTCGTCAGTTTCATTACACAAGTCTAGAACCACACCAGGCATTGATGACACACTCCTCCACTTTCAACTGGTGAACTGCTCTGATACCACCTGTAATGCCCTGGAACTCCCGTCTACCGAGGTATTGTCTACTTTGGCCACACACAGCACGATTTTGTCTTTTTGGAGCCAGTGCTTGTCACGGAGTCATCCATCCTGGGATTGCTCTACATAGAATACGCTTAACTTTAGAGTTCCAACTAACTCTAAGTCATTATACTAAAAGCCGCATCTATGATTAGAGTTTCACAAACTACATTTGAGGGATATCACATTGGTTCCATCAATTATAAAAAATAATAATAAATAGCAAAATAAGCTTTGTGCAAGAAATTTTATTATTTTGCATATTCTTAACTTTACAGGCCAAATTTCTTGTAATGAATATTCTCATGTCCATATAAAAAACTTTTATCTTATATAATTGTGTAGTTTTAAATGAATATTAAAAGTCATAATATAGGTTTCTGTTTTAATTATTTATAACATACTCCCATAAGGTATGATATAGGGTAAAAATATAATATTCCCATGTATGTATTCCCATTCTATGTTAATTCTTAATTAATAATATTAAATATAATAAAACATGTTACTCTTAAATGATCAATGCCTAAACCCATTTCCCCATTAATTAAAAAAGGTTGTATTTAAGTCAAAATTATTGGAAGGTTTAATTAGCTTATTTTCTTATACTTGGTTCTCCTTAATTCAAATGTTTTGTATTAGTATACATACAGTAGTAATAGATTCACAATGATGCTATTGTTTGTGTTAAATATAAATCTAAACCTTTTGTTGAATTGTAATTTTGTTATATGATTCTATGACCAATTATTTAGAATCATATTATCAGGCTCATAATATATATCTTAACAAGTATATGCAATTGAAAATAATATGATTAAAATTGATGAAGATATACTGGCTTTGCTAATGTACCAGTCACAAAATATTAGGAAAAAATTGGTCGGTTGTTAGGCTATTTAATTACCTCAAAAAATTTTAGTGAAAATGTAATTAAAGAAATTATAAGTTTCAAAGTGTATTTTTTAGAGTCTAATACATGTCTGAGGTCCCTATACAAAATAATTATATAATATACCGTTTGGATGAAATTAATTACCATTTCCAGTTGCAAAATCGCTTTTAAGAAACAAGATATGCAATTTTATACAAAAATCGCATGAAAAAATCTCGATTTAAATGTTTGAATACGGTCGCAATATCGTGATTATTAATCTCGATATAAGTATTTTGTACGGATATTGCGATTAATAATCACGATATTGCTTGTATGTTAAATATATCGCGTTTTTATAGTCGCGATATGCACTTGTATCGCGTTTAAAGATACGATATGCGTGTATTTACTGTTCACCCGTATATCATATGATAAAATATGATTTTGGTGTGGTAAATTAGTAATTATTTTCATTTCAACCTTATTTAAAGAATTAATTTCAATTATGTCATAAACAAGATATTAATTCGTTTTTTTTATCCTATAAGTTTTACAAGTAATAGATTTTCACGTGACTACCATATATATAGGATACATTATCCTTTTAAAGATTGAAAAATCTATATAGGGTAAAATATAAGAATAGGGTTTAATGCCCATTCCATATTAGGGAGAGTTGAACATTTGGGCGGCAACATTGTTTAAGTCAAGCGGTCAATTTCTTGGGCTAAAGCAATTAAAATATTTTTGTTGTGATATAAATTAATTCCCCACAATTGTTTATGATTATTGATAATAACAGGTAACAAACCGTGAAATGGAATATTATACAAATGATGAATGAATTGACAACCATTTTGTCATTTGCAAATCATCATTAAATGACAAAAGCCCTAATGAGATGTCTAAGAGTGACAAACAATATACAATAACAGACCCTAAAGTAACAAACAGTACCATGTGCATTATTGGAGTGATCCTGCCTTATGCAATAATATGAATGGCAGTTTAAATTAAGGATCTATTTGTTTATCTTTTCTATACAAATACAGATACTTTTTTTCAAAAATTTTTTTAACAAATTGTTTATTAAAAATAGATGGATAAAAGAAAAAAGTTGACAGTTTTTATGAAAAATCAAATAGATAAAATATAAATACAAATCGGATGTACTACATTTATATTTAATACAGATACAGATACATATGAAAAACAGACCATCCAATAGATCCTAAAACTACTTCATCAAATTAAGTGAAATAAGTTGTAAAGAAATAGAGTAAGTTAATTAGCAAAAAGAAAATAATAGATTTTATGTTATGTTATCATTAACATTTGTCTCTTCACTTCACTGTAATTATAATTCAATTACAATCTTATTCTTTTATGAAGAGTTATTTAGCAGTCATTCTTTATTCAAAGTTATAAATAACAATTAAATGCTGGAATTGTATTTTATTCCAAATACTCCCATTTAAGTAATAATATAATAAATAAAATTCTATTATGGTTATATTCCATTCCATACTAATGACAATTCTACTGCAAACTTATTACTCAGCAAAATAAACGGTCATAAATAAAATTCCTGATAATAATTTCCTAACTATACAAAAGCTTATTTCCTCCTACATGCACTGAATTTTTTTTTCTCCTCTTTTTCCAATCTCAACTCCTTTATTTTGGTATTTGCTCTCAAAAATGAAAAAATCATAACAAATTACTCTTTCTTAAAATCTAACATAATAAAAGAAAAAAAACTTAAATTTTCAAACAGTCAAATCAATTTAGATATTCCAATGGATTTCGTGCACTCTCTTCCCACTGATGGTTATACATCTCTTCTAGGCATATTTAAATTCAAGGTTTACGCCTCAAATATTTTTATAAACTATATATATATATATAATATTGCCAATTGAGTTTTAGAATAAATATAATCTTACAAGTAATATGGTAAATTTATTCTAAAAAACCTAAAAAAAAAAAAAAACAAGGAATCGGGTCCCGATTCCGATCGGTTCTCAGAGAGCCATCGTTTTTGGTCCGATTCCAAAACCAGAGAACTAGCATTTTTTAAATTATTATTTCATGAAAAAGATAAATAAATAAGAATAATTAAAGAACAAGCGAGACACTTTTAGATGATATTTCACACTTCATGTTTAATAGACCTTCTAGTAGATAACATTGAAGATATAATTGGCACTAGTTGGATCATCTAGAGCAGAAATTTCATAAAATTGTATTTTAACTATTGTGTGTACATAATATCTATTTTGCATTTGAATAACTCATGAAAATAGAATTTTCAATATATGATGTGATCCAATATCCAAACTGAGGTGCTAACAATGGGCTGTTTGGATTGTCAAATTTTTGTCGGTGTCGATATGTATCGAATTAACATCTGTAAATCATAGTTATGGTTCAGTATCGGTTTAATTTGGTTAGTTTATGAGTAAAACTGTCAGTTTTTCATTGATATCATATCAATATTGGTTTGAAAATGATGCTATAATGATACCAAACCAATGTACCTAAACACCCCTTAATTTCCTAGAATTCAAAATCCATAGTATGTTGAAATGGTTCCCCAAAACAAACCCCAACCACCCCCCCCCCCCCCCCCCCCCCCCCCCCCCCGTCTCTTTCCCTTTTTTTAAGGAAAAAAAAAAAGAAGAAAAAAAACACCTCCCCTTCTCTTTCTATTGAAATGGACCTCAAAAGGTCATAAATTGCAACTATATGTGTTTTTTTAACCTAATTATTCTACTGCAAATGCAACGGCTTGTTTTCCTTTTTTAAAAATTTCCTGCTACAAATGCAGCAATGTTCATCTTTTTTTTTTTTTTTATGTGGAACTAGTGGATCCACTTCGGTTTTGAAACCAAATGGGCACGGTTCGGTAACCATGCCTATTTCGATATGTCACAACTTATCTTAATACTCTTCAAAGTATAAAAAATAATACTCAACCACAACTCCCACATCACTAGCCCCAACATGTTTCCATAACATCAATTAGGCATTTTCCTCCAACTCTTGTATCATAACCCAAAAAACGAAGGAAGTGCGTTGTCCACCAGATAGTCATACCATCATATGAATATTTTAGGTTTAGAACTAATTATACTACAAGCTATACAATTATAACATATTGTGAATTTACTACATTCAAAATCTCCTATTTATAACCACTATAGCTTCATAAAAACAAAATTGTTGAGATGCTAGATCTCTAAATTATTGTAAATTAACCTATTTATTCAATTGTTTAGTGTACAAAAATCGTTGCTGTAGGTAAATATTTCATCTCTTATACTTGAAAAAACATGATCCCTTACAAGTCAAAGTTTAAAGGGTAACCACCACATGAATGTAAATGTGATAAGCATTACAAATTTAACACGTGTACTTATTTTATTGTAATAAACAAATAAAAAAATACAACTAGCATGTTGTGGCATCTTAAGAGCTGAAGTAACTCATTATCTCCACCATGGTGTGTAGGCACTCATTAATACTCTAAGAGTACAAACTATTGTCACATCAATAAAAATTATCACTAAGTCGATCATTAGTACTATTAGTTTATCATAGCCATCCATAAAAGCATTTGGCTAGTTAGTATGATCCAACTATAGCTTTCTTCCAACAAACTAACCCATATTTCAATAACTCTATATTTCAGTACTTAATAATTCAAAACACATGCTAATGTGCAAATGGTGGCATTAATACCTTTACCAAATCACTACTCCCTCAAGAGAAAACAATTACCAGTTCATGCCACCATATCAAACTTTTGGCTTCATGTAAGCACACTTCACAAATATTAAAGGTTCTCATATACTATAAATTCATTTTAAAATATCTAACCCGACAAGCACATTTAACAAATCAAACAATCACGTACCTTTGTAGTATTTGTCAATCCAAATCAATCAACTAAATAACCAATACCCAATACCCAATACAAACACATATCATCATTAATTACTTTTAGGTGCTTAGAAGCCAAAAGAGGTAAAACGATCAACTAAGAAAGCAACAAGTGACGCGATCAACTGACTTAGAATGGGGCAAACTATCAACCAATCCCCTTTTAAGCCACTCCCAAAAAAAAAACCATGATTAGTCAAGTTTGTAGCATGGTTAATTGTGCTCTACCTTAATTAGTCCAATATCAAACTTTCACCCTAAACAAACCTGAATTGATTATGTCTAATTTAAATCTCCAAATTCATCTTCCATTAATACAATGTCAGTATTATTTATCACCATAACATCAATTAATTATAAGAAACATGAAAACCACGCTCTTCTAATTCACATGAAGACCAAAATAACAAACACAAGTGATTTGTCATGTTCTCTAATAGAATCCCAAACAAATTATTCAATCTTAAACATAACTAAAGTCTAACTTATAGTTGTCTCTTTAGAATACCTTTGTTCACTCATAACACAATTACAAGCACTTCCATGATGACAAAAACACCACAAATTCCTAATTCTTCTATTTCTATTGTTTCCTTCAATACATAAGTTTTACTTTAAGAATTTTGTAGAATTTCAGCACTTATAATAGTGTTTAGCTTCTCAATAATTTCAAATACTATTGTGCACTCAAATGCACTAAATTTGACCTAAGTCATCAAATTCTCTTACTAGGGCTTAATTAGATCCCATAGAAGGTTGACAAAGGAAAAGAGGTAGAAAATATACCTCTAGTTTTAGCAAGAGAGTGAAAAGTCTCCAACAAATATCAATTTATTATGGGGTTTAACAAAGTATGTGGTCGAATGCTAAAAATTTTATGTGTTTTAAAATAGTCATGGGCAAAGGATGGTCAGTGATGACTAATGCCATCAAATTCCCATTGGTGGAGTGAGTTTTAATTACCTCTTGGAAGGGGCATAATTGATTTGGAACCCTTAGCAATCAACTAAAGCCTTCCATTTATGTAGTTAAGTTAATCATTTAAGTAGTTCATATTTCTAAATGAAAGGCCTTAATCAAAGGGTAAGCATTACGAATGGTAACTGAACTTTGGAAAAATATACAATTAGGCACTTGAAGTTTAAAATTGATCAATGTAGTATCTTAACTTTGAAATTGATCAATTTATTATCTAAAAGAACTTTTTGTATAGAACAATGGTACCTTTGCCATATTGGTTAAAAATTCTACGTAGGATGATGGAGTTAACCAATTTAACGGAAATACTATTGGTGTGCACGAAAAATTCTTTTATGTACTAAATTTTCAAAATTTAAGAACATAATTGTATATTTTACCAAAGTTCAAGTACCATTAGCGATATTAACCTTTGATCAAACCATGAATGATTGACTCAAATCAAGAATATTAATAATTAAATGAACGATTTGGTGCATACTTTGATAGGGATGCGATGGCTTTCATATACCCTTTCTTTTATAATGTCTATTGTTGCACGAGTTGATTTTGCCAGTAGAGATAGCTCCTACAGACATAGAAATAGTGGTTAAAGGAGCATCAAGGGATTGCCCGGTAGCACCACTCTAATGCTAAAGTCAGTTTGTATGTCCTTCTTTCTTAAAGAATAATCACTTGAAAATAGAAAAAAAAAAAAAAAAAAAAAACTCACTCCCCTTCCTAATAGGAAAAGGGCTATTTATAGTGCTTTAAAACATAACAAGAGAGGACTACCAGGTTTTCTAATGTTAGACAAGTTTTCATCCGGTAGCTAGCTTGATGCCTAAGGTGATAAGGGTACCTAAGCTGAGGGATGGTGACTTAAGGAATGGAGATAGGACAATGATGTCCCCCCCAGTCTCGAGGTGGGATGTAGATGTCTTACATAGCACGAGAGCTCGAGCTTACCCTAGTCGGACGCTCATCAGTAGGATTGAGAGATTGTCTTGAAGTAGAGCTCGTACGAGACCCTTGCCGAGTTCAAGGAGAGGTCCCCTATGGACGTTCACAAGGCCTGAATATGTAACATTCGAGGTTCTTGCTATGAGTTGGGTTGTTATCCTCCCTTCTATGGGCCTCTCTTGGTTGGTTGAGGCCGACAGCCTATTAGGCCTGGTGACTTAGTAACGACAACAGTGGGCCAAGCGATCTGTGGCTTGTATATTTGGTTGCCAACACCTATGAAACAATGGAACTTATCAATAGAAAAGAATCAATATAAAGAATCCTTTACAACTCTAATGGCTACTCAATCAACATAGAATTGCTTCAAGAAAAGTCCCCATTAAGTTTCACTATGAATCTTAAGGAACCTATCATTGAACCATTTGATCATGTTTCTTTTTTGTTTACAAATAAATAAATAAGTGGAAAAAAGTTTACAAGAGTTTTACGAAGCCCACTCATATTGTACGTAATTGTATAAATCTAAGTTAAGTAATCTATGACACCAATTTAATGTCTGGCCTCTCCATTTTATCAAAGGCATTGAGTTTCACAAATATTTGTGTTACCTAGGTAAACGTTCTCGTTTCCCCTTCATCTACCCTGTCCTTGCAAGTGCTTTCCTCTAAAGCAAAATGCTCCTCTACCAATGCATTTTTACATCAAAAAGCTCTAGTAAATGGCTTGGCCCCATCCATCTTCAATGTAAGAGTGCTCCACCAATGAGTTATCATGCACTCTTTTAAGGATAGCTAGTTTTAGCCAAACATCTAGACTATCTCTACAACTCTACCTCCTTTATCCATAGGCAGTCATATAGAGTCTTAGTTGGAAATTTGAAATGTTTTCACTTAACGATGAAGCTTATCCTCATCATTCATGTAACCTTGACAACCCTATTATCACAAGGTTAAATATAGTATTAAGAATTTACCTCAACGGATCCCACTCTCATGGCCTACACAAATAGTGTTTTATCCTGCATATTTAGGTCGCTTAATTCTTTATGACTCGTAAGTCAAGATACAAGAGTTTTTTAAATCATTAAATTATCAAGACTAAATAAAAAGAAATCAAACCAATCAAAAATGTGTAATAGTGGTCTAATGATGTTTACATGAATAATAACCCTATTGATAGTCCTTAAGGTAATTAAGGCAATAACCAAAATAAAAACAAAAGTAATAGAAAAATTCAATGTTGTGGCCTGATGCCAACAAGCATGCAAAACCTTCAAGAAACCTCAAATGTTTATAAACTAATTTAGATAAAAATTTCTAAACAAGATTGTTTAGACCTTTTGCTCTTGCTCATGTAATTAAACCAATAAATGTTTGATTCCCATCATAAATGGTACTGGTTAGTTAAAACATCTAAAATAATGCTTTTGTTGTGTTTTGAGACCTAACCTTAATTGTAATGTAGCCTTGTAGGTATTAAATCCATGGTTGAAAGAAGAACTCATGAGCTTAGCTAGATTAGTTTATTATTACCTTATTCCATTGACTTTGTCTATAGGTTATTAATTAAAAAATGAAAATTACATTAACCATGACTAGTTCGTTTGCATATAACATCAAAGTTTGTAGCCATCTAGCCTATCAATGGTTGATGCAAGCATAAGAGCTTATATGATATTATTTTAGCTTGCAGACTATTGTATTACTTATTTATATTATTGGCTTTAGCAAGATTAATGATCGAAATGTCCATTTGTTGGATTTTTTTTCTAATAAGATGAAATTTACTCAAAGAGGAAAGATTACATTATTCATACTGATTGTTAAAGGAGGACTCATGAATGAAGAGCTGAGAGGATAAAAACTCAATTGAATTAACTATTACATTTCTTCAAAAGTTAATCTATTCCATATTGAGGCTACTACAACTTCTACTAAATGAGCAAAACTCACCCAATCCCATATATGACATTATAATTAAAGAAAAAGAAAAGGTAACAAATATATAAAATAAAACCACTTATTTTAAAATCTATCAACAAACCAATATTTCAATTGTTATGACCTGTTATGATTAAACAAATAATTAGAAGTAGATTTTGGATGTGAACATATAATGTGTTGGACAAATGATAGGGAAAACAACAGAAAAAAATAGCATATTTAAGAATTTTTTTTTGCTTGACAAAAAAAGGTGATGATTTACAGATTTTTAAATTAATCATGGTAGATATGCTTATCTACAATGAAGGAAGTAAAAAGATTTGAAACAGATAAGTAGGATTTTAAAATCAAGAGAAAGAGAGTTATTTTTTGTAAAATTTATGATTGTTGTCTCATATTTAAGAACCATATGCAATTAATGCAAATAAGTAAATTTTGTATTAGCACATAGTTTACTAGATTTCACAATCCATTAGTAAAAGTTTCAGGTGCGGATTGCCATGAAGAGACTATGATTATTTTATCTAGGGATACAACATAAACGTTGGTTGGAGTTATCACAATAGTCAATTAACAATCCCGATTTTAGTAGAGCCTAGGAGATGTTAAACTTCCATGTACAAATCTTACATTCAAGTTACACATTTGGGAAAATAAAAAACAACTACCAAAATTTAACCCAATGCGGATATATCTTCAAACTTACAAAATTTCTTTTAACACCCCACTAACCTCTTCTATTGTTAATATGACAAACAATGCCAAAAAACTGCAAAAAGTCCTCTTGTCAAAATATACTTTAACACTTCCCAAAAATTTAATATCGATGCATTATTTCAAACAAAAGGAAATATTCCTTTAACATGCCAATTTTATAGGGTTTAGAAGGTATTAAAATTTAATTTATATGTTCAAAGGATATGTCCATATCAAAGTCGAAATTTGAAAGGTTATTTGTGATTATTTCTGATATATATACATAAAAGAATTCAGTTTATGGCTATTGTCAAAGGACTAGCCTACGGCCATGGAGTAATCAAATAATTGAAGTTACATTATATATTTGTGGGTGTAAGTGCATGGCATATTCTTATATGACCTACCATCGCTCATGGCTCTCAATGGACTTAGTCCGTTGGGCGTGAGATATAATATCGAGAATCGATTCTGACTATTAAAAACATACAAAAGTACATATCAAAAAAGCTATAATATCACAAGATCATGATAAGCAATCTACTCAGATAATGACCTTGTAATGTCATTACAGTAACATCGGTCTCCTAGATTACATCGATCACATTTAAATCCTCCCCTACTCATTGGCATACGTGCGCAATACCAACATGTCATCCATATAATGTTTGTTGTGATGTGGAATATCAATAAAGTGGAAGATTATACCAGGGCAAGGAACAGGGGGTAAGACAAAGGAGAAAAACAAGAGTTGAAAAGTTTTTTTTTTTTTTTTTAATTGTATTGAATGTTTGCTTTCTTAGTTTTAAGAAAGTAGGATCGCATTCACTTCAAGTTGCTAAAAGTAAAGAAAAAAACCCGTAAAAGTCAGACAAGCATATCAACTTTCACGAAGACACCTCTCATAACAGGAACACTTTTTCTCAGTGAAACTAATGCATACCATCATTTTAAAAAAATTACTAAATTATTAATTATACAAATAAAATTAAAAATACCTATCGTGTTATCATGTATTAAATGTGATATTTGTGTATTGCAACGTTAGTATTTATACAGATTTATTTTCAATCAATATTTGCGTTTTTTTTTTTCATTTTGGTAAACGAAAAATTCTCCACTTTTCTCAAAGCAGACACATGTCCATCGCGTTTTATGTTGGCTGTTGGGTATGGAGTTCATACATCCGAAGGATCACCAGCACTGCTTCGCATCCTCCAACGTAATGCCCCGTAAATTTCCTTCGTGCTTCCTGATAACTTTCCCATTCAAATCGGGAAGCTGGCGGGAGGGGAATTTAGCAATCCAAAGCCTAGAAACATTGGTAGGTTCATGCACTATAAAGTTGAGAAAACAGTGATTCATATGTTATGCAGATCCCATCATATTCTAAATGAAGTTGCTGAAATGCAGGTCACGACCATTAAGTAGTACAAGAGTTCTTCAGCAAGAAAGCGATTTTTCACGCCTCATTTAAAGCAAAATGAATGGATTCAGCGAAAACATTTACCCTTGGTCCCTCGTTTACTTAGCGAGCCTTCTCAATCAGAAAAGGCACACATGCAAAACTTTAGGCAAGTTCTATTGCATGCTTGACATGATGCCTCGCCAATCATGCAGCCTAATGGAAAAAGGTGCATTCTGCAATGCAAGTAGCTTCTCTCTATTATATTTCAGCCTTTGATCTGCGTGAATTGAAAGCCAACTTAAATGATGTAACTAAATGTAAATTTTTATGTCTAAATCATAATTGATGCTTACCCACATAGCTTGGAGATGCAGATATTTTTACGGTATTCTGAATTCCATATGGATTCTTCAAGGTCCATAAGGGAGATGAACTATCATGCTGAGATGGTAAAATGTGAACAAGTTCGTGCCTCAACTCAATTCGAGGGTATTTTCTAGAAAACAATGTCAATGCTGCTTCAGTTAAAAGCCAGCAGCCCCTTAGATCCAGTAATCCTAGAGTAAATGGTGGTTCAAATGACTCAAGCCCATGTGTTGTCAATACAGCATCACGGAAGCCAAGGACTTGCAGCCTTGGAAGGGATGCGAATTGGTGCAGGGACATATCTGTGAGCAAACTACTTTGAAGGTACAAGTGCCTTAGTTCTGGGAACTTCGATACAGGGAAAAGCATATCATCTCTCAGCTGCGTATGCTCTATATTTAATTTTTCAATCCTAATGCTTTCCAACAATGCTAAAGAGGGATATTGACTGGGTTCAGCATCAGCACCGGCCATAACAGTGAAACCTGCCAGAGAGAACCAGAAATCACATAACCACTACAAAGAAAAACAATAACCCATGTCAATTCCTTTTGCAGAATCTCGCTGGTAGAGAGAAGGAAATGTAGCAAAACAAGCAATAAAGATGAATTGTTCTTTATCACCGCCCTTGTAAGAAAGTGGTAGTTTTCAGCTGCTTCCTCCACTAGATAGAGACCCCATCAATTTTTAAATCAACAACACTCTTCTATTAGATACTTGAACCACATGGAATGGAGTCCACTGATTAAATTAGCAGATGAATCAATCACAAACACAGAATTTGTAAGCCAATCGTATAAGGTAGCTGCTCTTCCTAGGAGTTTCACTAAATTGGTGATCTCAAATGTTGAACTGGTATATACATCGCACAACTTTCCTCTAGAAATAAAAGTGATATATTAGAGGAACTGTTGAAATAACTTTCAAAAAGGCCTTTCCTTGTCTGACATCTACTTTAATAAAGACAAGGAAATCCATTAGTTTACCCTGCTCAGCATTTCAATAAGTATATGCAAACCATCATACTAAGAACTTACATTCCTCTATACCATGGTGCATGACCGTGAGTACAGAAAAGGGGCATGATGCAGATTGCCTGTGGGTTTTCTTAATATGGTGATTACAAGAAGATAATGGAACTGAAATTTAGTATATGAAATACTAACATTAGATGAAATATATTACCTTCAATATTGGTGTGGCTTAAGTCAATATCCTTCAATGAAGACATCATGCTGATTAATGGGATAGCAGTGTCATTAACCGCTGTATGAGACAGGGAAAAGATTTCAAGATTTGGCACACACCCAACCAGTGTCTCCACACCTGCTGAGGTAACCTTTGTGTTGCTAAGATTGAGATATCTTAAGTTTGCTCCCATATGTGCAATCAAATGAACTGAATTATCATCAATTCCACTAGAGCTGAGATCCAAATGTTCTATTGCATTCATGTTGGATAAAAAGTAAAATCCATGAAGATGAGTGCCCGTAACATCAAGAAATGAAAGGCAGTTAGTCTCAATATGTTTAAACACCTCAGCTTCATCCACCAATGTTGCTCCCGCAATAACCAGCTTGTGCAATGGAGCTTTACTACCATTATCTACAAGTACGGAAGCAATTGTACACTTACTCATATTTAGGCATTTGAGCGATGACAAATTCGGTAGCATTGTAACCTTGGTCCATGCTAAATTCAAAAAACTCAGTTTGGGTAATGTCTTGAGAGCAATGGCCCCCTCATCAGATATTTTACTTCCCCAAAGATCAAGATATTGAAGTTTCTTCAGCACCTAAAATAAAGAGGAAAAGAATTCTTGCATGTTAGCATAGGTTTGGCATTTCATGGAAGAAATATAGATCCAGCCACAAGAGATGAAGAACAAAGACTTCTCAATCAAATGCTAGATAAGGTCTAGATATCACCAAAGAAAGTGTGATGCCAAGCAGGCAATATCACCTGTATCAAAAAAAGTTGCATAATAACTGAAACAACAAGTTCACATTTGTTTTAAGATGCCATATAACACCATGAAATACTTAGAAGTTGGTTAATATATCAATATTCCCATCTAATATCTTAGCCCCCCTTGGAAAAAAAAAAAAAAAAACTCGCATTGCAAGAAGATGGAGGAAACATTTAGATGATTTTATATGGATGATGATGATGGGCATTTGTTCTCTATGCAACAACCAGAAGTAGCATTATTAACCTTCATAATCAAATCACCAGAATTAGGAGAAGACTCGGTAGATAATCATTTTAGCTAGGATGACAGTGAAACATCACTAATATGAAGCCACTATAAATAAGACACAGAAGCAAAATTAACAAGTATGGGAAAAAAGTTCTGCAAATACGCATAATCATCTAGCTACATGTATGAAATTACCTGAAAAGACCGCAGAGATGGGTCAGTTACTGGTAAGCCACCTAAATCCAGGAGAGAAAGGTTTGAAAGTGAAGCAAGAAGAGAAATTCCATATGATGTGACACCCGTTTCTGCAATTCTCAACTTTTCTAAATTAGATATTGACAGCAGATGCTTAACACCAGAATCAGTTAACTTCATGCACCTGGACAAGTCCAACTCCTTTAAATTACTCATCCCTGCAAACAAACATTATCACGGAATGAATAAGGGCACCCAGTACTTGCCCAGAGTAAATTGAAAGCTTTGAAGTCTACCCCACAGATTATAAAGATACCAATAAAAAGATTTCATAAAGAAAAATGAAAAAGGAAAAAAGGAAAATCAACACAGAAGTTAAGAGAGAGAGAGTTATTAAAACTTACGGTGCAAAAATTCAAGCATTGCACAGCACTATAGCTTGTTTTATTAATTGGAAGTAAGCTACATATATTACACTCATACAAGAAAAAGAGGGAAAAGGTGGGGAAGGAACTATTTAAAGGTTCTGCAATCTCATTACCTGTAATTGCCCAAATAGCAGAACTGGTGGCTTTGTGACAACCAGCCACATTTAGACAGCGTAAGTATCGGAATCCACCTAAATAAGCCATCCATTCTGCATCGACAGAGGCCTCACCACGTAGGTCAACGTCTTCAGCACAATTCTTGAAAATCCTACATGAGAATAATCAATTTTCTATGACAAGTTGGAGGGAGAAAATTCTTCAGATTTAAGTGGCAAGTAACACTGCAGAAGCACTTTCAGCTCCTATTTTTAAGTGACTCATATATCCAAGATCAGTCTATGCCAAATTCCATATAGGATGGTATGTGTGTGGAAGTAAGCATGCCTACCCAAGAGCTGCTAGTTTCTGAGTTCTCATGTGACACATCCCTAAAAAAAGCAAAGTAATTCAAGTTGCTCTGCTGCTTCTTTTGGCATGAAATGCATCAGATATCCCATATGCAAAATAAGCATATCTTAGGAACCAGCAGCAGAGATAACAACTATTTGAGACGAGGTAACACTGAATCATTTGCTCCAAATTTATAATTAATCTAACATAAACCATAAAAAAATAATCACTAAAAGCCCAACAAGATTCTTGTGGTGGATTGCCACTGAAATAACACCATATCTGGCCTATTACTGCATACATGTAAGTTTCTATTTATTCACATCAAATGCAGGAAGGGGCACCTTTTGTTAATAAAGGAGTCTAACTCGGCAGCATGAATGAGGGTTCAATCTCTTTTTTTTTTCCCCCTCTTTGTTTGGTAAATGGAAAGTACTGCAACATAAAAATTGTCAACTGCTTAAGTTGAATTCGCCAAATGAAGCCATTACATGATCCTTAAATCATCACAACTTGATACTGGCTAGCTTGATCAGATATTTATTTGTAATCAGAGTTTTCATTAAAACAACTACAAAATATAAATGGCAGGAAATGTCAAAACATAAATGGCAAGAAATGTCACATTACCACCAGTGCAAAGTGATGACTAACACTTTTGAATCGTCTGCTTTTCCTGCATCTCCACAGTATCATTTAACCCTCACAAAATTTCATCTCGACACCGATGCTTTTGACTCTTAACTACATGTTTACATTCAATAAATCAAGGGCAATTTTTTGGTAATTCCAAGAACTGAGAACTAGAGAGAACCTACTAGCATCGTTCCATATCCAACAAATTACATTCCTTAATTCAATCACAAGACAGCAAAGTCCACATATTCATGCTTCAAGGACATCTAATAAAACCTCGAGAGTTGACTTTCACCATAATTAAACATAAACACATCACCGAATCAGATAAATGCCACATCCGGTACCTGAACTCTACCCAATTCTGAATTAACAAACTATAGTTTTAAAAAGACCAATGTAAGACCTACAAAAGTTCTGTGCTCTCACAAATCACTCACTTGAATTTAACTATCACTTGCTCGAGAAGCCAAAGGAAGATCAGCTAACTCAATAGGTTCATTCAACAAAATTTTCCTCCATAGTACTAATGAATATCTTCAAACTAGCTTTTTTTTTAAACTGGACGCTTGCTATAATACCAAAAATCAATAGTGTAGTGCGAAATTAGCACTTACTCGAGCAAGGAGGGGAAGAGAAGGCGGCGTTGAAGGAGGCGTCGGATGAGAGCTTCGGCGAGAGGAGAAGGCAAGCGATCGAGGGTTCTTCTCTGCCGACGCCATTTCTCGATGCTGTCTCTGCTACTGCAAGCTGATTCGATGCATAATCGGATCAATCGGCTCTCTGTTTCCATTTTAGTTGTTGGATACTTTGTTCAAGAGATCTGACAGTTAGTTAGGGTTTGAGTTGAGAGTTCAGAAATCAGTAGTTAGAAGAAAGAGCAGGAGCAGTTTAGGCGTACCATTGTAGGAAATAGAGTCTTTTTCGCAAAATTGACCTCAAAATATAGTTAAAAAAAAAATTATCTGTCGAAGTACGGTTGGCAACCGCATTTTTTACTATTCTAAGAATTTGTTTGAATGGCTTATTTTTTATCAGTATTTATATATATATATCGAAATATATATAAAATATATTTAATTTTTATTTATATTTTATCTATATTTGATATTTTTATGAGAATCGCTTATTTTTTTATTTATATATATTTTTTAATAAATAAAAATTTAAAAAAAGTGTTTGTATCTCTCTAGAACAGCTAAACAAATAGACCCCAAAGCGAACACACATATAATATATAAATAATGACAAAGGAAACATCAACATAATTTCTCCTCTTTCTAATTTCTCCGAGAAAAACTTGGCTTAAATTGCTTAGTTGTAACCTAATTTTTAGGTTATGATCGGATAAGTCGGTTAAGCTTCCATATAAAGTCATCATCAAAAAATTATCAATATAGAATAAAACTGACACATACGGATTTAAAATAGAGTTTTTATATTTCGACAACTATAGCACGATACATAATTCTATACCATGTACTAGAATAAGACGAAAATACCATAATCGGACAAACTCACCATCTTGAAAATATGATTTTTTTAATTAACCTATTAGGATACGATAATTCTACCACCTACTAGATTAAAATGAAACTCTCATAATCCGACAAATTTACCATCTTGAAAAGAGATGTAAAATTAAACTACCAAAATACATCAATTCTACCATAACACAAAAATTCTACTACATACCAAATTAAGACGAAACTACCATAATTCAATAAATTTACCATCTTGAAAATACGAAGTAAAATTAACTTAATAGGATGCTACAATTTTACCATGATACAACAAATTAAACACCTACTAGATTAAGACAAAACTACCACAATCGGACAAACTTACCACCTTGAAAATATGATTTTTTAATTAATCTGCAAGGATATGACAGTGCTACCACCTACTGGATTAAGATGGAACTATCATAATCCGACCAACTTACTATTTTTGAAAAAATTATTTTTTAATTAACTTACCTGGATACGACAATTTATACCACAATACAAAAATTTTACCACCTGCCAAATTAAGAGAAAACTATCATAATCCGACGAAGTTACCAACTTAATAATATGATTTTTTTTTTAATTAACCTACCCGATACGACAATTCTACTACAATACAACAATTCTACTACTAGCCAGATTAAGACGAGACTACCATGATATGAAAAAGTTACCAACTTGAAAATATAATGTTTTTAGCCTACTAAAATTCGACCGCCACGATTTAATTTTGTGGATCCAACGGTTTAGATCGTGTCCTAAAATTAAGACAAAACTTGGCAATTTAAGCCAAGTGTACCCCTAATTTTGTCCCACCACTCCATAATTTCTCTCTCTCTCTCTCTGTCTCTCTCTCTCCTCTTCTCTCTCTCTCTCTCTTTTCCTCACTTGCTTCACACTTCCACATGTAGTTATATCACTTTAGGGAGAACAAAAGAAAATATAGGAAAACACAAAAAACACATCATAAACTAAATCTTGAAACATGTCTGCTATTGGAGGTATTGCAACCGACTGGAAGGCATGTCTCGGGAACCTAATGCCTTATGTGTTGGGCATGTGTATCGTAGCCACAATGGGTGGCTTGATCTTGATTAAATGGTTTCTATTGCATCAAGTTTACATCGAATTCTTAACGGTCAATGTCGGTCTTTGAGAAATATGATTTATAAACAAATTATTTTAAGAAAATGTGATTGTTAAGATTGATTTCAGGTGGTGTAACAACCATGTTGACATTTTTGAATAGATTTTTTCCCATCAGTGTGGAGAAAAAAAGAACATGAAAACTAACATTATTCCCATCCTCACTATCGTCACTTGTTGCATCTTAGATTACTCAAAAAGTAGAAAGAAAATCTCATGTCACACACCTCCCACCCCATCCCCCCCCCTTGTTAATAAAAATAAAAAAAAAATTAAGGGCTCTTATTTAAAAATTTAAAAAAACATAGAGCACATGTGCCTTCTTTAAGTTGTTCATTATATTTGGAATATTTTTTTTCTTGTACAATATTTTCATATTTATTTTTTTAAAAGAGTATTTTCATACAATGACCAGTTCAAAACTATAGGGATAACTCATGTCAGATGGTAGAACTTTAGAACATTTTTTTAATGAGAGATAAGACAAAATCATATAATACAATACAACATAGAAAAGAAAAGAAAACTTAAGAATACTATTGAATATAATACAATTTTATGGGCTATTAATGGTTAGCATTAATGTGGTATTTTTTTCATTTAAACACAAAAAGGTGGTTTTTGAAAAAGATATAAGAATAACCAATAATGCTATAGGTTTGATCCACCTACTATCTTTGTAGTGGTAAAATCCATGATTTTCTTTTGAAGCATCCCATAAGTTTACATTCAACATGATTTTTAACTTTTTTTATTTTTTCTCCCAAAAAAATTTATTATTTATTCATTTTTCATTAGCAATACATTAACTTTTTTATTATGCATGTAACATCCTAACTAAAGGCGTTATCAACCCGCTACATGTGCTAATCAAAGATGGACATGCTAAGACTATAAAATTTCTCTAAATATCAGCAGGATAATCTGGTCCACTATCGTTGTCCTTGTAGTCTACGAACACATCATAGCCCGATATATTATACGCTATTGGATCTTCACCTATTCCTGAAAAAGATAAAAGAAATGAGCGAAAATGCCTAATATGTCGAACCAAAAACACATGCACATGAACAAGGAATAAGCAATATCACATATAACTTAATAACTAATGCCACAAACACAATTTATTATCTTTAATTAGCCAACAAACAACACAGTTCGGAACCATTGTACACTAATCACAAACCCGGAGTATCTTAAGACTCCCTAAAAACAACCAATATAGAAAATAGGTAATATATACATATATGGTGTTGGGAATCTCCCCCACACACGGGTGTTGTACTCACACTACTCTTAAACTACTGGAATCATCTCCAAGTGTAACTCCACTAGGAATAATGTCACATAAGGATCATCCGGTTGCCAGCATTGGTGTCATAATCTACTGGGTCTTTACTAACCACAACCAATTACAAGCAACAATGATTCAATTAAAATCAAATAATATTAGGTCAGTTTTACAATTCTAAGCCTACAAGCACAATCACAAACATGGTAAAGTCGTATCTGAATTCGTTTTGGGAACAAGAAACCTAAATCAACAAAATCACCTAAACACAAACAACAACTATTCTCAAAATTGAAACCACAAGATAAACATATTCCTATAATCATATAATCCTAAGAATTACAAAATCCTAAGATAATCTTACATTCCTCCTTGAATGGCAACAATACAAAACTTCAAATCAAACTTAGGGTCTATTCGCACTCCTCAAGAACTTGATTTTCTTCAAAAACAATACATAAAGTTAAAATAGATAATTTAGGATTACTAAAAGAAAAAGAATAGGATCGGTATTACTTAAGTCCTATTCTTAAGAGCACTTAGGGTTCCAAGAACTTAAGGATCTATTTATAGACCTTTAGGGGACAAAGAATATATTAGAAAACTAGGGAAACATGTGCAAAAGAAGACTGGTACAAAGCTGGCGGCTCAAGAACAATTTAAAAAACGAATGGGTAATTTTTCACATTATAAGCCGACTATACGCCAGCGACTTTTCTGCCAAAGCCAATGGCCTTCAATCTTTAGGCCGGCGGCTTATAGCCGGCCTAACTCCTCCTCTTTGGTTCTTCGTGAACAATTCCCTCGAGTCCAAATCTGCTTGTTAAAGGACAAAAATATTCTCTTAAAAAATATTATATTACAACTTTACCCTCCATTATAGATTAATAACCATATATCATAATTTATACCTTTATGAAAATGAAATATAACAATACAAAAATATGATATGGAAGATGTATAATAGTATAAAAAAATTCAAATTATATGTTATAAAAAAATTAATTATTATATTAAATCACAAATATTATAGTTATGTAATATAATATTGCAAGTTAGATGTGATTTTTCATAAAATAGCAATATGGCCAAAAAACAAAAAAAAAAAAAGATTATATTGAAAAGGTACTAATATGAAAAAGTAAAATTTCATAAAAGTATAACAATGCAAAGACACAATATTAGAAAGGTATAATATGAATAGAGAGCAAAATTCTATGGTCCCATTGCATTTTTTAACGAGATCTTATGCATTGGTTATTTCATAGCTCAAAATCTTACCACTAAAATGCTTAATATATCATTTATTGTCTTTGTTTTAATGGTCAAATGTGCTACTAGACAATCTTGCTAACAAGATCATAAGTTCCGAAACCATAACACTGAATAGGCATAATAGGGCTAACGGCCTTGTAGTCTAGTGATATCTTCAGTAGTCTTTTAAGTAAGAGGTATTAGGTTCGAATCCCCACACTCCTGTAATATATAAAGGTATACCAAAAGGTAATAATGAAAAAAATAGTAATATGAAAAGTAAAATTTGATATTTCATTAATTGTGGCAATATAAAATAGTAATATATAAAGGTACTAATATGAAAAGTTGATATTTCATTAATTGTGGCAATATAAAATAGTAATATATAAAGGTATACCAAAAGGTAATAATAAAAGCAAGGAAAAAAATGTTGCAAAATTTTACATTATAAACAGATATTCAAAAGGTGCCAATATTAAAAAGTAAAATTTTATAAAAGTATAACAACACTAATACGTAATATTAGATAGGTATAGTATGAGAAGGTAATGTTAAAGAAATATAAAAGAAAAATGGTACCAATATAAAAAGGTAATATTTAATGAATCATAAATTATGAAAAAGTAATATTGAAAAGTGTAATACCGAAAGAAAATAACAAAAAGGTATAAAATGGACAGAATTTTTGAAATTATATATTAATACTTATAATCCGGCAATGTGTTCATTTTAAATGAATAAATAAATGTATAATATATATATATTTTTATATAGCTATTTAAATATCAATAGCTTTCCTTGAAATAAAATTAATATATGAAAAGTTAAAATCAAGGAGGTATAATAGCAAAAAACTTCTGAAATTATATATTATAATATAATAGGTAACAAATTATTATATTAAATGGTATTTATTATGGTTGCATTTCTCATCAATTTTGTTTTGTCTTATAAGTTAAGTTGTGAAAGGGTTAAAATGATATAACTTTTTGTGAAATGTAATAAAACAATAAAAGGAAAGTATTATATAAAAAGGTAACACTACAAAGATATAAAAGACTAAAAGAATAAATATGAAAAGATAATATTTAACGAATAATAACAATATATAATATGGAAATGCAATAATGAAGAGGTATAAAATAGAAAAAACTTCTAAAATTAAATACTATATAAAAATTAATAGACTTTAATTTGGAAAGAAAAAATTATTCACCGTTTTTAGTGCAAGAAGGGTAAATTGTTATATTAGTATGTTTGTAATTTTGGTCGTATCGATTTTTTATTAGTTTCCTTTTTTTTTTTTGGTTATTTTGGTGTTTTTGTTAGTTTACTTTTTTTATTATTTTAATATTTTTGTTAGTTTCCTTTTGTAGCCTTTATTTAGGACTTGACTTGTAGCCTAAGTAATTCCTTTTACTTTTTTATAAATTGTATATCTTAGGGCAAATATTCAGTTCTAGGTATTCCTTGAATCAATAGACACATAGAAGATAGTACTCCGGAAATCATACGTGATTTAACAAATTTTAATTTTATCTTTAATTGTTGTGTAGTTGTACTGCATTAGTAAGTGTGAAGCTTTCACTATTCCTCTAATGGCAACATTACGTGAAGATAACACAACGACTACGAACACCAACAACAATAGTAACTCTAATAGTTGGTTAAGGAAGATTGAGGATTCAGCTCAAAGACTTAATTTTAGTGCTCATATGTTGTTCAATTTAGTGTTTTGAAAATTTCTCACTCAAATCTATCAATTATCGAGTACACTAGAGTTTTCTGAATGTTTAGTAATTGTTAAGATTGAGATTTTGGCCTACATTTGGTTTGGTTATTTTCATGCATGGATTCATAGTTATGTGTTTTTTAATATATCAAATAAACTTAAAAAAAAAAGTAAAGGAAAAAATTTACTTTTTAATTTCTTTCTATAAGTGATTTGTATTAAAGCAAAATGGCCTTTCATGTTACATAAAATTGTGTATGTTACTAATAATGTTAAATAAATTTAAAATTAAGAACAAGAAAGGAAAAAAAAATTACGGATTACACATGGACTTAACTATTACTATTTTAAAGTGAAATATTACAAATGATATTAGAAGAGACCCTTGTGAGTTTTACTAATATGTTTAAATTATTTGAAACTATATCAAGTTCAATTCAAACTGTACTTAACAAACCTTTATTGTAGATTGAACTCATGACATGCTTAACTCAACTCAACGTGAAATATACATAGGAAAATTTCTAAAGTGGTTTGTAAACACTTACAAAATTCATTATTCAAATTCGAAGGATTAAACAAAATTTTCAAAATCTCCTAGATTGAAATTCAAGAAGCTAAAGTTGCTTAATTCATGTAGCAATACTATATATTGCAAATCACCAAATCAAACTAATGACGATGTTTCTCTAATACCAAGTTTTGCGAATTCTTGAATATAGTTCTAGCTATTCTATATATTGCAGATCAACCATACTTGGGGTTGTATAAACATTATCTTGAACCCCTTTACATGCAGCAGACTTTTGCATAAGCGACAGCATGGTTGGTTTTGAAGCACCTAATAAATGCTTAATAGTGGTTGTTGTTCCTTTCAAGCAGCCAAACTCCAACTCTTTCGAGATGATAGATTAGGCTTTTGGTGAATTCTAAGACCAAAAGAACCAATGCCATCCTCAAAAACTGCACTAGTCTTTATTTAAACCCTGAATGAAGAAATAAAGAAAGAAAATAAGGTAAATATTTCTTCAAACGGATAAAGATTGCGTTGAACAAGTCAATCGAGAATACCTTTGAACTAGAGGGTCCACTCCAATCCAATGACTAAGTAGCCAATGACGAGCTGTAATTGGGTTAGCACTCTACAAGAAAGGATATTAACATTAGTAACATAATCACCAAATCAGAGTATTGATGGTGTTTCTGGAATACCAAATTTGAAATTAACACTTTGGCTAGTGAATTCTTGAATATAGAATCCTAGCCATCTTACATATCTAAGCATTCCCCAAAGTGCTACTTTTAAAGTTGGTATTCTAGAAAAGTCATTATTGCTTTGATTTGGTGATTATGTTACTAATATCAATATCCTTTCTTGTAGAGTACAAGGATATATGGTGCTCATCATTGGCTACTCCTCTAATTCAAAGGTAGTCCTAATTGACCTGTCTAATTCAATCTTTATTGGTTTGAAGCTCAACATACCATGTGCTTTCTTCATTTCTTCATCTAGAGTTTAAAAATGACTAGTGTCGTTTTTAGGATGACATTGGTTCTTTTAGTCTTAGAACTCACCAAAAGCTTAACTTGTCATCTCGAAGGAGTTGGAGTTTAGCTGCTTTAGAGGAATAGTAACCACCATTAAACATTTTGTTAGGCGTTCAAAATTACCCTTGCTATTACTTATGCTAAAATCTATTGCATATAAAGGAATTCACGATAATGTTTATACAATCCCAAGGTTCTATAGTAGGTCTGTAATATATAGCACAACTAAAACTCCATATTCTTGAATTCAAAGTGGATATTTTAGAAATGTCATCATTTCTCAGATTTAGTGATTATGTTGCTAATATCAGTATCCTTTCTTGCAGAGTGTTGGTCCAAGTACAAGAACTATTGTGGCTCATCATTGGCTACTCAATCATTGGACCAAAGTAGACCCTAGTTCAAAGGTATTATGGATTGACCTATTCAAGTCATTTTTTTCAATTTTAAGCTCAACATACCAAATTATTTGCCTTCTTCAGTTTTTATCATGGGTCTGAAATCGAGTGTACAGTTTATGATGATGGCATTTGTTCTTTTGGTCTTATACGTAGAAATCGCCAAAAGCCTAGTCTATTACTTAAAGGAGTTAGAGTTTGGCTACTCCAAAGGAATAGCAACCACCATCTTCAACACAAAGTTGTTATCTTTAGGTGCAATGCAAAAATATACTGATGGGCAGACTAGAAATGAAAATACTGATATTCCTAGTATAAATATGGCTTCAGATTCTTTTAAGTCTATTGAGATGGCGTTAAAGATATTGTAGCAACTTGATAAAGACAGCTTAGATATTTTTTTTCACTCATCATGATGGAATTAATATTCTGTTTTTTTTTAATTAATTTGTTGATATTTAGAAAACTATTACTTGTTTATTATGTCATGTTAAAGATGAAAGATGTATATGTTTTATAAGTGGCACTAGGACTATAGATTGATTATTGTGTTTTAAGTTATGCCTCTAATCCCATTTTTTTCATTGGTTGTTAAATATATGAGTTTATAGTTCTCCTTATTCTCTTTGTGCTTCTTGTTCCTTCATATTTACAACATATTCTTAGAAGAAATTAGGGTAATACAACTTTTGTTTAGATAACTTTGATTTACTCAAGAGACTTTCATGTATTTTCTTATGCTTTCAATCTAAAAAATGATACGAAATTGCTTAAATATTCATTTTCAGATCAGCTGCATGAAAGCTTTGTTAGGATTGTTGAAAGGAGGGTTAAAATGTGTAAGATCTAGCATGTTCAGATCAATTTTGTATAAATAATGGGTGAAGAACCATGAAATGTAGTCATGTGTTTTGTGCATAACTTAAAAATTTTATCAAGAAATGGAAATGATGTGGTTTGAACCTGAACTAATACCTCTTTTCCAGTTGGTGTATGTAAGATTTAATTTGAAAAATAATGAATCATGTTTGAGATGTTCCTATCATTGATAGTAACTTAATTAGTCTTGCTAGCGTCAATTGAATGGCATATGCTCTTATTTGATTCATATATGAGATTATTGCAATTGCAATGTGGTTTTGGAATAGCAGCTAATAGTCTTTGGTTAAAAACTTATTGCGGCAGTTTACAATAGCATAACCAATCCGAGTTGTCTTCGGTGGATCATCCTTGCAGAGTGCCTAGGCATGATGCCTAAGCTATTGCAATTAGCACAACCAAGCACATTTACACTTACTTGAACAAAGCTGCTGAATTAAGCTTTGAAAGATACCAATTTGGTTCCCCGTTTTAAAGAAATGGGGAGCGCCCTCAGCATTATGCACATAACACAAGACTCCATTTTGTGGTTTGATTAATTAGAATTAATCAATTTAGTGGATTCCATGCCAATAGACATCTCAAAATCGTTCCCAAATTGAGCTTTATATATTACAAATTAATGTAGGGCCTCTATATATATATATATATATATAACCCAACAATATTTTACTACATTAATTGTTGTGTCTTCTTGCTTAATTTTAGGGATTTATGATTGGGATTTGACATATGCTGTTGATTTTATTTATTCATTTATTTAATTTTAGGTAAGCACTATGTTATTATTTGGTTCTAACAAAATATTAAAATATCTTGCGACACTAATAGAGGAAAAATACCATTTTTGAAGGAGTTTTCTTGCAACTACTATTGACATTGCCAGTTGCCACTTCCTTATCAAACGAGATTCATTTTTCAATTTTCTAAATTATGATATCTGCTAAAAACGAAGTTTCACTAGTAAATGGTGAAACTTGCACATGCAATGGTATATTTGACAAAGACAATTTCAGCAACTTTCGAAGGCTACGTAAAATGAGGACACCTTCTATAACTTCTTGAAAACAAAGTAAAATGAAGTTACGTGTCCTACTTTTGAAGATCACTTCACTTCTTCCTTCCAAAACCCAGGTGGTAAAACTCGTAAACATGATCTTGGGATTTTTCAAGCTAAAATGCAAAGGTTTAAGAGAATAGATTTTGTGTAGATAAAGAGAGAGTATTTTAGAAAGTAGATTTTCAAAAACACCATGTTTACTTTATGAAAACAACAACTTTGAGCAGGTATAAGCTTTCAAATCACTATTCAGCTTTCTTTTTACGTAAAAAAATAAATAAACATGGTTTGCTGGGAGTTATCATTTCAACATTTACTAAAAGGGGGCCGCATTTAAGAGAAAAGACAGCATGTCCATTGTAAACCCTTAGTTTTTTTGATAACTTATTAGAAATTCCAAAACCAGAATCTAAAGCAAAAGCCTGATAGCTACCTACGTCAAACAGTGAGATATAGAGATTTTAGGTTCGGCAATCTCGTACTTGAAACCCTAGAACAATAAAAACGATATAACTTTAGATTATAGTTCGGAATAATATTGCATAACTTGAAAAGATCAGATTTGCTAAAAATTCGCTCGTTTCAAACTCGAATGGGATCAGTTTTCGAAATAAGGGTGATACACGAAACAATGAAAATATTTCGACAATCAATCTAGACTCGTCTTATAATAGGGATTCATAAAAATATCATATACAAAATTTTTTATACTAAAACCATTAGATATGGCATAATTTATGCGTATTTTTCTTACTATCTATAATTTAATTATACTATTCATTATTATTTATTTGTCTCTACTTTTTCTTACAACCTATCTCTTACAATCTATAAACTTATTCTTACAATTTTCTTTCTCCATAAAACTTTATATCATATTTTACTAAACTTTTTTTACACATTTCTTCTAAAAATATTTGTTTTCCTCTCTTCTCTCTCCTTCCTCTCTATAATTACGCCAGCCACCCCCTCTCTTCCTCTATTTTTTCATTTTCAATTTATTTAATTACAATAATTCCCTTCTACATTTCTCTATAAATACCACATCTCTCTCCGCTTCTTTCACATGTCTCATTCACTACCAAAACTCTTTCAAAATCACTCCATACTTTCCTCTCTATAAAAATCCTTCACAAACACTCTCTTGCTCTCTACCTTTCCAAGTCTGCATCTCTCTTTAGGTAAGGATACTAAACACTTCTTCTATTATTATTCATATTGTAATGTTTATGTGTATGTCATGTTTTGATTTCTAAATTAATTCCCATGAGGCTTGATGCTACGAATAGAAATACAAAGACAACACACATCCATGTTACATTATAATGTCCATACTCATGCCATGTTCATTCTATTCATGTTACTTCCATGCTCATATAATCTTCATTTTGTTCATATTACTAACTTAACTTTCATGTGATATTATTTGTGTGTGTGTGTGTGTAGTATATGTTTACATTTCTTATAGCCTGGATGTTCCTTGATCTAATTTCTTATTTAATGCTCTACTTTATGCTTTATGACCTATTGCATGCAATAAATATGATTAGTCAATTTCTAGTCTTAGACTTATCATAAATCAAGTCAAAATAAATATAGGACTTGTCCATCAGTCTTGAAAATAATTCAAGACTCCATTTCTTTCTTTTTCTTCTTCTTCTTCTTATTTGCTTATTATGCTTGTTACATGAGAATGGCAATATTCAAGTCTTGAGGAGCCTTGTTAAAGCTGAAGACTCTCATAATTATTTCTTTGCCATCTTTGTTCTATTTATAAGACTGATATTCTTTCAAGTCTCGGGAAGCCTTGAAATAAATCTAAGACTTCCATGATTTTTTTTCTTTTCCTTCTTTTCTTTCTCTTTCGTTTTTCTTATTTATTTAAAGTGACTAGAATTATTTCAAGTCCTAGAAAGTCTTGATATTAAGCTAAAACTTCCATTCTCCATATCGCTTATTTTTGTGTCGAACAATAATTTTTGCACAAACCTTTGCTTTGATACTAAATCTAACTCGAGCTTGAGGGGTTGGATCTTGATATGAATTTTTAAGGTTTTCTAATAGAAATGATATGGATAAAATTATTGTTCGATATGATCCACAAACAATAAAATTAAACTAATTTGTGATTAGATTATAAAATATGCGATCTTAAAATAATCACAAGACTCTAATAACAGGGTTCACCATAATTCTATATGACACAAGAATTGATAAGAATTCAACAATAACGAGAATCAAAACTTAATATTCAAAATCAACACAAAGGGTTTCACACTTAAAAGTGCTCTCAAATATCTTAAAAGATATGATAAAACTTCTATATCTTGAGTGTTTATTAGTCTTTATATATAGGCCTATTATAAGGTAGTTATGTAACTGAAAAATATAATCGTGGCAGTTACATAACTGATAGCATAACTGAAAAATATAATTATCGCAGTTACGTAACTTAAAAATATAATTATAAATAATTCCTAAATAAAAACTAAGGAATTCAAAAAGCCATAAAAGAAATTCGAAAAGACATCAAAACAATTAAAGGTCGGCATATGAGGCTTGAAGCTTTGATCTTTTATGTCGACCTTGAATTTGCTTTCATTTCTAATGATTTCAGGCTTGCTGATTCTTATTAAAAACTTATTTAGAAGAACTCAACACAAACAATACAAATACAAAGAAAAAACATTATCAAAAATTTAATCTTCATGATGTGGAGCAAGGAGGCATGTAAGAAGGAGGTGGAAGCATGCTTGTAGCTGCAGTTGTTCCATTTCTCACTATTATGACAAAGGCCATACCCCAATTGGTGTGCCTTTCCAAATGACAATGCATGAACCATACACCTGCACAAATAGTTATATTATATTAGAGAAACTCTAATTATAAGGATGTTCGGTTGAGATTGAGTATTAGTTCACTTTGAATTGAGTTTACATGCTGACCTCGGTTAAAATTAGAATAATAATATGTATTTAGGTAATTGAATCAAGTGAAGTTTAAACTTTATTGATAAGTTTCACTTTAAGTCAAGTCTAAGCTTAAAATTGTAAAATTGATTGAGTTTGAGTTAAGCCTAAACATGAGTTTAGCAATGTATTATTTTCACTTAGTTCATTTGAAGCCTAAAAAATGTCAAGCATATGCCCATTTTAATCATAAAAGTAAAAGAAAAGAAAAGTACATACCAGGGTTATTAGCAATGAATCTAATAGCTATCCAACCATTTTTAGGAACTCCGAAGGTGTTAACCAATGGGGGATCAACAAGATTATAAGTTAATGGATCTGTTCTCCTGTTGAAATTACCAAAACCCAAGCCAACAACATAAAAACTATAACCATGGAGATGCATAGGATGTCTCTCTGGCACTCCAGTATTCGTCCCTTGAAACACAATCTCAACTGACTCATTGTAATTTATCATCTTCGTTCTTGTATCTATATGTGAATAAATTGTGTTGTCCCCTACATTCCCTGTGAAGTTAAACCATCTTGGAGGAATGCTTGGAAAGTTTGATTTATAAACACCAGTGATATTCCTGCACATAATATTTGTTTAGAGTTAGTTAATTAATTACATAACCTCACCCATAAAAAATTTAAGTGACAAGTGTAAATATAACCTTAAAGTTATTAGTCAAATGTAAATCAATCCCTAAACTTTATGACCTTACTATTAGTAATGTCATAACTTTTGAAAATATGCATATAACACTAAATTATCATTTAAAGCCCAATAATTACAACTAGTAATATTTTTAGGGCTTTAGTGACCATTTAGAGATTCTATGTATATTTTTAAAAGTCATGGAAAGTTGAAAGTACATCATATGACTAAATCCACAAATTGTCCCAAAAATAAGTGTTAATATCACAAATGCTACTTGAACTTTATCAAAATGTGCAATTAGCTATCTAAATTTTGTAATTGATTAATTTAGTATCTAAACTTTAAAATTAATCAATTTAGTACCTGAGAAAACTTTTATATACACCAACAATACTTTTATCGAGTTCTTTCAAGTACTAATAAATTGATCAATTTCAAAGATTTTAAGATACTAAATTAATCAATTTCATAGTACAGGTACTTAATTGCATATTTCACCAAAGTTCAAGTACCATTTGTGACATTATCCCTGAAAAAAAGAAAAAAAACTAGCTAGTCATTGTTAGAAAGCATACCGGTAATATGCTTGCAATATATCGACCATTGGTGTTGCAAAACTGATGTTATTCAAACTTGCAGCAGCCCTATTTCCATTTGGACCACCGCAATGTTTGTCTTCACAAAATATTTGTGTAATCGAGACCGTGATGAATAATCTTTTCGTGACAATCTTAGGGACATTGCTGGGGTGATCATGGCTATTTAAGCTTTTGAATGAGCTAACAAAGTTTGATGCAAAAACTGTGTTGTTGATAATTGGAAGATCTGGTAATGTTAGATTCAACGGTGGGGTATAATTGCCATTATATTGGACAATTGCTGTGACTGTGGTGATATCAACTGCAGCTTGAGTGTCTGCATATGGACTTCCAACCATGTAGTAGTAACTTGGTGTTTGGTTTGCTGTAAGTAAAACATCCATCGTTTGTCCTGCAGTGATCATAATGTAATCCACTGTGAATGGTTTCACGTATGCACCATCACTTCCAACCACGGTAAGGGGATGGTTAGCTATTCTAAAGAACATTTCTTCATTCATCCCAGCATGGATTATCCTAAGAAGGTATGTTTTTCCATAATCCACCAACAATTTGTATATGGCATCTGTGAATAAAAAAAAATGGCAAATTCAAATTTTTGATAGATATAACCATGGAATGACAGCACTAAAAGAAGAAGAGGGAAAAAAGCATGAGGAAAAACTTATTCAAACAAAATATATGAGACAAATTTTACCAGTAACCTATACTAGCATATGAGGAAAGACTTGCCTCTTTTGCCATGTCCAAGGCAAGTCTCATCTCATATGTTATCAATGTTTACTAAACATAGGGGCTAGTCCATTGGGCAGGTGGATTAGCTTCATTATCTTAATGATTTTAAGTCTTTTTTTAGGTGGGAAAAAAATAAAATTGTCTTATTATCCGAGTGTGATTAGTTTATAAAGCATTTATCATTTATGTTTTGACTTTTACATAACGTTAAATTTTTGTTGATATTTATATATAACATACATATAATGTGAAGTATATAATAGCTAATGAACATATTCTTTCCTCTTAAACATTACGCTGCATGATTAACCCCTTAGGGTTAGGTTAAACATTAATTATTATGAGATAGTATTGTTTCCATATCTTTGGAACATACTAAGATAAGGAAAGGTATAGAATCTAAGTATACGATCGCTATAACCTGTTTGAAAATGGAAACTTGCATATGAAGGGTCCTTATATTATACATAACTCATAATATCATCAATGAATGTAATTACATATGAAAGTACTCATAAGTACTATAATCTAATTAATTTACTAAATATCCACATAGATATGTGTGTGTGTGTGTGTAAAAGTCATTACTCTTTTGCAAATCAATTGTTTAAGCAAAACTTTTAAAGATAACATGCTATGAAAAATCCAAGTTTAAATCTGTTTTAACTAATATTGGAGATCATTAATTTTAGCTATAAACCAAATAAAATATTCAAGTAGATATTTCTTCAAATGAACATAGCATAAATCCTTTATAGTGCCATACTCGTGGAGAGTTCTACCGTATGTATGTTTTAGTTAGTGTATTATATAATTATTACTTATTACTTACCGGTGGTGCAATTGTATTGATCCCCAACGAAGCCGTTGATTGTATAAGCGTCAGATAGAGTGGGAACTGCTCCTGTCGCCATCGCGTCCAGAATTATTTGCCTCGCATCACCTTTGAACCATTCACCTATCCAACACCAAGATGTTACACATATTGCAATACTTTGATTTAATTAATTGTAAATTCACTTTCTTATATATAAGTTTAAAATTGATGATTATTTACAATTCAAGTTACGCTTTAACTCTATTTGATAATTTTATTCTTGCTTTTAGTCAAATTTTTATTTTATGTATTCTCTTATTATTTATCAAAATAAAAGTATAACAAGATTTAAAAGCATATGTTATTAAAGGTTAAAAATCCAAATGCTTAAATTTAATATGATCTCGATATATATCAAATATCTGATTGCTATGTTGTTTTCACTGTCGTGGGTTAGCCAATAATAATAATAATGTAAAATTGTTAGATTTTTATTTATATTTTATCTATATTTGATTCGTATTTATATTTATATTTAATTTATTTATTTTATTTATAAGTAAAAATATTTATCTTTCAATAAATATTTATTAAAAATAATAAAACATAAGATGTCGATCTGATTGGGAAAAAAAATTAAAAATGATTTGGGTATGCTGCTCTTTTCCCTTCTTTTTCTATGAAGTACCTTGAAATTGAGGAAAAGCATGTGGACCAGGAACCATTTCCCATCATTATTAAAGGTACGAAGAAGACAGTGACCACCAGTTGTTTAAAACTTTGTGACCAAATAGCTAGGGATGAACGTACCAAGCCAAAAATAAATAGGGCATGTTACCGATGGTGCCTTATTTGGCCAGTACTTATATTTTCCTCAAAACCTATATTTTGAGGAAGTATGTAAGCTTTATACATACTTTCTTATAAATTATTAAATGATAATATTGAATAAAAATTATATTATATTTTTACTTTTAGACTCCAAAAAGAAAAAAAGTAATAAACATATAAATAGTTCAGAACAAAAAAACAAAAATTACTTTAGAAAGTTTAGTAATCTGAAGTCATAATCATGTCATTAAATATACAATAATGCATATGTAAAAGTATAAGTATAAAGTTGAAATGTAATGATTTAATTGCAATTATTAATAGACACTTGTGAGCTGGACACCTTTAAACATTTTCTTAATTTGAAATATTTAAGAGTGTTTAAAATAGTCGAATGGATATGGATGGTCAAATATAAAGATTTGTGAGGGACGGATGCGCTTAGTCAGTCAAAAGAGGCGACGGAGTTCTATAGTAAGTCAAAAGAGGCGACTATTTTCTGGCCAATAATGGAGATGAAAATTTTTTATTTTACTGGCTACACTCCTACCGTGTTTCTATGGATTTTTGGTTCGTTACATTGATAGCATTTTAACATCGTTTTGATTTTAAATAGTTATTGAACTGATACTGATATTGATATGATATCGATAAAAAATTGATAATTTTACTCATAAACTGATCAAATTAAACTAATACCGATACTAAATAGATACCAAATTGATACTAAATAAAAAATAAATGGCAAGAACATAAAATTAAATTGTAAGTACCAATCACTATAGTTTCCTCAGCATCTGGAGTGATAGGATATGGGTATGTTGTTCCCTTGACAGGATAGATAATGATAGCTCCATGAACTGTTGCTCGAGTCCAATCACTATGAGCATGCCACCATAGAGTTCCTTCCTCGTCTGAGAATATGATCTTCTGTTTAAAGCTGGTTCCGGCAGGAATAAGACATTGAGTAATATTTTCAGGACCATCCGACCATGGATTCCTTGGCTGGTTCACACCATGCCTTCATAAAACACAAATATATATATATATATATATATTAATAAATTGAGGTTTAAAGTATTAATATAAAAGACAGGAGCATAGAGAGGAAGTGTTGGTACCAATGGATGGTAACACCATAAGTTCCATGGTTGTGGACAGTCACATAGACGGTATCACCTTTGTTAACTCGAATAACAGGTCCTGGAAAACTGTTATTGACAACCAACATGCTCTTTGTGGAACATAGTCTCGTGAAGTTTTTATCCTTAAGCTGTCATGATTCAAAAATGGAAACCAAAAAAAGAAACAGAAAAAATGTTAGTGATGGACCCAGTGATGGGGATGCGCCTTTTGTTTTCATCAAAACGTGTATCTGTAAAGCGAATCCCCAAGTTTTAAAATAAAAATAACTTTATGTTAACCAATAAGTTCCAAACACTTTTCATGATGAAACATTTTACATTTCAACAGTAATTATACCTTTTACGAAAAAAATATAGTATATAATAATATAAAGAAAACCAATATATGATTTTCCTTTTTCTTAATATTATCTCGACTTTTAAAATATCTTATAAACATTATTATAATTACTTACTCTTTCTCGAAATCTTAACCATTGATTATCCGTAACCATCTAAAGAATGACTGGATAACATATACAGCGAGGAAAGATTTTGAAATCCAAACACATAATTAAATTGTAGAAGAGAAAAAAAGGATGTTGAATACTTACAACAAAGACATGGTGGTGGACCTTGGCGTCCGCTTGGAAAACAAGAAAAACTGGCGCAAGAGCTAGAAACAGAAATATGTTCTTAGATACCATGGTCGCGACCACTTTATTATCAGAGTGAGGTTTTTGCAGTGAGGGCTGTGAACTAAATAAACATCCATATATATATATATATATGGGTATAGGTTACATTCTCATAATATTTGACTCGAGAGACGTGACGGCCCCCATTTCATTTTGAGCGTCTATTTTTTGACCAGTTGAAGGAAGACTCAAAGGGCAGCACCACCTACCACTGGGACCGAATTGGATCTCGTCATATATCTGTCATATGAATATTTTATATCCCGTAGTATCTGTCAATTAAAAAAAAAAAAAAGACACTCGACCAAATTTGAGCAATGAGATTTATCCGTACTTGGAGCAATTGATGGGGTAGCAAAATTTCATGTAATCTGCATTCATTTTGTTTTATGAAGATTTGGTAATATGTGTGTGCATGTTAAATTGAATAGTGGTGAGAATCCACTAGCTAAACCGAGAAAAATGAATAAGTGATCCTTTGATCATCTATATTCGGTAACACTTTTTATTGAGAATGTGTCATATAAGCTAGTGGGATTACATGTTGTACATATGCAGTATCATACATGATCCTATATACTTATTTGGCACATCCTTCATGGAGCATGTTGCCAAAAATAAATGGTTTAAGATACATCTACTTATCTTTTTTTTTTTTGAATATATTATTTGTTAAAAACAAATATATATAAACAAATAAACATTTTTCAAATAAATTAATCAAACAAATGATATAGTAATATAAAATAAATATGGTACATTCACCTACTCTATTATTATGCAATGCCTTTGACTTTCATAATGCGAAAACTTTCCACTTCTACTGCATAGCTTCTAAATATACCTCCACCAAGATGTTTTAATCAATAAATATATGAGCAAAAGATTATTATTTATTTTGCTAATATGCTTTGTAATTGATTATTGACATTTGAATTAATTTAATAATAAATATGGTCGTTTATGACAATACTTTCGCTTTCGTATTACTCAAAGTCTTGATATCATCATGGCCAGGAGATGCATATATACCCATTTTGATATTTTCCATGTCTTGACCATTTATGGCTTAGAAGTGTAATGTTATTTTCGTCCCATATTTCAACTCTTAACTCTAAAATTTCACCTGAGCAGACATCAACCAAATCAAACCATAATTTATTATTCACTTTTTTATCCCTCGAACTAAATCATTAAGTAACAGTTTGGCTTCATTATATATTTCTCAAATCATTTAATAATGGTTTAGTTCGATTCAAATTATAAATTAAATTAAAATTATAATAAAAAAAAATTCTTTGTTCTAATTTTTTTCATTTGCATGGATATTCATACATTTTAATTATTTTACAAAGTTTTTATTGCAAATCATAAAAAAAAAAAGATTTTATAAATCCACCATAATCATAATCCACAGTCCTCTATATAATCATTAAATCACAATCAATAATCCACCAACAAAATACACTCATTAATCAATACATAGTATGCCATAATCTATGGTTTTTCATAAAATCGTCAAGTCACCAACAAATTTGATCAAAATGAAAAAAAATTATCTATCAACAAAAGTCATCTATGAATAAAAGTGTTCTGTTAACAAAATACATCGATTAATTAGTACATAATATGAGTTATAACAAAATTAAATAAATTCTATAGTCTAAAAAGATAAAATTATTATAACAACAATATTTCGTCACCAACAAAAGAATATATACTATGGACCTAAAAAAACAATTTTAAAAAGGGATCAAGTTAATATCAATCAATATTCATCAAATAATAAATATCATAATAAAACATGGGAACATATACTGCCTTTAATCAGTCATTATAAATATATATATATATATAGTTACAAGTAAATTATTATTTTGCTTTTCTAAACGATTTAGTTTAATTTTAGGAATTGATTTGGTTTACCTCTTCAAATCAACCATAAATTTATAGATTAGTTTAGATTGAGAATTTTTTTAATTGAATTATTTAAAAAATTATATTTTTTTGTTTGATTTGGTTCGGTTCGGTTTGATTGGTTTTTTTACCCACTCCTATGTTGACCTGCAAGATATTGTAAGTAACAAATAACAGAAAAATATGACTTAAAGAAACATACATACAAAAATGACTTAAAGGCACAGATAAATTTTCTTTTCTTAGAGAATTTTATGCCTCTTACACCAAGTTTGCTATGAGAGATTTAAAGCGGAATTCTATCATGATCCAACGAAGTCTTAATACTCGAATAGTAAAGGTTCAAGCATCAAACTATACTTAAATTTTTTGTGAGATATATGTTTATAGTTCATGTTTAATGAAGTAAGGAATACATAAGAAAAGAGAATTAATTCATACATAAATATGCCTTTCTTTGAAGAAGCAACACTATTCATACTGAAGTCTGATATTTCAAAGATCATGGCTTTTTCTAAAAATTACATTGTTTAGATATGGATTGGATCCTTTAGATTTCTTTTTGATTAGTTATAAATTAATCTAAATCATTTATTATACAATAATGGATATAACCTAAGCACACAAACTCTTGGAAAATTTGATAAGAAGTTCTAAATTTTCAAATTTGAACGTTAAATAAATGTGCAAATCCGATTAGGTCGCATCATGATAGGCTATAAAATCCTCGACGTTAAATAAAGGACTTCGCAAGCCCCTAACCATGAGCATGCTATGGGGAGTGTCTCCCTGCACAACCTAGAACACGACTATGCTAGGGGCAGTGAAAGTCTCGGTAGTGAATGAAAGGCTTTATGCACCTTTCACATAGGCCTACCACGAGCAGTGCTTGCACCTACGGCCTAAGACATGACGATGTTGGAGGCTGTGAAAGCCTTAACAGTGAACGAAAGGCTTTCACATGGGTGTGCCATGGGTAGTGCCTGCTCACATGGCCTAGCTCATAGCTATGCTGGTCAGAGTGCCCTCACAATTTGATTTGATGTTTCTTTTAGTTTGAACCTTTCATATGAATATATTGAATCTCCTTCTTTTACTCACTTTTAACACAACTTTTATCATAGTTAACTATTGAGTCTTTAAACACAAGTTTATGTCATAAATTACATAATTTGCAATCTATTTCAACGATCCCCCACTAGATTATCGATTATGTCCATACACATAAATACCCCCATGATTATGCTTAAAGAATCATTTCAATAGATTTGAATCATTCCTTAGTATAAATCCTTAAAGCTGTAATTGGGTGAGAAGCAGTTAATTGTTTTGAACTTCCACATTATACGTCACAATCAAAGAGTTTATACACATAACCATGTTTACATTCAAATAGTGGATTTTTATGGTAGTGTGTTTACAACCATGCACTCATCCCTGCTTTATGAATATTTATAAAAATAAACTTGTTAGGAGTGGTGCCACTTCTAAGTTCAAATAGGTGAAATACACCAAACTAATTAATTGAAATGAAAAATCTATCCATTAAGAGATGTTTATTACATCTCATTCTCTTTTGACTTATAGTACTTATAGTACACCTGATCATACTTTTTCTATATGTGGTTTTTAAAACTCTTTTTTAGTCTTTTTTAAATTCCTTTAAAAACGTAATTTTTAACTAGTAGTGTGCCAGGTGTGTGTGCAGTAATAATATATAGGTGAATATCGAGTCGTGGACTAGCTATCAAAAGTATCAGTCCAAATTGTAGATAAGCAAAATCAAATTTTGTTTCTCTTTTTGAATTTTCTTATATAAGACAAATCTATAAAGAATCTTGGATGTCCAACACCTACAAATTGATTAGATTAAGAGACAGATCTGAACAATCAATCAATATATGCTATCAACAAAAAATACACTTAGATCCAAATTGTCAATGGGTTCAGTATTTCAATCAGTTAAGCACCAGATAACCACTCCTTTTTCCAAAGTAATTAATTATCCTAAATTAACTAATCAATGTTCTTTATTCCTAGGAAAGTGATTAATCAACTAATCTATTCAATTTACCAAACCCTAATCAAATTCAAACCCATATCCCTATGTGATTTCGAATCCCAATTAGACATTAACAGAAACGGTTAGAAAAGAATTTTCCAATTATAATCCTAACCTAACATGAATTCTAGATTCAATCCAAAATCCCTGATATGTGAAATAACATCAACAACTCAAATACATACGATGATTCAATCAATAACAGGGATCATCAATCAAATAATTTAGATTCACAACTCAAAATCCCAATTAAAATCAAAGAAACAAGTATCAAACATCATTTGTAATTTGAATATGAGAAAAAAAACAAAATCACCTTGTCAAAATAATCATGTTCTTGAAATCCAAATCCAAATGAAGTTTTCTACCTAAATCCTGGTGTGGAATCCGATATCAAATTATAAAGAAAAGCTAACTAGTTTCAACCCTAATCTAGATCTAGGAGCAAAGGACATAACTTAGAATTCCGTGCATAGGGTTTCCTATATCAACAAATGACAAAACAAGATGAATTTATATACGAAAGGTTGCAGTGACCATAGGCCAACAATCAACACTGATGGTGTATGTTTGGATCTAGCCATAGTTGGAATGAAAAACCAAATTCGAAAGCACTTTGTGAATGTACGCTGTTTTCAACACCGGTGGCGTAGGTTGCCCAGTAGCCGACATTCAATGTAAAATGCAAAGCTGGCTTGTATTTGATTCTGCACTGACAGTGTAAGGCTAGCTTTAATTTTTTGCTTCTGTGGATATCCAACACTGCCTCTAAGCCGGTGGCACTGATCTTCATTTTTCTGGCATGTAATCAAAATAATAATAAGGCTAGTGAAAATTTCCTACGAATGCTGGTAGTGTTGCTGCTGACGTTGAAGGCCTCCTGTTCTCATAATGTAGGCCGGTGGTGTAGTCTATAGATTTGCCGGTATTGGTTTTGTTTTTGTCCAAAATTGTGTAAAACTCCTCTAATTCACTTGTGTTTGTATGATAAGTTCTTCAAAACCTAAAATAACAATTTAAGCACACTTAAGTATCAATTCAATCTAATTTCTATAAAATATATAATGATTTAGCATGAATTTATCAATGAAAAGTTGAGTGAAATATTACTTTATGAACACCTTATTAGTAATGACTTATTTTTGCCCTTTGAACCTTGAAACTAATGATGTGCTAGAATAAGGTAAGTTTCTGTCACTTCTAACTATAGGAATTTAAGATCCATCTTAGCAGTACTTCTTTTTACAAGATCTTTGAATAATTGATAAGTCATTTGTACTCTATTTAATCTATAGGAATTCATGCTTTATTTGATCCAATATTAGATAAATTCCTATAAATTTGTGCTATTAATGTGTAATTGTTGTTTTTCGGCTCTTAAGATCAAGAAAAGAATAAATAAAGTGATTTGAATCAAATTTGGAGCAAATCAACAATAACTTTTGAAGACAGAGACAAATTGTGCCTTCAGAGAATGAACCAAGGGCAAAAAATAAGGCAAAATGCCAAACCACGCCTTCCATCACACCTATGATTTTGACCGCAATACAAAATGAAGACAAATCGCATCTTTGATGGGAAGAACACAACTTCTACTGTGGCCAGCATTCGAGGTTGCTACTCTGATCGCAAAAAGTGACCTTATCATCTAAATATGCATGTGGAGAATACAATAAAGTTTGTTATAAAGAATCTATATCACTGAATAAAATCTTTATGATTTCTATGCCTTGACGCTTATAAATAAACATGTACAAACGACATAATGATATTGTAGCATATGTAACAAATTTCTAACATAGAATAGAGTAGAGTGAGAATTTCTAGGGAGAGAAACTTTTCTTTTATAAGAAATTCAAGTTTTGTAGTAATTTCATATTTACCCAATGTTTGTTCTTGCAAGGATTCTATGCTTAATCAGTAATATTCATCTTTGTTTCATATTGTTTCCCTTGAATCTATGTTTAATATATATCCATAGAGAAACAATCATTTTAACTTAAGGTTTATGAATCCAAGACTTGATTCATGCGATTTCAACACGTTTTAATTGAATGCTATCTGGGTACTTATAATTAGTAGCTCAAACCTTAATTCGTGAGTTTGTGTGAGTATAATATATAAATTTACGTCTGATTTCATAGATTTGTGTCTAAGTTCATTCGAACAGATTGAGAAATCATTCTTTTAAATAGATATAGGTTGTTAATATAGTTACTTATAGTCGCCTAAGGATAGAGATGGTGAAAATTTCTATCATTTGATTTTAAATTCATTAAAATGGGTTTTATCAAATGATGCTTAATCTTTATGCGGATCTAGGTTGCTAATAGCTTGTAAAGGGATTATGGTGATCTGATCTAGATTTAGAGTTCTTACCTTTAAGAGAAGCTTTAACTTACCTTAGTGAATCCGACAGTACAAGTTTACCCAACAGACAACTACTTGAGTTTATCAAGAAATCACATGATAAGGACTTGGTAAAGTAAATCCTATGCCTTTTCTTGCACTAACAAACTTATCTTATAAATTTGCCCCTAAAAATGTGTATATATTTAGAATTAACCCTAGCTTGGTGTTTTTTTTTTATTCATAATGTTTTGCTGAGTTTTTCTTTAGTTAGAGAATAGATTAAAAGTAAGTGATGTAGATGCTAACGATCCCCAAGGAATATAACATAATACTTTCTATACTACTTCGGTAGGTGTGCTTGCCTATGTTGGTAGTTGCAACTGTAATTGAACAGACCTTATTAGTAATCTTTATAATTTTTTTAAAACAACAACTTTATGTTCGCATCCATACTATAAAAGAAGCTTTTTGGTGTTGTTGCCAAAGAATCGGCATTGAATTCAGTTATTTAAAGCTCAATGAAGCACTGCTAGAAAGCTTTAGGTATACTATTTTATTCACTAACCCTGTGAATAGTTTTTGTTTTGTTTCTATTTTTTTGTGAATATCTGTAAATATTGCTTTTTTATAAAGTTTTATTTTTCTATTAATATTTTGTTTTGAGTTTTGCTTTTCTGTAAATATTTTTCTTCTGTTTATAACACTAACCTTTTGTTTTTGTTCTTTTGCACATATGTAAATATTTGTATATAGTCTATTCTATATATAGCTGTTTTTGTAAATAACCTTGTTTTTGTTTGTAAATATGCTTAGATAGTTTTTATATTCTTTTGTATAGTTGTTTTTTGTTTTAATACAGTTTTATTAGTTTTAGTGTTGTTTTCATTCTTTGATTCTTTTGTTTAGCTTAATTCCTTAATTCTTTTATTAATAACGGCTTTTTTTTCTTTTTTGTGGTTGTATATCAGCTTTGTTGTTGTTACATAATTTTTGTTATAGTTTTAAATTATTTTATTGTTTGTAGTATGTCTATTGTAATATAGGCCTATTATAAACTAATTCTTTATCACAATAAAGTCATTGGATTATAACTAGGAGTCACTCACACGCTTTGTTTTCCTTTAACCCAAAACCTTAACACATACGCAAAGTTTTAAGAAAAGTAGCTAGAGAAGAGAAGAGTATAAGAGATTAAGCAAGATTAAATAAAGAGTTGATAAAAAAATTTTGAATAGAATAAACGTACTTCATTGATAAATTTTTCTTTCCGCAATCATAGAAAAAAATAATAAAATAGTAAAATTTGACCAAATTTTTTTTAAATTTTTTATGAAATCACCAAGTAACTGAATTTGAACTCCATTATCTTAGTTATAAGTTAGCTTTACTTTGTTAAAATCACTCTATGATATCCATTTGGAGTAATTTTTCTTCTTATTTAATTTAAGAATTTAGAGTTAGAATTGGCTTAAGGTCCTTAGTAAGGCTATTAAAAGCTTAAATGATCGATATGTTGTCCAATTAGTCGTTTTGAGAGCCTTATAGTCTCTAATGAAAGTGCATATTATACTTTTAACTTGATGAATTTTCCTTGTGCTATATCTAAAAGTAAAATCAAAATGAAAATAATTATGAGCTTAGGATTGGCATGGGCAGTGGTTAGTTTCTCACAAGAGCAATTTCTTGATCCCTTTATCAATTTTAAATAAGCCATGAAAGAAAGAAAAAAGAAAGAAAATCATGCTTAGTTAATATGAGCAGGACTTGGTCCCTCAATAGAGTAAGGGTTGACTCATCTATTAACTGAATCATGAAAGCAAAGAAAAGAAAATAGTCGTTCGTATGAGCAGGATTTGGTCTCTCAAAAGAGCAAGGCTTGGCTCATCTACTAATAACTAATCAAATCAAGTGAAATTGAAAAGTGCTTTAAAAGACTAGCTGATATGGGTGTGTCTTAGTCCCTCATAAGAGCAATGATTCATCCCCTTTGTCAACCAAGCTACACCAAAGAAAGAAAAGAAATGAGATAGAATTTGAAAACACGGATAAGGAAAGTGATTCAGGGAATGAGTTGACGTATATGTCTTCACTTTTGAGTGTAATGCTTATCAAGATGATTAAGGGACTGTATACTTATAAATATAAGAGGATAAAGTTGATTGAGTCTTTCTTACTTTGTTTGATCTTTTGAATAATTTTGTGCTTTAGATTCTGACTTAAACAATGAGGGTAAAAATTGATCTACTTGGATAATGATTCTAGCAAAAAGAACTTTAGCACATGATTCGGTAAGATTACATGGAGTTATTTGTGCAATAGAATGTTGAGTTTGCTGGTGATTAGGTTAAAATGAATAAGAACTTTAAGTTTGATCTCGTCAAATTCCATTCATGATTTATTTTTCCTATTGAACAAGTTTTGTTATTTGGTTTACACATGATGGTTTACTTGAGGAAAAGTAAAAGCTTAAGTGTAGGGGGATTTGATAAGTCATTTATACTCTATTCAACTTATAGAAATTCATGCTTTATTTGATCCATAATTTGATAAATTCTTATAAACCTATGCTATTATTGCGTAATTGTTGTTTTTCATCTCTTAAGATAAAGAAAAGAAGAAATAAAGTGATTTGGCCTAAATTTGGAGCAAAAAATAATAACTTTTGAAGATAGAGACAAACTACACCTTCAAAGAATGAACTTCAGGTAAGAAACAAGGAAAAATGCCAAACTACGCCCTCAATCACACTAGCAATTCTAACTGTGATACAAAATAAAGTCACATCATACCTTTGATGAGAAGAACACAGCTTCTACCACAGCCAACATTCAAGACCACAACTCTGGCTACAAAAAGTGACCCTTCATCCATATAACGTGCGTGGAGAATACAACAAAGTTTGTTATAAAGAATCTACCATATCAGTAAATAAAATCTTAATGATTTTTGTGCCCTGATGCCTAGAAATAAACGTGCAGAGATCATGTAATAATATTGTATCATATGTAACAAATTTCTAACATGGGATAGAGTAAAGTGAGAATTTCTAGCACGAGAAACTTTTCTTTTGCAAGAAATTCAAGTTTTCTAGGTAATTTCATATTAACCCGGCATTTTTTCCTATAAGGATTCTATGCTTAATTAGTAATATTCATCTTTGTTTCATATTATTTCCATTGAATCTGTCTTTAATGTTCATATCCATTGAAAAATAATTATTTTAACTTAGAGTTTATAAATCTAAGACCTGAGTCATGTGATTTCCAATTAAATACTATATGAGTACTTGTAATTAGAGCTCAAACCTTAATTTGTGAGTTTATGTGAGTGCACCATGTGAATTCATGTTTGATTTCATTTGAACAAATTGAGAAATCGTTCTTTTGAATAGATATAGGTTGCTAATGAAGTTTCTCATAATGGCCTAGGGTAGGGATGATAAAATTTTCTATCACTTGATTTTAAATTCATTAAAATGGGTTTTAATCAAATGATTCTTAATCTTTTTACGGATATAGATTACTGATAGCTTATGAAGGGATTCTAGTGGTCCAATAGTAAAAGTATACCTAGCAGACAACTCCTTGAGTTTGTGAAGAAATCATATGATAAAGACTTGGTGAAGCAAATCCTAAGCCCTTTCTTACATTAACAAACTTATTTTATAAATTTATATATATTTATAATTAACCTTACCTTAGTGTTTTTTTCTTTTTATTCATAATGTTTTACTAAGTTTTTCTTCAGCTAGATAATATATTAATAGTGAGTAGGGTATATGTTAACAATCCTCAAGGAATATGACCTAATACTTTCTATACTACTTTGGTAGGTACACTTGTCTATATTGGTAGTTGCGACCAAAGTTGAACAAAACTTAATAGCAATCTTTATAAATTATTGGAAACAACAACTTTGAGTTCGCATCTGAAAAATAAAACAATAATCTTTTTGTCAAGGATCTACCAAGTTCTCATTGATCTTTACATAGGTGAAAGTTATTACTCCATCTTTTATTAATTCTATGATGTATTTATGTCATAGCCCTATGTGTTTACACTTTCCATTGTCAAAGGATTTGCCAAGTTGTCACTAGTCTTTACATAATTGCTTCACTATCACAAAAGATCAAAATGGCTGACAATGGTTGTTGTCACAAATTTATCTCGATGAGAAAATTTCTAAGCCATTCTGCCTCTATTCTAGTTGTAGCTAGTGCTATAAACTCAACTTCCATATTAAGTAAGTTATACATATTTGTTTCTTTGACGCCCAACTTATGGCTCCACCACCTAGGGTAAATATCCATCCAGAAATGAAATTTTATTAGTAACACTAATATCCAACTTGTCTCCGAATAACCCTTTAATACGGTTAGAAAGTTACCATAGACTAATCCAAGTTCCACAGTTCTCTTCAAATAACAAAAAATTATGGATATAACTTTCCAATGTTCAGTACTAGAATTACTTATAAATCTTGACAACTTGTACACGATATATGCAATATTGGGTCTAGCACAATGTGAAGTATACATTATACTCCCTATAGCACTAGCATATTCTATATGTGCTATTGTGCTTCCCAGGTTCTTTTCTAACTTAAAATGAGGTCATAATGAATTGTATACTCTTTCTTTACTAAGTGTTTAAATTTTTTAAGAATCATTTCAATGTAGTATGATTGACTTAACGCAATGCCCTCACTATGCTTTAATACTTTAATACCCAATATTGTATCTGCCTTATTTCAATCTTTCATCTTAAATTATGAGGTAAGACATTTCTTAGGCTCATTTATGTCGATCATATTTGTTAACAATAATAATAAATCATTTATCGATGGCATTATTATGTACAAAACCATTTGTCAAAATTATACTTTCAAATTTCTTATACCATTGTTTTAGAGTTTGTTTGAATCACATACAATGATTTAACTCATTTGCAAACTTTCCTTTCATTTCCAAGAATCACAAAGCCTTCTCGTTGTTCCATATATACTTCTCTCAAGATCACCATTTAGAAAAGTTGTTTTAACATCCATTTAATGCACATATAATTTGCATATGGAAGCAATGGTCAATAATGTTCTTACAAATGACATTCTAGCCACAAGAGCATATGTATCAAAATATTCAATTCCCTCTCATTTCTTAATTCTTTGGCTAATAATCTTGCCTTGGAAGTTTGCAAAGAACCATTGGGATTTTATTTTCATCTTGTCTACTTACAATTGATTACATTAGATCCTCGAGGAAAATAATCCAAAATCCATATTTTATTCAACAAGAAAGAGTCCTTTCATCATTTAATGCCTCTTTCCAAAAAGCTACATCATGGGAAGCCATGGCTTCATAATACATTTTAGATCACCATTAGCTCTAAGTATAAAGAATTTTATAGAATATAGAATATCTATTACCTTTCGCTAAAAGCTAAGAGAATGAGAATAAATGAATTCTAGATCTAGATTCTTATTTTTCCTTACTTTTTACTTCTTTTAAGTTATTCAGTAAATTCTATATTTGTTTCAATACTATGGAGTTTCTTGTATTCATATTTTTTTGTGATGAGAGATATCTTATTATCGACTAGATCACTATAGATTTTAATCTAAAAAAATTCTATATCTCGATTTCAACTATAATATTAGATTCCATATCCAATATTCAATATCCTTTAGAATTATATGCATAACCAACAAATATTCCTTTTAAGGCTCCAGCACTAAACTTTATTCTTTTTGAATCAAAGATTCCATGGTAGCCTTTGCACCGCCACACTTTAAAATATTCAACATTTGGTTTTCTTCCTTTCCATTTTTCATATGGAGCAAAACCTAAAGTTATGGATGAAAGTCTATTTGAAATATGACATAGAAGTCAACAATGGTTCTCCCCATTAATTAAAAGGCACTTTGGCATTAATAATTAGCAAATTAATCAAATCCACTAAATTCATATTTGGTACGTAGGAATGGATCCAAAATGGAATCACGATTTTGGGTTTCATTCCCTTTCCCATGTTTGGATGCACCTTTAGAAGCCGAAATCACGATTCCTTAAAATTAATGATTCCAGCTTTGGAAAAGAATTCGATTCCACCTTTGAGGAGGCGGAATTGTGATTCCATTTCAACTTAATTAATTACATGTAATATAATTACTATTTTGTCCTATTGCATATTCATAACTTGCATTTATTGCTAAGGACATTTCCGACAAAGCCATTCTGTAGCCATTCCATTCCATGTACACTTCCAAACATAGGAATGGATTTGTCATTCCAGATCCCATTCCATTACAAATCATTTTGGTGTACCAAACGTGACATAAGGTTCAACTTTTATGTTCTGCTAATCCATTTTGTTTTAATGTATACAGAGTGGTACATTGATGCACAACTCTATTTTCTCCATAAAACTAATGAAATTCATTTAAAAATATTTACCTCCTCTATCACTACCCAAGCACTTGATTTGTTTATTGTGCATATTTTTTACTTCAACATTATAGTATTTACAAGTTTCAAATGCTTCATCTTTATGCCTTAAATAAATACACTTAATTCGATCTTAAACTATCATCAATAAAAGAATAAAATATCCTTTCCCCTCCTCTATTCAAATTTCCATTTAATTCAGGATAAGTTAATTTATAGTCCATTCACTTCACATAAATCATTATTCATTCCTTCTTCGTTTGACGTAAAACTGATATTATAGTGTTCACTTGAAAGGAATGACAATTCATAATGAATTGCTAAAATAATGAATAACAATTCATGTCTTCACTCCATGAACCATGAATTGTCATTCAATGGTCTATTTTTCAACTTTTTCATAAATACCTCTATCTTGAAAATAACACCTATGTAATTATTTTCTCTCTATAATAAATATAGGGAGCATTATAGATATTCTACCTTTTACTATAATCATTACTTGTTTTACATTTTAGGCTAAGTGAACATCGTAATAACCATTAAAAACCTATTACATTCCCTTTGAATTGGAATTTCATTCCCCTCTTATTCCATTCAGCAAAGTGAATAGGCCACTAAGGTATTCGTATTTCGAGTGATTAAAAAGAGGAATCAACATTTCACAAAATGAATCAAATGAGATATCAATGGTTTGCGAAGTTTATTTAAAGTATCAAAGTTTGGATTAGTTTTTTAATTAAAGTTTCCTTAATTTTTGTCAATAATTAATTATTAATGTATTACTTGACTCACTTTACAAATTGTTGATTCATATTTTTAACCATTTGAAACATTAATACCTTAAAAAAATATCCATAAACATTGATACCATAAATGAACTTTGAGAAATGATGATATCTCAAATAAAACTATCCTCAAATATTGATACCTTTTGATATAATTTTCCCATTTAATTCACAAATATCACTATGAAATAAATCAAGAATTTAGGTGTGTCTTTCTACATGAGGAAAATATTTCTCGATGATTTTAGCTTAGATATAAATTTGACATTAATTCATGTTATCCATTCCGTTTAATTGTACATATTCATTTCCATTTATACATTTCATATTTTGAAAATTGATATATCCTAATCTAGCATGCCTAAAAAAAAAAGCATTGGAGGACGTTGCAAATGTCCAAGATGGATACAACTTCTTCCAGCACTAGAAAACCATAAGAAGACACCCGTAACCAAAGCATATTGTGAAAGAAGCACACCAAGCTCACATGCTTTGATTGTGTCTCCGAGACAATTATCAGAAGCGTACTCTACTACAGAGCTAACAGCTCATCGTCTAGGCCTCTCACTAGGGTCCGCTATATCAAAAGCAAGAGAAAGGCCATCCCCTTCTTTCCTCATTAGAATAATAGGGAAAGATCTTGCCTCTAGGAGCCCTTCTCATCAATGATAATTCTTTTTAAGCAGTCATACATACCATTTTATTCATTTCAATGCTTAATTTGAACATTCTATCATAGGCAAACCTTTGATCCTATTTCATGAATACAAACTTACTAAACTCGATCATAATTTTGAATCCCTTTTTTAACAAACCTATAGAAATTAATCCTTTTCTCATATCCAGAACATATAAAATATTCATTACACTTCAATTTCTTTTCAGATGTGAAATGGAGATCAACACTTTTGATCCCTTGTACACTTATCGAGCTATCACTTCCCATTAAAACTTCATGGTCTTCTACATATTTGAAATCTTTAAATTGATTTTAATTGTTACATACATGCACCGTTGCTCTTGAATCAAGCCACCATTCTACGAAATTGATTGTTGTAGTGATGTTCAACTTAGTGATCATACCAACATGTAAAGCTTTGAGTTCATTAGTTACCATTGCAATATAATCTTGATCTTCTACCAAATTTGTAGCAAGTGAGGTAGATGCTTTTTTGGCTTTCTTTAGGAATCAACATTGTTTAGCATAACGTCATTTCTTGTTGTAGCTCTAACATTTACGAACCTTCTTCTTTTCATTTGGTTCGCTGGCCTTCCTTTTCCTTCAGTAATTCTTATATTCTTCATCTTTCATACAATTCATTTTAGAACTATTTAGAAAATTCACTGCATAACACTTTCAAGTCTCTTTCTCTATGCACATATGCTTGAGAATATTCTTAATAGTGAAATCTTTAGCCATGTGAAGTAGTTTCTTCCTATAATCATTCCAACTATGAGGTAACTTTGATAAAAGTGTCTCCACTTGAAGAGATTCAGGAATAACTACACGCAAGTCACGTAGCCAATTGACAAGTCCTTATACTTCATGAACTTGATTTAATATAGAGATGTTGTCAATCATGCTACAACTCAAAATACTTTAACATGAGAAATTTATCCATACCGTGTCCTTCGATGTTATACTTTTCTTCTAACTCCTCTTAAATTTCTACCAAAGACTTGATGGTCATGTAGAGATCATATAAGTTATTTGACAATATATTAAGACTATGATCTCTGAATGCAAATTCATCATCCACCCCTTTCTTCTTTACTTCCTTTAACTTAGCATTTTCTTTTAAATTTACATTTTGCTTCAAATCTTGAATATATTGAATGTTTAGATTAAGTACATAGGTTATGCTTATGATAGACAATAAAAAGAGCATCTTACCATCAAACATTTGAAATTTGTTCCACTAAATTGATCTAATTTGATGAAGTCTTGATTCATAACAATAAGAACAACATTGGTTTCACTAGCCATGATTCGTAAATTCTCTAAGATTGTTAGTAACCAATAATAGAGAAATATGGCTTAAAGAAACAAAGATACAAGAATGACTTGGAGGCATGAACAAATTCACTTTGCTAAGAGAATTTATGCTTTCCACATAAAGTTTGATATGGGAGATTGAAAGCAAATTTCCCTCATGACACAACTAAGTCTTGATACTTCAATAGCAAAGGTTTAAGTATCAAACAACACTTAAATTCTTTGTGAGATGTATATGTATAGTTGATTTTTAATGAAGTGAGAAATATAAAAGAAAAGAGAACTATTTCATACATAAATCTACCTTTCTTTAAAGATGCAACACTGTTTACACTAAAGACCAATATTTCAAAGATCATAACTTTTCTGAAGAGTTACATTATTTATATATGAATTGCAACCTTTAGATTATTTTTGACCAGTTACAAATTAATATAAATAATTTATCTTGCACCAATGGATGTAACCTAAACACTTGAATTCTTCGAAGATTTAATCAAAAGTTGTAGCTTTTCAAATTTGAACCTTAAGTAAATGCACAAATCCAATCATGTCCCTCATGGTCACACCATGGCTCTAAAACCCTCGTGTTGAACAAAAGACTTCATAAGATAGGCATGCCATGGGGAGTATCTCTCCATACGACTTAGAATACAATCATGCTAGGGCTATGATAGTCTCAGCATTGAATAAAAGGCTTCATATGGCTTTCGCATGGGCATGCCATGGGTACTGCTTGCACATATAGCCTAAGACACAACCATGCTTGAGGTATTGAAAGCCTCAAGGGTGAACAAAAGGCCTTACACGCCTTTCGCATAGGTATGCCACAAGTCATGCCTAATCACATGGTTAGGACATGACCGTGCTATTCAAAGTGCCCCACGATTTGATTCTGTGTTTCTTTTAGTCCAAACCTTTCATATGGATATCTTTTTTTTTACCAAATTTCATATGAATATCTCAAATCTCCTTCTTTTGCTCACTTTTAACATGAGTGTAATCATAGTTAACTATTGAGCTTCAAACACAAAGTCTATGTCATCGATTACATAATTGACAATTTATTTCAACAAATCTATTATGTATTTCAGTGTTTTAGTTTATGAATCACTTAAAAATAGCCTTTCCAATAATTTTCATATGCCTCTGGTTCTTGGAATAGTCATTATCATCTAATATATGAGATCATGATAAATATTCCAAAGTTCTCATGAGAATGCACCTAACAACCATACATGACAGTTGGTGCCATATATATTGTAGTTGGGTGGACCCGATCACAGTGGTCACGTACATATAGCATGTATTTCACACTACACATGGTCTCAAAGGAGTGACATGGAAGCACACACAAGAAATGACTAAAAATGAGATGGCAGGGAGGAGAATTAGACAGTCTTAAGGAGCTAGAATACATAGTGACAGGAGGAGGAGCTATATAGCTCTCTGCTATTCTAGAGAAGAGGTTGTGTATTCTTCTCCTGAGCTCTGTTTGACCTCTTGTGAGAGTATTCTGATAGCACGACGACGTTTCTGTCCAATTTTGGATCTCCTAAATGAGGAAGAGCTTTGTGTATTTATAGAGTTAGGCTCTTGATCATGTCCGTTGGATTCTGGTTGATATATATTTCATAACAATTCTCTCTCTGCTTTTAGTGATACTCTAGACAAATTAGTAATTAATTAGTTAATTCGCTTAATTCCTCTGCCTAAATAATAGTATAAGCTAATACTAGTTTAGTAGTTAAGTAATCTCCATAGGATCGACACTCTACTAATTTTATATTACTTGATCTGATCCAGTATACTTGCTAGAAGAATTCGCTTTTATTTTATATATACATTTGTAGCGGATCAAGTTTTTGGCACCATTGTCTAAGACTGAGTGGTGCTAATTTCAATTTTTAGGAGTTGTGTAGACTAGGCCTTTAATTTGAAAAATCTGAAAAAAAAAATTGAAAAAAAATATAAATACTTTCTTCATTTTTTATGAATACTAGTCTTTAGTTCATTTGTACAATCCACTTGCTTTCTTTTTCTCTTTGCAGGTGCTTGAAGTTTTTGTTGAACACTAAGTCCATTAGCAAATTTTTAAGCAATGATAAGATATGGGTGATCAATAAGCACCAATCTTCCTATATTGCTGTACTCTAGAGCATAGATTAGAGATATTATCATTTAGGTAATATAAGGGAGAGCCTTTGCCAAATGCTTACAAAAAATACCACAATTTGATGTGTGAATGCCCTTATCATGATTCACCTAATTGGTCTCAGTTGTTATTTTTCCTTAATGGAATAGGTGCCCATGATAAGATGATGATAGAGTTAGTTACTGGACGGAAATTATCATTAATGTTAGCATAAATGGTGTGTGAAACGATGGAAGAATTCATAGGAAGCCAATACACTGATCACATGAAAGCTCTTAATGTAAAAAACTGATCCTTATATGTCAACTCAAGAGTATCACCACACTTGTGAGACTCCAAACCAAGGAAATACTTCTTCATCTTCTGAAAATCTAGTTACCCCAATTTCAAGAAAAGAGAAAAGTATTGAAGAGATTGTGAGGGGTTTAGAATAGAAGTGGGAAGAAAAATTTGACAAGTAACAAGCTATTATAAAAAAATTAGAGACTTAGGTAGTAAGTTCGATAGAATTTGTATCCCCTATTTTTCAACTTGCTAATTAAAGTAAAGAATGGGACCATCCTAGTAATGGAGAAGAAAAAGAAACCTCATTTGAATCTCAAAGGCAAGATAAAGAGAAAGAGGAAGTTGTTGTGTCCAAAGTAGGAAAACTGGAGAGCATTCCTCTAATGGCTACTGAGGTTAAAGCAATTGAAGAAAAGTTAGCTTAGGAATTAGCTATATAAAAGCTTGCAGACCTGACTATAGAAGGGTTTGAGAAGTTAGGAAAGCAAATTGAAGGTATTGTGAAACCCCCTGCCTAAGATCAATGTAGAGACAAGCAAGCTAATTGAGAGAAAAAAAAGAAGAGATTTTGGCTTCTACATCAGATCAAATGGAAGATGTGGTACAACAGGAGCACACTTTTGTAATCATTGAGCCTACTGTCCAATCATATATGCCACCAATTCTCTCTCCAGGATGATCAAGAAAGAGGAAAGAAGAGGAAGAGTATAAGAAATTCCTAGAAGTGTTTAAGAAGCTGGAGATAAACATTCTCTTAGCTGATGTCTTGGAGGAATCACATCAGTATAAGCACTTTTTGAAAGAAGAGATGAGCAAGAAAAGGAAGATGACTGGTATAAAGACGGTTATGTTGACTCAAGCATGCATTGAAACCTTAAAGGATGCACTTCCTCCTAAATTGAATGATCTAGAGAAATTCACTTTGAATTGCACCTTAGGCGATACTCAATTCAAGAATGCATTTTGTGATTCAGGTGGAAGTATCAATTCGATACCTTTCTTTGTGGTTAAGAAATTAGGATCGGGGGATTCAATTAAATATAAATATTATTTATTTATTTATTTGGACTTGACTCATGGGCAAAGTGACAGGGCTTAATGCGTCTAGTTCAATTATTGAGATGGTTTGGAGAGATTTGGCTTGGAACTGGGATTGTTGGGCTGGTCCGCCGTATCCAACCTTTCTTAGTTAGGCTCATGCATACACAGGAAATGACTATTGGCCTTGGCCCATGAGGAGCTCATTCATGATAAGCATGAATTGATCTTGCTCCATCTCATCCGTCAATCATTGAGGTGATCTGACAGTCGTCATCCACGCCAAGTACCTATAAATTTTCAATCACTCCTCCTCTTAATTGAGAACTTTTGGAGAGAGAAGATAAACAGTAGTCTGTATAGGAGGTTCCATTCAAGAAGATCAAACAAGGCAACTCAAGTGATTTCTACTCCAACTGCTCAAGAACTGTAACGTTAACGCGCGAGGTCTACTCAAGCTCTCTTATCTGTCACTTGTGCATTTGAGACACTGAGACAGCTTGTTCCTCCTTCCTTGTCATTCTCTCCAAGCCATCCCGTCATCAAGTGTCATTTCCTTAGTAGCATTCTGAAGTCACGCGCTGGGCACGAAATCCACGTGATGCGTGCGTGACCGCGATCATCAAGAATCCTGCATCTACACTAATTAACATTCGTTACATGCTTACTATTTATACGATGTACGCGTTATTCTATTGTTTTGTCATATGTATAATGAAAAATATAAAAGCTTGTTGAAAAATATGATTTTTGTTCTTCTCATTTAATATATATGTATAATTAAAGTAAGAGGCCCAATACAAAACGCAAGAACCTCCGTGTAGCCATAAAAATATGAGTTTTTTTTTTTTAATTATTTTATCCCTTTTAGTACCCAACATAATGACGACGTTTCAAAAAAAAAAAAAAAAAAGCCCTGATTTTACGTCCTTGATTTGCCAGTTCTACTAAACAAGTTAATTATTGACGTTGTGGCCAAAAAAAAAAAAACAATACCAGACAGAATCGTCCAGTGAAGGCATTATTATGGACAAAATCAAATGCACTGGAATGCAATTTTGACGGCACGACAATAAGTTGGAATATTCAGCAGAAAATTTTTACCCTCGGGTTGATTTATATGTCACCTTTATATCTAAATAGCCAATATTACCTAATAAATCTTTTCTCATTTAGGTTCATGATTAATTTTTCAAAGTATTTTTCAAGCGTTGCATTTTTCATTGGATTAATTTTTCAAAGATTTACCTCATAAATCTTTATATGGTCGTTGTCAATGTTCTCAAATATAGTTAGCTTTTCTTTTTTTCCTCCTCCATTTTATTGGACGTGTCTGGATAAATAAATTTTTCAGTTTAGTTCAACCACTCAAATTAAACCATAAAAAAAAAAAAAACAGAAGGAGAAATGTATATCATTTTATCAATTCAATCATTTCAGTTTAGAGATTAGGTTTGATTTGACTTGAATTTCTTTCCAGCTTAGAGAGGTTTTGCTTAAATCGTTGTTTGAATTTCGACAAGCATTGAATCTACGTGTTTTTTTACACTCATGTCTTGGATCTTGTCTCGGTGTGTGCTGGTTTGTTAAAGCTAATACAACCATGCTTCAACAAGATGAAAAATACGAATTTTCTTGTAATTTAGTCACATTTTCCTTCATCATTTATGGGGTTGGAAGATCGAAATCCCCACTTCATTCGAATTAACAAAAAAAAAAAAAAAAAAAAAAAGACATGATGTTAAAACAATTTAACGGTCATTTACTTAGAAGTAATAGAAGGAGAATAAAATAATTATTCTTAGAATCAATTTATTATCTTGCTTATTTGTACAAATTAACTGAGCATATATATTACCAATAATCTTCTAGTCCTTGTACAGGGGAAATAAAGAAAATCACCTATTAATGGTTTTTTTTTTTTATTACCTCTTTATTTCCTCTCTAATAGAATTAAAATTCAAGAATCTTACTATTCAACCCCTAGTAATTTAGTCATTGATAAATATACCATAATAGTATAAAAAAACCCTCCTTTTTAGATACAATTGTGTCATTCTTTGTTTATTTTATTGTTTAGATTAATAAATCATGTACAAATCCACAATGCATATTATATATACATATACATATGACACACATAATTTATGTTCTATAACGATCCTTATAAATTATAACTTGTACATAAAACTTATAAGTAATAGATGTTATATATGTAATTATATATGAAAAAAAATAGTGTGTATTGATAATATATAAGTTGTATATATAAGTTATAATTCATAACTTTATATATAGTCTGTAAGTAAAATATATATATTTCATATAGCTAAGTTATAAGTAATATTTATATACATGATTTATATAAATATATAAGTTATAAGTTATATTATATATATGTAAATTATATAATTTACCTTATTATATATGTAAGTGATGAGTTATATATATAACTCATTCTAAGAAAATGTAATACACAATCTAGAGAGATATAAATATATGATCTATATATATATATATATTATTTATGTATATGACAAATGAATAGTGTATTGATATAAATAGGTTATATATCTAAGTTATACATGTCAATTAAATTATATATATTAAAAGATCCGACCCACTAAATCCCGAGATTTAGAGTATCAAGTCCCTAACCACATTACATTTTCACATTATATGTAAGGTTGTCCTAAAACTAACAGTTTATGGGAATTGTTTGATCAAATCTACTAAAACTCTATAAACAACCTTTAACAAAACAAGATTGCTAATAAAAGCAATCTATACATATATATACATCATATGTACAAAGTTAGTGTCTATACAAGATACTACAAAAATTACAAGTTTTTCTTAGTACAAAAAGTAATCCTAAGAGATCTTAAGGTCTTTACATCTTAGCTTATCTTCAAGCTTTCTATATAGGGAAATTTTGTTTTTAAACAAAAGCTTCTCCAAAATCTAGGGCATTTCGTCCTATTCGTCCCACTCATCCATGAACCTCTCAAAGTCTGACTCATAACCCAGATCATCATATAACTCATCTCCATTACCTGCAAAGCAACAAAAGTGAGCCAAAGCCCAGTACGCAATAACAAATACAAGAACAATTTATCAAGCAAACTTAAATCAAATGGAATGCATCAATGAATCAAGTCATTATCTTATTAAGTTTTCTTTTACAGAACAACGGAGGGTATTCAAACCCCGGATTGCTTTGGGAATTTAGGGGTCTTGAGTAACAACAACTGCTCAGGGGGTTGATATAAGCAGTCTGAATACTTATATCTCCTATATCTATTCCATAAAGAAATAGCTTCATTGAGGGTTCAAAAGTCGTTGTCCGACTCTACTTAAACTTAGTCCACAACATGAGCCTAGTTCACAAGTTCCCATAAACTTTGAACTAAACCATGGTATTTCCTCCTAAGTTTAAGCAAACGTTACTCGGATACTATCCCTCCCATCGGCTACCCACTTAACCAAAATGAATCGCTATTGCATCATAGCGTACCATTGCATCATGACTTAGGTTAAGCGCCTAACTAACATGTTATTGCATCATGATAAGTTTGCTACTCCTCGGACCAGATTAAACAACGTAATAGACATCCAGTTCATCAAAACATTAAGTCAAATTAAATTAAATTAATTTAAGAATGCTTAGTCGTTAGCACACAACAAACAAGCTATTGTTGTACCTGAACACGATAATATATCCTATATTTACTTGGAGGGAAATAACCAAAGAACCTTAACTGAGATAAGAATATCAAAAACAATCAATAATTTGAATGTAGAATTCACACACACACACTCACACACACACACACCACACACACACACACACATATATATATATATATATCACAATCCTAGGTTAACTATACAAGGAGATTTAATAAGCTTAGCATATAGTTTTAACATCTAATTCATACATAAAACATGTTTATTTAGCTTAATATATCATACATAACTATATAGTTGTCCTCACTTAATTTGATCAATCATTTGTTGCACAAATAAACTTGCTAACATAACTTCAACCTTTTCCATGGTTATCTCAATATCCATCTTCTGAAGATCTTCTTGTAGTTCCCTTTGAGTTGTAATAAGAGATTCCACATTCATTGGCTTTCTTCCTACTGAGTGCATCTGCTACAACATTGGCTTTTCCCGGGTGATACAAAATTTGAACATCGTAGTCTTTAATTAACTCCAACCATCTTCGCTGACGCATATTCAATTATTTTTGAGTGAAAAGTATTTCAAACTCTTGTGATCAGTGAATATCTTACACTTTTCACCAAATAAATAATGTCTCCAAAGCTTCAATGCAATACCACCGCAGCTAGCTCGAGATCATTGAATGGATAATTCCTCTCGTGGGGTTTCAATTGTCTCGAAGCATAAGCTATAAGTCGATTATCTTGCATCAAAACACATCTGAGTCCTTGAAGTGAAGCATCACTATAAATTATGAACTCTTCTTCATTAATCGGAAGTGCTAAAATTGGTGTAGAAACCAATCGTTCTTCAACTCAAGAAAACTTTGATCACAATCTTCATCCCAATCAAATTTCACATATTTCTTATCAATTTAGTTAATGGTGAAGCAATTTTGGAAAAACCTTGCACAAATCTTCTATAATAGCTTGCCAAACCTAGAAAGCTTCGTACTTCAGTGACACTTATAGTTGTGGCCAATCCAATACCGCTCTAATCTTTTCCGGATCAACAGATATTCCTTCCTTTGTAATGATATGTCCCAAGAATGCAACTTCTCTTAACCAAAACTTGCACTTACTAAATTTAGCATAAAGTTTCCTCTCTCTTAATCTTTGTAGAACAAGTTTAAGATGTTTCTCATGTTCTTCCATATTCCTTGAATACACCAATATATCATCAATGAAAACTATTATAAACTGATCCAGATAATCTCTAAATACCCTATTCATCAAATCCATAAAAGCTGCTGGGGCATTTGTCAAACCGAAAGGCATAACCATAAACTCAAAATGTCTGTACCTTGTTCTGAAAGCAGTCTTGGATATATCTTGTTGCTTAATCTTGAGTTAATGGTATTCGGATCTCAAATCTATCTTGGAAAATAATGCAGCATCTCTCAACTGATCAAATAAATCACCAATTCGAGGGAGTGGATACTTGTTCTTGATCGTCACTTGTTTAATTCTCTATAGTCTATACACATTCTTAAACTTCCATCTTTCTTCTTAACAAATAAAACCGGAGCACCCCAAGGAGAAATGCTTGGACGAATAAATCCTAAGTTTTGTAATTCCTCCAACTGGCTTTTCAACTCTTTCAACTCGGTCGGAGCCATACGGTATGGAGCCTTAGAGATAAGTGTCGTCCTTGGTATCAAATTAATCCCAAACACAATCTCTATATTTGGTAGTAAACCTGGTAATTCCTCAAGAAAGACATCAATAAATTCCTTTACTACTGGTACCATATCAACTCAGAGTTCTTCACTACTCATTGTAGTTCCCATATCCTTCTCCCACAACTCCATAGAATACATACTCTTCGGCCTCCTTCTTTCCAAAACATGAAACAATCTTCTATCTTCCAACTCAAAACTTAATTCTGCTTTATTACAATCTATCGTAACTTTATAAAGATTTAACCAATTCATTCCAAGAATCACATCAAAATCGATTAAAGGCAGAACTAACATATCTATTGGCATACTTTTATCAGAAATCACAACATCAACGTTTCTACATACACATGGCTCTTTGGATTGCACACCAAAAGGAGTATTTACACTCATCATTCTATCATACAACACTTCAGAAGACAAACCACACTCATTCACAAAACTTTCAGCAACACATGTATGAGTAGCACCAGTGTCAATCAATATATGCAGGATGATTTGCAATCTGTATTACCTGCCAGTGTATCAACTGAATGGCTTTCTCACACTGTTGTAGAGCAAATACTCTAGCAATTGTCATTCCCTTTCCAAAGTTCGGTCCTTCATTCTTAGGCTTATCTTCACAATTCGCCATGTGATGACCTCTTTGTTGACAATAAGCACAAAAAATAGGCTTCAATTTAGGATCAGGACACTCAGAAGCTTTATGACCTATTTTTCCATATGCAAAGCATGCTCCAGGAGTCCATTTATATTGAAATGATTCATAAGGCCCAAAACATATAGGACACCGCTTATCAAATGGAACAAAAGGCACATAAGTCTTCACTGCTTGTCCTGAACTTGGTTTCTTACCCAGAAATGGTCGCTTGCCTTAGCTAACATTGCCAAGCCTTAAATAAAGAGTGTATAATATCACCGATCTCTTGCCCATAAATGTAGCACATCTATCCTTCTTAGCTTTATTTTCATTGATAATTTGTTCCACTAACTTTGCTTTGATTACCACTTTAGACAGTGTTGATAACTGAAACTTCTTGACCTTACTCTTGATTTCCATGTTCAAGCCATCTTGAAACTTTTGAACCTTCATACTCTCGTCATTATAATTTGTGCCCACAAACCTAAGCAATCTACAATATTCTGCATGATATTCTTCAACAATTTTATTCCCTTACCTTAGACTTAGCCAACTTGATATCATTTGCTCTCTCACTATAGATGGAATGTATTGCAAGAAAAAGGCTTCCTTAAATCTGTTCCATGGTATTGGTCTTACATATCCTTCACTATTCAATCTCCACCAAGTATATGCATCTCCCTTTAGCATATATATAGCTAAGTCAACTTTCCTATGCTCGGATACTTCACAAGCTCTACTATTCAACCTTCAGTTCTAGTCGGATCCAAAGAAGTTCCATCAAAATCAGGTACCAATCTGACAAAATCATGCAACTTGACTTGATCATTCCGGTCTTCCACTTGTACATGTTGTTCTTGTCTCACAGTTAGTGGATTATATTGTTGTATAAATTGTTGTTGTTGTTGATACATCATTTGTTGATACTGTTGAACTATTACAAACATATCCCGAAACATAGTGAACACATTATTCGGATCTCCTATAGGCATCTGAGGCATAGTTGGATATGCTGGCATTTGAGGACGTTTTGGATTTGGTGCAGTAGAAGCCGAAGCCGGTGATGGAGTCGAAGTAAAAGCTGGAATACTAGTTGACACAGAAGTTAAGATAGTAGACTGAGAAGGAGGTGGCATACGCTTTCTTTCTGAAAACTGTCGAGTTACTCTTCTTGACCTATCCATCTTTAAACAAACATATAACATATATATGACATATAATAATTTTGCAATGTCAAATCAACATCAAAGCAATTTATAAACAAAATAAGCATTCAAACAAAATACCAATGCAAACAAGTCCTATACGTATCCAACTAAACTCACCGCACTAAGGTCAGTCACTACTATTTAATCAAACAATTTCATAAACATAGCTTTGATACCATCTGTAAAGACCCAACCTACTAAATCCTGAGATTTAGAGTACCGAGTCCCCATCCACATATAACATTTTCACATTATATGTAAGGTTGTCCTAAAACTAACAGTTTATGAGAATTGTTTGATCAAATCTACTAAAACTTTATAAACAACCTTTAACAAAACAAGATTGCTAATAAAGCAATCTATACATATATATATATTATACACATCATTTGTACAAAGTTAGTGTCTATACAAGACACTACAAAAATTACAAGTTTTTCTTAGTACAAAAAATAACCCTAAGAGATCTTAAGGTCTTTACATTTCAAGCTTATCTATCAAGCCTTCTATATAGGGAATTTTTCTTTTAAACAAAAGCTTCTCCGAAATCCAGGGGCATTCAAGTCCTATTCATCCCACTCATCCATGAATCTCTCAAAGTTTGACCCGTAACTCAGATCATCATATAACTTATCCCCATTACTTGCAAAGCAGCAAAAGTGAGTCAAAGGCCCAGTACACAATAACAAAATACAAGAAAAATTTATCAAGCAAACTTAACTTATCCCCATTACTTGCAAAGCAGCAAAAGTGAGTCAAAGGCCCAGTACACAATAACAAAATACAAGAACAATTTATCAAGCAAACTTAAATCAAATGGAATGCATCAATGAATCAAGTCATTATCTTATTAATTTTTCTTTTGCAGAGCAACAGGAGGGTATTCAAACCCCAGGATTACGCTCTGGGAATTTACGGGTCTTGAGTAATAGTAACTGCTTAGGGGATTGATATAAGTAGTTCGAATACTTATATCTCCTATATCTATTCCATAAAGAAATAGCTTCATTTAGGGTTCCAAATTCGTTGCCCGACTCTACTTAAACTCAATCCACAACATGAGCCTAGTTCACAAGTTCCCATAAACTTTCAATTAAACCATGGTATTTCCTCCTAAGTTTAAGCAAACGTTACTCGGATACTATTCCCCCCATCGACTACCCACTTAACCAAAATGAATTACTATTACATCATAGCATACTATTGCATCATGGTAAAGTCATTGCATCAGGACTTAGGTTAAGCACCTAACTAACTTGTCATTGCATCATGACAGGTTTGTTGCTCTTCGGACCAGATTAAACAACGTAATAGACATCCCGTTCATCAAAACATTAAGTCAAATTAAATTAAATTAATTTAAGAATGCCTAGTCCTAGCACACAACAAACAAGCTATTGTGTACCTGAACCCGATAGTATATTACTATATTCACTTGGAGGGGAAATAACCGAAGAACTTTTAACTGAAATAAGAATATCAAAACAATCAATAATTGAATGTAGAATTCACACACACACACACGCACATATCACAATCCTAGGTTAACTACACAAGGAGACTTAATAAGCTTAGCATATAGTTTTAACATCTAATTTATAATAAAACATGTTTATTTAGCTTATATATTCATTAGAACAACCTTAAAGGATATTTTAATAAGCTTAGCATATACTTTTTGAAAGAAGAGATGAGCAAGAAAGGAGATGGGATAAAGACGGTTATGTTGACTCAAGCATGCACTGAAGCCTTAAAGGATGCACTTTCTCCTAAATTGAATGATCCAAGGAAATTCACTTTGAATTGCACCATAGGTGATACTCAATTCAAGAATGCATTTTCTGATTCAGGTGGAAGTATCAATTTGATACCTTTCTTTGCGGTTAAGAAATTAGGATCGGGGGATGCAATTAAGCAAACTGTGAGATGACAATTTAGTTGGCTAACTACTATATTAAAAGACTTAGAGGGATGATCGATGATGTGCTATTAAAAGTGGACAAATTCATATTTCCTATGGACTTTGTAGTGCTAGATATGGAAGAAGATCCAGAGATTCCCTTCATCCTTAGGCACCCATTCATGGCCACTGCTGGAGCTTTTATTAAGGTGAAAAATAGCAAAATGGTGTTGAGGATTGAAAATAGAGAGTTAAATGTGAATATCATGAAATACTGGAAAAAGAACCCTAAATACACCAAGGCTGACACAATGCTTGAAAATTCAAGAGTAGAAGCTTGCAAGAGAAGAAAAGAGGATGACAAAAAGTCTAGTCAATTTGATGCTCCTTGAAGAAGAAAGTTAGAAAGTTACACTGAGACTATAAAACAAGCGTTGGATGGGAGGCAACCTACCATTATCTTTTTCTTGTAAATATTTCTCTTTGTTTTTGTTTTTTGTCTGCTGCTTTGATGCTTGTGCCCTTTTTGTGTAGATAAGAACAAACGGGAGCTAAAGAACATAATTGTAGACCACAAGAGCATAGACTCACAAGATGGATTAATTGGAAACCTTCTCTATTACTATAACGGTTGGAACTCAAAATGCATCAATTTTTCAAAATCGAGGAAGTACGATTTTTCCTTTTCTCTTTTATCTTTATTCTTTCCTATTTTGAGCTGAATGAGAAATAATGATGACACTGTTCAATTTAAGTGTGAGAGAAGGGATAATGTGATATGGAGAATGCAATTGAGTATATATGTCTAGTGATGTCTGAATTGTTGAGTTATTGTATATATGTGACATCTGAACTTGAATTGTTCATCCATGCTTTAAACTTATAATTTTTCTATAGCATTATATGGCAATTTTAGGCCAAATTTTTTCAAAAATTTTTATGAAATCTAGAGATTGTGCCCAATGTTGTTGATGACATCTTTAAAAGAATGTGAAGAATTGACTTACTAAGGTGCCTTACTCTCTTGCTGTTGTAATTAGAATACTTAGTTGACACTAAGTAGTCAAATCTTTAAGGAACAAATTTACCTTGTATTTAGCTTTGGAATTAGTAAAAAATAAACAAGTCCACTTCTAGGAAAAAATTAACTTGTATATAATCTTTTGAGTTGTTTTGAACATTTCAACACTTAGTGAAAGAGGTAGAAAAACTATTCACTTAGTGATCATTTATTAAAAAAAAAGTCTTAATTTTGTTATAGCATTCAAAAGGAAAAAGAAACAAGCATAGTCTTTACTCCAATAACTTAGATAATTGAGCCAAGAGTATCTAAACTTGAATTTTAGAGTGAGGAAGAGTCTATATGGATCACTTTAAAACCTAGTCACTTGGGTGATGAGCCTGGGATGTGCCGACTCAATGAACTCACTATAACGAGAAGAGAGAAAAAGAAAAAGTTCAATACATGAACTTTGAAAATATATACATATATATGTATATATGCTTGTATGAATCAAAAGATGATGAATGCAAAAGCACCAAATGAAATAAGACTTATAATAAAGAGGGAGAAAATCTAGGGAAATAGTAGATACCATATGCTTTCACTCTGTATTGCAAGAACTATATACTTGCTAATGTCTAATGAAGTTTAAATGGGTGTTTTTCCTTATTAGATTGAGTATTTACTTTTGGATAAAAGGTTCTTTTGTTAAACACTGGGATTAAAGTTTGTTTTGTCTAGATTAGCTACCAAATTTTGATTGTAGTAATCTAATTACATATACCCCCAAAGAACCCTGTAGCCTCAATTGCATGAGAATAAGTAAAACCAAACCTCTTAATAGCTAAATCAGCTTGAGTTCCACTTACTATTGAGTCCATTAATAGTAGTAATCCAATACACTAAACTATAGTAATAGATTAAGCCACTTGAATAAACTCCTTACTTATAGCACCTTAGCAATTCCAAACAAGCATAACCATCATAAAATAAAATAGAGAAGAGGATAACATTCAACCAGTTAAGCATCCACATCATTTTCCATCTCGTGGAAGTCATATGAATTATAGGACTAAGTACCCTTAGCTCCATACAAAGACAAATCATCAAGGAAGTCCTCTTTATGTCTTGATTTCAAACTAGCCCCTTTTATAAACCCAACCTATTTGAATTTCAAATTGTTCTTAACATATGAGGTAACCTCCTAGCTTATTCTAAATGATGAAGAATGGAGGGTTTGGAAGAAAGATCCATCACCACATTACTCGACTGCGCTTTTTGTGGAGGAGTACAGGGGAAGGGTGTTCAAGAACCACAATAGGTGAAGTTCACTATTTAGAATACTAGAAATACTTTTCAAACAATTAAATGGTGTAATTGATAAAGGCTTGGGGTTAGTTGACACAAGTTTTGGGGCTTGGTTCAAAGTACTTCAGCTTAAGTTTAAGTCAATATTTTCTTTGTTCATAGAAGGCCTTATAATGGCAGGGCTTAGAACATGTGGGATGGACTTTTAGGGATAGCATTGCTCGGCTTAGGATTAGATTTACCTTTGGCCCGTGAGGATTCCCCTTCAACATAGAACTTTTTATTCTATAAAGGAACCAATCTTTCACATGATCACATAATCCAAACTATTATTGTTCCACCATTAACCTCTTCTTCTAGGTTCTCTTCTATATCTGCAAGGATATTGAATCAAATTATAGATTAACTCTTTCTTTCCTTGATTTCCTTTTCATATATATCTGCTCTTAAAATTCTTCTTCCTTCCTTTTTTTCAGAAGCATGCATTTTGGAAACGAAAGCAACATTAACTTTCTCATAACTATACTCGTTTTGATAAATGGAAAACTATTTTCTCTTTCTTTTTCTGATTTAATCATTAAGGAACTTTCCTTTGCCACATCTATTTTAAAACTATAGGTTTTGCTGATATGACCATACCGACCGCAATGATAATAGATGAATAATAAATCATCGTACTCCATAGGTTGGATTCTACCATCAACACATACTTCCCAAACCAAAGGCTTGTAGAGATCCAACTTAGTAATCATTTTAGCAAACTTTCCACTCTTAGACTCCATAGTATTATAATCAATTTTGATGTACTTACCAACAGTAGAGCTAATGGCTTAAGAAACCCTTTTTTATAATATTGAAATGTTAAATTAAGGACACACACCAAAGCTGCTATCAATAAGATAATCTTATTTTTAGTGCTGTTATAGGCTGTAAAAACATATATGTAAAATAGTATAGAATATATTCTCTAGATATTGACCATTGACTAGTCATAAATATTAGTCAATATTTATTTAACTTCCTTTTTTGGTTCCTTAAATATTGTATATATGTAACCCTATAGATCAATAAGATATACAACAATTTTCTCTGATAATTTCTTTTTGTGTTAAACTTTACATGGTATCAGAGCAAGGTTCTGCATTTCTGCATGTTGATAAATGCCAAGTTTTGATCTTTAATAATATTTTGAGTTATATTGTGGATTGTGAATTGTCGGTGGAGTTTTCGCTGATTTCTGCTGAATTGAGAAATAAGGGTTTGTGTTGTGTTGTTATTATAACATCTGTGATTTGGAGGAAATTGGAGTATTGTATTGTGTGAGGCTTGGAGGCTAGGGTTTTGTCGTACACAAGAAAATTACACATCATTGTTTTGCTCTTTTGAGTTTGTATTGAAGTTATGGGAGAAATAAAGGGTATAAAATCTTGAGTGATTATGTGTCGCTATTATCATAAGCCGAGCATATGAAGTGTAATTGTAGAAAATTGAAGAATAAGAATAAGGGATTTCAATCAACACATGTTACCTCTTCCAATAATGCTTCTGGAAAATCTATTATAGTTTCCGCGGATGAATATGCTAAATTCTTACAGTATCAAGAATCGTTAGATTCTTCTTCTACTTCTATTACTACCATTGCTGAATCAAGTAAACAAAACACATGTCTTGTCATAATGTTAATTTGTTATCTACTTTCCAACCTCATACCTCTTCCTCTTCCTCTTCCTCTCTAGTCACTTTAGCTAATGGGTCAACATTTCATGTTCTTGGATCTGGCACAGCTAATCCAACTCCATCAATTCATTTATCTTCTGTTCTAAACTTTCCTGATTTATCCTTCAATTTAATTTTTTTTAGTAAGCTCACCATTTCATGTTCTTGCATCTCATTTTTCCCTGACTATTTCTTACTTCAGGATCTTTTGACGGGGAAGACAATTGGTAAAGGAAATGAATTTGGGGGTCTCTACATTCTAGACACAAAGGTACCACATTCTATTGCTTTCTTTGGAGTTGTAACCCCTTTTGATGCACATTATCGATTGGTTCACCCATCTCTTTCTTTATTGAAGAAACTTTGTCCTCAGTTTCACAGTTTGGAGTCATTACATTGTGAGTCTTGTGAGTATGCAAAACATCATTGCATTAGTTTAAGTCCTATAGTCAATAAACGAGCGAATGCTCCTTTCGAGTTAGTCCATTCGGATGTATGAGGTCCTTGTCTAGTGGTATCTAAAACTGGATTTAACTATTTTGTCTTCTTTGTTGATGATTACTCCCTTATGACTTGGTTATATTTAATGAAGAATCGCTCTGAGTTATTCTCTCATTTTTGTTCTTTTTGTGCTGAAATTAAGACTCAGTTTAACGTTTTAGTACAAACATTGCGAAGTGATAATGCTAAAGAGTATTTATTTGAATCATTTCAATCTTACACGATTAAAAATGGAATTATTCACCAAACTTCTTGTGTAGATACACCATCTCAAAATGGTGTTGCTGAGAGAAAGAATAGGCATTTGCTTAAAACTTCCAGGGCTTTGTTGTTTCAAATGCATGTCCCCAAACACTTTTGGGCCAATGCTGTGTTTACAGCTTGTTTTTTAATTAATCGTATGCCTTCAGTTGTTCTGAATGGTGAGATTCCATATCATACTCTTTTCCCGAATATACCTTTGTTTCTTATTGAACCAAAAATATTTTATTGTACTTGTTTTGTTCGTGATGTGTGTCCTCAAGTTACAAAACTTGATCCCAGATCATTAAAATGTATTTTTCTTAGGTATTCTCATGTTTAGAAGGGATATAGGTGCTATAGTCCTATGCTTGATAGGCATCTGGTGTTGATTGATGTAACTTTTAGTGAGGATACCCCTTTCTCTCCATCTTTTGACAATGCAAGTCAGGGGGGTGATGATGATTTGTTAATCTATACAGTTATATCCACTACTTCTACTCCTAAACCTCCCTTTCAGGTCTACACTCACAAACAACATGTTTCTAAACAAGCTCATGATACATGTCCTGAACCAGCTCCTTCGTCATTAGATTCAATCTCCAGGGATGACCTTCCTATTACCCTTTGCAAAGGTAAACGTTAGTGTACCTACCCTATTTCTTCTTTTGTGTCTTATGATCACTTATCAGCCTCCTCTTATTCCTTTGTTACATCTATTGACTCTATCTCTATTCCCAAAACTATTCGTGAAGCCTTATCCCATTGGGGATGGTGTAGTGCAATGATAGGGGAGATGAATGCCCTTGATAAAAATGGTACTTGGGATTTGGTAGATTTACCTGTAAGGAAGAAGGCTATTGGATATAAATAGGTTTTTAATATTAAAGTAAATCCTGATGGCTCAATTGATCGATTGAAAGCTCGTCTTGTTCCTAAAGGATATACCTAGACTTACGGAATAGATTATTCTGATACATTTTCTCCTATTGTTAAGTTAACATATGTTATATTATTTATTTCCATGGCGGCAGAGCATCACTGGCCTCTACATCATTTAGATATCAAGAATGTCTTTTTACATGGAGATCTTCAAGAGGAAGTGTATATGGAGTAACCTCATGGGTTTGTTGCTCAGGGGGAGTCAGGAAAGGTTTGTCATCTTCGCAAATCACTATATGGTTTGAAGTAGAGCCTTCGTGCTTGGTTTGGAAAATTTAGCCAAGTAGTTGAGAGATTTGGGATACAGAAAAGCAAGTTTGATCACTCTGTATTCTACAAAAGGTCTACAGCTGGTATTATTTTGTTAGTGGTCTATGTGGATGATATCGTCATTATTGGCAATGATGCTGTAGGTATTACATCTCTCAAATCCTTTCTTCATAGTCAATTTCAAACAAAGGATTTAGGGATGTTGAAATATTTTTTAAGTATAGAAAAAATGAGGAGTAAGAAGGGAATTTTTCCATCCCAAAGAAAATATGTACTTGATTTATTATTCGAAACAAGAAAATTGGGTGTTAAACCATGTAGTACACCAATGGTTCCTAATTTGCAATTAACAAAGGAAGGCGAGTTATTTGAGGATTCTAAAAGATATAGACAATTGGTTGGGAAATTGAACTATCTTACGGTTACCCGTCCAGACATTACATATTCAGTTAGTATTGTGAGTCAATACATGTCATCTTCAACTATTGATCATTGGGTTGCTGTAAAGCAAATCTTGTGCTATTTAAAAGGGGCACCTGGACGTGGTATCTTGTATAAGAATCATGGTCATACTAGTATTGAGTGTTTTGCAGATGTTGATTGGGTAGGATGTAAGGAAGACAAGAGATCTATTCCAGGTTATTGTGTTTTTGTTGGTAGAAATTTAGTTTCGTGGAAAAATAATAAACAAAATGTTGTATCTCGACCAAGTGCAGAATCAAAATATAGAGCTATGACACAGTCAGTGTGTGAAGTAATGTGAATATACTAGCTCTTAAATGAAGTAGGACTCAATATCTCACTTCCTGTAAAGTTGTGGTGTGATAATCAGGTCACTCTCCATATTGCATCAAATTCAAATCTAGTGTTCCACGAATGAACTAAGCATACTGAGATTGATTGTCATTTTGTTCGTGAGAAAATTTAGCAAGGGTTAATTTCTATAAGGTTCGTGAAAACTGGAGAACAATTAGGAGACCTCTTTACAAAGGCTCTAAATGGGGTTCGGGTTGATTATCTTTGCAACAAGTCAAGCATGATTAATATCTATGCTCCGACTTGAGGGGGGAGTTATAGGCTGTAAAAACATATATGTAAAATAGTATAGAATATATTCTCTAGATATTGACCATTGACTAGTCATAAATATTAGTCAATATTTATTTACCTTCCTTTTTTGGTTCCTTAAATCTTATATATATATATATATATATATATATACTGATAAGTGTCTTTAGATCCTAATTTTGGAGCTATTTGAACATTCTTGTATGTAATTTTTGGATTTCATGGAGAAAAGGACATTAATTTTGTGAAAAATTCATTTCTTGGCTTAAAGATCATATTGGAAGTTTTTATGATGGTTCAAAGGAAATTAAAGCAAATTAAACAAGTTTGAATCAATTTTGTTCAAGAAGGAAGTTTATGTTTTCATCCTTTTGTTCATCCTTGGCAGGGAAGAACTGGGAGGAAGAGGTCAGAATGCAAAAGAGAATTTTAATCTTCATCCTTACCTTCATCCTTGGCCAGGAAGGACGCGAAGGATGCGAACAGCAGCTACACATGAAGAAAAGATTTCAGCCTTTTATTCATCCTCGCCCAGGGCTGACAGTCGAGGAAGACATCAGAATGCTTTTAAAACAAGTTTTAGTTATTTTTGCCTTCATCCCTGCCCCGATCCTGGCCAGGATGACACCTGAGGATGAACTGGATTTTTCCAAAAGTATAAATAGAGCTCTGTTTTCTTGTTTTATAACTTTTAGATCATTTTCTTAGGCTCTAAAACAGAAATTACGAAGGAAATTACGAAGGATTTGCTAGGGCATCCATTGAAGATCTCAAGACATCAATTAGGGTTTATTCTTTCTATCATGATTCTTTCTATTTCCTCTAGATCTTTTGTTCTTATTTGAATCTCATGGAGGAGTAGATTCTTATACTCTTCATCTTGTGAAACCCTAACCATACGAATTGAATGTCTTTTGATTATGAATATTCATGCTTTGTATCTATTCATGTGATTCAATAGTCTTGTGATTGATTGTGCACAAATTAATTGCATGTTTGATTCTTATTGGATTGAAAGAGGTTTCATTCAATTAGATAGATCTTCATGAATAGAGGAATTGCTAATTTCACCTAGAGGTAGGGAAATTACGATTTTCTGCTATAAAGAATTTAATTCTTGTTCAAGGATCATGATCTTTAATGCAATCTATGTGATGTTAGTAAGGGAGAGGTCTCTACTATCTCATTTAGGGTTAGGAATTGATTAACTCGAGGGAGGAATTGATTTACTTGTTGAGATCCCGCAGTACAAAGCATGAATGATTCATTAATCAATCTTTTATCATAAGAACTTTAGGTTAGGGTGGATCAAGGTGGAGAGTATGTCTTGTGATTGAATTCATCTTTGAAAGCAAACATTAGTTGATCTTAGAGCTTGTTAATTTTTCTGCTTAGTAGTTAATTGTAGATTTCTCTCCAAAATTTAGGCTAAATAGTAGAGAACCGGTAATACTAGTACTTGTTCTTCAAAATCCCTGAGGACGATACCCTAAAATCTATGCTACATCGAATAGGTGCGCTTGCCTAGCTTTGATCGTAGATTTAATCGGGTTTACAATTTTAGAAATTAATACGATCGGTAAAACATCATCAAGTTTCTTGGCGCCGTTGCCGGGGATTTTGAAAAGCAATATTAGGAAAAGCCATATTATCTACTACTTTAGTCATTTTTTTTTTTATTTTCTTCTTCTCCTGCTGTTCAATAATTCTGATTAGTTCTTTTGTTGTTATAGGTGTATGACAAGGAGCCTTCCGACAGATCTTCTCGATTTAGACCCTGAAATCGAGAGAACATTCCGTAAAACTAGGAAGAATACATTGCTGAACATTTGAGCAACATTCAGATTAAGCAAGAGGAAGAACAAGTCATGGCTGGAGAATATCCTAAAACCAACTTAGAGTATTCAAGGCCTACTCTTGATGGCACCGGTCCAACTATTGTGAAGCCTCCCATTGGGGCTAATAACTTTGAAATTAAAGGTGTTGTCATCCAACTTTTGCAGCAATACTGTCAGTTTGATGGACTTCCGGATGAGGATCCACATGCACATATCCAAAGTTTCTTAGAAATTTGTGAAACTTTTAAAAGCAATGGAGTTGCTGATGATGCCGTGCGTCTTAGACTTTTTCCTTTTCATTGAGAGGGAAAGCTAAGAATTGGTTGACTTCCTTAGGAGCTGGAACTATTACTAGTTGGGAGGATATGGTTAAACAATTTTTGGATAATTACTTTCCTCCATGTAAAACAGCCAAGCTAAGGAATGATATCTCTTCTTTTGTTCAAAATGATTCAGAAACTTTGTATGATGCATGGCAAAGGTGGAAGGAATTGTTAAGGCGATGTCCACATCATCAATTACCATCATGGATGCAAGTGCAAACCTTTTATAATGGTTTGAACACAACTACAAGGCAACTAGTGGATGCCTCAGCTGGAGGTACTTTGAATTCTAAGACACCGGAAGAGTCCTTGAAGCTTTTTGAAGATATGGCAGAAATAATTACCAATGGGGAAATAACCGAGGCAAAACAAAGAACAGCTGGATTGTATGAGGTAGATCTCATGACCTCCATTGTTGCTAAAATGGATGCTTTGAGTAAGCAAGTTGCTAGCATCAAGAACACATCAAATCCTATAAACCAATTTGGAGAATCATCGGAAGATCATAGCAACTTCTTTGATCATCAGGAGCATGTTGATTATTTGGGAAACCAAAATAGGCAACAAAATAATCCTTATAGCAACACATACAATCCGGGTTGGCGCAATCACCCCAATTTCAGCTATGGTAATGCAAATCCTCAAAGGGCTAATTATCCACCTCCGGGATTTCAAAGATCAAATCAACCTCCACTTCAACTTCCAGCTCCATCTCCACCTCAACCTTTGCTGCAACTTCCAGCCCCACCTCAACCAGAAAAGAAATCAAATCTGGAAGAATTGTTGACCAAATTCATTCAAGGCTCAGAAGCAAGGCATAGGAACCAAGAAGCTTCCATCCACAATCTTGAAATCAAATTGGTCAAATGGCTAAGTTGTTATCTGAAAGGCAATTGGGTTCTCTTCCTAGTAACACCGAGCCTAATCCAAGAGAGCAAGCAAAGGCCATCACCTTAAGAAGTGGAAAGGAGTTGCAATCTGAAAAATCACAGGAGCAAGAAAAAGAAGAAGTTCCAAAGCTAAATCAGAAGAATTGAAGCAAAAAGAAGTGGAACCAGCAAAGAAATCATCATCCCTGCTGTGAAGGAGTATGCACCACGGATTCCTTATCCTTCCCGCCTCAATCAAACAAAGGACAAAGAACAATTTGGTAAATTTCTTGAGCTTTTTAAGCAATTGCATATTAATATTCCTTTTGTTGAAGCTCTTTCACAAATGCCAAAGTATGCTAAATTTTTAAAAGATCTCTTGTCCAATAAGAGGAGATTGGAGGATGTTGCTACTGTGGAAGTAGGAGCTAATTGTTCATCCATTATTCAAAATAAGCTTCCACCAAAACTTAAGGATCCGGGGAGTTTCACAATTCCTTGTGTGGTTGGTGATATCACTGTTGATAAGGCTTTAGCGGACTTAGGAGCTAGTATCAATTTGATGCCCTTTTCATTCTTTAAAAAGCTAGGTCTTGCAGAACCAAAACCTACTAGGATGAGTTTACAACTTGCTGATAGATCTTTGAAAATTCCTAGGGGAATCATTGAGGATGTTTTGGTCAAAGTTGGAAACTTCATCTATCCGGTTGATTTTGTGATCCTAGATATGGATGAGGATAGGGATGTTCCTTTAATTTTAGGAAGACCTTTCCTTGCAACAGCCAGGGCATTAATTGATGTAGAGAAAGGAAAGCTTACTTTGAGGGTAGGAGATGAAGACTTAGAAGTGAAGATTGCCCAGCTTGAAATATCCAATGAGTATGGATGATTCATGCTATGCAATTGATGTGGTTGATTTTTCAGTAGAGGAGCATCTTGAAGAAATTTTGTGTAAGGATGAGTTACAATTGAGCTTAGTGCATGAAAGGAAAGGATGTAATAAATTCAGAGGTTAATTCAATGATATCACAGCTTAATTCAACAAAAGAAATTACACCTCAAAATGAATTTGAAGAATTGAAAAAACAGAGTGAAGCAAGACTTAAAACATCCATTGAAGAGCCTCCGGTTTTGGAATTGAAACAACTTCCAGATTATCTAGAGTATGCTTTTCTAGCAGAAAATTCCAAATTACCGGTTATCATTGCTTCGGATTTGTCTTGTGAGCAAAAACAACAGCTTTTGAAAGTTCTTCAAGCACATAAGCGAGCCATTGCTTGGAAAATTTCTGATTTAAAAGGAATAAATCCATCTTTTTGTACACATAAGATTTTGCTTGAAGAAGGTTTCAAATCTGTTGTGCAACCTCAAAGGCGGTTAAATCCAAATATGAAGGAGGTTGTCAAGAAAGAGGTGATCAAATTGTTAGATGCTGGGTTAATTTATCCAATTTCGGATAGCTCTTGGGTTAGTCCAACTCAAGTAGTCCCAAAGAAAGGGGGAATGACTGTGGTTCCCAATGAAAAAAATGAGTTGATTCCAATGAGGACTGTCACGGGATGGCGAGTGTGTATTGATTATAGGAGACTCAATGATGCAACTAGAAAAGATCATTTTCCCTTGCCATTTGTTGACCAAATGCTTGAAAGACTTGCTGGACACATGTTTTATTGTTATTTAGATGGAATGTCTGGTTACTTTCAAATTCCTATAGCCCCGGAAGATCAAGAGAAAACAACTTTCACTTGCCCCTATGGCACTTATGCTTATAGGAGGATGCCGTTTGGGCTTTGCAATGCACCTGCCACTTTTCAAAGGTGTATGCTTGCAATTTTTGATGATTTGGTTGAAAATATTATGGAAGTCTTCATGGATGACTTCTCTGTTTTTGGTGATTCATTCAATGACTGTTTGGCTAATTTAGAAAAAGTTTTGATCCGTTGTGAGGAGACAAACCTAGCTCTTAACTGGGAAAAATGTCACTTCATGTGCAAGGAAGGTATTGTGTTAGGACATAAGGTTTCTCACAAGGGAATTGAAGTAGACAGGGCCAAGATAGATGTCATTTCACGGCTTCCACCTCCATCCTCTGTCAAGGCCATTAGAAGTTTCTTAGGGCATGCCGGTTTTTATAGGCGTTTCATAAAAGATTTTCTAAAATTGCCGGCCTATGACAAGGTTGTTGGAGAAGGATATGCCTTTTGATTTTAGTCAAGAATGCTTACAAGCTTTTGAACTTTTGAAGGAAAAATTAACAATGCTCCTATCATGATTACTCCGGATTGGAGTCTTCCATTTGAAGTCATGTGCGATGCAAGTGATTTTGCAGTGGGAGCGGTTCTTGGACAGAGAAGAGAGAAACATTTTCAACCAATTTACTACGCCAGCAAAACACTCAACAATGCTCAAGAAAATTACAACAACAGAGAAAGAATTGTTGGCGGTAGTTTTTGCTTTTGAGAAATTTAGACCTTATCTTATTTTGTCTAAAGTTGTTGTTTTTACAGATCACTCAGCTCTCAAGTTCTTGTTGTCCAAAACTGATGCCAAGCCAAGACTTATTCGATGGATTTTGCTTTTACAAGAATTTGATCTGGAAATTCGTGACAAAAAAGGAGCTGAAAATTTAGCCGCCGATCATTTATCTCGGTTGGAAAATCCATTCTTAGAGGAGCTCAAGGAAGATGATATTGATGATGTTTTTCCTGAAGAAAAATTATTTGCAGTTTATGAGCTTTTTAATGTTGAAACTCCTTGGTTTGCTGATTTTGCAAATTTTCTTGCTGCAGGGATCTATCCAAATGATTTCAATTTTCATGCTAAGAAGAAGTTCTTTAATGAACTCAAGCATTACTATTGGGAAGATCCTTTTCTTTTTCGTATTTGTGCAGATCAGATGATAAGGAGGTGTGTTTCTCATAATGAAGGTTGGAAAATTTTGAAGGACTGTCATTCGGGTCCAACCGGTGGTCATTTCAATGCTAACCGGACTGCTCATAAAGTGTTGGAAGCTGGTTTTTATTGGCCTACCATATTCAAAGATGCTCAACACTTTGTAGCTTCATGTGACAACTGTCAAAGAACAGGTAACATATCAAGGAGGGATGAAATGGCTCAAAATTACATTTTGGAGTGTGAAATTTTTTATTTATGGGGTATTGATTTTGTTGGGCCACTCCCTAATTCTTTTGGGAACAAATACATATTAGTGGCAGTTGATTATGTCTCTAAATGGGTTGAGGCACAAGCTTTGCCTACCAATGATGCCAGAGTAGTATGTAGGTTCCTAAAGAAGCTCTTTTCCCGGTTTGGAACTCCCAAAGCTATTATCAGTGACAGGGGAAGCATTTTTGTAATTCTCAGTTCGAAAAGATTTTGAGGAAGTATGGGGTAACACATAGAGTTGCAACATCTTACCATCCTCAAACCAGCGGTCAAGTTGAAGTATCAAACCGGGAATAAAGCGCATTCTTGAAAAGACAGTTGATCATCATCGTAAAAATTGGGCTGATAAATTGGATGATGCCTTGTGGGCGTATCGAACTGCTTTTAAGACACCACTTGGGACAACTCCTTATCGTTTGGTATATGGAAAAGCATGCCATTTGCCGTTGAAATCGAACATAAGCATATTGGGCAATAAGGCAGATGAATTTTGATTTAGCAAGTTCAGGGATCAAAAGAAAGTTGCAGCTTAATGAACTTGAGGAATGGAGGATGTTGGCTTATGAGAATATGAGAATTTACAAAGAAAGAATGAAAAAGTATCATGATTCTCATATTCGTCACCTAAGAAGTTCAAAGAAGGTGACAAGGTGCTGCTATTCAATTCTAGACTTAGACTTTTTCCCGGAAAGTTAAAATCTAGATGGTCCGGACCTTTCACTGTTAAAAGAATTTTTCCACATGGAGCAGTTGAGCTTACACATCCAGGGCATGATGATTTTAAGGTCAATGGACAGAGATTAAAGCTTTACTTAGGAGGTGAAAATGAGATTGGAAATCGAGAGGAGTTTAGACTCCTAGCACCAGATGTTTAAGCTGCAATTTTGTAAGATAAAGTCGAGCCAACGACGTTAAACAAGTGCGCTTCATGGAGGCAACCATGTCTAACTTTGGTGAGTTTTGTTCTTTTTGCTTTTCTTTGTTTTTCACCAATTTAAGTCCAAAGTTTGGTTAAAGTTGCAGGTGTGGATGTTTTGCACAATCAAGAGAAGATGAGAGTAAATTTTAAGTGTGGGGAAATTACAATTTGATAAATTTTGCTTCTGTATTCATCCTCCTACACATCCTTGGTCATGGAGAAGATCGGGATCAACTCAATGAAGCTACTGATCTCATCCTCACCATTGATCCTGCCCTAGGATGACGCTGGGGATGAACTTTTCAAGGCGTTAAAATGTGGCTTTTGTTTCCATCCCGGTTCCGATCCTGCCCTAGGTTGTTGCTGAGGATGAATTTGCTCTGATGTCTCATTTAGCTTCTGTTCGCATCCTCACTTCCATCCTGCCTTAGGATGATGGCCGGGCTGAATCCCAAGCATGCTACTGTTTCCATCCCGGTCCCGATCCTGCCTTAGGATGACGCTGAGGATGAAGTTGCCCTAGGGTTTTATTGAGCTACTGTTCGTATCCCGGCCTCGATCCTGGCCGGGAAGGAGGGTAGGCTGACTTCGGTCAGTTTAAAAAAAAATAAAAATAAAATAAAAAATAAAATAAAATAAAAATAAATAAATAAAATAAAATAAAAATAAATAAATAAAATAATAAAAAAAATAATACTAAAAAAATTATAACGATACGAAAAATTTACAATACATTCCGGTTTTTTAAAAAGAAAATTTTAAAAAAATAATAATAATAATAGAATAAAATAAAACTTTTTCGTTCTTTTCTGCATTTTATTTTTCCCTCTCATTCTTTTTACTCTCATTTACTTTTTCTCATCTTCTTATCTCTTCATTTTCGTTTTTAACATCTTGAGGATTTACTTGCCTTTGTCAACAAGTAAGCTTCCTTATTCTTTCTCTTTGTTTCGCTTCGTTTTTCTTCGGTTACATGCATTTATCTTCTGTTCGTGTTTCTTTTACTGATGTATTTTACTGTTTTAACTCTTGTACGTTAGTTTGATGTGGTTCAATGCTTCGTTCACTTAAGGATTGAAGTTTCTATGATCAGAATATTGCATGTTTGGGTTTTCTTTTTGTTGATTTCAGTTGTCCATAAAATCATTCTCGTGTTGAAGCTATGTCTCTAGGGTTTTTGTTGAAAATTTGATGCTCATGAAACTTAGGGCTTTTACTTGTTTCGTGAAATTACATGCTGCTTGGGCTTTAAAATGCAATTTGTTTTGGAAACTCTTGGCTATATTGTTCGAATATGGACTTAGTTTTTTTTTTCGGTTCTGTTTGGGAACTTTAAATTCCTCGCTGCTTTTGCTGTGTTGAGGGTATTCTCTATCTTGTTTGTACTTCCTTTTGTTCTTCGAAGTTTGTCCCCTATTTTCAGCATGATTTAATTCCCACACTTGTGTTCAAATTTGACATCCTTGTGTCTTCCATTTTGAATTGATGCTAATTGATGTTTTCTTTTTGTTTATCTGTGTTCTTCATCTTATCCAATGGTAAATTTTGGATTCATTTAAGCATGAATATCTTGGTTGTTTGCTGTTTCTCTAGTCTTTACTCTCATATCTGTGCCATTCTCTTTGATAGGTATGCGTACCAAGCGCGCTTGTATTAAGAAGGGCAAGCGTCCTATGGGGTCGCCAGAATCTCAACCATCCAAATCTCGCCAAAGAACTAGAGAGCCTTCACCACCATTACCAGCTGGAGTGGAAACTTTTTCTTACAGTGGTGGTGCTATTTCAACCCGTACATGGAGTCGGCAAAGAAAAGCTAGACTGGAGAAGCTGGAGTTTCACAATAATAAGCATTTAGATTGGCGGCTTCTTCGCGAATTTGGTATGGAAGACCGTGTTCGTCAGACTATTGCTATCGGTCCTTGGGCTCAGTTGTTTGAGATTAATGAGCCTGCTTATTCTGATATTACTATCGAGTTTTTATCTACTTTGGAGATTGAGCAACACTCTCGTACTCACAAGGTCGATAGTATAATCACTTTTCAGGTATATGGAAAGTCTTACAGCTTTCATTTATCCAAGTTTGGACTCTTTTTGGGTTTATATTCTGAAGCTGAGATTGATACGCCTGAATATCTTTTTATGCCTAATGATTGGCCTCCTGAGCAAAGTATGAATACTTTTTGGCAGCTTTTATGTTTTGATAAGCCTGTTAAATTTCTTCCGTCCAAATCCAAGATTTCTTCTATCAATGAGCTTACTTTGAAGGTGGTACATCATTTGTTAGCTCATACACTAGGGGGACGTAGTAGTAGCCATGGGATTGTTAGTTCCTTTGAACTGTTTTATATGTATATTATACGTAGGAACTACCCCATCAATGTCGGTGTGGAAGTGGCGTTGTTCCTTAAACGCCAAGCTACTGATCCTTGAGTAAAGGGGCTTTATTGTGGAGGGTACATTACCAAATTGCTTAAGGGTATGAATTTGTTTCGAACACCAGCACCTGGTACTCCATGTGTACAATCTGAGAGGATCTCTGATGGTCCATTTCATGGATATGGGATGTGTAAAATTGGTACTACATCTCCTCCCGCTTCTGGTCCTGCTAGTGTTTCCACTTTATCATCCTTACGGGATTATGAATTTCGTCGGCTGAGGAGAGAATTCCATGACGAGCGCAAGAAGGCTAAGCGCTTTAGGAAAGCTGTTTGGGGTTTTTTACAGTCATTGGCTACTTGTTGTTCACCACCACCACAGAATATACCTCATTATGAATCTTCTTCAGAATATGGTTCTGACTCATCTCCTGATCTTGATCCAGATAGCATTCGCATTGTTATGGATCCAGATGATGATGGTGGTGATGACCAAGATGAGGATGATGATAAGGCTTTTGATGATGCTGCTGCTGCAGATGATGATGGTGGTGTTGATCAAGATGGGGATGATGATGATGCATGATTTTGCATTTTCTTTTCTTTATTCTGTTTTTCTATAGTCTGTACTTTGTGAGCTCCCACTTTATGGGACGACTCTTATTTTGTTACTAGAACCATGTGTTTACTCTTTTTGGCCTTAGTATAATTTTTCTTGCTTTACCCTGCTGTTTTTTTTTTTTTTGGTTCTGTTTTTGTTTTTCTTGTAGGTGTTGACTTCTAACTTGGTCGGATCCTACTTGTTTGCTGCTGTTGATCAATTCTATTGCATTTTCTTTCCCTTTTGGTTCTGCAACTTCATGATGATATCTGCCCACAATCAGGGAAGTTACTTAGTGTCCTTCCTAATAATTTCTTTCTGTCCTTTTTCATTACTTGTGCTTAGTTAGGAAAGACATTAGGGACAATGTCTTGTTTAAGTGTGGGGAAGGGCTATTATAGAAGAAAGAAATTATTTGGGTCTTAAATTGAGCTTCATATTACATATGTGCTTGTTAATCAAAATTCCCCCATTTAAGAGTTTGCTAATGAGCTTTTAATGTTGATATGATGTAATATGTTAGAATCTTGAAATTATACTCATTTTTGTTTAGAAAGATAGCATTAAATAAAAAAATAAAATGAAAATGAAGAATAGTGACTTTGTGTGCCTTACTCACCTATTTTGAATTTAGTTTACTTAGTCAAAATTTTGAAATCAAATCTAAGTGAGGTAAATTTATTTGTCATTTAATGATTGAATTTAGATTTATGAAAAAGGTCAAAGTCCTTAGTTTAAAAGTTTAATGGTTGTGCTTCTAAGCTTGTTAGGAGTATATTTGCTTTTCAATCACTTTGAGAGCTGTTATAACTTTTTGTGAAAGGGGCATATGAAATCTATCACTTAGTGATTCTTCTTAAATAATCTCTAAAAAAAAAAAAAAAACAAATGAAAAAAAAAAGCCTATACTCCAATGACTCAAAAATTTGAGTTATGAGTATCCAAACTTGAATGTTAGAGTGAGTAGAGAGTTCTTAGGGGTCCCTTTAAAACCTGGTCACTTGGGTGACGAGCCCGGGATGTGTCGACTCGATGAACTCACTATCACAAGAAGGGTGGAAAGGCAAAAGTTCATTACATGAGCTTGAAAAAAAAATAATAATAATAAAAGCTGAAAAGAAGCGGGCAAAAACTCGTCCAGAGGTAAAGAAAAGATGGAGTCAAAAACCTCCCCCTCTGAAGGATTTAAAAAAAAAATTATTATTAAGAGATTTAAAAAAAAAAGAGGAAAAAATCTAGAAGAATGATGGATGCCATATACTTTCATTTAAGGTTTTTGAGTTTAGAGAGGTGATTGAACGGTTTATATACTTGCTAGTAAGTGGTGAGATGTGATCATGACACTTTTTGCTTTGTTTGAATTTGTATCTCCTTTATAACTTTGGAATCGGTTATTAAATGGCGAGATTAACAATTTGACTTACTTGGATTAGTTTTGAAATTTTGATTGTAGTATGCTAAGTGCAAATACAAATATGGTAGGTTTGAGCAATAGGCACCAATGAGTCACTTTAGCTTGATGGAATTTAAGAATGCTATGTTGATGTGAAATTTTCTGATGGGTATAATTGATGATAGATTCTTTTGTTTTTGTTTTGTTTGCTTGAGGACAAGCAAACGACTAAGTGTGGGGAAATTTGATAAGTGTCTTTAGATCCTTAATTTTGGAGCTATTTGAACATTCTTGTTATGTAATTTTTGGGATTTCATGGAGAAAAGGACATTAATTTTGTGAAAAATTCATTTCTTGGCTTAAAGATCATATTTGGAAGTTTTTATGATGGTTCAAAGGAAATTAAAGCAAATTAAACAAGTTTGAATCAATTTTGTTCAAGAAGGAAGTTTATGTTTTCATCCTTTTGTTCATCCTTGGCGGGGAAGAACTGGGAGGAAGAGGTCAGAATGCAAAAGAGAATTTTAATCTTCATCCTTACCTTCATCCTTAGCCAGGAAGGACGCGAAGGATGCGAACAGCAGCTACACATGAAGAAAAGATTTCAGCCTTTTATTCATCCTCGCCCAGGGCTGACAGTCGAGGAAGACATCAGAATGCTTTTAAAACAAGTTTTAGTTATTTTTGCCTTCATCCCTGCCCCGATCCTGGCCAGGATGACACCTGAGGATGAACTGGATTTTTCCAAAAGTATAAATAGAGCTCTGTTTTCTTGTTTTATAATTTTTAGATCATTTTCTTAGGCTCTAAAAACAGAAATTACGAAGGAAATTACGAGGGATTTTGCTAGGGCATCCATTGAAGATCTCAAGACATCAATTAGGGTTTATTCTTTCTATCATGATTCTTTCTATTTCCTCTAGATCTTTTGTTCTTATTTTGAATCTCATGGAGGAGTAGATTCTTATACTCTTCATCTTGTGAAACCCTAACCATACGAATTGAATTGTCTTTTGATTGATGAATATTCATGCCTTTGTATCTATTCATGTGATTCAATAGCCTTGTGATTGAATTGTGCACAAATTAATTGCATGCTTGATTCTTATTGGATTGAAAGAGGTTTCATTCAATTAGATAGATCTTCATGAATAGAGGAATTGCTAATTTCACCTAGAGGTAGGGAAATTACGATTTTCTGCTATAAAGAATTTAATTCTTATTCAAGGATCATGATCTTTAATGCAATCCTATGTGATGTTAGTAAGGGAGAGGTCTCTACTATCTCATTTAGGGTTAGGAATTGATTAACTCGAGGGAGGAATTGATTTACTTGTTGAGATCCTGCAGTACAAAGCATGAATGATTCATTAATCAATCTTTTATCATAAGAACTTTAGGTTAGGGTGGATCAAGGTGGAGAGTATGTCTTGTGATTGAATTCATCTTTGAAAGCAAACATTAGTTGATCTTAGAGCTTGTTTAATTTTTCTGCTTAGTAGTTAATTGTAGATTTCTCTCCAAAATTTAGGCTAAATAGTAGAGAACCGGTAATACTAGTACTTGTTCTTCAAAATCCCTCAGGACGATACCCTAAAATCTATGCTACATCGAATAGGTGCGCTTGCCTAGCTTCGATCGTAGATTTAATCGGGTTTACAAATTTTAGAAATTAATACGATCGGTAAAACATCATCAATAACCCTATGGATCAATAAGATATACAATAATTTTCTTTGATAATTTCTCTTTGTGTTTAAATTTTACAAGTGCTAAAGGGAGAGACCACGACTATACAGTTAGGTATTATCCCTTCAAAGTCCTGGGTCCCTCATGTAATCCTTTACCAAAGACAAATTCACCATGTAATACCCATTGTCCAGATCAATCACTTTAATGCCATACCGATGCCTCCATAGACTCATTATGTGATTACAAAGAACCTTATAGCCAATACTCTTTTCATTAATCTAAAAATAACAATCTTACCATGGACAGAGAGAGCAAATCCTATACCTTACCAAAGAACATGATTTCTATACATGACAAGTATCTAGAGTCCATTTCCTCATTAGCACCTTGCTTTAACAACATATCCTTGAAGGAAATCGCACCTCCATTGCAGCTCTATAAATCATTTCAATTCTTGACCTTCTTTGTCTATTGGTTTTCATCATCTTAAAGAAAGGGTGAATAGCGTTTCTCCAGAGAACCGAAGAGATCTATAATATGATTGTTGTTATATACAATCTTCTTATAAATGCTATATAAATTATTTATTACATCACAGATATTCCACTCCTATTTCCCATACTTCCAAGCATGCCTAGGTTATGCAATAAATTTCACATTTTTTTTTTATATTTAATCAACACATTTCCCACTTTCAATCTTTCTCTTGTACATCAATGTTATTGGTTTTCTTTTATTAATAGTTTTTATTTTTAAACTTCAAAGAATTTTTTTTAATTGGTAATAAAACCGCTTCCGCTCTATACATTTTCATACCCTAATTAAATAATACTACAACATGTTTTTTTCTTTCATGAATTCCTAAATTGTTCTAATTTTGAGTCATCACAAAAAAAAAAAAAAAAAAAAGAGAGAGAAATTGAATGTAACGATAAATATGGTGACAATTGAAGTGACTATGTTGCTAATAAAAGAGCGTAGGAAAAATGGAATTGATCAAACCATTTCATCAATCTAATTGGAAGAAAATGGATGACAAGTTCATCTTTTTTATATATGAAAAATCTAGGTATACTTTTGTGTGTATGAGTAAATTTATTTCCTTTTGAATTAAACTTTTTCTTTGTCATTGTATATTTTAATTTATCCATGGTATACATAAGTTTTACAATACATTCAATTTGTAAAAAAAATATAAAGTTTAATTTTAGCATTTAATCAATGCTTTTGAAATTTACAATCTCAAATTGTGAATCTCATCATGGATACATGTATAAGATTTGTGGCAATTTATTTACATGTTATTAAAAAATAAGAGTATATTATACTTATTCCATTCCATTGACTGGATTTACTTATAAAAGTCATTAAAGTTATACAATTTTACCAAATTTTACTATTTGCTTATGATAAACTTACAAAATGAAGAATAGATTTGACTATACATTTTTTAACCATTTCTATATATTTTCATATGTAGATGTATTTAATCCTTGAAAGTAGATGGAAAAAAATATCCTTGAAAGTAAGATAAAATTTAATTTTATCAGTGTCTTCCTAACTACCTCATTAACCTCAAGTATAATCACAAAATGCCATTAGTTGTAAAAAAATATGTACCAATAGTTTAATATTATCATCGAGAATTTGAAAAAGTGGAAATAATCTCTTCTTGTTTATAAAATAAATAAACTTTTTTCATACTACACTTTTTGTTCCTAATTATTATTTTATAAGTTGCTTTATATTTTATTTATATAGTCTAATGCTACTTCCTTTTCATTATTTTATGCACAATCAATAACATTACAGAAATTTTATATTTGAATGTATTTCAAATATATCGATCCTACTCTTTAGTAGTGTTTGGTTACGAGACAAGATAAACTTAACAATACGATACAATGAGTATTACACAGCACAATTCACAAATATTAAGTTTGGTATGCATAATATCGGACAAGTATTTTTGTACTGCGTATTGTTTGATATACATAAGTCTAGTACAAAAATGTTTTAAAAGGTTTTAATTATATGGTAAATTTGAGTTATCTAGTGAAAAGAGAATTTGTCTGACTCTCCATGTAATACTATTTTTCTTCAAATTTTTGTAATATTATTGAGGTCTGTTGTCCATTACTAAATCATTAATGACAATAATTAAATAAGGAACTAGGATTATCGTCCAAACTTACAAATTAAGGAAAACTAAACGCTCTCCCAATTATGCTAACATGGTATTCATTCAACTAAAGAAGGCAATTCAAGTATATCAGAACTATTTTATTCCATCAAATCAACCGGTAGGATTAGCTATTATTCCAATAAACACCGTGTTCTATTTGAGTAGATAATAATTAGGTTTCGTACAATTAATTATCTATTCTAGAATAAATATACTAATATAAATATAAATTAAATATATATAAATAATATAATAAATAAATGAAATTTATTTTTCTTTTTTTTCTTTATTGGCAAATCGAGTGATAATCAATCATCACTTTAAGTATAATGATAAAAAAAAAGAGCAAATCCATTTTTTTCCTTTTTTTTTTTTTTTTTGATTTAAGCATCCCAAGTAATTCAGTCTTATGGTTCTTCATTATCTGCATATGGACTTTTTTTCCTAGGTGCTCATTTTGTATGGGCTTGAACCCCCACTAGACAATATCTTTATCTTTGGCTATCTAATTAACATTCGTTACATGCTTATTATTTATACGATGTACGCGTTATTCTATTATTTTGTTATATATGTAATGAAAAATATAAAAGCTTGTTGAAAAATATGATTTTTGTTCTTCTCATATAATATATATGTATAATTAAAGTAAGAGGCCCAATACAAAACGCAAGAACCTCCGTGTAGCCATAAAAATTTGAGTTTTTTTTTTTTTTTTTTTTTAATCCTTTCAGTACCCAACACAATCACCCACGTTTCAAAAAAAAAAAAAAAAAAAAGCCGTCATTTTTCTTCCTTGATTTGCCAGTTACCACGGTCTACTAAACAGTACATGAGTGATTGACTAAAAAAAAAAAAAAAAAAAACAATACCAGACAGAATCGTCCAGTGAAGGCATTATTATGGACAAAATCAATGCACTGGAATGCAATTTTGACGCCAGACAATAAGTTGGAATAATCCGCAGAAAATTTTTATTCTCGGGTTTTTTTCTGATGGAATTCGTATTGGGTATATTTATATTCAATCGTAATCGTATTAATAAAATCAGTTTGATTGGTTGACTGTAAAAATATAAACCTAATAATTTAATGTCCGAAAACGCCAGGTAATATTTGAAAAAGTATCTCCTTGAATGTGAAATATTAGGAAAGATACAAATCCGATTATAATAATAAAAAAAAAGAGAGTAAAAGTCCGTTATTTTAAGCGACCTTATCATTAAAAGTTTCCACAGCATGGAAATGGTTGCGTGAAGTTTTTTAAGTCTGCAAAACGACACTAAGTAATAAATAAATGCTGAATGTCATGTTTTGTCCTTATAAATAGATGGTCACTTTATGGGATTAAATTAATTGGACATAACATCAATATATCGCGTGCGAATTTATATGTAATTTATATTGCTAGAAAATTTTTATATATAATATAATTAACTCATTTATATGATCATAAATCCTTCAAAATATATTCTAATATTTTCTGAGACCAATGGTATAATATTTTTTTTTCATTTTTTAAGACTATAAACTCGCGAATCAAATATTAGGAACACAATATTGGAAAAAATAAATACAAATGGTTGATTTAGATGTCACCTTTATATCTAAATAGCCAATATTACCTAATACATCTTTTCTCATTTAGGTTCATGATTAATTTTTCAAAGTATTTTTCAAGCGTTGCATTTTTCATTGGATTAATTTTTCAAAGATTTACCTCATAAATCTTTATATGGTCGTTGTCAATGTTCTCAAATATATTTAGCTTTTCTTTTTTTCCTCCTCCATTTTATTGGACGTGTCTGGATAAATAAATTTTTCAGTTTAGTTCAACCACTCAAATTAAACCATAAAAGAAAAAAAAAAAAAAAAAAAAAGAAGGAAAAACATAATCATTCTATCAATTCAATCTTTTCGGTTTAGAGATTAGGTTTGATCTGACTTGAATTTCTTTCCAGCTTAGAGAGGTTTTGCTTAAACCGTTGTTTGAATACCGACAACTATTGAATGTACGTGTATTTCTACACTCATGTCTTGGATCTTGTCTCATGTGTGTGCTGGCTTGTTAAAGCAATATAACCATGTTTCAACAAGATGAAAAATACGAATTTTCTTGTAATTTAGTCACATTTTCCGTCATCATTTATGTAAGAGGTCGGAGTTGGAAATCCCCACTTTATTATAATTGACCAAAAAAGGAAAAAAAAAGACATGATGTGGAATAAAATAATTATTCTTTGAAAGTCAATTATTATCTTATTTACTTGTGCAAATGAATTGGATATATTTATCACCAGTAATCTTTCTAATCTCTATATAGAGGGAACAAAAAAAATAATCTATTATATAGTTTTTTTTTATTACCTCTCTATTACCTCTCTATTTCCTCTCTAATGGAAATCAAAATTCAAAGGATATTACTATCTTAACCATAATAGTATACAAAACCCTCATTTTTAGATACAATTGTGTCATTAATTATTTATTTTATTGTTAAGATTTAGTAAATTATGTACAAATTCACAATGCAATTATATATAATATATATAACACATAATTTATGTTCTATAATGACCCGTATAAATTATTTAATTGATTTTTTTGTTTCACGATTTTCGATTCCTTTAGAAATGGAGCCAAACCATAGGAACCAACGGTTCCTAAGAACCGAAACCGGATTGGCTCCTACGGATCCGGTATCGATTCCATAATTTTTAAAATCTAGAACTAATGGTTCGGATCCGGTTTCAGACTCAAACCGAATTGTGATGGCGGCTATATGTATAGCCATAAATATATAAGGTTTTTTCTTTTTATCCTTTTTAGTACCCAACATAATCACCCACGTTTCAAAAAAGAAGAAAAAAAAGAGCCCTGATTTTAGGTCCTTGATTTGCCAGTTGCCGCGTTCTAAACAAGTTAATTCTTGACCTTGTGGCTGCTTTGCACCAATCGTGTACATGACATGAGTGATTGAATTAAAAAAAAAAAAAAACACAATGCCAGACAGAATCGTCCAGTGAAGGCATTATTGTGGACGAAATCAATGCACTGGAATGGAATTTTGACGGCCGGACAATAAGTTGGAATATTCAGCAGAAAATTTTTATTCTCGGGTTTTTTTCTGATGGAATCCATTAGAGGTCAGCACAGGATGGACTAAATGACGAATTGCTCCGAATCATTCTTGACGATTTTGTACCCAGAAATCACTCAATCGGGGATGGTTATGAACTGTCAGAAGACCCGCCTGTCTTAGCTATTCGTCCGCAATGATATAGTGGTTCTGTCGGATCGAAAACCGCTATTCCAGATCCGGAACTAGCTGTTCCGACCTGGCTAGTATAGAAATTAAGAAAAAAAAAAACACATACGGCACGAAATCTGGGAGGGAGCTTGGGCTATCACTAGGTTGCTACTGACATCTTCATAAGACTTGTCTACAGTTTCTTGATAAAGACTATATATATCCCATCTGACCTTTGTTTTATGAGATTAGGAGGGCGTATTTATATATTATTAATGTATTTGGTATAATATAAGGATAGAATAGACTTTTAATCTCCATTAATACACCGAATTGTATTAAACTTATATGCTAGGTCCCATGAATTATGGTTACACCGATTTGACCTAACTGCTAGAAGATCATGGTCCATATTAAACGAGTGGTAAAACATGATTATAAAGAATTTCATTTCACCAGATGATTCACTAAAGATAGAATGCAACGGGTCTTAATGTTTAGTTTTAAATACATATAATTTTATTAATATTATAATATGTAGATTTCTAAAATTTAAAAGTAGAAAATAAGATTGTCTTCGAATCTTATTTCTTATATATGAAAAATTTAGTAGAAGACATATCTATTTTTAGTCACACACCATTATATTTATTTTTTAATCAGATTAAACTAATATGGAAGGAGGTCAAGGAGAGGAACAACGATTAAGGGTTACTCCAGAATCATGAATTTGCATTTGATATAAAATGGTACAAGGACTATAACTATGTTCTTTGCACTTTTAATTGAGTCAATTATCGGCATAGGAAACCCAGGTAATTTCAATATGTTTCCCAGTATGGTAAGGAACATCATGCATCACCTTCTCTTGTACAATGGATAATATGTGTTCCTTAATTGTGTTTATTATTTTTTAATTATTATATTTTATTTGAAAAAAGTTTAATATTTATTTTGGACATAAATAAGTTGTAATTGCGTTTGTTAATTTTAACATTTTTTTTAATTTTTCGATTATTTAAAAAAAAACTGATTCACGGTTCTCGTGGAACCAAAACCGCTAAAACCGATGATTCTATAGAACCGTGAGCTATCCCGGCTCTGATGGTTCCGATTTGGTTCGAAACCGACCAAAACCATGCCGACCTCTAGAATCCGTGTTGGGTATATTTATATTCAATCGTAATCGTATTAATAAAATAGGTTTGATTGGTTGACTGTAAAAATATAAACCTAATAATTTAATGTCCGAAAACGCTAGGGAATATTTGAAAAAGGATCTCCAGTAAAAGTCTGTTATCCAAAGCGACCTTATCATTAAAAGTTTCCACAGTATGAAAAATGTTGCGTGAAGTTTTTAAAGGGTCTGTTTGTTTAGTTTTTTTTTTACAGATACAAACCTTTTTTTAAAATTTTATTTTAATAAATTATTTATTAAAAAATAGATATAAATAAAAAAAGTTGATAGTTTTCATGAAAATATCAAATAAATCAAATATAGATAAAATATAAACACAAATCGAATATATTTACATATATTTTTTCATAAGATACAGATAGATACAGATGAAAAACAGACCTTCCAAACGGACCTAAGTCTGCAAAACGACATTAGTAATAAGTAAATGTTGGATGTTATGTTTTGTCATTATAAATACATAGTCATTTTATGGGATTAAATTAACTGGACAAAACATCTACATACCGCATCCGAATTTATATATAATTTATATTGCTAGAAAATTTTTATATATAATATAATTAACTCATTTATATGATCATAAATTCTTCAAAATATATTATAATATTTTCTGAGATCAAAGGTATAAAATTTTTGTTTTTTTTTTTTCATTTTTAAGACTATAAACTTACGAAGCAAATATTAGAAATACGATTGGAAAATATAAATACAAATGGTTTATTTAGATGTCACCTTTATATATCTAAATAGCCAATATTACCTAATAAATCTTTTCTCATTTAGGTTCATGATTAATTTTTCAAGTGTTGCATTTTTCATTGGATTAATTTTCCAAGATTTACCTCATAAATCTTTATATGGTCGTTGTCAATGTTCTCAAACATATTTAGCAGCGGAGAAAAATATTAATAAAGGGGGAAGGCTTTTTCTTTTTTCTCCCTCCATTTTATTGGACTTCTATGGATAAATAAATTTTTTAGTTTAGTTCAACCACTCAAATTAAACCATAAAAAAAAAAAAAAACAGAAGGAGAAATATATATCATGTTATCAATTCAATAATTTCGGTTTAGAGATTAGGTTTGATTTGACTTGAATTTCTTTCCAGATTAGAGAGGTTTTGCTTAAATCGTTGTTTGAATTTCGACAAGCATTGAATGTACGTGTTTTTTTACACTTATGTCTTGGATCTTGTCTCATGTGTGTGCTGGTTTGTTAAAGCTAATACAACCATGCTTCAACAAGATGAAAAATACGAATTTTCTTGTAATTTAGTCGCATTTTCCTTCATCATTTATGGGATAGGTGGAAGTTCGAAATCCCCACTTCATTCTAATTAACCAAAAAAAAAAAAAAAGGAACATGATGTTAAAACAATTTAATGGGTCATTTACTTAGAAGTAATAGAAGGAGAATAAAATAATTATTCCTGAGAATCAATTTATTATCTTGTTTATTTGTACAAATTAATTAAGCATATTTATTACCAATAATCTTTCTAGTCCTTGTACATAGGGAATAAAAAAAATCATCTATTATATGGTTTTTTTTTTTATTACCTCCTATTTCCTCTCTAATGGAAATCAAAATTTAAAGAATCTTACTATTCAACCCCTAGTAAATTTAGTCATTGACAAATATACCATAATAGTATACAAAACCCTCCTTTTTAGATACAATTGTGTCATTCTTTTTTTTATTTTATTGTTTAGATTTAATAAATCATATACGAATCCACAATGCAGATTATATATAACATATACATATAACACATAATTTATATTCTATATCGATCCTTATAAGTTATAACTTGTACATAAAACTTATAAGTAATAGATGTTATATATATGAATTATATATGAAAAAAATAGTGTGTATTATAAAATATATAAGTTGTATATATAAGTTATAATTCATAACTTGTATATATAGTCTGTAAGTAAAATATATATATTACATATAGCTAAGCAATATTTTATATACATGATTTATATAAATATATAAGTTATAAGTTATATATATGTAAGTTATATAATTTACTTATTATATATGTAAGTGATGAGTTATATACATATAACTCATTCTAAGAAAAATGTAAATACACAATCTAGAGAGATTATAAATATATGACCTATATATATATTATATGTTATGTATATGACAAATGAATAGTGTATTGATGATATAAATAGGTTATATATGTAAGTTATACATGTAAGTTAAATTATATATACATATAAGTGATAACTTGTATATATAAGTTACAAGTTATATATGTTTTATGTTTTATATGTGACAAGTTTTATATATACATATAAGCTATATTTCATATCTATAAGTTATAAGTAAAAGTTTATATATACAAGTTATAAGAAATAAATTATATAGTATATCAATTGTATAGATATAAGTTATAAAAAAATATAAATATATAATCTAGAGATTTTAAATATAAATTCTATGTATTATATATGCTATATATATAACAAGTAAATATGATATTGATAAAATATGTAAATTGTATATATAATTCATAAGTAATAAATATAAATTATATTTTATGTATATAAGTTATATATGTTTTATGTTTCATAAGGTATAAGTTATATATATATATATAAGTTGTAATTAATATATATATATATATAGATATAAGTTATACATAAGGGTTATGTATGTATAAGTTATATATATTTATAAATTATATAATACATCATTTTTATTTATAATCTATGATTTATATAATACATATAAATATCTAAAAAAATTTAAGTACATAATCTAGTGATTATGAATATTTTATAAATGGAAAATAATAAAGTGTTGATAAAATATATAAGTTGTATGTATAAGTTATAAGTTATACGCATAGTTTAAATTTTATAAGTTGAATAATGGATATAAGTTATAATTCATAAAATATAAAGTTATATATATGAAGCTATATTTCATGTAGATAAGTTATAAGTAATATTATATATATAAATTTCATAATATATAAATTATGAGTTATAAGTTATATATATGTTATATAATATATTAATTTTACATATAAGTGGTTAGTTACATATATTATTAGGTCTAAAAAATATAAATAAATAATCTAGAGATTATGTATATATTAGCTATGTATAATATATATATATATGACAAATGAATAGTGTATTAATAAAACACATAGGTTGTATATAAGTTATAATTACACATTGTATTTTATAAGTTATATAATATTTATAATTATTTATAAGTTATAACTTACAATATATAGATATAAGGAATAAGTAATATATGTTTTATGTTATATAAGTTACAAGTTATATATATATATATATATATATATATATATAAGCTATACTTCATAAGTATAAGTTATAAGTAATAGTTTATATACATGTGTTATAACTTATAAGTAATAGGTTATATATATAATTTATATGATATATTGGTCATATATATAACTTACCAATATATAATCTAGAGATTTTAAATATAGGTACTATGTATTATAAATGTAATATATATATATATATATATATATATAGATATAACAAGTAAATAGGATTTGACAAAATATGTAAGTTGCATATATAAGTTAAGTTTTATGTATATAAGTTATATATCTATTATGTTTTATAAATTATAAGTTATATACATAAGCTATAATTCGTATATATATAAAAGTTATAAGTTATATAATATACAATCTTTATTTATAAGGTATTATTTATACACATATATATAAATGTAAAAAATATATAAGTTAACAGTCTAGAGATTATAAATATTGTATAAATGGAAAATAAATAGGGCATTGATAAAATATATAAGTTGTATGTATAAATTATATATGCATATATATTACATTTTATAAGTTATATGGTATATATATGTGCATGTATAAAATATGGACTAACACATAAACTATATATATTTGTATATGTGTATGTATTCTATATGTCATATAAAAATTATATGTTTATATATTTATATATAATGTATTCGTTATGAATAGCATATATGTGTGTATATGGGTATGGGTATATAAGTATATTTATATAGCTTCTTACTTTTTATCCAAATAAGAATATAATGGTAATTTTAATTTTATTCCAATTTAATAATGCAATCAATAAATTAAAGTAAATGCTAGAATATACATTTCTGGTAATGGATCATGATTTATCCTTAAAGATACTCTTAGGAATAATTAATTAATGATTAAGATAATAAATAAAATGGTTAAGATTATAAAGAAACAGGTAAATGTCATATTTTTTTATCTAAATTTGCCCAAATATGCAAGTAACTATATGAAGTTTGAAAGTATGAATTCACTACCTATAAACTTTTTGAGATTATTTATAATTTTTTAATGAGATTACTGATTGTAAAAATGGATAAAGTTTAGTTACCTAATTTTAAAATTTGATGAGTTCAAATAGTTAAAAGCAAATATCAAATTAACGCTTTTAAATTTTAGATAATTAATTATAAAAATAAATAAATTTTATGAATTGTACAGGAAACTTACCCCAAAGAAAAGAATAACCTTGTAATAATGAGATAAGATACTCCAATCATCTAGATAATTTTAACTATAATTTGTAAATTAATTAAAAAAAATTAAGGAGAAAAAAGAAATAGAGAATATTTTAGAAGAATCCGGAGTTCCAACTCTCTAAATTTATTTATTATTATTTTATTATAACAAAAACTAGGAACTCAAGCCTAGTATCTTTTCGTTGAATGGCCAAATCAAATTCCATTAAAGGACAAGTTCGCTCCAACCTTTAGCCTCCTTTTATAAGACTTCATTGATCGAAATCCGAGAACGTCCGGCTTCATCTACCGATTTTCATTGTTTTTGCTGTACCCTTTAGTTAGTCGATTAAGGAAGTGATCCGAGAAATACATTCCTACTTTAGCATCCCAAGACACACTATATATACTCAAGCATAGGACAGCAACATCTGTTTGGATTGTCTGTTTTTCATCTGTATCTGTATCTTTTTTAAAATATATGTAAATATATCCGATTTGCATCTAAATTTTATCTATATTTATTCTATTTGATCTTTTGATGAGAACTGTCAACTTTTTTTTTATCTATATCTATTTCTTAATAAATAATTTGTTAGCAAAAAATTTAAAAAAGTGTCTGTATCTGCCAAAAAAAAGCCAAAACAAACAGACCCTAAACCATCATTCAGAGGCCGGTAGTTTGATTCATGGCGAAAGTGTTTGATATGGAGAGCAAGTATTAGGATTTATTTGGATTATTTAATTTTTATATGTATTTTATATGTATCTGATTTTTATTTTATATTATTTATATTTGATTTACTTAATTTATTTATAAGTTAAAACAATCTATATTTTAATCTATATATATATATATATTTTATAAATATTCATTTGAAAATGATAAAATTAAGATATCAAAACGATCAAAATGAGATGAAACAAATAAACCCTTAGAAGACCTAGTGGATTAATTGGCAAAAGTCGAGAGTAGAAGTACATTTTCGTAAATATACACCGGTGGTGATTACATTCTATGATATATTATTCAGGTAAATTACACCAAAGTAATAATATTTGAAAGTAAGTTCATTTAAAGTACCAATCTTTCAAGTAGTTAAAAAAGAGAAAGTAATGCTTCACAATATTCATATGAGATATTAATTTTTATATTAATTTTTAATTTAACTTTCTTTAATTTTTCTCAATGATCAATTGTGCAAAACTTATCCGTCTCACTTTGTGAAAACTTAAATTTTTTTTTTATTGCTCGAAATGTTCATATCTTGAATAAATTTATCTCCAAATATTAAAACATGTTGATATAATTTAACCAATGTTATTTGTGACTATAATAGGTTTAGAAAAATGTCAAATTTAATACTTGAATTTTACATAAAAATTTAATTTGATACCTATATTTTGAAATAGTCAATATGCTACCTCACTAACTATGTTTATTGTATTTCCTAACATGCAATAATCAACTTACCAATGTAAGATAATGTTAGGATAGTTAGTAAAAGGATTCAAGGATATGTTATCTCTTTCAAATCAATAAGTAAAATAAATGATGTTAAGAATGTCATAAAAATAATTGTGAAAAAGTTTGTTTAGCTATTAATTTAACTAATTTAAAATTTAAATATCAAATTAAATTTTTATGTGATGCTTAAATACCAAATTTGACATTTACCATAGTATGTTCCTCAATCTCTTCTTACTGTACCACTACTATTTTATTTGCTTATGGATCATACTTGCTGCCTCATTGGTGTTTACTCAATAATTGGCTTGTCGAATGGAAACTTGTCCTTAGCATGATCTTGACCTCTTTAAACTCAAGATGATGATTGCATAAAGCATAATACAATTAATACGAGGTGTTCAATACAAATGTGTGTGTGTGTGTGCATGTGGCATTATTTGTTTCCACCTTTTGGTGTCCGCATGCCTTAAACTCTAGTCCTTATAAAATTCAAGACACACTTCAACAATCTTAAATGACACTAATTAATTTTAAGGGTATGAATTGACATATAATGACAGGCAATAAGCTAAAATAATATAGACATCTAAAAACTATTAATAACAAGGGAATACTTTCTAAACTTCTAACATATGCTTTCATCCGCTATAACTTACGAAAAAACTAAAACTTTCAAAACTTTTGCTAAAAAGTCCATCATACTATTATTCATTAAGAATTAATATATGATTTCTTATATCTAATGTAACACCCAAAATTTAACTAAGTCGTATACCGCCACGTATAATATATACGTATAATATCTCATATATTACATGCTCAGGCTTCTTAAAAGAATTTATTTATATCGAACATTTACTAGCTAATTTTATATCCTGAAATTATTTAATTAAATTTTAAAGATAACTGGATTTAACAATTGAAAATCAAACTTTATAAAAACATTTTGTATTTTATACTCTCATGAGTAGATCTATTGTTAGAAACAAAATCATACCATTAGGTATCTCACATACCTTTCATGATGGAAAACAAACTTAAAAAAAAAAAACTTAAACAAAAAAACTCGAGCTCCACTAGGCCCTCTAAGGAGATAATACAGATCCTCAAAGAGTAAATCCAATCCTTTGTACAAAAATAAATAAAGTAAAATCTATGGTCCTACTTCAATTTACTCCTCCTCCCAAAACTTCCATAACCCGACACAATCATCCTCAATCATCAATCATCCAAGCAACACATGAGAAAAGACAATAACAACAACAACAATAATAAGCCGAAGTCCTATATAAAGTAACACAAGCATACATGAGGTGACACACAAGTTTAATCTAACGTAATGCAGTAGCTACAAGTTATTACCTTTAAATTAAAGTAAACAAATCAATACTGAAGCACTAACTCCAAAACAATCTTGGCGACCTGGGGGTCCTGAATAACAATAGATATTTAGAGAGTTGATATAAGTAGCCCGAATACCTACATCTGCTATATAACTTTACAAGAAAATAGCATCATCTAGGGTTCACAGCTGTTACTTGCTCTTTATTCAATCTTGGTCAAAAACATTGTTTAGTTCAATCATTCTCCTAAACGTGAACTAAATCAAGTTACTTCGCTCCAAACTTAAGTAAACGTTACGCGGATACTGTTTGCCTCATTAGCTATTTACTGAGCCACTTGTAAATGTCATTGCATTATGACAGGGGTGGCCTAAGCGCCTAAACTACTATGCCTACTCTAGACAAGATTGTCACTCTTTGCATCGATTTAAGGACACCAGTACAAGCAACAATTATTTATTAAGTCGGATTTAAGTTTTAATTCATTTACGATACCTATCCTAGCATACAACACACACATCACTACATACTTTATCTAATACCCAATAAAGTCCAAAAGATGGTCCAGAAGATAAGACATAAGACATCTTAAATGATAATCAAAGGCAACACTGAAATGACCTAGATTTAAATTCTATTTAAATTCCATGTGTTTATTTATTTATCTTAATTGTTGAATTGCATGAGCATGATATTGGGATAGTTGTGTTAGTAATAATCTAAGTGTATTATTTTGCATATGTATTGGAATTAATATTTTGTTTTATATGTATTAATGTGTGTATAGTATAATTATTAATTGTGTCTTTTGTACATTAAGGTGTTAATTAAGTTAGACTTATAAAATCAATCTTGTGAAAGAATTTTATTTCCTTAGTTAGGTTAGCATTTATGCCCCAAATAAAGCTCAAATGAGACTCAAATTCACCCAAATTGCAAATTAAAGTTGCCTATGCCTTAGAGGGTAAATTTGGAATATGTTTAATGCATAATTATGCTTAATTGAACTCCCTTTTTGCAGCCCTATTTTTCTATACGAATTTTGCTTTTCTTTCTTTCTTTTCTTCTTCTTCTTTCAATCCAAATTCCAAGTCCAAACCAAGGGCAATAGCAAGCTTTGAAAATCAAGTTCTCTCCAAGGTAAAACATTTACATGTGAGTTGATTTAAGTGTGGCTTATGCTTTGTTTTCATTTCTTGTTGTAGCTTTGTAAAATCTTGGATGAAATGAGTTTAATGTTATTTAAATGGTTTGTTCATGCATTGAGATGAGCTAAGAATGTGTTTTGTGAGTGTGTGAGTTTGTGCATGTATGGTTGCAGTGATGTGAAGTGTTGGGAGGATGTGAAGAGGATTTGTGTAGGAAAATTTAGAATGGATGGAAGTGGAATTAAGTGTTTAGATGTGTTGATTTCATGTTTTGAGTTGCTAAGCTTAAGTAGTGTAGATAGGAGTGTGTATGTGAAGTTGAAAATGTAGTTGAGGAAGGTTTTAAGGTGTAATAAGAAGGAATTTTCGAAATGGAAAAACAGGGGATTTGTGTTATGTTGTTTAAGCCTGTTTTTAAACGTACGCCGGCACCTGGGAATTCAACGCCGCCGGCGTAGAGGCAGCGTTGGATTCAAATTTCTTAACGCTGCTTTGCTACACCGCCGGCTTTTACAATAAAAATTGCCAGCGTTTGTCCTTCAGAACGTACGCCGGCAATTTGAGTTTCTACGTCGCCGACCTACAGGCTGTTGGAAGCCCACAGAATCAGATTTCTTAAGGCCGATCGAAAGTTGCCGGGTTTCGCTAGAAAAGTCAGCCGGTTCATTCATTCATATTGTATGCCGGCCGCTGGGAATCAAAGCCGCCGGCATATGTGTCAAAGTTGCCCGCGTATTGGGTAAGCGGACGACTTAGACCTCTCTGGACGTTTTGAAAATTTTGGGTTTTGAATTCTACGCCGGCTCAAGGCCGCCGGCGTAGGATGAAAGGCAATCGGCGTACCTTTGAACACTGCCAGTGTTGGCAGTGTTGATTTCCAGAGTATCGAACACCGGCTCAAAGCCGCCGGCTTTGGATGCCGGCGTATCCCCTGCGCTTTTGAATTTTAAAAACTTTTTCTAAAATTTTCTGAAGGTTGTTATTTGAGCAAATAAGTATTTATTAAGCGATCTAGGATACAATAGGATGTTTAAATGCTTATTTATGACTTTGTATTCAATTATTTGAATTTTTTGATTTAATTGTGATATATAGATATAATATGTGTATAATTGTGAGAGTGAAATCTATATTTATTGATTTATTGATTATTGTGATATTCCTATTTCAGTTAAGGATTCTTCGGTTAGTCCTTCACCGAGAGATCCTAGTTATATACTAACGGATTCAGGTACGCAATAACTTGTATGATGATTACTAGGAATAGGCATTCCTAATCTGATCTAAATTGATTTGACTTAATATTTGAATGAATTGGATGTCTATTACACTGTTTAATGTGGTCCAAGGAGCAGCAAACCTGTCATGATGCAATGACATGTTAGTTAGGCGCTTAACCAAGTCATGATGCAATGGTACGCTATGATGCAATAGCGATTCTTTTGGTTAAGTGGGTAGCCGATAAGGGGAATAGTATCTGATAACATTTTCTTAACTTAGAGGAAATACCATGATTTAGTTCAAAGTTTATGGGAACTTGTGAACTAGGCTCATGTTATGACTGAGTTTAAGTAGAGTCGCAACGGCTTTTAAACCCTAAATGAAGCCATTATCTTCATGAAATAGATATAGGAGATAAAAGTATTCGGACTGCTTATATCAACCCCCTGAGCAGCTGCTGTTACTCAGGATCCTTGAATTCCCGAAGTGTGACCGGGGTTTGAATACCCTCCTGTTGATTTGTGCAAAAAACGTAATAAAGATAATCACCTGTCTAATGTTACATTACATCAATTTGATGAATTGTTTTTGCATTGGTTATGTGTAATGGCCTCTGGCTCACTTTTGCTACTTTGCAGTATTGGAGACATTCTACGATGATTTGGCTATGGGTCCGATTTCGAAAGATTTCTGGATGAGTGGGATAATAGGATCCGATCACCCTGGACTTTTGGGAAGAATTTTTTAAAAAGGTTATGTATAGAAGCTTTTAGTAAGCCTATTTATTGTAAAGACCTTAAGATCCTGTATTCTTTGTTTTAAGAAAACATGTAAATTTTGTAGTGTCTTGTATTGGCACTAAACAATGTTTAATGATGTAAATGTATGTATAGATTGTTTTTGTTAGCAATCTTGTTTTTAAAAGTTCTTTATAAGTTATAGTGGTTTTGATCAAATAATTTCATAAACTGCTAGTTTTAGGACAATCTTACATATAATGTGAAAACGTTATATGTGGTTGGGACTCGGTACCTAAGTCTCAGGATTTAGAGGAGCGGGTCTTTACAAACACTATATAAGCAACTAAATTAATTATCTCTTTACATCAGACTCATATTAAAACCTATTTGATCAAACACTAATTAGAAACCCCCCCATTGTTGCGAAGATCACCCCACCAAGATACGAACAGTTCTCTATTGCCCATCAAATTATTTCCTTTCTCTTTATTTATAGTCTCTTATAATAAAAATTTCATCATATCATTTATATTCAAAATACTCATATTCCTAATAAACAAACATTTGAAATAACCTATTCCCCACATTGTTCATGGTATATCCTAACTCGTTAACATAAGCCAATTACTAGCTATTAGCTTATTTTAACTTAATCTTAACCAAAATGATTAGAATTAATCATTTAATCTAGTTACTAAGTTAAATTGATTAAACATAATGAATCTAATTCATTTTAACTTATTAAATTCTACTTAGTCAAGTTAAATTTATATTGATTAGTTAAGTTCATTTTTTATACTTAATTCCTATGTTTAATCAAATTAGTTATTAATTTATAAATTTTCTTAACTCATTTTAATTATATAAATTAATTATCATATCATATTAACTATCATTCATCTACTTCATTTCATTTATTTATTTTATTTTATTTATGAACAGCGCTAGGGACAAATCACGCCCATGATGGGGGCCGTAACCCTCATCACTGGCCTCATCATACTCGCAGTGAAGTTCATGATGGTTATCATGGGCTTTGTTACGCCCGTGATAAGGGGAAAAATTGTTATCAAAGGCGATCATGCCCCTCGTCATGGCCATTATCTTTGAAAATCCATTATCAAAGACAATCACGGTCTTCATCACACTCGTGATCACCCTAGAACTTTAGTTCCACTTCTATCATCGGCTTGATGCACAAGGGGATAATCTTATGTTTTTCCCTTTGTCTTTTACTGTAATTTTAATTACTTGTTTTCAACATACATCAACAAAACATCTTCTTATTGGCATAGACACCTATAAACATAACTCATAACACTCCTATATATATTTCTATATCATTTTCCTTCATTGCATTTTGTCAAACACCCAGTTTACTTAAATATCTACATGTTTAGGTTTTGACAAATACGTTCATATATCCTTGATCTATCAATATTATCACAGGTTCTACATATATTTAACTCTACTTCAACATTTACATATATAAACAACAACCAAAGCAAAGAAAATAACAAAACTTATCTTTTTAGACAATTCAAACATCTTCCTCTGTGTTGTTTTCTATCTTTGATTTCCTTTTTGATCTTGTCAAATTTGAGATTTAGGTTTGGGTTTTGAGAAAGAAAAGAAAAAGAGAAAGAGAAAGAAACTTAAAAAGAAGAGGAAGAAAGAAGAAAAAGAAGGCAAATAAACCCTTGATCCAAAAGTTCTTGTAATTGCTTCTTGAGTTCCTTCAATTATACTGGTGCCATGCGGTATGGGGCTTTCAAAATTGGCTTGGTATTTGGCATCAAGCTAATTTCAAAATTAATCTCCCTCTTTGGTACCCCAATAGGTACTTAACGTAACAGCCTCCGTATACAATATTAAAACTTGACTACCTTAGTCACTCAGAAGCTTTTATATTAGTATAAAGCATATGTTCACAACAAAAGGAGGCCGATGGAGTTATTTTAAGATAGTGGCAATGGAATATGCAATGCAATATTATTATAATTCATCAAACAACTTCTATGGGGCATTCTCTTGATAAAACTGCAAAGTAACATAGTCTTACATAAACAGATAACTATAACTGAAGATTTTAAAGGAAATATAATCTTAAAGCCTTCAAAATAGAATTCCTCCAAAAGCTTCTCGAAAGCATAAGTCCTACATGGATGGACAAGGTGATCTCAAGTGTAAAAACGGTGATCCTGTAATCGCCAAAAATCTATTGGGGGGTAAGCATAACGAGCTTATTGAGATATTCCTTACACAATAGTACTCATAAAAAACAATCAAACAAGTCTATTAGCAAGCATATAAAATGCAACAACCATATGATCAAACAATATATACGACTATCCGATTTTGTATGTAGAATGGATTTACGCCCTCTATTTGGGTATAGGGAATGATTTGAATGGGTCCAATGACCAATGGGGTCCAACAACCTTTGCATGCACATTTTAGGGTTCCAATCAACCATTACTAGTCCTTGAGCTTTTCTTATCGAAGCGATCGATCCAGTTCCGCTACAACATGAGGCCATATTTCCCGAATGTCATAATTCCTCAACATGTAGCTAGGCAGCTTACATTTATGGTTCCATGCTGAGGAGTAATAGCAAAATGCGAATATGGTATTCTAAGTAATATGCACGATCAATTTAGTTATTAGGAATTTTCAATCCGACATTAATTCACTTAAGGCGATAAATCAATATTTGCACACATAGCATAATACATAGAGACAATTTACATTAATCAACCAATCGGTTCCGATATTCTTATTGTTAGTTGATCACACATAACGAATCACATAAAAACATTAATATTTATTTTTTTTAATATCTAGTGCTCTACTTTACAAGCATATGCGCGAATACGTAAAACGTAAAGGAAAACTCACTCGGCCATGACAATCTTTATCAGTCGAAGTAATCCTCGGAAAAGATAAGATCTTAGTCCTCATCACTTAAACAAAAAAAATACACGAATGAGTATGTCATTCAAGTTCTACTTAAATTTTCTAATTTTATTTTGCTATTTGCATCAAAATTCACATAAGGAGAAATTTTAACTTAAAATAGCCATAACTCGCTCATTTTAACTCGGAATTTCGCATATTATATGTCTTTTTCTACCTACTCGAAAAGATTATGAGAATAGTTATATTTATTTATTCTTACTCTAATGTAGAAGAATAAGTATTCTTTATATAGGAATAGTTTTTCACATAAGTTTGTTTTCTTTCCCTATATATATATACTTGTTTATCCTTTTATCTTGTGGACATGAATAAAGTTCTATTTCCTTCCTCTCTGCAATATATTTTTCAGTTCGATATCCTAATTTCCTCATGATATCAAAGCAACGGAGGATTGGATTTCTTCGTCTGAATGCTTCTGTTTCTTCGATCATTTACAAGATCATCTGATTGGATTTCAAGTAAGTTTGTTCACTTGTTCGTGATTTTTAAATATGGCAAATCTGCTAGATTTGAATCCGTCGAATTATGATCCATTGTTTTTGTCTTCATCGGATAATCCTGGAATGACATTGGGAAATGTAGTTTTCAATGGATCTAATTTCTTAGCTTGGAGTAGATATGTTAAGCTAGGGTTGGGAGCAAAAATGAAACTAGGTTTTATCGATGGAACTTTACCAAAACCTAATGAAGATTCCGCAGATTTTATTAAATGGAAAAGATGTGATTATATGGTTCGTTGTTGGCTTTTGAGTTCGATGAGTAGTGATTTGTCTCAAAATTACTTGTACTCTCAATCATCGATTGAATTATGGCAAGAGATAGAAGAATAGTACGGTCAGGTTGATGGACCTTTAGTTTTCCAAATTCAACGAGAGATAAGTAATCTGAGGCAAGGAAATTTATCAATAGGAGTATATTACAATAAACTGAAGAAATTTTGGGATGAACTAGGTGCCTTGAATGCTTATCCAAGTTGCGATTGTGGAAGAATGTCTTATTGTACATGTGGTCTTGTACAAAAACTTGTTTTTGAATCGCAAACCAAATTAATGCAGTTTCTTATGGATTTAAATGAGATTTTTGAAAATGTTCGTAGCCACATACTTTCTATTGATCCTCTTCCTTCGGTCAATAGAGCTTTTTACCTTGTTCAGCAAGTTGAAAAGCAAAAGCAGATCACTATGTCAGATACTAATGAATTTTCAGCCTTTTATTCTAGTAAGGATGCTCCTAAGCCACAAATTGAGAAGTTTCGTAGGAACAAAAGCAAATTATTTTGCAAACATTGCCATGGAGATGGCCATTTGATTGATACTTGTTTCCAACTTCATGGATACCCGGAATGGTATAAAGGGAAACGTTGGGAAATTTCCTCTTAAGTCTGTTGCTAATGTTAGTGCTGCACAATTGGATAGAAAATCCACTTCTTCTTTTGCCACTCCTTTTGATCATTCTTTGGAGACAAGTGATGTAATGACAGGAAGGTTGAATAATGTTGATTCTCAAAAGTTCCAGCATATGTGCATTGAGATTATGCGCTTATTGGCTGAGAAGAAAGGTGAAAATTTGAATTCCAATACAGCTGTAAACTTGGAATTTGCAGGTATGTTTTCAACTCAAAGAGAATGTTTCAATGTTGTCAATAATAAGATGATTCATGGATAGTTGATTCAGGCGTAAGTGATCATATGACCCCTTTTGTTTCCCTGTTCACACACACTCAAACACTCCATTGTCATTAAGCTTCCTGATGGAAGCCATAAATCTGTATATGAAACAGGGAGAGTCAAAATTTTACCTGATTTAACCTTAGATAATGTATTGTTAGTCCCTAGTTTACACATAATCTTTTATCTGTTCACAAGCTTGTACGTGATCAGAAATTACTTGCCATATTTGATCCTTTTTCATGTCTTTTTCAGGACCTCAACAGTAAACAAATAGTTGCATCTGCTAGAGAATTGAATGGATTATATGTCATGGAGTCATCTTTACATGAATATGAGAATTCCTCTTATAATTCTCTTTGTTGTTTTGAATTTCCTTCTCATAGTCTACACTCTTGTAATAATTCAGATCTAGCAAAATTGTTTCATGCTAGACTTGATCACATTTCTCTTACAAAGTTAAAACATTTGAACATTTGTAATATTTCTCTTTTGAAAGACTATGTTTGTGATGTTTGTCATGAATCTAAGTCTCATCGTTTATCCTTTCCATGTAGTGATACCAGATCCATGTCTCCTTTTGTTTTGCTTCATCTTGACATATGGGGACCATATCACATGACTTCAATAACAGAAGCTAATTACTTCCTAACCATTTTAGATGATTTTAGTCGATGTACTTGGACTTATATACTCTGATATAAGTCTCAAGTTCCTGAATCTTTCCAAGTTCTTTACATACATTCAAAATCAATTTCATTGTACTCCTAGGATTGTTCATTCTGATAATAGATCTGAGTTTATATCCAATGCATGTTAGTCCTTGTTTGATAGCCTAGGAATATTACATCAATACCATGGTGTATACCCCACAACAAAATGGCCAAGTAGAATGCAAACACAGACACCTCTTAGACACTGCCCGTGCTCTTTTTCTACATGCCAATTTACCAAAAAAATTTTGGAGAGAGTGTATTTTAACCGTTACATACTTGATTAACCTAATGCCTATTGCTATGCTTGATTGGAAAACTCCTTTTGAATTAATTTTTGGTAATCCACCAACATGCACTCATCTGAGAACTATGGGTTGCTTATGTTTTGCTAATTCATCTTCTCCTTTCAAAGACAAATTTGACCTACGTGGTATTAAATGTATTTTTCTCGGATATAATCAAGGACAAAAAGGATATAAACTGTTTGATCCTACTAATAAACGGATTTTTCTTAGTCGAAATGTTATTTTTCATGAAACACACTTTCCTTATAAAGAATCTGTTTCAACAGACTTCTTCTCTTCTTGCTGTTAATGTTCCCTATGTTCTTCTTGATGAATCTGATCTTACTTTGATTCCTCCTTCAGCTCCTGTCTCCCATACACCTGATCTGTCTGTTGATTCAGAACAACATTTAGAACAACATAAGAATACAAGAAACAGACGACCTCCACGATGGCTTAATGACTATATTCATTCCCTTCATTTAGCATCTTCATCTATTAAAACTACATCTTTACCTACTGTTAAAAACAATACTGCTCATCCTTTTAACCTATCACATTTTCTTGCATATCCCTTCGATTACCGTGCATCACTTGCCAATGTTTTAACTGTTCCTGAACCTTCTCATTATTTACAAGCAATTGAACGTCCTGAGTGGATTCAAGCAATGCAACAGGAACTTGATGCTTTAGAGAATAATCAGACTTGGGAACTTACTGTAACCCTATGTAAAGAAGCCTATAGGCTATAAATGGGTATACAAGGTGAAATATACCCCAGATGGTAAGGTGGATAGTTACAAGGCTCGTCTTGTAGCGAAGGCTTATACACAATGTGAAGGGCAAGATTATAATGATACTTTTTCTCCAGTCACAAAGTTAGGAACTATGAGGATTTTGTTGGCTGTAGCGAGTGCAAAATGTTGGCCTATTCACCAAATTGATATCAACAATGCTTTTCTTCATGGATTTTTGGATGAGGAACTATATATGACACCACCTAAAGGATATACTAGTGCTAAGCCCGGTCAAGTTTGTAGATTGAAGAGGTCTCTTTATGGACTCAAACAGGCTTCTCGGCAATGGAACTTGGAAATTACTCAATTTTTGCTTCAGCAAGGTTTTTCTCAGTCTAAGAGTGATTATTCACTCTTCACACGTGAAGATTCTACTGGATTTCTTGTCATATTACTTTATGTCGATGATATGCTTATCACCAGAACTAATGAGAATTCTATTCATGCTCTAAAACTTTTACTTCATTCCAAGTTCAATATTAAGGATCTTGGTCATGCTAGATTCTTTCTTGGACTTGAGCTTTGTAGGACATCATCCGACTCTTAGTTAATCAACATAAATACATCTTGGATATTCTGTCAGATGCTAGTATGTCAGGTGCACGATTAGTTTCAGTTCCTTTACCTACTGGTGTCAAGCTACATAAGGATTCAAGTGCTTTTTATTCCTAATCCTACTTTTTATCATCGCATCTTGGGTCGTTTATCATATCTTACATTAACACGTCCAGATCTCTCTTTTGCCGTTCATCGGTTAAGCCAGTTTTTGTCAGATCCACGTCATGATCATTTGGAACCTTTGTTTCATGTTTTGCGTCACTTGAAGGGCTCTATTTCCTTAGGACTTTATTTTCCTTCGAATAATCCTCTTACTCTTCATGGTTATGCGGATTCTGACTGGGGGTTTATATTGATGACCGAAAATCTGTGAGTGGGTTTTGTATTTTACTTGGCAATGCTCTTATCTCCTGGAAAACAAAGAAATAGTCTACGGTCTCAACTTCCACAGCTGAAGCCGAATATAGATGTCTTGCCTATGCTGTTAAGGAAATCAAATGGGTCACTTATATTTTAAAGGACTTGGGTGTGAATGTTGTTTTGCCTATTTCCCTTGCTTGTGACAATAAATCAGCCATACAAATTGCGACTAATCCGTGTCATCATGGACGAACTAAACACATTGATATTGATATTCATTTCACTCAAGACCAAATTGCAGCTGGTTTTCTTTGTCTATTTCATGTTCCTGGTTGTTTCCAATTGGCTGATATGTTTACCAAGTCAATTGCAGCTCATTCGTTACAATTCTTTTGTACCAAGATGGGTCTTCGGCAAGACCCACCTTGAGGGGGGGATGTGAGAATAGTTATATTTATTTATTCTTACTCTAATGTAGAAGAATAAGTATTCTTTATATAGGAATAGTTTTTCACATAAGTTTGTTTTTTTCTCTGTATATATATACTCTATTTATCCTTTTATTTTGTGGACATGAATAAAGTTCTATTTCCTTCCTCTCTGCAATATATTTTTCAATTTGATATCCTAATTTCCTCAAAGATCTCTCTATTTCTAAGGTATTTTTTAATCATAAAAAGCCATTTGGGTCCTGAAATGGTTCGATACAGAATCACCACGAATTTCACTGCCCTCAAAATACAATTTTCCAAACTTTTATTCATTCAAAAATCCTCAAACAAATATATAGATATTTATATGGTTAAAAAAAATTTAATACATAAAAAAATTCATATTATACACATGATTCAAGTGATGTTGCCTCAACAATGATTTTCATAAAATAACTTACCTTAGAAGTTTGAAAAATTGAACTTCAATAATTTTTTTTAAGTTGTTGAAAAGAAAACTAAAAACCTTTGAAGTTATTATAGTTTCTTATCATAACTATATTTTCTTATCTTTTCAAAGGTAAATTCATTTTCCATAATTATTCTTTTAAGCTATTTACCAAATTTATTTCTTAAGTGAAATTTTATCTAGTAAGTTCATTTTTAGATTGGCTTGTAAAACTTGTCTAGTTTTTAGTGTATGTTAAAGGGTTGGTGATAATCTTATAAATAAAATTTTAAGGAAATTTTGTATAATAGAGAATTATCAACATTAAATTTTAAACAATAATTTTTATCTTATTGGTTTTAAAAAAGAGTGTATAATAAAGTTACTTATTTAAATCTAACCTAATAATATCACAAAAAATTGATGATTGATTTGTCTAACTTTTGAAAATGATTTGTTAGGACAAAACTCTAAGTCCTTGATGAAAAAATCTTTTCTTAGTGACAAAATTTATTTTCAAAGGGAGTTTGGTCATATTTTCTTTATTAAAGAAAAAAAAACTCATCTTTATTTTTATTGAGACAACACAATAGGGTCATTCAAGAATATGATTATGTAGCTATGTTAAAGAAAAGAACAACCCATAATAAGAAAAAAAGAGATATAAGAATCAAATAAGCATATATATATATATATATATATAAGGTCAAGTATTGAGAGCCTTAGTTTGCATCAAGGCTTCCCGAAACTTAAAATGGACAAGTTCCAAAAAGAAAAGAAAAGAAAAGGAAAGGAAAGGAAAGAAAAAGCATAATAATAAGAGCATGATAAGATGATAATAATAAGATATTAGGTTAGGAGCTTTTAAACTCTAAGAAATATGGATATACATATACATAGTATATATATGAAGTTAGATTAGGAGCAATAATAATAAAAAAAAAAAAAACAACATAAAAACATAATAAAAATTCTATGCATGAACATAAACAAAACATAAATATATTGTTGCTTCCATAACACCCATAGGTTTAGAAAACATACACTATGGTCATGTTAAGATACATGATATGAAGATGAATGTAGGAATTTTTACCTAAAGTTATTTGTTGGTTGAAGAAGAAATAGTTTTATGGAAAAAATAGAGAGTTAAGAAGAGAAATTTAGAGAGGGATTTTATGGAGAGAATTTGGGAGAATTTTGTTATGTAAATGAAGCGTGTAAAGAATGAAGAAGCGAATTAGGTATTTATAGAGTGGAGTGGGAATTTAGAGTTAATTAAATAAATGAAAAAGAAAAGAAATGGAGGGAAAGATAGAGAGAGAGATGGACGGCAACATGAGAAGAGAGAGAGAGAGTGATTAAAAAATTAATTTTAGAAGAAAAGTATAAAAGAAGTTTAGTAATATGTGGTGTATAATTTTTATGGGAAAAGAAAATTGTAAGAAATAGATATATAGGTTGTAAGAATAGGTGATAAAAAAAACTTAAGATAAATGAATAGTAGTGAATAGTAAAAATGGTACTATGAATAGTAAACAAGACTAATAAATTATTGGTAGTAAATAAAATACGTGTAGATGAGTTATATCTGATTTTTTTGATACCGAAAAATTCTAAAACTGATATTTTTGGAATCCTTACATTATTACGAGTCTAATTGTGTCATCAGAATATTTTCAATATTTTACTTGTCAGGATCTTAATTTTAGAAACTAATTTTTTTTTTTTTTGAAACGAATTAAATTTTGATGAATTTGATCATTTTAGGCTTTACTATATTATTACAGACTGTAATCTATGATTATCTCAATTTTATTACTTAGGGATAAGAGCGCAGGATTCCCGGATCTAAATTCACTATGGTTTGTATAAAATTGTTGACTTTAGGTTTCCGATTGACTTCCTAGTCTAGGGTTTAGATATAAAACTTAGCATAAATTCTAGGGGTTTACAAGGTAACTAATTGTATATTTTTTCAAAGTTTATGTATCATTTGTGACATTAATCCATATACATTTCTTAAATTTTAACCTAATGTATTTAAATCTCTAAATTTATCTAAATTAAAAGAGATAAATTTTGAAAATAAAATTTGTGAATTTGAATAGTTCTACGTTATAATTATGTCACGTGCATGAGGTACTTAAAGAAACTTCGATACTAAAAATTGGCTCAAAGGGCATGTTTTCTAATTTTAAGACATATCTCGAGCTAGACATCTCCACCGATTTGGAATCAACTCGAACCGGAACTGGCACCGCTGATTTCGGTTTTGGAAAATATGGAGCCGGCTCGACCCGAAACCAGAATCGAAAAGCTCGGTTTTGATCCGGATCCTAGAAAACCACTAGTTCCCGTCTGGTTCCAAAACTAGAGAACTGGCTATCTTTTTTCCCTAGAAAATTTTAATGTCTCCCCTTCCCCTCGTTTTCTCCTATTCTCTCATTGTCCCGCTCTATTTATCTCTCCTATTCTCTCCCCCTCATAATAGAAAGTTCTTTTTGATATGTGAAATGGTGGATTTGTTGTGAAGTGTGATAAGAGACACAATCACACACACATATAGATACATACATACATACATATTAGGAAGATTTGTGTTTTGTTGGTGTGCAGTGTGTGTAGCTTGGCACAGATTCATGGAATGAAAATTTTGTTTCAACAATGAGTAGAATTGATCTGTTATGTACCTACTGTTCTTCTCTGCCAACAATTTTTTTTATTCATTTAACAAATTTATTCCTCATAGCATGGCCAAAAAAATACTTATTTTGATATATCTATTAAAAAATGAGACATGGGTGTGACGAGATGAAAAAGGTACACTAGTAATATTGTTTTCAAAATTTGTCATTCATGTCAGTTACAAAACTGCCACTGTTGAATTTCTGGTAGCTCTCACTTGCCATTAATTCCACCAAATAACATATAGCAGGCACCCGAAATAATGCACTCTTTTATTCTTGATGAAATATACCCCCAACCCCCCATTCTCTCCTGCTTTGTTTCTCTTTCCCTTCGGGCCCTCCTCCATATTCTCTTTCTATTTTCTGCTCTCTTTCTCTTTCCTATTCTCTTTCTCTCCCTAGGTCCCTGGCCCTCATATCTCCTTGTCTCCCGCTCTCTTTCTCTCGCCTCCCAAAGCTCCCACCCCACAAACCCCCCCTCCCAGTAAAAAAATAACTCCCTTTCTCTAGCTTTCTTTCATCATCTTCATTTTTTTTCCTTTTTCTAGAATCGGCTAAGAACCACTTGTTCTACACCAGTTCTTAGCCTAGAACTAACTAGGAACTGGTGGAATTAGCGGTTCTACTTTGATTACAGAACCGGATGGCACGGTTTAGTTCTAGTTCAAGAACCGTTGGTGGCGATTTTGGTTCGATTTTCGATTTAAAACCGAAACCGTGCTTATGTCTATTTCAAGCCATCTGTCATCCAAGTGATAAGTCCTTTATTTTTGGAACTAACACCAACCAATGAGCATTAAAGTTGCTCTAAAAGTCTCAAGAAAATCCCAAATACGTTATGTAGCCTTTATGTAAAAATTTAATTTAACATTTAAATTTAAAAATAGTAAATTTAATATCTAATTGTACATTTTATGCCTATTATTATTATCTTATAAACACTATTTATTCTATTCTTTTTAAGGTTAACATTAAAATGATATCTGGGCTTTTGCAAAAAGTTCAATTAGGTACTTGAAGTTTGATTTTGAATAATTTGGTACTGAACTTTCGCAAAAAGTTTAATCAATACCAAATTTAGTTTTCGAATTTTTAGTACCTGAAAGAAGTTTTCGTGCACATTTTTCTTACCTAATTAAACTTACTTCATGTTGAAAAAATATATACAAGAGCTTGTTTCAAATACCAAAATTGTCAAAACCAAACTTCATATCATATAGAAAAAATATCTGTGAAAACTTGTTTCAGGTACAAAATTATTCAAAACGAAATTTCATATATCTTATTAACATTATTTTGGTTTTTTTTTTTTTTATATACAAGAGACATCTTATCAGCACTAAACAATGCTATGAGAAGTAGTAAAAATCTAGTAATATGATGTTTCTTCCACATCAACAAACAAAGAAAGCAGCACTATTAAGAAGGTAGTAAAAATAATCATAAAAATTTTAATTGAGTATTAAATTGATCATTTCAAAATATATATATTAAATTGTATTTTATACAAAGTTCATATATAAAATTTGATACTTACCCATGCATATAATCACTAGTTATTATATTATGATATTACATATAATTAATACTTGATATTATAAAAAGGAGGATAACGTTAAAATAATATTATGTAATAGTTAAAAAATATTGCCAATCTCAACCATTAATTTAGGATTTAATAGAAATTAAGAAACATTTCATATGGGAAACGGAAGTATTTCATGCCAAATTTTCTTTCTAAACTTAGAAATTATACAACTTCAAAATATATGTAGAAAAATTCCCTTTGACCCACCACCCACTGAAACACTTCATGTATTAATATTAATACAGTTAATGTAGAGAGAGTATACATATGTGCATGCAAGGTGAGAAAGATGAAAGTCATTCCCGAAAAGAGAAGCCACCTTTACCTTTATTTTAGAAGCAAACGTAGGCCCGAATAAGTGTTTGTTGTTTCCATAATCCTATCTTCATTGTGTTCTTGCCAAAAAATATATGAAACATGTTAAATAAATTAATATATATATATATATATATAATTCCTAAAATACAGAAAGCACTTCTTGACACGTGTCAAGCGTTGATTTATATAAACACAATGGGAACAACAAGGTTGGGACAACAATTTTTTTCCGCCATGGACTAGCTAGCCATGCATGGTGGGGTTGATATTTCATGATTAAGATGAAAGGAAAAAAAAATTGTATTGGCTAAAGAAAACAGCTTTTTTATTTCCTTACTTTTAATGAATATATTTTGACATTCGAAATAATATTTTATAAATGTATAGATGTGATAACACACACCAAAATTACATATATTTGCAAGCTCTCTACAAATCTATTTCTCTTCATTGTATTAAAAAACAATTTTAAATGTGTAAATATCATTAAAAGTATATATTTTCTTAAAGAAAATATTATTAAATTAAGAATAGTTCACAGAAAAAAATAAAAAGAAAGTAAACACATAAACAAGACTAGATAAAGAATAAAAGAGGCATAGTTAATAAAAATAGGAAGACAAGGTAAAATCAAGTAGTTTAATTATGGAGGACCAAATAGAAACATTAAAGAACATGATTTTCAAGTATGAGTGTGGTTGTCCAGATTTGATGCTTACATTTATATGGTTTTAGCAAAATGGACATAATGTTGTACTCATCATGACTTGATGAAAGTACAAAATATATTGCGAGATGAAAGCATACAGTAGAATCAATGTCCATGGTTTCATTATTTTAAGTGTATCAGTTATTTTCAAGTAGCATACCAATCACATGTTTTTTGTTATTCAAAACTACTTTCTTTCCATCCATTATTATTGTTTTTATTTCATGGTTTGTTGTAGAGATTAGAGAGGACATGGTTGCTTGCCATGTGGGCAAGAAAAAAAAATTTTTTTTTAAGCAATTAAAGAGATATGTTTGCTTAAGAAAAATTGAAAATGTGAAAAAAAATGATATTTGTTTTAGTGAATATTCTTACAACCATATAAAATAAAAAAGCTAGAAACTAAATTACCACATATATTGCCAAGAGCAAAGGCTCTCAACAAGATATACTTAGTTTGAATATCCCTTTTCCATAAATTAATAGTAGATAGTAAGTAAAATAAAATTAATTTCATATAACATTTTCATTATGAGGAAATCATTATTCAACCTTTATTTTGGGATAATGGAATGTGAAGTACTTGTATTATCAACTTTTGGTAATTTGGTGCCCAAAGTTTATTTTTGGGCAAAAAAGTACGTATAGTTTTAAAGTTGAGGCAATTTAGTACTTTGCCATCTCCCAAAGTAATGTCTGTTACTTTAATGCGTGTTTTTGATGTGGATTTGTTTTCTTTTTCAAAATTAACAGATGTTGGATCAAATGGGGTCAATTGTTCACCTACCAAGGTTGAAACATAAATTGCCAACTTCTTCATTTCTCCTCCCGTTTCTTCCTTTCTTTCTTACCAAGGGTTTTCTGCAATTTTTTTCCTTAAATTTCTTGTATCGTAGGTGACTATAAGGAAATGACCGTGAAGCAAACATAACAACACCACATGCCACACCAAACAACATACATCTCCAGCAATTTCATCGAACATGAGCAATAGCGACGATCAAGTCAAAAATCCATAGTGCGGTTGTGGCATACAAAGCTTGTTGTTGACATCTTGGACACATGATAACCATGAACAACATTTCTTTAGATGTCCAATAATAAAAAAAACTGCTCTATGAAATAACCGATCTTATGATGACGTAATACTCTTTGATCCGTTTACGATGGTTTTATTTTTATGCTAAGTTTTTGTGGTCAATACCAGTTGTGGTTCCAAATCGGTCTAATACAAATGGACGAAATTCATCACAATCATATAATCGAAACCCTCAAGTGTTTTTTTATATGCTTGAGCTATGATTTCATTTATTGGCATTTACAATGTATGGCCTTTAATATGTCATGAAATACAAGTTGAACATGTTTATTTCTAGTCACTTTAGATAGACTATATAGTAAAGCTGCATTTTCGCCTCCACGATTGAAGCTGTGTGAATGGATTAGAAGAAACTAATATAAAATAGAACTAAGTTGACAAAATTAATGAAGCTAATTCAATGGTAAAAAATTTGTTAATGTTCCAAAATAATTCGCAATGTTGGAAAAAAATTTACAAAGAACGATGAACCAACAAAATTGACAATGTAAATGAGACCAATGATCACATCTAGTGTAGCATAGGAACCTAAGAAAATTTGCTTAGAAGAAGAGAATTTATCCATTTCCTCAACAATAAAAACAGAGATGTTCAAACAAATTCTCTAAAAGTCTGTATCAATTTTTTCAAATGGCTTTTGTGGGCTTTTTGTTCAAATTAGCACTAGCAAGTGAACACACTAAATCATGTCTAGGATAAGTTTGTGTAACAAAGAAAATTAAATCAACGAATAGAGCACACACTAAATCCAAGCAAATTCCTTTTCATGTAGAAAATGCATGGACCTTCCCAAGCTAAATCAAACATGGCGATTGTTGTCCATGAGGTCATGATTGTGGCCGTAGTATCTTCTATGGGGAAACTTAATTCCCCCTTGATCCTTGTGGCCCGCAGCTGTGGCATGGTTGCATTGTGTGTGTATGTGTGTGGGTCTGCTCTGTTCATTAGTGGACAAGTGGTGGTGCATAGTCGCATTGTGTGTGTGTGTGTCTGCATGGCCGCAGTTGTTTCAATCTATTAACACAACTTCGATTGTAGGTATCAATTAGCACTAGCAAGTGAGGCTATTTCTATTGCGTCAGTATGTGGTTGTTGTGCTATTGTTTGGTTTCTTGTTGCAGGTGTTTGTTATGGTGTGTTAGCTGGTAATGTTGAGGGTAAACACTCCAATAGTAGCACATAGGCACTAGTCTACTACTATAAATTGTAGGTATCCAGGTCTGTGCTATGTTGCTGCCGTTGTTGTGTGCTTGGTGATTGTTGTGTGGAGCTTCTGCTTTTGATATGGCTAGATGCGTTGCTATGTTGAAGTGGTCATTGGACAGCTTGACTATTGTGTTCTCTTGACTGCTGCGTTGTTGTTGTTGTGCCATTAGGATGCTTGGTGAGTTGTTCAAGCTATGCTGCTATGCTACTATGCTCAGATGCTTTGATCCTGTTGTCTGCTATAGAGAATTGCAATTTGAATGCAGTCAAACATTAAAAGGAGTTAATTTCCTTAGAAACTATTGCTACTATGTTCACGATAAGACTTTACCTTATCGAAATGTCATCTACTCATATTTTAGAGTAGCAGAAATGGCACAAAGATTATCAAACATTTTGTACAACCATTTAAACTTCACTTTTGTATTTTCCTCACTTGCACACATCTGAAGATTTGTATTTCCCATTAAGAATGGCAGATTGTGGTTTGCAATCCCCAAATCTCAAAGAATATGCTTATACTTATGAATTAATTCGTAACAAATTCACTTCCTTATTGTCCTTACAATCACAATCAGGTTCATAGAGGTTTTTTTTTTTTTTTTTTGTCCTCATTTTTTAGATGAAAATGTTCAATTGTTAGAACAAGACTTCTAGAAACTTATGGTTCATTTTAGACTAATTCTTGATAATTTCCTTTATTTATTTAATTGATTTGCAACAAAATTTCACCCTAAGAATGCTAATACATGCATTAGAATATGCTAGAAAGATGATATAAATGTGTAAAAATACACATTTATAAACACCATAAAAAGCAAAAAACAATTGCATAAATATAGAAAACGACAAGTTAGTCAATGACGCCCACATTGTTGTACTTGTTGCAACCAAGTCTATCGCTTTTTGGAAGAATGGGGATGCAAGTGGTCTCCGATGGCAGATGTAGGTTTTAGTTGGGAAATGCTGATTTGAAAGTAAAGAAGATGAGACTAAATATGTGCATTCAATTAAGATAGGGGTATGGTTGACAAAAGCAAATGGTTGTGTTTAATAGTAGGAAGGTAGCTGACATCATTGCAAAGGAAACTGAATTTCAAAGATAAGTCAATTACAATGGGTACAATATTTTCATTAATAAAAAATGTCATGTCAAACAATAATTTACGCTTGTTAAACACTTTCCTAAGAGAGGAACTAAATTGCTAGTACAGATAAAATCCAGACACATTTTTGCCAAAAAATAAAGATTGGACACTAAATTGCCAAAAGTTGATACCATAGATACTTCCCATGCCATTATCCTTGATGACAAAAGGTATGGAACTTGTATTTTATATTGATTAGAAATAAAATTAACCAATTAGAGATTAGTTTGATAGGTAATTAGATCCAAAAATACTAAAATACTACTTATTTAACCCTTTCAACACTAAAATTATAACGAACCATATTGTAATAAAAAAATAGAACTTCTAAATGAGAAACTTTAAGTATACAGTAGTCTTCGAGATATTTAATATAGCAAGTATGTAAACTTTCACCTAAAGATACTATAAAATGTGTCTCTATAAGAGAGCACCATTACTCATACCAATCAAACTCAAAAAATGGAAATTGTCCACTTCCCCCACCACCTATACAATTGACTTAGGCATAAAATCAACATCGGTCTCTTAAATTAGATGGATCACATTTAAATCCTCCTCTCATGACAGTGTAATAGAGGAAGGAAAAAAAAAAAAGAGGCCCCATGATGATCATTAGCATACATGCGCAATACTAATATGCCTCCTATATAATGTTTGTTGATGGTAGCATATCTATATGACTTGTTCATGGTGAAGAGCGGGTGGAGTAAGAGAAAGGTGATAGAAACAGGAGTTGAAAGGTTTTTTTTTTTTTTTGGTAAAAACACCAAAAAAGGTTCCATTAATCAAACAAAAATGGATACAAAACCCACAAGGAGAATGCCTTATGACTCACATCTAATCTCTCAAGAATTGCTCTATATACTTATACATTTGAGCTCTATGACTGCAATTCTTGTATCTATACAAAAGAATGAACTTAATGTTTTGAAGAATGCCAACAACATTGGGAGTTTCATTGTGAAACACCTTCTTGTTCCTGGCCTTCCGAATGTAATACACAGTTATAGCTAAAACAAATCTCCTACAACTACCAATTAACTTTTCCCTCTTGCTCGCTGTTGAAACCAAGAAATCAGTCTCCTCCAGCACCTTATCCGTCCAGGACATAACCCATAACTCGACAGTTTGTCCCAAATTTGTTTGTTGACAATACATTCAACCAAGTAGTGACTAATGGTTTCTGTATGAGCACCACAAAAAGCACACAAATCATTATGAGCAGATCCCTAGATTTTCAACTTATCCTTAGTACAAAGCTTGCCATTCAAAGCAATCCAAAGGATAAAACGACACCTGGGTACAGTAATTTTATTCCACACTAGATTTGCCAAGGGATAGTAGTATAAGAAGGTCTCAAAGTATTTAAAATACTCTTTGAAGTTTGAACAGCAAGATTCCATTTTATGTAGTCATTAGTGGAGGAAAGAGATACCTGTCTCAATAAATTCCATGCTTGCTGAGTACTATCATCCTCTGAATCTGCCAATGACCATCTATCTCTTCAACGGCTAGCAATTGTACTGAATAAACTAATACTTGTGGCTTCCACATCAATGTCGGGGAATCTCTGCAAAAGAGGTATACCCCATATCCATGGATCCAACAAGACTAAAAATTGATCACCTCTCCTAATGTCATAAGAAAAAAGATGCATAAGTTCAGGTCTCAATTTTAGCATTCCCCTCCAAACCTAACTAGATTTAGGTAAAGCTTTAATACTCCAGAAACTGTGCCTCTTGATCTTGTTTACTTTAATCCATTGGCTCCATAAACTACCATCATTATTCAGCAATTTCCAAATTCTCTTGCAAATAGCAGCTTTATTAGCCAAATGTACTGGCTTAAAACTCAGATTCCCCTCTTTCTTTGTCTTGCAAATTGTATGCCATGAAACTAAGCTCTTAGTATGTTCCATAGCTGAGCCAGACCATAAGTAATTCCTGCAATTCTCTCAATAGTGGCAGTTACAGCTTTAGGCGACAAAATGATGGAAGACCAATAAGCATGGAAACTTGCTATAACTGATTGAACCAATTGATATCTTCCTGCATATGAAAGCAGTTTATTATTCCAGAGATTAATCCTATTAGTCAACTTCCCAATCAATTCCTGGCAATCCTGCAAAGTTAGTCTCTTCGTTATCAAAGGGATACCAAGGTATTTAACAGGTAAACAGCCTTCATTTAACCCAATTAACTACTTGATTCTATTCTTCAAACCATCAGAGACTCCTGAAAAGAACAAATGGCTTTTACTAGGATTTACTATAAGACCTGAAACTGATTTGAAATGTTCCAAACTAGTAGTAATAACCTAATAGACTCCTCATCAGCTGCACTAAACAATAACAAATCATTAGCAAAAATCATATGGGAGAGTTTCATGTCTTTACATCTAGGACAAAATTTGAACCCCTGCTGAGTGGTTAAACCCAAATATCTGGAAAAATATTCCATACAAATGACAAAGAGTTTAGGAGAGAGGGGATCCCTCCGCTGCAGCCCCCTTTTGGCATTAAAATCAGGCCCAGGAACACCTTTCCATTGAACAGAATAAGCAGTAGTTCTAAGACAAGTCATCACAATTTTGATAAAAGCTTTAGGAAAATGAAAGCCAAGTAAAGCTTCCTCAACAAAATCCCTGTTCACAGTATCATAGGCCTTTTGGAGATCAACTTTAATTAAACATCTGAGAGGAGCATGATGCAAGTGATAATCATGAACTAACTCATGAGCCAACAAGATATTATCACCAATAGATCATCCTAAAATAAATGCTCACTGTTTACCATCAATTAATTTAGGGAGAATTCTTCTTAGCCTTTGGGTTAAAACCTTAGTAAAGATCTTATATAACATAGAGAACAAGCAATAGGATGAAAATCAGCTATCATATCTGCATTAGGTTTTTTAGGAATAATTGGTAAAGCAGTGAGGCTAAGCTGCTTTAGAAACTTACCTGAATTCATTGCTTCCTGTACCAAATTAACCAAATCTTCCTTAACTATAGACCAGCAAGTTTTATAAAAGAAGTTGTTGAAGCCATCCTTAACCCTTCCTCAGAAATAGGTCCAATTCGCAGCTGAATATCCTCCTCAGTTAGACTGTACCCTGTAGAAAAAAATTTTGGAATACAATGTCTCCTCCCACACATTTTAGTTCCCATGATTCCTTTGTAATATTGAGTGAAACTATTGTGAATATCCTTATCATTTTCAACAATTGAATTATGTGCCAGTGTTAGATGAGGAAATAAGCTCATAAGCCTTCTCTGCTTTATAGAATTAAAAAAGAATCTAGAATTGGAATCTCCCAACCGAATCCAATTGACCCTAGATTTTTTCTTGAAAAAACTTTCTTCCAAGTCCATTAGCTTCCTGAGTTCCAAGACCATAACTTTTTCTTCTAAAATCAAATCTTCGTTGAAAGGATTTCGCTGTAAATTCCTCTGTAACTTCTTGACTCTAACTTTCTGTCTTATAACTTGATTACTGATATCAACAAATTCTGTTTTATTCCATTTTTGCAAACCAACTTTAATCCTCTGTAATTTCTAAACAATACAGTAACCCGCATACCCTATATCTTCCTTAGACCATTCTTCTTGGACAAAAGATTGGAACTAGGGATGAGTAGACCAGAAGTTAAAAAATTTGAACCCCTTCTTTCCATAAGTAGAAACCTGTAGGAATTTGACCAGAATAGGGGAGTGATATGATAGTATTAGGACTAGAGTATTAGACACTGCTCCTTAGAAAACATCTACAAATTGAGAATTAACTAGAGCCCTATCAATCCTTCTCCAAATCCTAGCCTCACCCACTTGATTATTGCTCTAGGTATATTGTAAACCAATGTTCCTTATTTCTAACAAATTACAAGCATGAATACAATTTACCAATTTAGAACGATGCTCATTGTCTAAACGACTGCCCTCAAGGCTATCTTAATCCCCAAAGACAACATTGAAGTCTCCTTGAACTAACCAAGGACTATCCATAGAATCATTGGTCACCTCTAATTCAGACCATAAAGTCTTTCTATCACGAATAGCATTAAGACCATATACCACTATCCAGATTAGAGACTGATTCTGTAACTCAAGCTTACAAGTAATGAACTGTCTATCTATTTTAACACAGTTAAAACCACTTTCCTGATGTCATATATTAACCAAATTCTCCCAATATCATCACAGCAATGATTTGTAACAAAGTTCCAACCAAACATATTCAGCTTGTTCCAAACAATGTCAATATTTTGCCTCCTGACCCTAGATTCAAGCACACCCATAGCCAAAATCCCATGTGATCGCAGCAGAGACTTAAGCTCTGCCTGTTTTGAGGGGTCACTAAAACCCCTTATGTTCCACCTTAACAACATCTTCCTCTATCCAGAGGCTTTTGGAGCCTCTGACAAGGAGCTGGATTGACATATTTCTCGTTATTATTCAAAGGATTTAAAGAAGAGAACTTACCCCCAGTGTTGAGTTTAGTGGTATAGCCATGATTCTTGTCAATTTCCTGATGTTTCTTTGCCTACCTAGCTTTCTTCTTTTGGTTGGCACTCATTACAACTTGAAACTCCTCTTGCCTAATAGTTTCCCCTGATTCAATTGTAAGACCAGGTATAACTTCCCCTGTTAAGCCTTGAGGAACAATCTCCTTATTGCTAATCAATGAAGATGCCACAGGATCCTGAGTTTGATCACCATCTACTTTAACAACATTATCATCCTTCTTAACCCAGATCTTCTTCTCCCTATGAACCGGACAATTAGGTTTAGAATGACCATAATTGTGACAGTTGTTACACCAATGTAGACGCCATTCATATTCAACTTTTTGCACAATCCGGTCCCCATTTTCTAATTCTAGAGTTAAAGAATTAGTAAAGATACCTGTAAGGCTCATCTCTACTAGAATGCGAGCATAACTAAGCTTGCTTCTATTCTAAGTACATTGATCTAAATAAAGAGGCTTGCCTAAGAGACTGCCAATGCAACTTAGAGTCTTAGGACCCCAAAATTCCCATGGCGAAAAGGGAAGTTTTATCCAAATTGGAATCTGCACGCAATCTTCAAACTCAAAACTCTTTCACTGTCTCCACTCCTGGACCAAAAGAGTGCGTTGATCAAATGTAATGGGTATATCCTCCATTGCTTCCATTTTCCCTTCCTTTGATTCAAAAAAGAAAGCAAAAATATTCATCTTTATTTGCTTGACTTCAAGAAGCCTCATTTTTCCCCATCTGTTCTTTATAAAATTCTCCAATTTGTGAAATTTAGGGTTTCCCCCAAAAACGTGTCCAATCAAAACAAATTGCCATCGATCAATTTCCTTTTCAATAGCTGCAGACTTAATCTTTACTACCTGAATTCCATTGCTAACCACAGGTGAAACATATTGAAGCTTGCAATTTTTTGATTTCACTCGATTATGTTTAAAAAGATTTGACCAGGACGTCGTTTCTTTAGGTATTTCTTGATGAGTGACAACCGGAATCTGCTCATTATCTTCTTGAATAACACTATCAGCATGATCGCTAACATCCAAATATTGATAATCTATAATTTTTGTATCTAAAACTTGAGGATTTGATGAAGATTGCCCAAGAGTTCTTGTTTTCTTCCTTGCCATTGGAAACTGCATAAGTTAGCAAGCTAACATGCACTAAGAGAATAGAATTACTTACTTGTTTTCCTTATTGTAATGAATGTTTTGTATTCTTAATTTTAAGTGGAATCGTACTTGCTTGAATTTGATGATAATAAAGAAAAAAAGAGTGTATTTTGAAGATAGGCATATCATATCAACCTTCTTGAGGACACACTTCTCTCATACTGTCTCATATCAGATAGACACTTTTTTGGTCTATACCGTCATTTAAAAAAATTATTAAAATATTAATTATACAAATAAATTTATCAACATACCATTGCTAGAACGCATTTTTAATATATATCACACATAATAAATATGACATAATATTTTATTTAATTGCAATACATTAAAAATATAATATCGCATGTATTAAATACGATACTGTATTGAAATTTACATAATTTCTTTATCAATTAATATTAATGTAATTTTTTTCCTTTGATAAACAAGAAATTATCTCCATTTTTCTCGTAGCAGACACATGTCAATCGCGTGTCAGGTTGAATGTTGGGCATGGTGGGAGAGAGAACAAATGATCTTTTTATCAAGACGTAGGAAATATCCACTCTTCCAATAAGTCGGATGGGTTGGGCTGCTTGCGGTGGGCTGCACTGGGTATGGAGTTCATACACCCGAAGGATCACCAGCACTGCTCCACATCCTCCTACGTCATGCCCTGTGAATTTCCTTCATGCTTCCTGATAACTTTCCTTTTGAATCGGGAAGCTGGTGGCCACACCCAGCGTCGTAGGGAAGGCTCGACAAGGGGAAGGGAATTCAGTAATCCAAAGCCTAGAAACACAGGCAGGGCCATACATTACAAAGTTGAGAAAAGAGCGAATTCATATGTTGTGAAGATTGCACCATAATTTACATGAAGCTGCTGAAATGCAGGTCACGACCGTCAAGTAGTACAACAGTTCTCCAGCAAGAAAATGCTCCTCCACACCTCATTCAAAACAAAATGAATGCACTCAGCAAAAACATTTACCCTTGCTTCCTTATTTACTTAGTGAGCCTTCACAATCAGGAAAAGGGCATACGCGAAACTTTAAGCATGTTCTATTGCATCCTTGACACGACGTCTCATCAATCATGCAGCTTAATGGAAAGGGATGCATTCTGCAATGCAAGTATCTCCTCTCTATTATATTTCAACCTTTGATCTGCATGAATCAAAAGCCCAGTTAAATGATGTCACTATATACAAATTTTCATGTCTTAATCATAATGAAAGCTTACCTAAATAGCTTGGAGATGCAGATACTTTTACAGTATTCTGAATTCCAATGGAGTCTTCAAGGGCCATAAGGGAGATTGAACTATCATGCTGAGATGGTAAAATGTGAACAAGTCCGTGCCTCAATTCAATTCAAGGGGGTTTTCTAGAAGATAATGCCAACACTGCTTCAGTTAAAAGCCAACAGCCCCTTAGATCCAGTACTTCAAGAGCAAATGGTGGTTCAAATGACTCAAGCCCATGTATTGTCAATACAGTGTCATGGAAGCCAAGGACTTGGAGCCTTTGTAGGGATGACTATTTGTGCAGGGACAGATCTATGAGTGAACTACTTTGAAGGAACAAGTGCCTTAGCTCTTGGAACTTTGATACAGGGAAAAGCATATCATCTCTCAGCAGCGTATGCTCTATATTTACTTTTTCAATCCTAATGCTTTCCAACAATGTTAAAGAGGACTGTTGACTGGGTTCAGCATCAGCACTGACCATAACAGAGAAACCTGCCAAGGAGAAGCAGAAATCACACAACTACTACAAACAAAAACGATAACCCGTGTCACTTCCTTTCACAGAATCTCACTGGTCGAGATAAGGAAATGTAGCAATGCAAGTAATAAAGACGAATTATTCTTCATCACCACCCTTGTGAAAAAACGGTTAAATTTTCAGTTGCTTCCTCCACTAGATAGAGATCCCATCAATTTTCAAATCAACAACGCTCCTCTATTAAATACTTTTACCACATGGAATTGAGTCCACTGATTAAATTAGCGATGAAAACTTGTAAAGCATGAATCGATCCCAAATACAGAACCTGTATGTAAGCCAAACATATAAGGTAGCTACTCTTCCTAGGAATTTCACTAAATTGGTGATATCAAATGTTGAACCGGTAAAGCACAACTTTCTCCAGAAGTGAAAATTGATATATTAGAGGAACTGTTGAAAAAACTTTCAAAAAGGCCTGTCCTTATCTAACAGCTAGTTTAGTGATGACAAGGAAATCCATTATTTTTTTTTTTTTTTTTCGGTCAGTTAAAATCCATTACTTTACCCGGCTCAGCATTTCAACAAATATGTGCAAATCATCAAATTAAGAAATTATATTCCTCTATACCATATGTTGCATGACCGTGAGTACAGAAAAGGTGAATGATGCAAATTGTCTGGGGTTTTGTTAATATGGTGATTACAAGATGGAACTAAAATTTACAGTTCGTTCACTTTGCTGTATAGAATAAAAGGGAATGGAATTGTATTTCAAAGAAAATGTAATAGGATCGTAATTGCTATTACTATGTTCACTTAGACATAAAAAGTGAAATAAATAATTATTAAAGTAAAAGGTATAATATCTATAATACCCATTATATTTATTACAGAAAGAAAATAATTGTAAAGGTGATATTTTCAAGAAAAAGGTATTTATAACAAAGTTGAAAAATAAAACATTGAATAGCAATTCATAGAGGTTGGGACATGAATTGATATTCATTATTTTACGTAATGGTCACCGCAATAGCAGCTTTACGTCGAACGAGAAAATATTGAATAGCTATTCATATCAAATAAAGGGCTATTAGTGTATGAAATACTAACATTAGATGAATATATTACCTTCAATATTGGTGTGGCTTAAGTCAATATCCTTCAATGAAGGCATCATGCTGATTAATAGGATAGCAATGTCATTAATTGCTGTATGAGACACTGAAAAAAATTTCAAGCTTTGGCAGACACCCCACAAGTGTCTCCAAACCTGCTGAAATAACCTTTGTGTTGCTAAGATTCAGATATCTTAAGTTTACTCCTATGTGTGCAATCAACTGAACTGAATTATCATCAATTCCACTAGAGCTGAGATTCAAATGTTCTATTGCATTCATATTGGATAAAAAGTAAAATCCGTGATGATGAGTGCCCGCAACATTAAGAAATGAAAGGCAGTTAGTCTCAACATGTTTAAATACTTCAGCTTCATCCACCAATGTTGCTCCAGCAATAACCAGCCTATGCAATGGAGCTTTACTACCATTGTCTACAAGTAAGGAAGCAATTGTACATTTACTCATATTTAGGCGTTTGAGTGATGACAAATTTGGTAGCATTGTAACCTTGGTCCATGTATAAAATTACCTGAAAAGACCGCATAGATGAGTCAGTCACTGGTATGCCACCTAAATCCGAGAGAGAAAGGATTGAAAGTGAAACAAGAGGAGAAATTCCATATGACGTGAGGCCTGTTTCTGCAATTCTCAACTTTTCTAAAGTAGATATTGACACCAAATGCTTAAAACCAGAATCATTTAACTTCATGCACCTGGACAAGTCCAACTCCTTTACATTACTCATCCCTGGAAACAAACATTATCCACTGAATGAATAAGGGCACGTGTTACTTGCCCAGGGTAAATTGAAAGTTTTGAAGTCTACCCCACAGATTATAAAGAAACCGAAAAAAAGAATTCATAAAGAAAAATGAAAAAGAGAAAAAGAAAATCAAGACAGAAGTTGAGAGAGAGAGAGAGAGAGAGAGTTCCTAAATTACGGTGCAAAAATTCAAGCGTTGTACAACACGATAGCTTATTTTATTAATTGGAATAAAGCTATACACACGTAGAAGGAAAATAGGCGGAAAAGGCGGGGGAGGAGCTATTTAAAGGTTCTGCAGTCTCATTACCTGCAATTGCCCAAATAGCAGAACTGGTGACTTTGTGACAAACGAATTCAACTTTCACTTGCTCGAGAAGCCAAACGAAGATCAGCTAACTCAATGCGTTCATTCAACAAAATTTTCCTATATAGGAAACCCTAAGTACTAATGCATAAAACTTCGCATTAGCTCTAAATCTCAGAAAATTTGATACGATCCATCCACAACAACACTTGATCAAGTCTCGCAATAGCTTTTTTTTTTAACTGGATGCTTGGTATAACACCAAAAATCAATAGTGTAGGACGAAATGAGAACTTACTCGAGCAAGGAAGCGAAGAGAAGGCGGCGTTGAAGGAAGCGTTGGAAGAGAGCTTCGGCGAGAGGAGAAGGCAAGTGATCGACAGTTCTCTGCGGACGCCATTTCTCGATGCTGTCTCTACTACTGCAAGCTGATTCGATGCATAATCGGCTCAATCGGCTCTCTGTTTTCGGTTTTTGGGTCGTTTTGGTGTACTTTTTCACAAAAAGTACGGAAAATGCTGGTCTCAAAAGGTTTTTAGGGCTTGTATTGAGGGCACCGTCTCGATCGAGAGTACTCTATAGATGCCATTTCTCAATGCTGTCTCTGCTGCTGCAAGCTGATTTGATGCATAATCGGCTCTCTTTTTCTGGTTTTTGGATCGTTTTGGTATATATTTTTTTTTTAAATGTACGGAAAAATGTCGGTCTCGAAACTTATAGCAGATGTAGGGTTTTTTGGGTTTGTATTGAAGGCGTCGTCCGATATGCACATTTAGTAACTAAAGGCACCGTCTCGGATGACACATTTACTGCCTCTATAAAAATCTTAATTTTTCCTGCCGAGAGCATTTGCTCTCCCATCCCATCCAAAAAACATTCTCAACAAAAGGCGAGGAAGAGGTGCTTCGGCGATCCGTGTCCATCTTCGGCAAAGATTTTCGACGTTGTCCACTTTCTAAATTTTTGTAAGGTGTTTTGTTTGTTTTTTTTTCCCTATATTTATTCTATTATATTGCAATTTTGGAGGAAAAATGATTAGAAATGGAGAAATTGCAGAAATTTGTGATTTTGTGCGAATCAATGTGTTGTAGCAGTTGATTTTGAGTTGTGACGTGTTATAGGAGTAGTGTATGAAGTGTTGGTGAGTGTTAGGTCACTGCATTTGTCAATCTATGACGTTGACATTGAGATCGTTTCCATACATACAAGGTGTTCGGTAAAATGCTTAAATGTTTCAAAGTTGTGGATTTTGATATTTAATGTAATATGAGGTATTGAATGTGTGATTTTGACCGATTTAATATGTTGTAGATGTTGGTTTTGAGTTGTAAGGTGTTGTAGGAATATAGCATGAAGTGCATGTTCATGAATGAAGTATGTAATAAAACGATATTAATGATTAGAAGGTATTTGGTGAAATGTCATAATCGGTTAAAAGCCGTGTGTTTGTCGATAGGGATGTTTAATGGAATTTGAGTGAACGATGTTTTACATATTGAAGAAGTTCAAGATGTTGTCATAATTTAAATTGTAAGAAATGAGATCTAACATTTTAGTTTGTTGTCGATAAGTTTGGAATGGCTAGTTACGTAAGGTTCATTGTTTATGCACATGGAAACATAGTGGATGGATGTTATGGGCCACAATATGACAAGCCTCCTATTAGGAAAGTGAAGACTAGGATGTATGTCGGATTTGAAAAGTTTAAGGAAATTATTTGGGGTAAGATTGGTGTGGATCATGGTAACAGTGAAGTGGAGAGAATACATAGGCATGCACATTATATGAGTCATAGGGTTGTTTACATGTTAATGCCAATTGTGGATGATGACAGTCTTGAGGATTTAATTTCACTTGCTGCTAAGTTGGGTGCTAAGTTAATTCAGGAAATACTTTCACACCTCCAAATAGTACTGGTGGTCGAGATTACATGAACGAACAACATGCTACCACGTTAGGCGTGTAGCAGTTGTAGCCTAGTTCATGTTCAAACGTTCCTTTCCAAATGAAGGTGCTGTGCTAGTTTCACCTATGCATTGTGAACAATATGATCCAATGCTAGTGGATGAGACAATGTCAGAATTCGAGAATAGAGTTGCACAGGAAGTGGCACTGGTGTTTTCCACCTAGTTAGAAGATGATCATTTTGATGGTTACTATCATGTGGATGAAAATTGTGATACAATAGAAGATGAGGTGGATGAAGAGAATGATAATGTTATGGAAGAAGAAGTTCAAAGGGGCAATATTGGAAGTTTGGATGTCTTACCTACCTCAAGGCCACGTGATGTAATGTTAAGTCAGGCATCAGTGAGAGATACAATTCCTTATTTTAATCTAGGTAGAGGTGATGATGGGCATGTGACATTTGGGATGAAATGGATGCTATGTCTGCTAATATATGTGACAGCCAAAGATTAGTGAATGGAATATTGTTCAAGACAAAGGATGACCTAATTGAGGCTGTAAAATATTTTCATATAAGAACACATTGCAACTTCCGTGTTGATGAATCGAAGAAAACTCTATGGACTGCTCATTGCACCAAAAGTGATCAAGGTTGTTCATGGCAGATGCAGGGTTGTTTGAAAAAACTAGAAGGATTGTTTATAATCACCAAGGTTGATTGCCCCATTCTTGCACTAATCCTTTACTCGAGCAGGACCATTCACAAATAGACTCAAATATCCTAGCTCGAGAATTTATTAGCTTTGTTCGAAAAAATCCAAATTGTAAGGCAAAGGAACTTGAGTCTCATTGCTTTACTGTATGCAGGTATATGGTTTCCCATAGAAGAATTTGGCAAGGTAAGAAAAAAGCAATTGCAATAGTTTATGGTGATTGGGTGAAATCTTACAATGAACTCCCAAAGCTATTATATGCAATCAAGTCAACTAATCAGGGTTGATAGTGGAATGGGGCTGGACAAGATCATCATAACTGGATAAAGCGTATTTCAAGTGAGTATTCTGAAGCTTTGGCCCTTGTGTGGAGGCCTTCAAGCATTGTAGGCCAGTTATTTGTGTGGATGGTATATTTGTATATGGCAAATACAAGCACGTGTTACTCGTGGCATGTGGTGTAGATGGAGACAATCACATCTTACCCTTAGCATTTTGTTTGGCATCATCTGAGTCTAAAGATGCATGGTCATGGTTTTGAGGAAATTGAAGCAAAGGGTTATAGGATATAAGGGAGAGGAGACTATATGTCTCATTTCAGATAGGAAGACGGGTATTATTGGGGCAGTTGATGATGTGGCTAATGGGTGGTAACCTCCCTTTGCAGTGCATCGATTTTGTGTCCGACGTATTGCTAACAATTTCAACAAAGTTTATAAGAATCAAATGTGCAAAACGTTGGTAACATATGTAGCATTTCAAGCACAACCTCATAAATTCGAAAAATCTATGGAGATTTCAAAAATATTGATGAAGAAGCAGTTGAATGGTTCAACTAGACTGATTCAACTAGCGATCTAATCTTATGCAAAGAGGCATGGACGCTAGCATGTGATGGATGTTATCGTTTTGGGTACATGACAACTAATATGGCAGAGACATATAACTCAGTGATCAAAGGAGTAAGGGGCTTACCTATAGTGGGGCTGGTTACAAAAATATTCTATAACTGTGTCATGTACTAGGAAGAGAGACTTGATGCTGCAAGGAAAGTCGTAATGGGAGGTGAGGTTTTCACACCCTATGCAAAGAAGAAGATCGATTTATGGGCTGCGAGGGTGAGTTCGCATTAAGTTACTAGTTTCAACAGAAGTACTGAATTATTTAAGGTTCGTACTGGCACTCGAAGTGAGAAAGGTCGTTTGAAACGTGGCGGTAAAACTCACAAATTGGACTTATCCAAAACATGCTCATGCAACAAGTGGCAAATATACTGACTACCATGCTCACATGCTATGGCAGCAAGGGGTTCTCTAATATGGATTGGACTTCCTTTGTCGGGCCATGGTATATGTGGACCAATGAACTACAATGCTATGAATCCCATTTCTTCCCAATTGGTGATGATCTTGATTAGCTTTACCTAGATAACTTCCCTAACCTCACCCCCGATCTCGCGACCGCACGGCTAAAAGGAAAACCTAGGACGAAATGATATAGGATGGAAATGGATTGGAGAGAGTAGCCCGATAGAGTAACATGTGAGCTATGTAAACAGGAGGGTCATAATAGGAGGAGTTGCCTGGACAGAGCGAGGCAGAATGTGTCAAGGTTTAGCATATTTGTGGTAAAAGTGGTTGAATGGTATCATGCTTTCCTACTATGTTTATTTCATATTTTTTTTCATGCTTTTCCATTTAGGTTTCACATTTACCTTCCTACATGCAGGGTACATGGAGCTAGGCTCCATTGATCTGTCGGTGCTTACCCATCAGAGCAGACATCGTTTATCAGTTGTTTGGTTGGACGAGGTATGTCATCTTACACTATGGTTTCCTATTAAGCTATGTTGATGCACATGGACAATATATCAAGTAGCACTTAACTCTGTTTTTTCAAGCCTTAGCCACTGCCTTTGTCGCTAGGTGAAGGGAACTGACATCCAGACATAACGTAGTGGGCAGACCCATTGATGAGCGTCTTCTACCTTATTTGGAGCAGATCGGCTTTATAGGCCTTGCACGTCTCCCTTACATTCAGCTTGACTGACATCTCATCTCAGCATTGGTAGAGAGATGGCGGCCAGAGACTCATACATTCCATATGCCTCAGGAGGAGCTCACCATTCCATTATAGGATGTAAAGGTACAGTTAGGACTACCAGTGGATAGCTTGCCTGTTGTTGGTACTACATCCATAGCCACCGGATGGCAGTCAAAATACGTTAGGTTGGTGGGTGCTTCTCCATAGGAGGGTACGTCCCGTGGAGGCCGTCTCAGCCTTACTTGGCTACGGGAATATTTCGCACATTTTCCATACCATGCACTAGAGGAGCAGGTCAGGAGGCATGCTTATGCCTATATATTATAGCTCATGTGTGGTTGTATATGTGCAAATAAGTCCACTTCATTAGTGTACACTATGTTCTTGCCATTGTTAGCAGACTTGGCGCAGGCTGGGCAGTATAGCTGGGATAGTGCATGCCCTAGCTGGTTGTACCGTTAGTTGTGTTGTGCTTCTTCAGAGAATGTTGTACAGATTAGTGGAGCCGTTGTCTTACTTCAAGTATGGGCATACGATTGATTCCCTATTATTACTTCCCGTGCCCATTTTGGATTACCTTTAAATGATGGAACCGTTGTCTTACTACAGGTATGGGCTTGGGATCAATTCCCTGTTATTACTCCTCGTGTTCATTTTGAGCCACCTTTAAACGATGGAACACCGCTTGCTGGGGCAATGGCGGATAGTTCGAGATACTACCTAATACCTATCTCATGTCATTTCAACATACTGGGAGGTACATTAGCTATCCATTTTTCCCTTTAGTTCCCTAAATATTTCAAATTTTCTCAGTATTGAATTTTTCATTGTGGTACGGGTTGTTTAGATACCATATACCGACCACATCATCAATAGGCTACCTCCATATTGTCGACGTAGTGTGGATGTGTGGATGGCCTATGTCCCCCTGATTTGCTTTTGTTATTTGGAGTGTTGTTTTCCTGATCGTGTCATTCGGCAATTCAGGGGTTATCAGAGGGTTCCGGCAGGAGTTAACACTAATCTAGATCTGCATCAGATTGATCTAAAGGGGCTGACCGATACTGATTGGGTCATCCATCATACTGTCTACCATGGAATGTGGAATGAGAGGCGTGATCGCCTAATAGATGTTGAGCCTCCCTTTGGTGTCGACCCAGACTATATACATTGGTTCAGAAGTGTGACTAGGCGATATCTAAGCCACACTAATGCTAGGGTCAGTACATTGGTGAGTTCTATATCTTGTATTTGACTTCTCCTATAGCGATAGACACTTACAAATATAATCTCCAATGTTTGCATTTCCTTTATAGGCGGATCAATTCAGACGGATTTGGTTATCTTCTGACATTTCAGAAATTCACTCCATCGTAGATGACGCCATAAATACAGTTGATGAGCATAGAGTTGTTGGCTATCTTTACCCCAAGTTTCGGTACACAATGCATAAGGGTGAAGTTGTAGATGATCGGACCGAGTATGAGCAGTAGTAGTAGTATGACCCTATCCACCACGCTCCATCATCTGCTAGCACATTTGCAGTTGTGAGGGGATGACATTGCACTTCCTCGTTGCCATCCTACCACACTTCATTCAGCGAAGTAGGCTCATCATCACGTCATCCTCCTCTACCACCACATAAGAGCCGTCCAATAGCTTTGGATCAGGACATGGGTGAGGGATTAACATAGTTGTCACAAGCTAGGATGTCGAGCCTGGATTTTTCCATTATCTGGTTCATTTCTCCTAACCCGATTCACATTAAACCCGAACCCATTTAACATGAATCCTTGACTAGGGGTTAAGAGAAATTTTAATTTTTGAAAATGATTTAGAGCCGCCAACCGATATAAATCGGGAAAAATAAAAGCTAGGATCAATGAGTCGGTTGATCCTAACTTAGCTACTAATCTGCGAAAATTTGATTTGCAAAATCAAACTTTTAAATAAGATATCATGGATTCGGGGGCTAACCTATTAAAACCAAATTGGTTACCACTTTTGGAATTTCAAATTTATAATTTATCCTTTTCATGCTCAAAAATTCAACTGAAACATTATAACACAAATATTTACAAGTCAAATCATTCATTTTTATTTTTTATTCATTTTTTTTAGAACATGAATATCAACAAATATATTTCCTTTTTTTTTTTTTCAAAAAACACTTATATTTACAAAATAATTATTTACAATATTAAAAACAAAAACTTTTTTTCCATTTCTATTGTCGCGTAGGTGCCTACGTACTCGCTAATCGAGATCAGACAAAATGTAGTTCGTTTTGAAAAGAACCTTAGTTTGTTGATCAATTTTAATTTTTGAACTCTTTTCACTTTAAATTCATTAAATTTTGAATTTTTATGAAACCATTTTTTAATAATCCTATGATCTAATTAATTGATTTTCATTTCATGAAAATGCAATTTTTCTAAGTCCAAAATCATTTCTCTTTAAAATCATTTTATGATAATTCATGGCTAATTTAATACTACATGAAAAATCAATTTTGATTAAACTTGATTGAATATTTTCATAGCTAATTTAATGCTATATGAAAATATTTTGATTGAAAACTTTTGGATGACTATTTTCATAGCTAATTTATGAAAATAATTTGATGAAAACTTTAATTATTTTCATAGCAAATTTATGAAAACAATTTGATGAAAACTTGATTATTTTCATAGCAAATTTATGAAAATAATTTGATTGAAACTTTATTATTTCCATAGCAAATTTATGAAAATAATTTGATTGAAACTTTATTATTTCCATATCAAATTTATGAAAATAATTTGATTGAAACTTTAATGATTATTTTCATAGCAAATTATGAAAATAATTTGGATGAAAAACTTTGTTTATTTCCATAGCTAATTTAATGCTATATGAAAATAATTTGATTGAAAAACTTTGATTATTATTTTCATAGCTAATTTAATGCTATATGAAAATAATTTAGATTGAAAAATTTCATTCAATTTCATGTAAAAAAAGAAATTCTTTCATTCCACAAAATCTTTTCCTTTTCATTTATTTCATTCATTTACTCATTTTTTTTAAAACCAAAGTATTTTTGAAAACAAAAAACAATTTTGTTTTAGAAAACTCATTTTTTCATTTTTATCATTTTATTATTTTCAAAATTCAATTAATATCACATATATCTAAAACATATTCAAAATTCATCACATCAAAGTTATATTACAAATACAACACATTAAATTATATCTCATGCATCAAATATACATTTCTAAAACAAACTATGTACATATACATATTCACAAAATATTCAAAAATATCACAAATTGCTAAAACACTTAAATTTACACAAAAAATAATTATTCTAATTATTCCGGATTTTTCTGAATTTTTTATGAATTTTTATTGCATTTTTTCTATTTTTTTTTTATTTTTCTGTAATTTAAATATATAATAAAATATACAGACTCACCTGAGCCGTTGGATTAAAGCGGATTTGATCTAGAGCGTTGATCTGGATGTGGACCGTTGACCGTTGACCGTTGACTGTTGACTGTTGACCATTGACCGTTGACTGCGTGGGTAGATGAGAAACAATCAATTTGCTTTCTTCCCCAGGAACCTGTTTGATTCCAGCTTTTTTTGAGTGATTTTTACTGCGATATTTGTATGGAATTTTTCTTTCTATGTTATCTTTTTTTTTTTTTGTGATTCTCTACTTCTTCTTCTTTTTCTTCTCTCTCTATTTTTGTGTTTTTCTTCTATATCCTGTTGGTGTTGTGGTATGCCGGTATTTATAGGCATTGGTATGCTCACTACCGATTCACTACTTCTCACCTACCATAATACATTATATCTAGACATTCTTCTGACCTACGCTCACCTACCACGATACAATGTATCTGGACACTTTAGCCTACTGCTCACCTACCATGATAATTGTATCTGGACGCTCTAGCCTACCGCTCACCTACCACGATACAATGTATCTGGACACTTTAGCCTACTGCTCAACTACCATGATACATTGTATCTGGATGCTTTAGCCTACCGCTCACCTACCACTTACCTACCCACTTGCTGACACGTGCGCTTACCTCAACTAGCAGCTTGCTGATATGTGCGCTTACCTCATCCAGCCAATGAAAGCACGTGGAAAAAAAAAGGATAATTTACCTCCTTATGGAATCGAATCCAAATCTTGTGGCTGGTCTAGTCATATGGGTCAGTGATCTTAACCGTTAGGCCGTTGGCCTGTGCCTGGTTGGGTCCAGCAAAATTAATATTTAAGGCTCTTAAAAATCGCATTTAATTAAACAAAATAATTTTGAAAAATTGTTTAATTAACTTTAAAAACAATTTATAACAAAAATATGTATTATATCAAGCTCGAATAATTTTTTTTAAATTATTTTTTTTTTACTACTTCTTTTCTCTCATTTTTTTTATTTTTCTTACTACTTCTATATCTTATCTTATTTTTGCTGTTTTTGATTTTTTGTGCTATTTTTTTTTTTTTATTTTTTACTATTTTTTTTGTGACCTTGACATAATACTAATTTTTATCATAAATTTGAGCCTTAAATTGAGCAAAAATTAGGTGTTATAGCTGCCCCTCTTTGTGGTGAAGTTTGAGCAAAACTTTGCCACAAAGACAAAAGATAGCCAATTTTTGCTCTTTGAGCATTTATCTGGTATTTGGAAGCTTTTGGTCCTCTAGGAAAGACTCGGCTTGAGAAGGCGATGGGCTGTTGTCCCTTTCGGGAAAACTTAATGGAGAAAGTGATGGTAGGCGCTTCTAGGCTAGCATTTGGCTTGACCTGTTGCTTGTTGAGCTGATTCTTGGTTTGGATTGGTGCTACTTGGCCTGATTGATGACCTTAAAAGGCAGGATGACGCTCTTTTGAGCAGGTGATCCTGGTACTTAAAACGTAGGATGACGCTCCTTTGAGCACTGTGACCCTAATACTTTAAAGGGTAGGATGACGCTCCTTTGAGCAAGTGATCCTAATTCTTAAAACGATAGGATGACGCTTCTTTGGGCAAGTGATCCTAATTCTTAAAACGGTAGGATGACGCTCCTTTGAGTAGGTGACCCTAATTCTTAAAACGATAGGATGACTCTCCTTTGAGCAGGTGACCCTAATTCTTAAAACGGTAGGATGACGCTTTTGAGCAAGTGATCCTAATTCTTAAAACGGTAGGATGACGCTCTTTGAGCAAGTGATCCTAATTCTTAAAACGGTAGGATGACACTCCTTTGAGCAAGTGACCCTAATTCTTAAAACGGTAGGATGACGCTCCTTTTGAGCAGGTGACCCTAATTCTTAAAACAGTAGGATGACGCTCCTTTTGAGCAGGTGACCCTAATTCTTAAAACAGTAGGATGATGCTCCTTTTGAGCAGGTGACCCTACATATTGGATGACTTAAAAAACTTCCTGGAAACTGAATTTTGAAATCTTATAGTTTGAAAATTGGGCTAATTTGGAAACTTTTTTGAGTTAAGACTTCTTCTTCTTCCATTTTTGTTTAAGGCCAAATGCCTTTTTTCAAAATTATTTCTTTATTTTCTTCTTTTTTTTTTAACAAAAACTTTTGAGTTTAAAACTCTCTTCTTTTCTCTTTTTTTTTTCAGAATTATTTCTCTTTTCTTGAAAAGATTTAAGGATTCCTTTTATTCTTTCTTGTTCTTTTCTTTTTTGGAAAAACTTTGAGAAAATCTTCTCTTTTCACTTCTTTCCTCATTTTTTCAATTTTGCTAACAAGCAAAGAAATTTACTGATTTCAAAATTGCTAATGAGCAACAGCTTCTCCCTTATCTATTCATTTTGAAGGTCAATCCTTGGCAACCTCTTTCTCCTCCCTTTTGATTAAGGGGTAGCAATCTTCAATTTGACTTCTTGCCTTTGGGGCAAACGATTCTCATTTTTCTTGTCATTTCTATGATCTTGGATTGGTTATCTTATGCTTGAAGCACTAAGTTAAAGAGGACTTCCTTCCACACTCTTTGGCTTATTTTCATACATGACTCGAATTCCAAAAATTACAGTCCGTTTTGTAAATGATACATTTTGATTAATCTACCAGGACTTTTCTTGGGTCATAATTTAGGCTTTTGGTTGTTGGCTTTAATCAAAGAAGGATATTTCATAAAGGCCTTTTTTTCTGAAAAATTTTCCATCACATCCCGGTTTACAAGTCAAGAACCTTTAAGGAAAACTTGATAATGCACTTGTTCCTAGTTTCAAGGGTATTAATAAATCAACTCCAATGCTCAAAAGAGTCTTTAAAGGGTGGAATTTGTGGGTGGGGTCTGGATTTTGAATATTTTGAGCTATGTGTTTGTGTTTGCAAATCATTGATTTTTTATCACCTTGTTTGCTTTTTTTTTTCTTTTATTATTTTTTTAATATCTTTTTCTTGATCTTTTTCTTTGTTTTTTCTTTTCTTTTCATTTCCCTTTTGGGAGATGAATTCAAGGTGATTTGTTCTTTTTTTCTTTTATGATTTATAGCTCAAAGTGTATGTGTTGTGTATGGTTTGAGATGGAGACTCTTTTTCTTTTCATAGGAAATGATTTATTTGTGTCAATTGACTACTCTTGAATTGATGCGACTAGGTCAAGTGCATATAAGTTATTCCTTTTTCTCCTTAATGATGACCCTAACCTCCAAATTGCCCCATTGTGGGGTACCCCAATGTGGGGTGGTTCTTGACAGGGTTTATTTTTAAGAATTGCTTCTTTACAAAGAACAGGCCCAACGGGGTTAGCAAGGGATAAATATATTTAAGTTACTGAAATGAATGCCTGGTATCATCTTAACCTATGTATCAAGTGCAAAACAGACTTCGTTTTAAGGAATGAGCTTTATAAATTTCCTCAATATCGCTCAACTCTTAAGTGTTTACTGGTTAGTGTTTGGTATTTGGGTTGCCTTTTTTTACCAAAAAAAAAATTCAACCAATAAAATATCCAAACATCCATTCAAATTGCCCCAAATGTCACTAAAAATAGAAGATTTTATTATCATTTTTATTACAACGATAGGCATCATTGTCAATCTCCTTTCTTAAACTGTTTGCCATTACTAACATTGACCGGCAAATTCAACTATTGCATATGATAGGCTATCTTATCAGATGGCAACAACAAACTCTCAATTCCTGATGAAGTGATGCTTGGAAACCCTGTCGGAGTTGGGATAGTATCACTATCATCAACTGGCCTCATAGATTCGAGGAGCTCAGGTTGGATAAGCTTAGCATCGATCAAATCTTAGACTTTGTGCTTTAATCTCCCACAATTCTCTATAGAATGGCCTGTTTGACTTATGTGGTACTCGCATTGGGCATTAGGATCATATTTCCTCGGCTTGTACCCTTCTTTTGGGATTTCAAATGTTATCATATTCTGTTCTCTCAACTGGTTAAGAACTTGAATCATCGGAATCTCAAATTGTGTGAGACGCCTTTGCTGTGTCAAACGATCTAGTTTATTTTAGCCCCATGCTTTTGAATTCAAAGGCTTCTTTTCTTGCCTCATATTCTTTGGCCTGTAACTTGATGATCCTTCTTGAGTCTCACAAGATGGCACTTTGTTAGCATTAAGACCTAAATGTTGGAGTTTATCTAGCATGTGCTCTATAACCTGCTCTAGGGTTTCAATCCTTTCTGTCATTGCCGCAAATCTTTGCTCTAGATTTTCATGCTCTTTTTATCTTTCTCTTGTGAATCACTTCTTTGATTTGAGGTGTTGCCGACTTCTTGTGCATGGAGCATGTTGATTGTGGGTTCTTCATCATTAGCCGCTAGCTCATCAACAAATTGCAATTGGATCGTTTTGAATCAATCAAATCCTGAATTTTATTCTTCAATTCCCAACAATCATCAGTAGCATGCCCTTGTTGACCCATATGGTACTCGCAATGTGCATTAGGGTCATACTTTCGTGGTTTATACCCCGGTACTGGCTCACTAGGTATAATAAGTGATCCTCTTTCAGCTTCTGGTAAATTTGAGATAGAGGGACAGGGATTTGAGTGAATTTCCTCCTAGATTTCTATGTAGGATTGTTGTAACTCACTACATTGGTTGTGTCCCCTTCTACTTAGGTTCTTCATTGCTTTGCAGTTTACCAGAAATGAGGGCATTTTCAACTCTGCATCCTACCATTACTGCTTCTGAGAAACTTGCTGATGCATGTCCCCAAGATGTGAAAAGAAAGGTTCATCCAGGGTATTGATGAAAGTGAATGTCAGATCCTTTTCAGGCATCAGGGTGGTGATTCTTGCAGCTAAAGCTCTCCATCGTTGGGCATATTCCTTGAATGTTTCTTCTTTCTTCTTTTTCATATTGTTCAGGTCCCAAACTGAGGGTGCCATTTCGATGTTGAACTTATATTGGTTGAAAAATGCTCTGGCTAATTTATCCCAAGTATCAACTTCTTGGTGATCCAATTGGGCATACCAAGCTAAGGCTGGGCCAGTAAGGCTATCTTGGAAAGTCTGTACCATCAGCTTGTCAAATTTGGCGTACTGCCCATACGTCGTATGTACAGTCTTGTATGCATATTGGGACAACGGTTCCATTATATTTTTCAAACTCAGGTGCCTTAAATTTTTCAGGAAAGGCACCTTCCTTAAACTGTGGTAAACTTAGGATCGCAATTTGATCAAAATCGTCAAATGTCTTCATCTTTTCAAACAATTTTTTTCTCTCTCTAGCTTGAGCTTCTAGTTTTTTTTTAGCTCAGCTGCATTAAACTCATTTTGTGTGTCATCTGATCGATGAACTGCCCCTCAATTCCTTTCCCTTTTTGTGCCCCTGAGGATCCTTCAGATGTTGTAAGGGTCTTAAGCTGAGTGAAATTTTGTGTCAAGTTGCATTTGTTCAGCAACTCTAAGCAGGGTTTGTTCCATAGCATTGAGTCTCTGTTCAGTGGTCTGATTGGGAGTGTTGTTGTTGTTAGCCATCTTAATATGTAAGGGATTAGCTGAACCTATCAAAAGCAATTTCAAAATCTTAATATGTTCTTGCTAGCAAATTATCTCCTTTTTTTTTTGTTTTTTTTTTGTTTTTTTTTTTTTAAAGAAAGTTTGAAAAATTTTATTTACAACTTTTATTTTTCTCTTTATTTTTTTAAACTTATCAAAAATATCTTCAAAGAATTAATCGTTGAAAGAATAATGGATATTCACAAAAAATTTAAAAAATGATTATTTAAAACCTAAAGTGGAAAAATTATTCAGTGTTCTTTTTTATTTTCTTTTTAAAGCAAAAACTATTTTTCTTGAATAGTAGTAAAAAAATGACTCTCTTTTAAAAAAAAAAAAAAACTTCGAATGGGAGCTGATATTTTACAAGAATAATAGACTTGGACAATGGAGTGGAATACCTATGACAAAAGTAACTTTGGTTGGAAAGAACCTATAACTATAGGTGGACAATACATATTCTACGGATATATACAAGTCTAACTTTGGTTGGAAAGAACCTATAACTATAGATGGACAATATATATTCTATGGATATATACAAGTCTACTATACACATTTTTTAGAGAAAATATATACAAATGCAAGGATGCAAATATGCTAGCACACGAATGCAAATGGGGATAAAGACCAATATAATTTTGAAAAATATTTACTAGAGTTGTCTTTAAAAACAATGGTTTCAAAAACCTTCATCAAATCATTTTTTATTTATTTAACTATCTATATACTAATCTTATAGGCAACTAATACTAAAAGAATATAACTCCACATTTTTTAAAAAAAAATTTGTGAAAAACTTTGTTGGAATTGGTTTAAAAACTTTTGTTTTATTTATTTTTTTTATTTCAAAAATTTCTTTTTGAAACTTTTTTTTTAAAAAAAAAAATAACACAACTCCATTTTTCTTTAAAAAATTTGGTCAAATCCCATGTTGATGAATGCATGATTTGGTAGGGTTCTATAGGTTCCCCGGCTTAGTGGTACTAAACCGGAGTGGGAGGACATTTCTTGATCTAGAGGGTGGAAAGCCACAGCCCCAGACCTTACTTTCCTCCTCGCTTAGGCTCTTAAGACGGCCTGGTTTCGACCGTATCTAGCACACATTCATGCCAAAATGCAAATGCAAATGCAAATAAATAAATAAATAAGTAAAACTATTGCCCTTTTTTTTTGTACCTGCAAGATTAGTATACATGTATTCACAAAACAATTATTCAAATAATGTACAAAGAATTATATACATTCATATAATGATTATATAAAAAATGAGCAATTTAAAGGATAAATTTAAAATTTAAAATCCCTAAATGGCTAGCCCTCTTCTTTTTTTTTTAAAAAAAAAAATTAAGCGGTCCCAGTGGAGTTGCCAAGCTGTCGAGCCTGGATTTTTCCATTATCTGGTTTATTTCTCCTAACCGATTCACATTAAACCCGAACCCATTTAACATGAATCTCGACTAGGGGTTAAGAGAAATTTTAATTTTTGAAAATGATTTAGAGCCGCCACCCGATATAAATCGGGAAAAATAAAAGCTAGGATAAATGGGTCGGTTGATCCTAACTTAGCTACTAATCTGCGAAAATTTGATTTGAAAAATCAAACTTTTAAAATCAGATATCATGGATTCGGGGGCTAACCTATTAAAACCAAATTGATTACCACTTTTGGAATTTCAAATTTATAATTTATCCTTTTCATGCTCAAAAATTCAAGTGAAACATTATAACACAAATATTTACAAGTCAAATCATTCATTTTTATTTTTATGTATTTTTCTTCATTTTTATTTTTTATTCATTTTTTTAGAACATGAATATCAACAAAAAATATTTCCTTTTTTTTTCAAAAAAAACTTATATTTACAAAATAATTATTCACAATATTAAAAACAAAAACATTTTTTCCATTTCTATTGTCGCCCCGCAGGTGCCTACGTACTCACTAATCGAGATCAGACAAAACGTAGTTCGTTTTGAAAAGAACCTTAGTTTGTTGATCAATTTTAATTTTTGAACTCTTTTCACTTTAAATTCATTAAATTTTGAATTTTTATGAAACCATTTTTTAATAATCCTATGATCTAATTAATTGATTTTCATTTCATGAAAATGCAATTTTTCTAAGTCCAAAATCATTTTTTTTTTAAAATCATTTTATGATAATTCATGGCTAATTTAATGCTACATGAAAAATCAATTTTGATTAAACTTGATTGAATATTTTCATAGCTAATTTAATGCTATATGAAAATATTTTGATTGAAAACTTTTGGATGACTATTTTCATAGCTAATTTATGAAAATAATTTAATGAAAACTTTGATTACTTTCATAGCAAATTTATGAAAATAATTTGATGAAAACTTGGATTATTTTCATAGCAAATTTATGAAAATAATTTGATGAAAACTTTGATTATTTTCATAGCAAATTTATGAAAATAATTTGATTGAAAACTTTATTATTTCCATAGCAAATTTATGAAAATAATTTGATTGAAACTTTAATGATTATTTTCATAGCAAATTTATGAAAATAATTTGGATGAAAAACTTTGTTTATTTCCATAGCTAATTTAATGCTATATGAAAATAATTTGATTGAAAAACTTTGATTATTATTTTCATAGCTAATTTAATGCTATATGAAAATAATTTAGATTGAAAAATTTCATTCAATTTCATGTAAAAAAAGAAATTCTTTCATTCCACAAAAATCTTTTCATTTTCATTTATTTCATTCATTTACTCATTTTTTTTTTAAAACCAAAGTATTTTTGAAAACAAAAACAATTTTGTTTTAGAAAACTCATTTTTTCATTTTTTATCATTTTTATTATTTTCAAAATTCAATTAATATCACATATATCTAAAACATATTCAAAATTCATTACATCAAAGTTATATTACAAATACAACACATTAAAATTATATCTCATGCATCAAATATACATTTCTAAAACAAACTATGTACATATACATATTCACAAAATATTCAAAAATATCACAAATTGCTAAAATACTTAAATTTACACAAAAAATAATTATTCTAATTTTTTCGGATTTTTCTGAATTTTTTATGAATTTTTATTGCATTTTTTCTATTTTTTTTTATTTTTCCGTAATTTAAATATATAATAAAATATACGGACTCACCTTAGCCGTTGGATTAAAGTGGATTTGATCTAGAGCGCTCATCTAGATGTGGACCGTTGACCGTTGACTGTTGACTGTTGACTGCGCGGGTAGACTAAGACCAACAATCAATTTGCTTTCTTCCCCTAGGAACCTGTTTGATTCCAGCTTTTTTTGAGTGATTTTTACTGCGATATTTGTATGGAATTTTTCTCTCTATGTTATCTTTTTTTTTTGTGATTCTCTACTTCTTCTTCTTTTTCTTCTCTCTCTGTTTTTGTGTTTTTCTTCTATATCCTGTTGGTGTTGTGGTATGCCGATATTTATAGGCATTGGTATGCTCACCTACCGGTTCACCTACTTCTCACCTACCATAATACATTGTATCTAGACATTCTGACCTACCGCTCACCTACCACGATACAATGTATCTGGACACTTTAGCCTACTGCTCACCTACCATGATACATTGTATCTAGACGCTCTAGCCTACCGCTCACCTACCACTTACCTACCCACTTGCTGACACGTGCGCTTACCTCAACTAGCAGCTTGCTCACATGTGCGCTTACCTCATCCAGCCAATGAAAGCACGTGGAAAAAAAAAGGGATAATTTACCTCCTCATGGAATCGAATCCAGGTCTTGTGGCTAGTTTAGTCATATGGGTCAGTGGTCTTAACCGTTAGGCCGTTGGCCTGTGCTTGGTTGGGTCCAGTAAAATTAATATTTAAGGCTCTTAAAAATCGCATTTAATTAAACAAAATAATTTTGAAAAATTGTTTAATTAACTTTAAAAACAATTTATAACAAAAATATGTATTATATCAAGCTCGAATAATTTTTTTTTAAAATTTATTTTTCTTTACTACTCTCATTTTTCTCTCATTTTTTTTTATTTTTCTTACTACTTCTATATCTTATCTTATTTTTTCTGTTTTTGATTTTTTGTGCTATTTTTGCTTATTTTTTTATTTTTTCTATTTTTTACTATTTTTTTTGTGAGCTCGACATAATAAATTTTTATCATAAATTTGAGCCTTAAATTGAGCAAAAATTGGGTGTCTACATAGGAGACCCACCCAGGCTACACCAGTCCCTCCACTAGATTTTAGTGCATCTTCGATTCAGGAGGATAAGCTAGAGGTAGCACTGGCATAGCTTGGTTGGCGATCTATAGCCTCTAGGATTGCTAGAAGTCTACATCGCAGCACTAGGAGTCAATAGGATTGTGCCTTTCCTGTTTTTTTATGCTTCTCGTCTAAACAAAATTGTATTTTCCAATTCACTTTATATAATCAACTTTTATTTGTCCTAGTGGTGGATTTTTCTCATCTGGTTAGTAGATTGGTTCAAGGAGTTTGTCCGGTTACTTAATGTTATTTATGTAGCTTTAGGATGTTGAATTGGTTGGGCATGCTGCTACTAAGTAGTGGATTAGTTTCAGGAGTTTCAATTGTTAGTAAATGTTTTTTTCTATAGGTTTGAGATGTTGGATTGGTCGGGTTTGCCACTACTAAGTAGTGGAATGGTTTCTACAGGTTTGAGATGTTGGATTGGTCGAGTTACTGCTAAGTAGTGGAATGGTTTATGGAGTAACAAAGATAGTGGTGGTAGTGTAGTTTCTTATTTTCTTTTGTTGAATTTTTGTTGTATTGCTGGTTAACGGTTTGATTTTGTTGTATCTGGGCATTATTTGCATATTGGGAGGAAGGCGCCGTCTCGGACGATGCCTTTAAAAGAAATGTAAAAAAGGTGTTGTCCCAGATAACGTCTATAGAGCGAATTCGAAGGCGATGTCTGGGACAGCGCCTTCACTCGCTTATATCTGGTATGAGTTTCCACACCAGCCTTTTCCCATACTTTTTTTAAAAGTACACCAAAACGACCAAAAAACCCTTTGTTTCCATTTTAGAGTTTGAGTTGGGAGTTTATAATTCAGTAGTTGAAGAAAAAACAGGAGGAGTTTTTTTAATTTTTAATTTTTTATGTTAATTAATCGGAGGAGTTCTCATGTCGGATGGTAGAACTTCATAACTTTTGTTATGCTAGAGAGACAAGATAAAAACATAAAATACAATTGAAGATATAATGGCATGTTGGGTATGCATAGTAGATTGGAATAGAATCGCAGTTTCGATTTTTATTCACTTTCCTGATATTTGGAAGCATATTTAGAAGCTAGAATTGCGATTTTTAGAATTGACAATTTTTGCTTTGAAAAGAAATTCAATGCGATTCTATTCCACTCTTATTAATTATATGTAGTATAATTATATTTTTATCTTATCATGTATTGATATTTTGTATTTATTACCGAGGATATTCCCGACAATTATAATTTTTAGCCATTCCATTCAGTATACCAAACATATGAATTGATTTGTCGTTCTCAAACTCATGCCGTTCCAACCCATTCCAATCTATCTCGTTCCAATCTGTTCCAATCCATTAAATCATTCTTGCGTAAATGTGACATAAAAGAAAAGAAAGATTAACAATACTGTTGAATATAATATAATTTTATGGGCTATTAATAGTTAGCATTAATGTGGTTATTTTATTTTATTTTATCATAAAAAGGGCTTTTAATATATATATATATATATATATATAAGGATAACTGATAATGTTATAGGTTTGGTAAAAAAAAAAAAAAAACCAATAATGTTATAGCCTAGTGACATTACTATTGTTTTTCTAAGTGAAATGTAAGAGGATTAATCCACTACTATGTTTGTAGTGGTAAAATCCATGATTTTCTTTGGATGCATCCCATATGTTTACATTCAACTTGAATTTTAACTTTTTTATTTTTATTTTTACTTTTTCCCCAAAAGCTTTTATTATTTATATTTTTTTTTCATTAGCAATACTTTAACTTTTATTATTTATATCTTTAAGAATATGAAACATAAGGATATGAAAATATGATGCGGAAGAGGTATAATTATATTAAAAACTTTCAAATTATATGTTACAAATAAATAAATAATTATTATAATAAATCACAAATATTATAGTCATATATTATTGAAAGTTAGATGTGATTTTTTCATAAAATGTAGCAATATGAAAAGATAATATCGAAAAGGTACTACTATGAAAAAGTAAAGTTTCATAAAAGTATAATAATGCAAAGACATAAAATGTTTTAGATTAGTTTCTCACTAAGGGATTAGGGGAAATTGGTTTAGGCATTAGTCAATCATGGAATTGGAAGATTCATGATTGTAATTGCAATTCCACTATTAATTTTTTAGCGGAAGTTAATGGATTAATTGCTGGTTCTTAAGATTTTAAAATCTTGAGAAAGGGTTAAGGTCTTTGATAATTTCATATAAATATCCACAAAGCTAATGGTTATTATAACAAGATAGCAATCTGATTAGTAAGACTAGAGTAAATTCTGTTTTGCCCACATTCAATCAATATAGCTCTCTTAAATACTCTCTTTGCTCTCATTGATAATTAATATAGGTTTGGAAGTAGTTTATTAGTTAATTGTGTCCAAATTGATTACTTCGATAATAGTAGAATCTAATACTTGTTTAGTACTTAAGTAATCCTCATGGAATCGATACTTTGCTTATCATTATATTACTTGATCTTACCCAATATACTTACTGTAAGAATTTGCTCTTTATTTTTATCTATACATTTACAGCAGATATTCTTCTTCTGGTATCTCAACAGGTAGCCCCTTATATTCTGGTTCATATAAAAATTCTTCATCATCGTATAAGCCCATGGCAAATATAAATTGCCTCATAGGCACTTGTCTATACTCTTCAAATGCATAAAAATCAACCACATTATCTACATTGGGTACATCACCTCCAATTTTAAAACTGGTCAGCCATTGTAACTTTACTATAAGCTTCTTCTCTTATCTTAAACACTCTCTACCAAGTAGAATCTTCAAAATACCCTTTAAAGTCATCCTCCATACCATATTTTCCTAGCAAATCCCAGTTTAATTCAGAATTTTCAACAATTTTTTTCTGAGCTAAATACATGTCATACTTCTCCCTATCTTCGACAGATAAACCCATAAGAGTATAGGGGGAAGTACTTACTTGCATAAGGGGTTTAGATGCAACTCTAGCCTCTTTTTTTTTTTTTTTTTTCTTGTTTTTGTTATTGGGGTTGTGCTCTCTTAGGTGTCATTTCTTTCTGCAAAAGAATGCAATCAACATAAGTGACCTTACATTTAAAGCTAAGAAATAAGTAGAATTTTTCCTTAAATTTTTTTGAAAACATAACCTCAGGGTAAATTGGTTTAAAATTTTCTCAACAACATTTTACTTAAACTTTCATCACTTTGTTGTTTTGATTTCATTTTACTATCTTTAATGTCTTTTTGAAGTAATCCGAAACAAACTAAGTCTAATCAAAACTTCGATGAAGCTTGAAAATTCATAAGTTTGTGATCAATTACCCAAAATTTTCAACTTATAAAAGTTCATAAGACAGTTATTTGAACTTATTTTTAACAGCAAACAGGTTTCTTTTCATCGGCACAACAGATACAAAATTTCCTGAAACCCTAGACTGTGCTAATTTAATCTGTCATTTATACTCAAATAAAAAAGGAAAATAAAGAACAAGTAAAGAAAAGAGCTTACCTTAGTATGTTGATGCTTCAAGCAACAAAAAGGATCGATTTTTAGAAAGTCTTTAGAATGCAAGAAAATCGAGGGTATGTTCGCTCTATTGGGTTCAGAAATTTTTTGAATGCGGTATGAAAAAGAGGGAATGAATAATTTGTAGCTTTTTATATGAAAATGCATCGAGGGTCAAATTTTAGGTTCAACAATCAGGTCACAGCTCATTTACTAGCAAAAGGAACAAAAGAATTAAAGAAATGTCACTTAAATGCAAGTCGTAGCTTATTAAAACGAATAAAGAATAGATGGATAGTTGAATCGAGGCCTAAATATGGCCCTTTATTTAAATCCTACAAAAACAATTAGAGAGGTCGCGACTTAAGTTGAGGGCTCGACATTAAGGCTCGATCAAAATTCAATGTACTTATATCACTTTCTTGGCTTGAGGCTAAATTCCTCAGATAGATTGCCTATAAAAACACTTATAAATATCCTTAGAATGTAGATTAATCCACAAATCCATTCATTTCCCTATAATTCATTCATACAAACATAGAATTTCATGAAGAACATATTCATCATTCACATTCAAAATGGGAACAGAAACAGGTTTTACAGCCTAATATAAGTCAAACAAACCATCATCAAACAAACAACTATAAAAAAGGACAACACTTGTTTTGTTAAAATTCTCATAAAACTTTCTCACAAGTCTTTAAAAGAAACAAACATACATTAACCTTCTCATCTCTCCACAAAAACAAAGTAACAAAAGAAAAACAAAAGTAGGATAGTCATCCTAGGAGTCATGGCTTGGGCTGCTCTCTTGGATTGGCCTTTGTGTTGGATGGTAAGATCTTGTGGGTCTCTCTGAAAGGAGTTTAGAGATTTGGCCTAATTGGGTCTCTAGGTTGTGTATGATAGTTGTGTGGTTCCTTAAATTTGCATCAATTGATTGCTATCTAGCCTCTGTTGCCTTAATAAACTAAGGAATCAACTCCTCCAATGAATTTTTGTACCCCTCGAATACTCCAGACCTTGACCCTACGGTTTTGGATAATTTAGTGGGTTCACAGCAAATTGTTGGAAGTTAGCATTACTCTACCTAAAATTTGGATGATTTCTCCAACCAGGGTTATAGGTTTGGCTATATAGGTCATTCTTCTGGCTACCAAAGTTTCTCACATACTTAACACTTTTAGAGGTCATTCCCTCAACATTTGGTCCAATTCCACTATCAATCATACTCACTTGATGATCACTATAGTTATACTATCAACTTTCTTAGTCAACGCCTTTATTTTAGTGGTTGGATTGGTCACGACATCTAACTCAAACACTCCTCTAGATTTTTCTTTCTTTGCTCTAGTAGAGGACCACTGATAATGGTTATTCGCTATATCCTCATATAGATTTGAACATTCTTCAGGAGACTTCTTATTCAAGCTTCCCCCTATTGCTGCATCAATCAATTATCTAGTCCCATAATTAAGTCAATTATAAAATATCTAGACTTGAGTCCACTCTGGTAGTCCATGATGGGGGTAACAACCTAATAATTCTTTCCACCTCTTAAAGGATTTATAAAGGGTCTCACAGTCAAATTGGTGGAATGAGGTAATGTCAGCTCTAAGTTTTGCGATCCTAGATGGCGGAAAATATTTCCACATGAATTACTCTACCATCTGTTGCTAGGTTGTAATGGAATTTCTATGCAAACCATTTAACCATTTTTTCGCACTTCCTCTCAAGGAAAATGGAAACAGTTTCAACTTCATTGCATCATCCGAAGCACCATTGTTTTTAAACGTATCATAGATTTCCAAGAATGCTGCAGATGGGTGTTAAGGTCTTCATCTTGCAGCCCATCAAATTGATCATATTGTTTCACCATCTGTACCATATTTGGCTTTATCTCTAAATTATTTGCAGCAACCTTCGACCTTGCAATGCTTGTATTGGATCTATCCATATTTGGTTTATCATACTCTAGCATGGTCCTTGTTGGGTTATTCTAGCAAGGTCTACTTCTTCATGTATCTCTCCTTTGTTCTCATTCTCTTGGTAAACTCCAGCAGCCATCTTGTCTATTAACAGTCTTTGGGTCTCACTAACCATTCTTTAAGAAATTCTCACTATATATTGGGACTCCAGATTAAACGGAAATAAAGGGTAAGAGTGACTCTTAGTCATAATCCTACATTTTTATTTTAAAAGAAAATTAGACAAAAGGAAAGCAACAAAACATGTGCTTAAAATGAATAAAGAATGAACAAAAAAAAGAATTAGCAAATAAAGAATAAAGAATAAAGAATAAAAGAACTATACAGAAAAGAAATGAAGATATAAATAGAAATATTTACAAACATAAAAAAAACGCTACATACAAAACGAAACAAAAAGAAAACAAAACAAATATATACATATATATAAAAGAAAAGAAAAATAGGTTAGCATATATACAAAAACAAACGAAAACAATAGAATATATATAGAAAGAAAAGAATATATGCAAAGACAAAAATATAACAGAAAAACAAAAGCAAAAGCTATTCACAATATTCATAGATGCTAACGGCTAGATTAATAGATGAAATGTTTTTCAGATATTGCCCTGTTGGGCTTTAACTGCTTGAATCCAATAACATTCCCTGGCAACAATGTCAGAAAACTTGGTTGGTGAATTGCATTGGATAAAAACCTTTTTAAAGATCACGAAGTTGAAGTTTTCGAAAATTTATATAGTTAATAGGTTTTGTTCAATGTCAGATAGCAATTACTAATAATAGGTAAGCACACCTACCGAATTGATATAGAAAATATTAGGTTTGACCCCAAGAGAACAGTGGCAACTATCTTACTCCCATTTCATCCATTATCTATCCAAAGAAATTCAGAAGAACATACTAAAAAATAGATATTAAACGAGTTAATGAATATTCAGAAACATTTTCAGGGCAAAATTAAAAATATGTTTGTAAAAATGCAAGACAATAGCCTAGAGTTTGCTTCATCAATTCATTATCATATGATTTCAAATCAAAACTCTGAGAGAGTTATTACCGGTGTATTTGTATTGTCGGATTCACTGAAGTAAGTTAAAGCCTTTCTCAAGATCGGTAACTTTATACCTAGACTAGACCACTGGAATCTCTTCTCAGTCTATCAACAGTATAGATTCGCGTAAAGAACAAGAATAATTTATTTAAAGCCAACTCAATAAATTTTAAAAACAAGAGACAAAAAGTCTCACAACCCTTCTCTCTAGGCGATTATAACCAACTCCATTAGTAGGTACAGATCTATTCAAAAGAATGACCTCTCAGCCTATTCAGTTGAAATCAAACGTGGCTTTAATAGGACCATGCAATTAAACCCATGAAAATAAATTCAAGCTACTAATCTCAAATACCCAGTCAATTTAATTGAAAGCATATTTAAATTCACATGATTTAGGATTTGGATTCACAAACCCTAAGATCTAGGAGATTATTTCTCCATGGGTTTAAACATTAAGCATAATTTCTGAAGAAATAAAATCGAATGAAAGAATATTTCAATTACGATTAGAGTCTCACAAAAATTACAAATAATGGGTTAAATTGATTTTACCTAGAAAACATGAGACTTTCTAAAGCAAGAAGAAACTTGTTCTTTCGCCTCAGAATTTCTCTTTCTACACTACTTTAGGATAATGTTACAATATTCTACATTACAATATGCATGCCTTTGCACACTTATTTATAAGCCTAGGGCATAGAAATCATGACGATTTATTGCTGAAGTGGTAGATTTTTTTATAACGGAATTCATTTTCTTTCTTCCCACATGTGCCTTCATCGCTTGCTCACACATTCGCTTGTCGTGGGATAGGTTGAGCTTATCAATATTACATGAAGGGCCACGACTCAACTATCTTGAAGCATTATGCTAAAACGATGAGTTTCTGTCCATATTTCTATTGAGGGGTAAATTGAAGACGTTTAAGCTCAAGACTTGAGGCACGACTTTAGTCAAACAAAGGTTTAGTCTTTGTTCTGCAGTTGTTGTGGGTTAGACATAGGGCTCAACGTTGAGGCACGAAAGAAGCTATTTTCAATTTTAAGCTCAATCATCTCAGAACATATGTTGAGGGTCACATCAAGGGCTTGATATAGAGTGCGACAAACCAATTTTACCATATTTTGCCTTAACATTTTGGCCCCAACCAGTGCTTTTGCAGGGCTTGACTGATTCCATCTTCAAGTATTGTTTGTTGTTTTGCTCCAAATATGATTTTAAACACTTTAATTCTTCTACTTTTGATTCTTAGAGCTGAAAAAAAACAATAATTAAGCATTAAAAGCACTAGATCTATAGGAATTTAATAAAAAATACATCAAATTAAGCCTAAATTCTTATGAATGGAGTAGAGTAAAATAGACTTATAAGAGAAGTTTAATAAAAAATAATATTAAAATGTAAATGTAAGAAATAGGTGTGTAAGAAATATAAGAATATATAGTAAGAAGAAGCAGACATAGATGGATAATAATGAATAGTAATTGAATAACTAACAAGAAAAATAAATTACTAGTAGTAATAAAAATATGCGTAATTGGGCTATATCTAACGTTTTTAGGAGTCATAAAAATTATATCTAATATTTTATGAATCCTTACTATATTACGAGTCTAGATTGTTTGTCGGAATATTTTCCTTGTTTTGCGTATCGGTGTCCTGATTTTAGAAACTGATCTTGTTTGGGTACAAAAAAGATAAATTTTTGGTGAATATAATCTTTTTAGATTATATGAATTTTTTTGGGGTTATAATCTAGGGTTAACTCATTTTTATTGTTTTAAGGTTTCTTGCGGTTTTGCTAGATTTAGATCTTCTAGAACCTATTATTGAGCTAGGCTGGCTGTTAGGGTTCCAGTTGAATTTCGGCTTTAAGATTTACTCGCAAGATTATGACATCTAGGGGTTTACACTTATACTATATGTTTGGTTTATAATTTGAGTTCACCTTATTTTTATAATTTATTTAATATTTTAGAGTTCTCGTTATTATCTAATCGGTTCTCAAGGCTACCAGTGTTAAATGTTAACTCGTTTTGACTTTTGGTATTAGTTTTAAATTCTGACTCTAAGATTCACTTATAAGGTTACTGAAGAACGTAGGGTTTTACAATTTTTATCATTAATTGCTATCGGCGATGTTGTCTTGATTTGTGTGCCAATGGTTAGGTACGAAATTTTTTTGGCTTAACTGGTGAAATTTCAACTCGATAAATTATTACTATATTGTTGAAAAATATTTTGTATCATTTTGTTATCAAATATTACTTGGATATACTATCTTGATTTACGTTTTAGAGATCAGATAGATGAATTGTTCGGCGTAGGGATTTTGAGTCGAACAATTATTGGACTTCCATTGTTTTCGAAAGCACTCTTTTTCTTAGGTTAGTAATTAGAGTTTTCTAATCCCATCACATGTATTATATATTTAAGGGTATAAATTTTTTATTTGATCTCATCTAGGGTTTTTAGGATTCAATTTTAACTTGGCTCGATTTTTGGGTTTCAGTTTTGATACTAGCTTTAAGGTTCTCATCTAAGAGTATCGAAAAATCTAAGGGCTTACAGCTTAGTCGAGCCTTATAATGGACTCATCGAGGGCAAAACAACAAGGCAAAATGACCCGTCATGCCTAATAAATGTCAAAGGACCTTTATTATTCACATTATATTGATATGATATTATATAGATTTTATATGAATTATTAAGAAAAATGACACTTATTTGGTTAAAATATCAATTTCAAGGATAAAGGAAAATTTTGAGCTTAATAAAAACTTTTGGATGAGTTAAGGAAGAAGATTTTAATGAAAAAATAGGCCAATGAAAAATAACCGTTTTTGCACAAGCTACGTATAGCACTAGTGTAAAAGGCAAAAAACATCCAGCAAGTAATTTCAAAGTGCACAAGGAGGCTACACAAGCCATGTAGGATGCCTATGTATGAGTTGAAAAATGGATAGAAACGTTTTTTAGAGTACATGGCCTGTCTACACAAGTTGTGTTTGTAGTCGTGTAGCCCCAAATTTATCGAATTTCACTAGTTTACATCCTTTACAAGCTTCGAACACAAGCCATGTAGGATGCTTGTGTAAAATTGACTTCGGCCCTTTCCTATAAATAGCATTCTTAACCCATCTTTTTTATATTCCTTATTCTTTTTATAAATCCTAGATAGAAAAATATGTGTTTTAGAGTGGAGAAACACAAGAGCTTATTGGAAATCATAAAACTTCATCTTTAAGTGTCATAGTCATGACTTTTTACTATTTTGCCTTATTCCATCATTGTATTTCTTATTTTATGGAAAAATATATCTTTTTACCCTAGATCTTGAGAAACCCTAACCCTTATGTAGAGATTGAATGCTTTTGATAATGGAAGTTTATGTTACTTTGAATCTATTCATGTGTTTGTATTTGTTTCTTGATTTAATATGTGCACAATATTATATCATTGTTTGATTCTTGTTTGTTTAATGGACGGATTGATTAATTAGATAGATGTAGAATGAATAGAGAGGTATGAATGTGACTATAGACATAGATTGTATGAACTTGCTACGTAAAGATTGAATCTTTTTAAAGAATTGTGAACTCTAATGCGATTATGTATGCATTTAATGACGAAAGACATCTGCATTAAACATGTAGGGTTAAAATTCAATTATCTTGAAAGAGAGATTGATGAAATTAGGGATTTATGCAGTTCAAGAGCTTAAACAACCTATTGAATGTTTTGTAAGGAATTGGAAGTAGTGTTAGTGGTGAATCAAGATTAAGGGTATAGTTTTGTGATTTATATTTATTAAAGGCATGAAATTTGTTATTCCAGGGTTAATTAATTAATTATTTCCTTAAATATATTAAGATCACTCGAATTAGATGAGCTAAATAGTAGAATTAGGGTGAGTACTAGTAATTATAGGTCTTGGTGGAACGACCTTATGCTTACATTGGTACTACAATCGATAGGTATACTTGCCTAGGATTAGTCGCATAGTAAGAATAGGGTTTTAATTTAATTTGATTGATTGCGATTGAAAAATCCACATCAAGTTTTTAGTGTCGTTGCCAGGGCCCTGGCAATATTAAGAATGCTTGAAGTCTACTAGTTTAACTAAATTTCGTATAATATATCTATATGTATTGTAGGGGTTATTCACATTATTGAATATGTTCTTGAGTTTTCCTGATTGTGTGAACTATGCATGGGATTTATGTGTTTGTATTATGGAGGTGATTATGAGTACTATAAATGTCTTAATCCATATTATTATCCCTCTAACTCATTTTATACAAATGCATTCTCCCTTATGGCTCCTTATCAAGAGTTTGTAGCTACCGACCCTATGACTCTTAATGATTTGATTTGTAGAGAGTATGGTGGTAGACATTAAATTTTTGAATGTCAAAGTGAGAAATTTGTTTAGCGTTCTTCTCAACACTCACATTATGACCATACTCTAGTCACATTGACTAGATCATCTTCATCCTTGAGCCACACTGAAAAAGATCCTCTGGAAAAATCTATTTTGGAAAGAATAATTGATGCAAGATATGATAACTTAGATTTGTTTGTTGAGATGATGCAAGTACTTTTTGAAGTGGACTCATGGCAATCTTGTGCTCCCATTCTTTACAAACTCATAAGCATAGAAGAATTGATTACACTTCTAAGACCATCTCAAGAGTGGGTATCTAGGTTAATTGAATCTTTAGAAACTCTTGGAAGACATGAGAGAGTAAATAAGGAGATATTTATAATTCCTTTTGATGAATCAAGAGAAAATGATCTAGATATACAACTGAGGAGACAATCAAAGTGAAGGATGAGTTGGTGGACAATGAAAATAAATTTATAGAACATAAGGTAGATCTAAACAATCAAGAAGATAAGTTAGAGTCTACTGAGGAAAAAGATGATTGTGATGAAACTAATATATTATATCTTAATTCTTTCCCTAATGCTTTAATCCTTGAGAACACAGATTTAGAGGGCATTCCTCTATTTACCCTAGATGAAGAGATATTTAGAGAGATTGAACACGAGATAGAAACTGAGGATATCGATTTCTTTACATTTATTGAGTTAACTTTAGAAATATGGGAGTGGGACACATTTCCATGGGATCCAGGTGGAATGGTTAATGTCAAGCTACCGACGTTAAATAAAGCGCTTCATGGGAGGTAGCCTATATCTAATATAGGTATCTTTAGTTCCTTTTTTCTTAGCTTTTTCATCACTATCTTCAATTTTTGCTTTATATTTTTGTAGGTGTACATGCTAAACTGTCAAAATTTATGGGCAAGAGTTGATCCGTTCAATGGCTTTAAGCATGAAATTCCTTGGGTTCTCATTTTTCCAAGATGCCTCTGAAATTGGCTTCACTTAAATGACTTCTTCACTGCTTAGTTTTGTTGAAAATCTCAAACCGGGGAAGTCTCGATTCCTTTTCTTTTTATTTTCTTTCTTTTTGTTCCTTCTTGGGCTTTATTTGCTTTAATAGACATTGAGGACAATGTCTCATTCTAAGTGTACGGAAGGGATTATGTAGAAAGATTAAATTAAGTGGTTTTATTTTGTACTTTAATGAATTATGCACTTATATTCAAAAGTCCCCCACTTATGTCATATGAATTGTGAAGAATTTTGAAAATCTTGAAATTATAATCAATGAGTTTTTAGTTAATTTTAGCATTCAAGAATTGAGAGTAACTTTGTGCTTTAGTCACTTACTTTGTAGTTGGCATACCTAGTCAAAATTATATGAGGAAATCTAGGTGAAGTAAATTTACTTTCTATTTAATGATGAAATTTAGAGTTTAGAAGTAGATCAAAGTCCTTAGTAAAAGTTAATTGATTATGTTTCTAAGCTTAATGGGTTATATATTTTTTTTTTCAAAAATTTTGAGGGCTCATTTAATCTTTAGTGAAAGGGCATATGAAGTTTATCACTTGGTAATTGTTTTTATAATAATCTCATTGAAAATCATTTGATTAGTTGATGTGTTTAACTAATAATATAAAAAAGCTTATTTACTATGGGTGAGCTTTGGTCCCTTAGAAGAGTGAAGTCTAATCCCGCAGTTGACCAAAGCTAGGAAAAAAGAAAAAAAGAGAAAGAGGGAAAGAGCTTAAAAAAGAGGGTAAAAACCCGTCTAGAGGAAAAGGAAAAGATGGATGCAAAAGCCTCCACCTCTTAAAAAAAAGAGTTGGAAATTTTTGAAAAGGTTTAAGGAGGAAAATCTAGGAGATAATAGATGCAAAATACTTTCACTTTCGATTAATATGCTTAGAGAAGTAGTTGAAGGGACTATATACTCTTAAAACGGTGGTTAAAGTGTAACTAGGTCTCTTTTACTTTGTATGACTTTGTGTTGACTTTGTAACTTTAGAAGCTATTATTAAATGGTAAGGGTAAAGTTTGACTTACCTTAATTAGTTTTAGAATTTTGATTTTGGTATGTTAAGTACAAGTATAGTAAGTTGAGCAAAAGGCACAAAAGATTAAAGTTGCTATGTTCGGAATTGAAAATCTAAATGCTATTATGCGATTTGAATCTCCATTGAAATTTTTAGTATAATTAATGATGGATTTCTTTGTTCTTAATTATTTGCTTGAACACAAGCAAATGATTAAGTGTGGGGAAGTTGATAAGTGTCAGGAATTTGATAAGTGTTAAAGAACCCTTATTATTCACATTATTTTGATATAATATTATATAGATTTTATGTGAATTATTAGGAAAAAGGGTACTTATTTGGGTAAAACATCAATTTCAGGGATAAAGGAAGATTTTGAGCTTAATGAAGACTTTTGGATGAGTTAAGGATGAAGATTTTAATGAAAAAATAGGCCAATGCAAAATGACTGTTTCTACATAAGCTGTGTAGAACACTAGTGTAGGAGGATAAAACATCCAACAAGCAATTTCAAAGTGCACAAGGAGGCTAAACAAGCTATACAGGATGCTTAAGTAGAAGTTGAAAAATGGATAGAAGCATTTTTTAAGCTGTGTTCTTGGTCGTGCAGCCCTGGAGTTAGCGAATTTCACCAGTTCACATCCTATGCAAGCTTTGAACATAGGCCATGTAGGATGCCTATGTAGAATTAACTTTAGCCTTTTCTTATAAATAGCATCCTTAGCTTGTCTTTTTTATATTCCTTATTCTTTTTATAAACCCTAAAGAGAAAAATAGGTGTTTTAGAGTGGAGAAATGCAAAAGCTTATTAGAGATCATAAGACTTCATCTTTAAGAGTTGTAATCATGATTCTTTACTATTTTTCCTTGTTATATCATTGTATTTCTTATTCTATAGAAAAATAGATCTTTTTACCCTAGACCTTGAGAAACCTAATCCCAATGTTTATGTTCCTTTGAATCTATTCATGTACTTATATTTGTTTCTTGATTTAATATGTGGACAATATTAAATCATTTTTTTATTCTTGTTTATTTAATCGACGAATTGATTGATAAGATAAATCTAGCATGAATAAAGAGGTTTGAATGTAACTCTAGACAAAGATTGCACGAAATCGATAGTAAGAATAAGGTTTTCATTTAATTTGATTAATTACGATAGAAAAATCGACATCAATGCCCTATATTGAGCTCTTGACATGGCCCTCAAATTCTTCATTAAGGTGATCAAGCCCTCGACTTCATGATACAACGTTTGTCACACCACAGTGCCGAGCCCTAGATTCAACCAGTGACTAAAGTTGGACAAAAATCACACTTTTGTTGAGAAAAGCACAGCTTTGGTCTAGGCCAACATTCGAGTCTTTGATGAACTTGATGAATCCAGTAGTTGAATCTAGACAACAACTCGAGCCTTTGCGAAGAAAAGAGACAACTTAGATCTAGCCTTAACATTTAAGCAACTTTTGAGTGCTCGATGTACACCACAAAAAGTGACCCTATAAGCAGGCATCAAAGTCGCATGTGTGAAGATGAAAATGAATTTGGTTAAAAAGAATCTGTCATGTCAGTGAATAAAATCATCATGATTTTTGTGCCTAATCCTATAAATAAACGGTAAGGCATGTGATAAAGATATACAATATCATATGTAAAATATTTCTAACGTAGAATAGAGAGAGAACTCTTGAGTAAAAGAACTGTTTCTTCTTGCTGAGAAATCTCAAAGTTTTCTAGGTAAATTCATTGCAAACCCAATGTTTCTTTCCGCAAGACTTTGTGATTAATTTGTAATTGCACCTTTAATTTCATATTATTTCTTCAAAATTTGTACTTAATGTCTGCATCCATGGAGAAATAATCATTTAACTAAGGGTTTGCGAATCCAAGACCTGATTTATATGATTTCAGAGTGTTTTAACATTTATGTAAAGTACAAATAAATAATTCATATTGAAGGGTATAATTGTAATATAATGTAATTTAAGAGGGTATTTTTGTCCTTAAACAGACGAATTTGGATACGATGAAGTCATACGTGAGGAATTGGGTGAAGACGGTCAAGGCCAGCATTAAAGCCGCTAATCTTGAATAAAGGCCGCTAGCCTTTATTGGAAAGTCGCCGGCCTTGGGACCAGCCTTCCTTGTAATTTCACTTGTTTCGATAAAAGCCGCCAGCTTATCTTTTGCATGAGAATTCCTAAATTCCAAATCAGTTTTATGTTTCCTCTAAGTCTATAAATAAGAACCTTAGTCTATGGAAACCCTAAGTACTCTCAAAAACCAAAACTAGGTAATTCTCGAACCCATCTCTTTTCCCTTTAGTATTTTTTAGTTGCAAATTCTAAGTTTATGAGATCTTTTGAAGGAAATCACAAGGGTTTATGCGATTGTTGATTGAAGAGAAGATTGGATCTGAAGTTGTGGTTGCACACCGAGGAAAAGGTAAGGATTTTATTAGATTTATGGTTATAAGATCTATAGATTATAAGATTATAATCATAGTATATTAATTTTATTCAGGAGATTTGTGGAACTAGGGTTCTTCTTTCCAATTTAAGATCTACAAACTCTAGGTATGTAAGAATCCATCCAATTTTGTTATTCTAAGAATTTTATCTTTTTCAAGTTGTTAATTTAAGATTTATATGTATGTTGAAGGAATTGTGGAGATAAATAGGGGTTATTGGAAGAGTTGAGTTTGAAGTTTCATTGAATCATGAACAAAGGAAAAAGGTGTGATAATTTCTTATTATAAATCTATGATTAGGGTTATAGATCTTTGTGTAAGATTATGGAAATTAGGGTTAGGTTTGATTATATGGTTACAACCGAGTTTGATTTGAGACATGTTGTTGAACAGGAATATTCATGAGATTAGGTTTTCTTTTCCTTAAGAAGATTTGTTGGTGGATTTAAGTTAGAAGCAATACCAGGTACAGCCTTACCTTGTTTGCTGTTTGTGCTTCCAGGTTTAGAATTGCATAAATTGATCTAATTCTATCAAGCCTTTTAATTTGATTTGCTGCTTGTGTTTGACTGCAATTAGTAAAGACCATGCAAAAGTGTGATACTAATGTTGGCAACTTGATGATCCTTATGTCGTGTTGTCTCGAGTGGAGCCATACCTAGAGATGATTCCGGTAGATTAGGAGTCATTACCAGCTTAATTGTGGAACACAAATATATATATATATATATATTATTTACATATGTTTTCTTCGGGGTCATGAGTTACTTCCGGGTTTAGGATTAGAGATGTATAGTCCTAAATTGTGTTGGTTGTAGGCTTAAGAAAAGATAATAAATTGTTCTTGTTGCATTAGCATTTAAGTTGTATGTGATATTGTGTTGTATGATCATGTGTATGTGGTTTCGGTTTGGTGTACTAGGCGTTTTTTTGCTCAATCCTTATTTTTCCTATAGATGCAAGTGAAGATTCTATTATTTATGATTTGACGGGATACGACGTATTCATAGATTATGTAGAAAGCGATAGTGGATTTGATCCTTCTATCGACAATTGAGATTAGTATATTATGAATAGTGGATCAAGAAGAAAAGCTTTATATTTGATTAGTTATCTTCGAGAATTTTATGATGTTTAAGAGATTCTTTTATTTCTTTAAAGTTGATTTGTTTAGTTTATGATTTAGAAAAATTGAGTTTTATTTTTATGAGTATCCTTTATTTGTGAGATGTTGGAGATATTTGAGATATATATTTGATGAATAGAAATCATAGCCTTTGTGTGTCAATCTTTGGTAGTGACCTATGCCGGGCTGATAACGCCTTAGGTTAGGGTGTTACAATTTATCACTAGGTGTTTGTAATTATTAGCTAAAACTTAATTTCATAAATTTAAATGCGTGGTGCACCTTTTAAATTCATGTCTGTTTTCAACTGAATAGATTGAGAGATCATTTTAAATAGATCTGAACTACTAATGGAGTTACTTATAATCACCATGAGAGAGGGATGGTGAAAATTTCTGTCGCTTGCTTTTAAAATTCATTAAGTTAGTTTTAAAAAAATGATTCTTAAACTTTATATGGATCTATATTACTGATAACTTGTGAAGAGATTCCGGTGGTTTAGCCTAAATCTAGACTTACTAACCTTAAGAGAAGCTTCAACTTACCCTAGTGAATCCGATAATGCAAATATACCATTGAACAACTCTATGAGTTTGTTGAAAACACATGATAAGGACTTGGTGAAGCAATCCCTAAGGCTTTTTCTTACATTAACAAGCTTATCTTCCAATTTGCCTTGAAAATATGTATATATGCATTAACCCTAGTATAACTTCTGTTTTTATTATGTTCTACTAAATTTTCGTTGGCTAGATAATAGATGAAAAGTGAGAACGGTAGATACAAATAATCCATTGGAATAAGACCTAATATTTTCTATGCTACTTTGATAGGTGCGTTTGTCTAATGTTGGTATTTGTGAATGAAGTTGAGCAAAACTTGTTAGCTTTTTATAAATTTTTTAAATCTTCAGCTTCATGTTCATAAATGTTTCTAAGACCAATGAACTGACTTGAAAGCATTTCTAGCACCGTTATTGGGAAATCAGTGTTGAATTCATGAAAATGAAGTTCAATAAGGCATTATCTAAAAACTTTTCATTTGTTAAGCTAGTCACTAACCTTACAGATAGTGTAAATAGTTTTCGATTTTGCTTTTGTCCTATTTTTGTTTCTTTTAATATTCTTCTATCTATAGTTTCTCTATAAATATATCTTTGTACATATCTTTTCCTTTCTTTTTATGAATATCTTTTTCTTTTTTTTTTTTCCTGTAAATGTGTCTAACCTCTTTTGTTTTTGTTTTTGTATATATGTACATTTTGTATGTATTTTGTGTTGTTTTTAAGTTGTTTTCTGTATATAGCCTTTTATCTATTTGTGAATATTTCCATATAGTTCTTTTTAGTTTTTTTGTAAAGTTTTGTTTGTTTAATTTTCCTACTATTCTTTAATTCTTTCATTCTTTAATTCATTTATTCTTTGATTCATATTATTTATATAATTTAGTTTTTGTTGTTGTTTAGTTTGTTGTTTGTTATAGCATAGTCTTATTGTAGACCAATTCTTTTAAAAATAAAATATAGGATTATGACTAGGAGTCAATCTTACCCTTTATTTCCTTTTACTTTAGAGCCCCAATGCATAGGACGACTTAGTAAGAGAGTATTTAGAGAAAAGAAAAGCTTTTTTTGGGGAAATTATGGCCAATAAGACTGATCCTAAGAATGCGGAGGGAAAATACAAAGGAGAATGACCCTGTGAGAATGAATTAACCCAGGACCATGTTAGAATATTGCAGACTTACTTTATATGAGGCTAATACCAGCATAGCTAGACCTAGGGTTGCTGCTAATAACTTTGACATTAAGCCAAATGTGATTCATATGGTCTGGGAGTATATGCAATTTGATGGACTTTAAGATGATGACCCAAGCGCCCATCTATAGCAATTTTTAGAGATATGTGATACATTCAAAATTAACAGAGCCTCTGATGATGCCATTAGAATTAGGTTATTTCCTTTTTCCTTGAGAGGCAATGCTAAGAAATGGTTCAATGGATTTCCTAGAAACTCTATAACTACCTAGCAACAAATGGCTGAACATTTTATGAGAAAATATTTCTTACTCTCTAGAACAGCCAAAGTTTAGAGCTTATGTTGCTTCATTCCATCAATTGGAATTTTAAATTTTGTATGAAGCTTTTGAAAGATGGAAAGAGCTGTTAGGGAGACACCTTTATCATGGATTACCTGAATGGACCCAGGTCCAACCTTTCTATAATGGGATGAATTACAATACTAGGCAATTGATTGATGCAACAGCTGGTGGAAGCCTTAAGTCCCTTAAAGAGTGTTTAGGTTTGTTTGATGACATGGCTAATAACCATTATCAATGGTCATCTAGTAGGGCTAGGAAGGAGAAATCTAAAAGTGTGTTTAAGTTGGATGTGGTGACAACTTTAACTTCCTAAATTGAGGCCTGAGTAAGAAGGTGGATAGTTTGAGTATGGAGGATGGCCTGGTCAATATGGTTAATGGAAATTTTGGAAAAAGCTCTAAAGGAATGACTTTTGAGAGTGTTGAGTATATTGGAAATTTCAATGGTCCTAAAAATGATTCTTTCAACGATACTTATAATCCTGATTAGAGGAAGCACCCAAATTTCAAGTGGAATAATAACAAAAATTTTCAAAATCCCAATTTTCCTCTAAAAATTTTTCAAAAACAAATTCAAGGATCATCTATGTCAAATCCAAAATCAGTATGTTTAGAGGAACTTATTCCTCAATTCATCAAGGCCTCTAAGGCAAAGTAGCAAAGCATTAACACTACATTGAGAAATCATTCTGCTGTTATTTACAATTTGGACACACTGTTGGGTTAAATTTCAAAACTCCTCTCATAAAGACCTTAGGGGTCATTACCTTCCAACACAGAAGCCAATCCAAGGGCTAAAATCCGAAGAATAGAAAAAGAAGAAAGACAAAGAGGGGCCAGTACTTCCAACAAGACACCCAAGAAGAGGGTTAAGATTAAAATCACACAAAGAATACCTATAGGTAGTATACATATAAAAGAGCCAACAAAGGAGTCAACAGTTATACTTACCCAAAGGCAAACACCCCTTCGAAGATCAAACTCTCCTAGAAGAAGTGGCGGAAGGCCACCTAAAGGTACTGGTGGCAACATAGAAGGTGGTAGTAGTAGAGGTGGTCAATTTAGTAGAGTTGTTAGAGGTGGTTGGAGGAGAAAGGAAGGAAGCAGCATAATGGACAAAATCATTGCCAATTGTAGTTTTAATTTGTAAAACTCTTTCTTAATCTACTACGAAGAGCAAAGGCAGTGAACCTATCGATTCGTAAAATAGTGTTAAGATCGAGGTCATCCACGAGGAAAGAATAAGTACTAGTGATCACTTTAATTCTACTATTTAGCAAGATGAATGAGAGATGGATTGATTAAAACTATTTACTAAGAAGCTATGAACTACAACATATTTGGAAACACAAGCACTTAGAATTCAAGCAAGATTTGAAAAAAAAAAGAAGAAGCTAAAAACGACCTAGATCTTGTTCTTCATTTAAAATCATCATGTGAACCATAGAATACTAAAGATTATCCTAATTGAGTTCTTATACCGTCGAGTTCCTTATACAAATTAACAATCCTTTCAAAAATATCAATTTGTCTAATCTTAGATTGATTAATTAGGATATCTCCTTAACTAATTACAACCTAAGATAGCATGAAGATCAAGAACTCAAGAAAACAGAGAATATACGAAAGATTCTTGCAACCTATCTCTAGGATCACAATCAATCTCATCAAATTGCATAGATCTATTCATGAAAGGATTTCTCAATCAACTTAAACGAAATCAAACATAAACTTGTACTTCGGATACACAAATATAAGAAAATGATGAAGAACATGCAATTTGAATATAAAAACATCAACAGGATTTCATTAAAATCGGATCCTTAACACATGATGAAATTAAAATCCGTACACGATCTAGATCTACGATTTACTCCTCCATCGAGATAATAGAAAACAATTGAAATTCAATAGAAGAGAATGAATTCATGAATACTACCCGTAGAAATGAAGCTCAGTTGATGGAATTGGATCTACAAATCCGAATTTAATCTTCACTCGAATTCTTCGATACTTGTTTTCCGCTCAAGTCTTTCACCAAATACAGAGGAAAAATATGTATGTAAAAGATTTTGGAAAAGCATAACTAACTTTCTCTCTCCTCCATGCTTTATATATACTTCTCAGAAGTTAGAGACAAAAAGAAAACACGTGATCTGATATGCCTCTCTCCACGTCCCGTGGCAAGGGGTGTGGCACACACTGATAAAAAATCTACCGAAATCTAGGCTGATACACCTCTCAGCATGTCCCTTGGCAAGGGGCGTGGCAGGCTCTGATGTAAGAAAAGGTCCATACGTGTCTCTCCACAGGCCGTATGAAATTCCAGTGAAGAAAGTCTTATGTTCTCTCCTTGCCACGGGCCATATGAGTAATGAAGTCCATGTAAATCCTCATTTTCTTGTCAACTTTGTTTGATTTGATCATGTTTAGTCCTTTGTTACATGAAATTGACAATTTAATGGGTTAAGTACCGATTCTAGATGATTTTTTCTTAGAATAACAACCAAATAAGCCCAAAATCATCTTAGAAATAGGGGTATTGTAGCACTTTATCAAATTTCCCCTACACTTAAGTCTTTGCTTGTCCTCAAGCAAAATAATTCATATCATTAAAAACTGAGGAAAAATGACCAACAAATGGACTAATCATCAATCATGATTCATGTAACAAGATATGCATGTCTTGTGATATTAATTCTATTTAATCATTCAAATTCATTTCAAATTCTTTAGCTTTACAAGATGAATCTCAATCTACCAAGGATTATTGAATCAACTAAATACTTTAGCCAATCTTCTAAGATTAATCAAAGTAAACCAAACTTTACCCTTACTCTTTAAAAACAGCTTTCAAAGTTAGAAGTAAATCCAAGGTCAAACAAAGCAAAAAGAGACTTAGTCCACTTCACCGGTTCACTTGAGAGTATATAATTCCATCAATTATCTTTTTAAGCACACGAATCTAGAATAAAAATATATTGCATCAAAATCTCTCCTAGTCTTCTCTCCTTCTTGTGATCTTTAATGAAATTTTTTTTTCTTTAGTTATATTCAATTTTCTTAATTTCAAGTTTATAGCGAGGTCGAATCTTGCTTTTCTGAGGGACCAAGACACACCCATAGCAACTGAATTTTATCAATTAAGCATTATTTTATTTAATTGGCCTTTAGAGGGAGAGGGTTTTTACCTCTTTCTTTTCTATTTCATCTGGATAGGTTTTTGCCCGTATCTTTTCATCCTTATTTGCCTTTTTCATCTTTCTTGTTATAGTAAAATCGTTGAGTTGGCACATCTCGGGCTCATCACCTAAGTGACCAAGTTTTAAAAGATCCCAATGAACTCTCACTTACTCTAACATTCAGATTTTTATACTCTTGACCCACTTACCTGAGTCAGCGAAGTAAAAGCTTTCTTTTTTTTATTATATATGTATTATATATTTTTTTTATTTTTTTATTTTTCAAACAGAAACTTAGGAGAGAATTCTAAGAGAGATATCTCATTTGCCCTTTCACTAGAGATTAAAGAGCATTCAAGACTCTTGATGAAATAATATAATCCTAGTGAACTTAGAAATTAAAACCATTTAACTTTTTACTAAGGAAACCAAATCTAAATCCAACTCTAAATCCCATCATTAAAAAGTAAGTAAGCTTGTTTCACTTAGATTCTAAATCATAACTTTGACTAAGTATTAAGGATTCAGAATAAGTAAAGTGAGAATGCAAAGTGATTCCATAGGATCAATTCATTATTTCACTGAAGTTCTTTTCAAATGATATCATGATTTCAAAGTCCAATTGTCTTGCAAAGAATTAGTGGAAAATCTTTTCAAAACACTATAACACCTTTAGTTCTCTTCCTTCTCTTTCCTTGATTTAAAGTTTGTCTTTTAAAAATTACTTTCTCCTCCCCCACTTAAGTGAGGCATTGTCCTCAATGGCTAAATTTAAGTCCAAAGAAAGTATAGAATTGACTAATTAATGCATTGGATTCAAATTAAGAAGGGAAAGAACCCGTACCACCCTGAAGTTAATTTAGCAAGGCAATGGAGACAAAGATCCAAGAAAAACCTGTTTCATGATTCAAAAAAGAAGAAACACAAAAGAAACAAGTAAAACAAACAAAAGGAAAATAGAGCAAAAAGTTAGCATAAGCAACAAAGAGTATGAGAATCCAATTAAGTACAAAATTAAATATTTTTGTTTCTCTCATAAAAAACATCAGAAGAAAAGAATCAATAAAAAAATTCAATCATCTGCTGCCTTTGCATAATCAATGGGATCAGATTCCATATTTATTGTATTAGCGGCTGTTCGTGTGGTATCGGAATCTAACCCGTGCTCCACAATCTTTGTATCATCCCCTTCTTCGTGATATTCATCAATCTGTCTCTCAAAATCATCCTCATTATTTGATCCCATAGGTCTGGGATCAACTTCTGGTTGGGCTGAAGATCTAACTCCCAAAGTAGCTTGAGGTGGTTCTTCGTCTTCATTACTAGAGGAACTCAAGCAGTCAGGAAGTTGAACGTTCAATCTTTTTGCAAAAGCTTGAGCAACAGAACTGATATTTTTTTAAACTTTTTTTTTTTTCAACTTCTTGGCTTCTCTAGTAAGAGACTCAAGCTGTTTGGAAGTTGGCTTTGGAACTATATTGAACTCCTCCCCTTCATCATCATCTCCTTTCTCAAAACCCCAACTTTTTAACGCTTTGTCATTCATAGGATATGAATGAGTTATGAAATCCTCTGGGGGTTTAGACGGAAAAACATTCATATTCCTCAAGATTCTTGTTATATAGGCTCCACAAAATAAACCTTTCTTAGAAATCTGAGCTTATTGGTGCAAAACAGAAGTCAACTCTACAGTAACATTTATTCTTGAATTCGTAATCATACTCCATAAGGGGTAAAGATCTAACTGACTAACTACCCCTACACTATTGATCTTGCCATTTAAAGAATGGACTAGAAGAGAGTGAAGTAGCGGTAGCTAGGTCTTTTTAACTGTAAACCCCTAGATAGAGAAGCATCATATGGAGTATAATTTGAAATCGTTGCCCAAAAGTTGGCATAAGATAAATCTCTTGGCCAATCAGTTCTCAAGTCTTGAACTCATAAGAAGTAACAAAATTAAAGGAATACAAACCAGAATAAATGCAAAATTGTGTCATTGTAATAATGTAGTGCTTCCCAAAAGCTGCAAATGACACTTTGTTGTCAATTCCATACAATCTATCAGACTTGGTGATTCTGTATGAAGGAAGAAATTCTAAAGTGACCGATTTGTAAACTTTTTCATCTATAAAAAACAAAGCTTCCCAAGCAAGGTCACTAAGAAGTTTCTGAAAAGATTTTGTTAGTCCATAAGCTTGTATCAAATTCCAGTTTAAGAAAACATTTCTCTTGAAAATGTTTTCATTAGAAAGTTGTTTAAATTTTTTAACTAACTCATCATTCAGAGATTTTGCGGTCTAAGGGAAGAACTAAACTTGCTCTAGAATGTCGAGGTCTTTTCTTTGATGGTATTTGTGTTCGTTTTGGTGCCATAAATTTATATGAAGCGAAATTGTGCCTTATACGCCCATCACCACAAGTGGCAAGGGGTGTGGTCATTACTGGAACTTGTAATTGATTAGACCAGCATCCATACAACCCGTGGTAACCCTTATGGTAGACTCCATGGAAAATACTGGGTTGCTACACCATGCACCATGCCTCGTGGCAAAGGGCGTGGCCAATTCTGGAAATTGAACTTGAAGAAATACGCCATGTAGCAAGGGTCGTATGGTTTTGATAGCAACCTACTTCTCACACACCCCATAGCAAAGGGGTGTGGTTGATACTATGATCAATTGCTACCATTCATACGCTTCGTGGCAAGGGGCGTAGCCAACTCTGTGTAAAATTGGAATTTGATCAGTATTGGCTACGCCTCTTACTATGCCCCATATGGAATTTCTTGATGAAAATTGCCTAAGTTTTAATTCTTGGAGCTTACCTTATCTGATCTTTGTCAATTTCTCCTACAAAAATTTGTCACAAAAGAAGATAAAAACTCATACTCTTTGGGTTAAAACTAACAAAAGAAGAAAAGAAAAGAAATTAGACTTGGGTTGCCTCCCAAGAAGCGCTTTTGTTTAACGTCGTTAGCTCGACAAACTTCTCTTTGCTTGACCACAAATCTGGTAAGTGAAACCGAAATTCCTCACATCCCATTTTTTAGATCAGTTCCCAAATAGATTTTAAGCTGCTGACCATTCACTTTGAAAATTCCTTTCTGTGGGTGCTCCAATTCAACAGCCCCATAAGGAAAAACTTTCTTGACTTGAAATGGTCCAAACCATATAGATTTGAGTTTGCCCAAAAATAACTTGAGTCTAGAGTTGAAAAGTAAGACAAAGTCACCTTCCTTGAACTGCTTGGACTATTTAATTCTTGACTCATGAAATTTCTTGGTTTTTTCCTTATAAACGTGTGCATTATCATAAGCCACAAGTCTCCATTCATCCAATTCATTGAGTTGGATCTTTCTCTGCTCCGCAGCTTTGTCTAAATTCAGATTGACTGATCTGATGGCCCAATAAGCTTTATGTTCAATTTCAATGGGAAGATGACATGCTTTCCCATAGACTAGCCTATAAGGAGTGAATCCAAGAGCGGTCTTATAAGCTGTTCGATAAGCCCAAAGTGCCTCATCCAACTTCTTCGCCCAGTATCGCTTATTGTTCGCAATTGATTTCTCTAAAATTCACTTCAACTCCCTATTGGACAGTTCCACTTACCCACTTGTTTGTGGGTGATAAGGAGTTGTAAGTCGATAAGTCACTCCATATCTTTCTAGAATCTTCTCAATTTAAGCATTACAAAAATGTGTACCTCAGTCACTAATTAGTGCCCTTAGAGCTTCAAATCTACAAAACAACTTCTCTAAGAATTTGACCACTACCCTGGCATCATTTGTTGGTAAAGCTTATGCTTCAACCCATTTGGACACATAGAATGTAATGTTGTGGCATTTCATCTCTTTTAGAGATGCTCCCAAACCTCTGACATCTATTACATTGAGTTACATAGCTCTGAGCATCTCTAAACAAAGAAGGCCAATAAAATCTCGATTCTAATACCTTATGAGCTGTTCAGTTGGCACCATGATGTCCTCCTATTGGCCTAGTGTGGTAATGAAATAAAATTTTCCAGCCCTCCTCATGGGATACACACCTCCTAATCATTTGATCCGCACAAATTCTGAACAAATAAGGATTCTCCCAGAAGTAATACTTCAAATCTACAAAGAACTTCTTCTTTTGGCGATAGTTCATCTCATTAGGTAGAATTCTTACTACCAAATAGTTTGCAATATTAGCAAACCAAGGCGTGTTGGATTCCTTAATTGTGGAGATGGCATACAACTGCTCCTCAGGAAAATTTTCATTGATATCAACATCAGTCAAGTTCTTGAAAATTAGATTCTTAAGTCTTGATAAATGATCCGCCGCTAAATTTTCAGCTCCTTTCTTATCCTTAATTTCAAGATCAAACTCTTAAAGAAGCAAAATCCATCTAATGAGCCTTGGTTTTGCATGTTGCTTTGTGAATAAGAACTTTAATGTCGAGTGGTCTGTACAAACAATGACCTTAGATAAGAGAAGATAGGATTGAAATTTATCAAAAGCAAAGACAACTGTAAGCAACTCCTTTTCAGTTGTTGAATAATTCTCTTGGTTAGAAGTAAGAGTTTTGCTTGCATAATGAATAAAGCAAAAGAATTTATCTCTCCTTTGATCCAAAACATCACCCACAGCGAAATCACTCTCATCACACATTATTTCAAATGGAAGGTTCCAATCTGGTGTGACCATAATAAGAGCAGTGACAAGCTTGTGTTTGAGAGTCTCAAAAGCAGTAATACATTCTTAATTGAATTCAAATGGTGCATCTTTCTCCAGAAGTTTCGTCATAGGCCTTGCAATTTTAGGAAAGTCTTGAATAAAACGACGATAAAATCCAGCATGACCTAAGAAACTTCTGATTGCTTTTACTGAAGAAGGTGGTGGGAGCTTGGATATAACTTCTATTTTTGCATCATCAACTTCAATGCCCTTCCTTGAGATCTTATGCCCAAGAACAATGCCTTCTTGAGTCATAAAGTGACATTTCTCCCAATTTAGGACCAAATTAGTATCTTTACATCGCTGCAAAACCAATTCCAAATGATGAAGACATTCATCAAAGGTATTACCAAACACAGAAAATCATCCATATAAACTTCCATAGTTTCACCAACCATGTCTTCAAATATAGCTAACATACATCTTTGAAAGGTGGCTGGAGCGTTGCACAATCCAAAGGGCATACGACGATAAGCAAAAGTGCCAAAAGGACATGTAAACATCGTTTTCTCTTGATCTTCCGGTGCAATTGGGATTTGAAAATATCCAGAAATCATCCAAGAAACAATAATAAGAGTGCTCCACCAACCTTTCAAGCATTTGATCAATGAATGGAAGAGGAAAGTGATCTTTCCGTGTTGCATCAGTTAATTTGCAATAATCGATACACACTCTCCAGCCCGTGACTGTTCTCATAGGAATGAGTTCATTTTTTTCATTTGGTATAACAGTCATTCCACCTTTTTTTGGCACTACTTGCATTGGGCTCTCCCATTCACTATTAGAAATGGGGTAAATCATACTCGCATCCAAAAGTTTGATAATCTCTTTCTTGACTACATCACACATGTTTGGATTTAATCTTCATTATGGTTGTACCACTGATGTAATGCAATCTTCCATGAGAATTTTATATGTACAAAAGAAGGACTGATTCCCTTAATATCCGTAATCTTCTAAGCAATAGCTTTCTTATGTTGACCAAGAACCAACAAAAGTTCATCTCGCTACTCTTTAGTGAGATTAGATGCTATTATTACCGGAAGTTTAGAATCCTTTTCTAAAAAGGCATATTGAAGATAATCAGGAAGTTGCTTCAATTCTATCTCCGGTGGATCTTCTATTGAAGGTTTTGAAATTTGAAAAACAGGATGCTCAATGTTTTCATAATCCCTTTCTTCCTTGAATTTAGAACGATTATCAAGCTCTTGGATAATTGATTTTAAAGCAAGGTTCATCTCTTGTTTCCCATTCATCAAACAAAGAGCTAAAGTGTCATCACACAACAACTCAGGTATAGAATCAACAACAGCCAAATCAAGATAATCAATGGCAAAACAAGTATTATCTTGATGTAAACCTTGTTTTAAAACCTCAGGCATTTTCATAACCACTTCTTCATCTCCAACTCTCAACACCAATTTTCCATCATCAACATCAATTATGGCTCTAGTAGTTGCCAAGAAAGGTCTACCCAAAATAAGAGGGATTTCCACATCGGTCTCCATATCAAGAATAACGAAATCGACAGGAAATATAAAATATTGTACCTTCACTAGGATATCCTCCACAACTCCTCTAGGGAGTTTCACTGATCTATCTACTAGTTAAAGACTCATTCTTGTTGGTTTTGGATCTCTCAAGCCCAATTTCTTGTACATTTGATATGGCATCAAGTTGATCCTAGCTCCCAAATTAGCTAATGCTCTCTCTTATGCTAGATGCCCAATGAGACAAGGAATTATGAAGCTTTTGGGATCTTTGAGCTTCTTGGAAAGTTTGTTTTGAATCACAGCTGAGCATTCTCCTCCTAAAGTAACAGTAGACATCTCTTCAAGTTTCCACTTGTTTGTTAAAAGCTCTTTAAGAAATTTCGCATATCTAGGCATTTGAGAAAGAGCATCAACCAAAGGAAGGTTGATATGGAGCTATTTAAAAATCTCCAAGAATTTATTATAATGCTCATCAATTGAATTTTTCTTGAGCCTTGATGGATATGGAATTGGAGGTTTATATTCCAGAATTGGAATTGGAGTTGATTTCTCTTCAACTGGAATTTCAAGATGCTTTTCTTTAATCTGCACAGGAGTTGATTCTTGAATTGGTACAACTACTTCATCTTTTTGTTGTTGAGTTCCAACTTGTACTTCCTTCCCACTTCAAAGAATAATGGCTTTCACATGTTCTCTTGGATTAGTTTCCGTGTTACTTGGTAAAGAACCTTGAGATCTTTCGGAAAGCATTTTAGCAATTTGGCCAACTTGAGTTTCAAGATTATGAATCGAAGCTCCATGATTTCTCAAAGTAGTGTCTTGATTCTTTAAAATCAAATCCAAAGATTTTTGCCTTTCATTGGAATCTTTAATGAACTTCATCATCATATTTTCCAATTGAGAGCTAGAACCTTGAGTTTATTGCTTTTGGAAACCAGGTGGGTAATTGAAATTAGGATTAGAATTAACCCGCTGCATATTGTTGTTGCAACTCCAAGAAAAATTTGGATGGTTTTGCCATCCCGGGTTATAAGTACTGCTGTAAGGATTATTTTAAGCTTGGATGGGATTCCCCAAATAGTCAACTTGCTCAGAAAATGATTCTTCACCACAAATTGGTTCAACAAAAGCAAGTTGTTGTTGTTTTGAAACTGATAAACCATCAATTTTCCTAGAAAGAGCTTCCACTTTAGACATGATTGTGGTAGCCACATCTACATCCAACATATCAGTAAGTCTTTTATCCCGGTTCCTTGTGTGTGACCATTCATAATTATTTGTGGCCATATCTCAAATAATTTCAAGCTTTCCTCGGGAGTCTTATGATTAAGAGTACCACCAGCTCCGACATCTATCATTTATCTTGTTTGATAATTGAGTCTATTATAAAAAATTTGGACCTGCAACCATTTCAGAATATCGTGATGTGGACATCTTCTCATAGATTCCTTGAATCTCTCCCATGTCTCAAACAAAGTGTCCATATCCATTTGATGATCTGATTGAATTTCAGCCCTAAATTTTGCTGTCTTTGAAAGATGGAAAAACTTATCCATGAATTTCTTAATAAGCTCCTGCCATGTAGTAATCGAGTTCCTAGGCAAGGAGTTCAACCAATGTTTTGCCTTCCCTCTCAATGAAAATGGAAAGAGACGAAGACAAACAACATCATCACTTACTGCGTTGAACTTAAATGTGTCACAAATTTCAAGCGAAGCTTGGATGTGAATGTTTGGATCTTCATCTTGAAGCCCATCAAATTATGCATTTTGTTGAACCATTTGAATAACAACCAGCTTCAATTCAAAATTATTCGCCTCAATACAAGGACGAACAACACTAGAATTTGCCCCTGTCAAAGTCGGTCTTGCAAAATCAGAATTAGTCCGTGGTGCCGCAAAATGCAAATTGAAATTATCATTATGATATTCCTATCCTCTATCCTCATTCGGATCAGCCATATCTATTGCTGAAGAAGATGATTTAGTTGAGTGCTTGCTCTTCTTTCGATATTTGAGAATGATCTTTTTTTATTCAAGATTAAATTCAACAAGTTTCTTCCCTTCACTTCGGGTCATGCACTGTTATTGCAAAAACAAAGATCAAGCACTGTTTAAAGAACACACTTCTAGCAAGAAAAAGTATCTCCAAGAACAAGAAAAAACAAAGAGCTAAAATAGCAGATTTAAGAGCTTTCCTAAAATTATTCCTATCCCCATTAGCAACGGCGCCAAAACTTTAATGGACAAAATCCTTGCCAATCGTAGTTTTAATTTGTAAAACTCTTTCCTAATCTACTATGAAGAGCAAAAGGCAGTGAGCTTATCAATTCGTAGAATAGTGTTTAGATCGAGGTCATCCACGAAGGAAGAATAAGTACTAGTGATCACTTTAATTCTACTATTTAGCAAGATGAATGAAAGATAGATTGATTAAAACAATTTACTAAGAAGCTATGAACTACAACAAATTAGGAAACACAAGCACTTAGAATTCAAGCAAGATTTGAAAAAAGAAAACAATAGCTAAAAATGACCTAGGTCTTGTTCTTTATTTAATTTCATCATGTGAATCATAGAACACTAAAGATTATCCTAATTGAGTTCTTATACCGTTGAGTTCCTTATACAAATTAACAATCCTCTCAGAAATATCAATTTATCTAATCTTAGATTGATTAATTAGGATCTCTCCTTAACTAATTACAACCTAAGATCGCATGAAGATCAAGAAATCAAGAAAACAGAGAATATACGGAAGATTCTTGCAACCTATCTCTAGGATCACAATCTAATCTCATCAAATTGCATAGATCTATTCATGAAAGCGAGATGAATGAGAGATAGATTGATTAAAACAATTTACTAAGAAGCTATGAACTACAACAAATTAGGAAACACAAGCACTTAGAATTCAAGTAAGATTTGAAAAAAGAAAACAATAGCTAAAAACGACCTAGATCTTGTTCTTTATTTAATTTCATCATGTGAATCATAGAAAACCTAAAGATTATCCTAATTGAGTTCTTATACTGTTGAGTTCCTTATACAAATTAACAATCCTCTCATAAATATCAATTTATCTAATCTTAGATTGATTAATTAGGATCTCTCCTTAACTAATTACAACCTAAGATCGCATGAAGATCAAGAAAACAGAGAATATACGGAAGATTCTTGCAACCTATCTCTAGGATCACAATCAAATCTCATCAAATTGCATAGATCTATTCATGAAAGCAATTTCCCAATCGACTTAAACGAAATCAGACATAAACTTGTACTTCGGATATACAAATCTAGGAAAATGATGAAGAACATGCAATTTGAATATAAGAACATTAACACGAATTCATTAAAATTGGATCCTCAACACATGATGAAATTAAAATCCGAACACGATCTAGATGTACAATTTTCTCCTCCATCGAGATAATAGAAAATAATTTAAATTCAATAGAAGAGAATGAATTCATGAATACAACTCATAGAAATGAAGCTCAATTGATGGAATTGGATCTACAAATCCGAATTTAATTTCCGCTCAAGTCTTTCACCAAATACAGAGGAAAAATATGTATGTAAAAGATTTTGGAAAAGCATAACTAACTTTCTCTCTCGTCTGTGCTTTATATATACTTCTTAGAAGTCAGAGACAAAAAGAAAACATGTGATATGATATGCCTCTCTCCACACCCCATGGCAAGGGGCGTGACACACACTAATAAAAAATCTGTCGAAATCTAGGCTGATACGCCCATCAGCATGCCCCTTAACAAGGGGCGTAGCAGGCTCTGATGTAAGAAAAGGTCCATACATGTCTCTCCACGGGCCGTATGAAATTCCAGTGAAGAAAGTCTTATGTTCTCTCCTTGCCACGGGCCATATGAGTAATGAAGTCCATGTAAATCCTCATTTTCTTGTCAACTTTGTTTGATTTGATCATGTTTAGTCTTTTGTTATCTGAAATTGACAATTTAATGGGTTAAGTATCGATTCTAGATGATTTTTACTTAGAATAACAACCAAATAAGCCCAAAATCATCTTAGAAATAAGCGTGTTGTAGCACTTCATCACAATAGTTGGAGATATTGGTTAGGAGAAGAAGATTAAATCACTTGACTCTCTTATTCATACAATTTTGTTTTATTCAAATTTTTGTTTAGATGATTGCTTCAAACAATATTTGTTTCATTCATGCTTTCTATTCTTTTAAATTCTTTGTTCTCTCAAAGATCTTATTCTAATTCTTTTATTCTTTTGCTCTTTGTAAATAAATGCTATTTTTTGTGGCAAAATAAGATTGTTTTTATGCAGGATTCTTTTCCTTAATTAAACAAAGCTTAGTTAAATTACATTAAAGTGGTTAACTTAGGAATTTTTGTCCATAATTCAACCATGGCTCGAATTAGTAATGTTTTGCCATGTATTGCTTTAGTTTTAAAATGAAATCAAGAAGACATCAAGCAGGCAGCTATATAAAAACTCAACCCTCGACCATAAACAAAGAAGTTTTCTCAAAACTTCTAATAATTTTTTTTTATCTTGCTCTGTAATTATTTGATGATTATCCCTTGTCTGTTTTACAATGTTTTTAAACATTGAGGGTGATGCTTACATTACATGTGGGGGAAGGGATGTAGCAAAATTGGGTTGAAGTTGAAGTTCTATCAATGAATAGAGTAATTGTGCCTTGATTGATCAACTTTTTCAGCAAATTATAGGAAACTAATGAAAAGGCTAAAATTTGACCAAAATTTTTCAAAACTTTGAAACAAAATAACAAATCAACTCAATAGAACAGATGAACATCATCATATGATTGAGTTAACTCATGATGTGTAAATTACTTTACAAATATCCATATGGAGTAGTTTTACTTGTTATTTAATCTAGAAATTTAGAACTAGAATTAGATTAAAATCCTTAGTAAGGTTAATCAATTAATTTGTAAAAGCTTAAATAATTTGTATGTTTTTCAATTTAGTCATTTAGAGAGCTTTGTAATCTTTAATGAAGGTTCAAATGATGATCATAACTTGATGACTTTTCCTTGTGCTTAATCCAATCAAAACAAAACAAAAATTAAAATGAAAACAACCATGCGCTTAGGTTTGAAATGGGTAAGAGTTGATCCCTTAGAAGAGTAATTTCTTGACCCCTCTTTCAATTTTAAATAAGCCACTAAAAAAAAAGACGAAAAGATAGGGGCAAAAACTCCTCCAGAGGAAAATGTAAAGAAGAAGACAAAAACCTTCCCCTCTATAGCTTTGAAGTACAAAAATAATCAATAAGCACAAATAAGGAGAGAAATTCAAGGGATGAATTGATATACATGCCTTCATTTTTTATTATGATGCTTAGAGAGATGATTAAGGAACTGTATACTTATATGTATAAGGGGATAAAGTTAATTGAGTTCATCTTACTTTGTTTGATCTTTTGAGTAAATTTTTCTTCAGATTTCTTAATTAAATAATAAGGGTAAAAGCTTATCTACTTGGATAAATTATGTGAGTTTAGCAGAAATAACTTTAGCACAATTAGTGAGAATGACTAAATATTTAAAGTGCTGAGGTGATTTTGAGCTCAATTGATTTGGTAAAATTTCCATTTATGATTTATTTTATCATTCAAAAAGCCTTTCCTGGTTGTGTTGAATTGATTTTTCCTTGAGGATAAGAAAAAGCTCAAGTATAGGGGAATTTGATATGTCTATTTTATTCTATTCCATTCATAAGAATCTAGGCTATCTGATACATTTATAGGTAAATTCTAATGAATGTTGTGCTTTTATTGTTTAAATATTATTTTTCAACTCCAAAGATCATAAGGACAAGAAATGAAGTGATTTGAATAAGATTGAAGTAAAATAATAACAATAGTGCAAAGCAGATATTGGCTGAGCCTTATAAAGGACTCATTGAGGGCAAAACAATAATGCAAAATGACCCATCACGCCCTATATCAAGCTCTCAACATGACTCTTGACTTCTGCATTGAGGTAATCGAGCCCTGAACTTCATGATGTAGCTCCAGTCACACCATAATTGTCACGACCCTAAATAGGAGCCTAATAGGTTTACTCTAAAATCTTAATATCATGTGTGTACACATAACGTGAAGACCACCTTGCAAGTCAGAGATTGCAAGACTCTAATTACTTATTCTCTCAATATGTTATACATATATAGATATTTAGAAAAATATTTTAGGATACTGATATTTCCATAAATCACATGGACCACAAAGAATCGAATACCCTACCAAAAATGAAACACAATAAAGTAATTTAGGTTAGCTATCATCCATAACCGAAGGAGATTACAAAAGAAATAAATCAATTTTTAAGTCCTTTCCCTCAACTAAGTTTAATCCATCAACATTCTAATCCTTGACTTAATCTTTGATATTCTATATGCTTGGCTCCTATCCCATTCCCAGCTTTATGAATTTCTTATAAATCCCATACATAAATCCCATAATATGCCACATGCATACAAATTTTATCTTTCCTTAAAATCTAGTGCTCTACTTTACAAGCACACACAGAATATGTAAAACGTAAAGAAAAACTTACTCGTCCTTAGTGCAATCCTTAGTCGAAGTGATCCTTAGGGAAAGTTATGTGAAATTCCTCATTACCTAAGCAAAATAAATACACAGAATGAGTATTCCATGTTGATTCTACTTAAATTTTCTAATTATATTTCCTTATTCTCTTCAAAATTTGGATTATATGAAATTTTAACTTAAAAATGCCATAACTTACTCATTTCAACTGTGAATTTTGCATATTAGATATCGTTTTCTACCTAATCAAAAAGATATATTTCTTTATAAGGTTAACTTTAACATTTAAATCCATTTGGGTTTTGAAATGGGTCATCATAGAATTGGTCCGAAAATTCTTGCCCTTAGTTTTGCATTTTTCCAAGTTTTACATCGCCTAATTATTTTATGACAAGCACTAAGATACTTATTTAGTTGAAAAACCTTTTATATAAACATAAACTCACATTATATGCATTATTTTAGTAATGTTTTCCCAACAATGATTTTTCATAAAACAATTTATTTTAGAAGTTTGAAAAGTGAAATTTATAAAAATCTATTTTTAAGTTGTTGGAAGATAACAAAGAATTTTTAGTTTGTGACAAGTGAGTGTCTATTTATCATAACTATTATTTATGTATTTTCCTTAACTCCATAAAGATGAAATTATTTTTTTTTTAAACTTGATTCCTTACGTTATATGTCAATTTTATTCCTAAGTAGATTTTTAAATAGTGAGTTGATTTTAAACTTGACTTGGAAAAATTATTTTGTTCTTAGTGTTTACCAAAGTATTGGCTAAACCATATAAATAAGTTTTTAAGAAAAATTTTCATAACAAAGAATTATCAACATTACAAATTCATGATAAATTTATTTTAATATTTTGAAAAGAATGTAGTTGAACCATTATCTTAAGTCTTTGTGAAAATTACTCCTAAGTATTGAAAATCATTTCTCTTGAGAGTTTAGCCCTAATTTCGCATGAAAAAAATAACTCACTTTGTTTTGAAATTTTTATTAAAACAAGAACATCATTCTATGATCATACATGAATATGAATTTAAAGTTATATTATGAGATGAAAAATAAATCAATGTAGAAAATAAAAGAGATAGAAAATTAAATGAGCATATAAGAACAAAACATGAAAGTCTTAGCTTGGTATCAAGACTTTTCGGAACTAAGATTTGGACGAGTTCCATAAAAGGAAAAGAAAAGTATAAGAAAGCTTAAGGAAAAGAAAAGAAGAAAATTGTGAAAGTCTTAGATTTTTATTCAAGTCTTCCTGGGACTTAAAAATGCACAAGTCTTATAAAAAAAAAAGCAAGAAAATAAGAAAAACATGAGAGTCTTAGATTCATGTCAAGGTTCCTCAAACTTAGAAATGGATAAGTCCTGTTTTTGTTTTAACTTGATTAAGGACAAGTGTGAGACTTGGATTACGACAAGTCTCAAAAAGGAAGTAAAAAAATAAATTGTAAGAGATAAAATAAGTGCATGAGTATAAATGTTAGATTAGTAAGCTCATATATTCAAATAGATATAAATATGTATATAGCTATATTTATGCGTATAGTATAGATAGTTAGATTAGATGATGATGATAATAATATAGCGACATGATTACAAAATTATCATGATCATCAACATAACAAGCTATTGGTTTCATTTTAGCATTATCACCCCTAGCTTAATGCATTATGGGGAGATATTATTCCATGGATAATACTTAAAACACATAATATCAACTAAGGATGTGTGAGAGATATGCTTATCTCAAAAAGATGAATCAAATAAATGTGTTTAAGTTGAAAAATAAAAATGGCAGCAAGGTTTTGTGCAGCAAAGGGGAAGAACAGAGAGAAAAGAATAAGACAAAAGAGAGAAATTTGTTAAGAGATGTCAAGTGTTGAATGTGTGGAGGTTAGAGAGTATTTATAGAATGAGAGGAGGAGAGAAAATGAGAAAAGGGAGAGAAAAAATGGTAGCAAGGAAGAGGAAAAGAGAAAAACAAAGAATGAGAGAAAAGAGAGAAATTTGAGAAAAGTTGTAAAGTATAAGAAGATAAATGTAGTAAGTACTTATAGAGAGAAATGGGAGGATTTTTGTGTGTAAAATAAATTGACAAAATAAAATAAAATGGTTGCAAAAACGAGGGGGGCATCAGCTACAACTTCCTCAAGAAGGGAAGAAAAAAAAAAAGTAAATTTGATGTAATAGAGTATGTATAGATTAAAGAATATAAATTATAGGTTTTTGGTTGTTTTACAAGAAATACATATAAAAAAAATAGGGATAAAATGGTAACATGAAATAGTTGCAAATAAAAGTAAATAGTAATCGTAAAATTTAGATAAGTTACTGGTAGTGATAAAATACGCTTATATGAGCTATATTGATATTTTTATGACCTAAAATTTTTTAACTGATATTTTATGAATATCTAAATATTTTTTTAGTGTAATTTGATTGTTGAAAAAATTTATTTTGTTTCGCATGTTGCAGTTGGATCGGAAACTGATCCCATGAAGGTCCGAAACGATCAAATTTTTAGACCATCTAATCTTTTTAAGGTTTATACTATCTATACGATTCGTAATTTGAGTTCATAACATTTTTCTAATTAATTTATTAATTTATGGTTTTTAGAAGTTGTCCAATCGAGTTTGATTTTCTAAAGATTATGGTTGACTCGATTTGACTTTAGGATTCTGGTTCCGTTTTGAGTTTAAGGTTCTACTATAAGATTACCATAAAATTTTGGAAGTTTTCAATTATAGGAAATTATTTCTTATTATTTTACCAATAGATATTATTTAGATGTACTACCTTGATTTGTGTGTTAAAGATCAAATGGATGAATTATTTAGAGTAAGGTTTTTGAATCGATTGAGTTATTGAGTCGTTTTGTTGGTGATATGTTTTTGCTAGAAAATTTACTTTTAGGGTTTTAGGTTTTATTTAATTCATCTGATAACTTAGGATTGTTGAATCTTTATCTAATCTAGTTTATGGTTTCCACGATTTCAAAATTTTTAGCAATCCAAGTTTAATTTAATTTATATGATATTATAGGGTTATAAAATTTATTTGATTCCATTTAAGGTTTTGAGATTTTGGTATGAACTAAAACGATTTTTGGATTTGGTTTCTAATGTGAACTTTTGGGTTTACGATGTATTTTATGTATTTTATTAAGATTCTAATTAATCTTTTGATATGATTTCAGTCTATATTATTTGATTAGTATCATCCTATTTTCTTGATTTGCATTTTTACTTCTTTATTATAATTATCTTGATACGGTATTTAATGTAGCAAATAATTTGTTAAATATGTAGTTCGTGCCAATAATTGTAAATTTTCCTAATTAGCCTTAGGTTCTTATTATGTTATAGGTTGTATTGATATTATGATGATGTATGAACTATTATTATAATTATTCAATTATAAAGGTACTTATCACAATTGCAATGCATTGGATAAGAATCTTATAGCATTATTACAGCTGATAAATTATCATGATTAATGTAATATTAGTAATATATATATTAGTAATAATATTGTTAACTTATCAAAATTATTTAATATGTGGATCAAGTATAATGTTACTTATTATATCAAAAAATAATAATCTTCTTCTTCATCTTGTTATCATTATTTATTATCTATTTATTTTCTTACTATGACATATCTTGTTAATTATAGTACAATTTTGATGCTATTAATACTACTACTACTACTATTGTAAATTGTAGTAATTGTCAGTATCATGTGCCCAAAATAAGCACATGATAAATTGGTAAAGGGGAATATTTTATGGATATTAATTTTAGAGCTTTTGTATTTTATTATTATTACTTTGTTATATTTTGAATATTGCCATATGTAATAAATTATTTGCATGATTTGAGTGACTTCTAAAAATTTAACTTACTAAAGAAGGTGGTGTTATTAGTTTCTTTAAGGGGTTATGATCATTTTTAATTATAAGTTCATAAGAAAATATTTATTTGTGATTGTTTTGGAAATTTACTTATTAGATTGTTTGATTCTATGTGTTTGATGAATCTAGAGATATATTTATCTTTATTTATTGAAGTTAAAGTTTTGCTTAGTGATTAATTTATGATATTTCTTATTTGAGAATTTTCAAGGTATATTTATTGTTTTTCTAATTATTTTTCGAAATTGGTTGATAATTCTTTTAAGTATACTAGAGCCTTAATAATTAATTCTTTGATTTATCATCACTCTTTGGTCGCAAAAAGTTAGGGAAAATTTTGTTGATAGGGATTATGATTTCTTATACTATAATTTAATTATTTATATTTTAATATTCTTAAATCGTGAAAAATCGAAAGTGATTTTTGGCAACTTTCCTCAAAGCTTCTTCAAGACTTTATATCCTATTATTGCCAATTATCAAAATTAGGTTATGCGAAAATTAAGGGCTTACAATAATGTCGATCCATAAATTCAACCCATGATTGAAGCTAGACAAAAATCACACTTTTGTTGAGTAAAGCACAACTTAGGTCGAGGCTAACATTCAAGCCTTCGATGAACTCGATGAATCATACAGTAGAGTCTAGACAAGAACGAGCCTTTGCAAAGAAAAGGTATAGCCTAGATCGAGCCTGATATTCAAGCAACTTTTGAGCACTTGATGTATGCTGCAAAAAGTGACCCTATAGGTTGGCACCCAAGATGTGCGTGGAGATAAAAATGAATTCGGTTATAAAGAATCTGTCACATCAGCGAATGAAATTGTCATGATTTATGTGCCTAATCTTATAAATAAATGTGCATAGGCATGCGATAAAGATATACATAATCATATGTAAAATATTTCTAACATAGAATAGAGAGAGAATTCTTGAGCAAAAGAACTATTTCTTCTTGCTGAGAAATCTTAAAGTTTTCTAGGTAAATTCATTATAAATCTGATATTTATTTCCACAAGACTCTGTACTAAATTTGTAATTTAATCCTTAATTCCATATGATTTTTTTAGAACTTGTGCTTAATGTTTGCATCAATGGAGAAATAATCGTTTAACTTATGGTTTGCAAATCCAAGACCTGATTCATATGATTTCAAAATGTTTTAACGATTATCATTGCATATTTGTAATTAGTAGCTAAAACTTAATTTCATGGGTCTAAATGCGTGGTATACGTTTTAGATACATGTTTGATTTCAATTAAATAAATTGAGATATCATTCTTTTGAATAGATTTGAGCTACTAATGGAGTTGCTCATAATCACCTTGAGAGAGGGATGGTGAAATTTTCTGTCGCTTCATTTTAAAATTCATCAGGTTGGTTTTAAAACAAAAGATTGTTAAACATTATTCAGATCTAGATTGCTAATAGCTTGTGAAGAAATTTCGGTGGTCTGGTCTAAACCTAGAGCAACTGACCTTAAGAGAGGCTTTAACTTACCCTAATAAATCCGACAATGCAAATATACGAGTAAACATTCCTATGACTTTGTTGAGAAATCACATGATAAAGACTTAGTGAAGCAATCCTTAAGGCCTTTTCTTACATTGACAAGCTTATCTTATAATTTGCCTTGAAAACATGTATATTCATTAACCCTAGTATAACTTCTGTTTTTACTATGTTCTGTTAAATTTCTTTTTCTAGATAATAGATTAAAAATGAGTACAATAGATGCTAATGATCCCTTGGAATATGACCTAATATTTTCTATGCTACTTTGGTAGGTGTGCTTGCCTAATGTTGGTAGCTGTGATCGAAGTTGAACAGAACTTATTAGCTTTTTATAAATTTTTGAAATCTTCAACTTTGTATTCATAAATGTTTGTAAACCAACGAATCGACCCAAAAGCAGGGATGCGGATCATTGAGACTTGGTTCCTTCATCCCTGATGAGAAGGCATAAATCTCCATCTTGTTTGTATACCAGTTTGTCCAAGCTTATGCTCGTGTCTATGGTTGATTGTCGCATTACATATGCTTGCTAACTATACTTTCTCTTTATTGGCTGATGTGTAGTCTTGGCTAGTTATCTCATTAAGCCGTGGTTTAGCTCACTCTTTAATAGTTTTTGTGCAGGAATAGTGCTTGCTAGGATTGGCTAAGAATGTGTGAAGAGTGATCCTTCATCAAACTTTCTCAAAATTAGAAAGATAGGTATAATGAACTTAGAATACAATTTAGATAAATTGTGCAATCATTTGAGACTTTGTATTTTGTAGGTTTAAAACCTAATTTTATTATTTGGTAGAGGATACCGATTCTCTACAATCTTGCTAAAATGTGGAAAATCAAGTTCCTTAGTGATTTAAATAAAGATATCTTATATACATAAATGATTAAATTATGTGAAGTAAATGAATAAGATAGAGTCTTGTAGTTTCTGACTTGTAAGGAGGTTCTCAAATTATGGGTGCACACATGGTATGAAACTTCAGGATAATCTGACTAGGCCCTATTAGGGTTGTGATAGAAGAAGGTAAGTTAAGGTTTGTTTCTTAAGAGATAAGTTGCTATCTATTTTGAATTGCTTATGGAAGAAGAAAAGGATCTTGAATTGTGACTTCTTGTTATTACTTATTATTGTGCATGTGGTTAAGTTTGAATAGCAGCCATGTATAGCAAATATTGTTGTAGAATTGATTCTTCAACTGAGATGCTAAGTGAAATTGGGATGAAATTGCCTAAGTTTGATGACCATGGGTCACCAAGATATTATTTAGATTGGGAATTCCAGGTGGACCAAATTATTGGAGATTTTTCTCATTCTAGCTATTGATTGGGGCAAATTATTATTGAGAAATTAACTGGACTTACAGGATTGCAGTGGAAAAATATTATATTAGAGCGATCATTAAATGGGTTTCATGATGTGACTACATGGGGCCCTATAAAAATGCTAATGAGAAAAAGATTTGTTCCACATAATTATCAAGATGAGTAGTATGAGTCTTTGTTGATGCTAAAACAAGGGTCTACTGCGATTAGAGAATATGCCCAATTGTTTAAGACTCTCATGAGATGTAGTGAGTTACTTTAGTTTCTTAAGCATACCAAAGATAGATTTGTGAATTACTTAAATTATGACATCGCTAAAAGTGTTGTTTGTCAAAGTTTGTGTCATTAAAAGATGCTATCCAAACTACCATGTTAGAACAATTCTCTATTTTAATATCTTATATAATGGAGAAGACAAAATTGTTAGAACCCTCAAAGGCAATTGACTAGGTAGATAGTTGTGCTGAGCATGATTGTTTAGTTGAGGAAGGTAGTGTGTAGATTGTGAAGTTGATGATGATATTATAGAGGAATCTTATGTAGGGGAAATTAGTGTTATAGATAAAGTGCACCATTGTAGTAAAGTGGATTCTTTTGATGACTGTATGCCTGAATTGGAGCCACTTCCATTCTCATCAGGAGCCATTAATAACCACAGGTATTTCATATCTTTATTCTATCCTTTAAATTGTTTTATCAAAATCCATTAATGGGATTACGAGGTGAAGGAAATTGTTGTTCTATTATGCCAGTGAAACCTTATATGATGTTTATTAGTAATTATTAGGGCCATATTAAAGGATAATTATGTTGTTATGGTGTTTTGATTACAATTGGTGTTAGTGTAAGCAAGGTGAAGATATTTGAAAGATCGAGATTATATGGAAATTTTGAGATGTTAGATTTTTATGAGCCATTACAATTATGTATTATGTCAACATGTGGTGATGTTGGTTACTTTCAAGATAACAAGTGTTTAAATCGACTACTACTGGGGCCATAGGAGATGTGTTTGTCGAATACTTGTCATAGTATTCGTAAGTCTTAGATTGATTGAGTTCATGATGAGTGATATAGGTTAATGGGGAAGTCTTTGATCGTGGATATGGACATTGATAGTGAATCGTTAACAGTGCTTGGTGTAGATGTTGAGATGCTTTAGGAGTTACTGTTTTAGAAAGGATTTGTGGAATAGGTATTGGAGGCTGTTCATAAGTTAAGTGTGGCAAGAAAGTTCTATTTAGCTACTTTTGAGTTTTTCATGTTTGTCTTTGATTTAGGCATATACACTTTAAAATATTTAAGGGAAAATCTTCTTGAGCCGAGGGGTTATGATAGGGATCAAGATGAGTTTGATAAAGATTTAAGAACAAATCTTCAAGAACCTAGGGCAAATGATAGGAATCATGGTGTGCTTGGACAACCACTCGATTTAGAGATGGAGGCGAGTCTCAAAGATCGAGTTTTGTAGATGATTATGGCATTAATCTCACCCATGAGTCCAACCATGATTATCATCATGCCTCCTATGCTACCGGTAACCAAGTCCGTGAGCACAATGTTATCAGAGAAGTCAAAGACTAGAGGAGATAATGGGCATCATCGCACCCTTGATGCTGGTCGTGACTAGGTAGATATCAACCGTGATTAATCAAATCGTGAAGGAGAATTTTGATCTAAGGTGATCATAGCCATGATCGATAGGGTGATACCCACCCTTAATTTTACGCTGTTTAATTAATTGCTTCCTATTTTAATTATTTTTCTTTTATTTTTCCTTGTTTTCCCTCACTCGACTTGTGGGAGTATTTAAGGGTCCTTAGTATTATGTTAGTAGTAGCTTAAACCTTTCTTTTTCATTGATTGAGATCAATTATCTAGTTGGCTTTCTTAAAATTAGTTCCAAAATCTTTTGAGTAATATTGAGTTTTTTCTCAAGACTATTCTTTGTTGTTTCTTTTTATCATGTGTCATATCGATAAAGTGAAACAACTAGTTTCATTCCTTTCTTAGAGCATCGTATCTAAGGATAAATCGTTCATATCCTTTACTTTCCTATTTTATATAAATAAAAAACTCAAAAACATTATTAAGTCTTGATAGTTCTGCTGTGTAATTCTAGCACAAATCTTATCCACATTAGATTTCTGTTTGTTTGATCCTTGTCTAGGCTTGCAGACATTGGAGGGAAAGAACACTGTTGCAAGTGTCAAACCTATCATTAAGAAAGTCATATTCAAAATAAAGTCCTAAGTTGCATCCATATCAACTTGTTAGGTGCTCAGGAAGATCCAAATGATAGATCAACTATGCCAAAGATAATCCTTATGCTTCATGGCTCCTCTCTTACTCTACCATCATCAAGCAATTTGACATTTTGTCTTCATAGTCGAATGAGGCATTGTTCGAAACAATCTACTAGCTTAATCACATTTTCAATCAATCAAATGTCACTTATAAAAGTATACTTGTGATAGTGTGGGTGAAATTTATTAGGTTTAACCAGATTGTCACTTGATGATCAAGTTTCATGTATGTATAGTTTAGCATGAACAAGTAATTTCATACTTGTAACATGCTCATAAGTATGTATGATTATAAACAAGGAAATAGGTCATGTTTTTGAAAAATCATGAAATCTATGTTTAATTAACTAAAAGATTTGTTATATGTCAAGTTAGATCAAGAACGTTAATATCTCAGCTTAGAATGAGTTTTAATACTCATTTGGGACAATTGTTTTTGTATGCTCTTTCACACCTAACAAATCTAGAGCATAAAGTCTTTAATGAATAGAAATTCTTTATAGGTCCACTATGAAACTACTAATAATAGTCACATAATCAACTTTAGTGCACTCAATAGGAACAACCATGTGATTTAAGTGAGTCTAAATTGGCCATCACAATACTTATGTCTTCTACATGAATACTTGCTTTTAGAAATTGATTGGTAAGAATTTATGGCTTTTAATTTGTATGGAAATAAGACATTTTTGAGAAAAAAAATTAGAAAGTAATATAATTTTAAAACTTATTCCAATATTAGGTGTTAAAGGCACATGTATATCATATGGGAATAAATTTTACAAAGAAGGTGCATTTAGTACATCAGCCTTTAGTATACACCTAACCCTAAATAGAAAGCGCACTTGCTTTAACACTAAATGGTGGAGCGGAGAAAATAAGGAGAAGAAGAGGGAAACATGATATATATATATATATATATATAGAAAGAGAGAGAGAGATGAGTTTTATGGGTTAGGATTAATGTGTATTATAGGCCCATGCTGTAGTCAATTTAGGGTTTGATGTGCATTATTAACCCCATGAACATTTTCTTTAATACTTAATCAAGGAATAAGTTTGAAATTTACACTATCCTCAGTTCATTAATTTATTTTTTAAAATTATTTTGGTAAAAAAAAAATAAATTTGTTTTCAATGCACTCATATTGTTCATTTTCTTTATATAGGAAACATTAGTAAATGTGCGCAATGGGTAAAATTGATCAATAGTATCTTCATTCGATAAGGAACTTGACCAAGCCATAAATATTTAATATATGTAATAGCTTTCAAATTTGTAAAGAAGCATAGGATTCCCTTAACTTCCTTACCTTTCAAATGATACACACACAATGTATAAATATGTGTGTGTGTGTGTGTGTATTATGTTTTGGCTAGTTTCTATAATTGTAATAGAAAGTTAAGAATATTATAGAAGGGTTAAAATATTTCTTTAGGAAAGGAATGGTATATACATCTTAGTATATATACAAAAGAGATCCAAAAATAATCGGATTAACTTGTAGTTATTATTAGACTTCTTCTACTGGAGCTAAAGTAGGTGAAATCTCATGTTCTTAGACCATTAGAGGATCCACTTTATACTAATAATCAAATGCCTAAGGGTAGAGTGCATGGTCTTTTTTCTACAAATCCAATGCTAATTATTACTTTCCCCCTCAATGATTTGGCTCTTGCTAGTCAATTGCCTAAGGTTTAAGTACATGGTCTTTTTCTTATCGAGCCTCCAAACCTAAGGTTGCCCATGAAGACCTCATCAGGGAAGGTTGTGGAACTATATGTTAAAAAAATAATAAAATTGTTTTATATTACAACTTTATAATATTTAAAGTTTTTAAATTTTTTTCTTTAAGTTATATATAATTAATTGAAATTTAGCATTTAGATCCTCAAAGCTAATATATATATATATATACACATAGATGCTTTTGGATTGTATTTAATTATTTTATCCTTATGTTGACTTTGCTAAATTATTTATCAATAATACACAAAAGATGTTGTTTTCTATATAAGTGATTAAATAATTGGTTCCATTCTCTTAACTTATGTAACATCCACACACACACACACATATGTATATATTAGTACATCAAGTAAAATCATTAGAATTATTTACTTAAAATTCATGTAATAAGGTTAATCAACTTCAAGGACAATAAATAGCTTAACTCACTCAAGACTCACAATGTTAAGGGCTATTCTTCAGTAGAAGGTACCATAGAAGACTTCTTACCTCCCAACCTGACTTTAATTTATAATTTATTATTAAGATTGCATATCTAATTCAAAATCTTAATTCCACAATATCTTCTAATGATGCAGTAAAGATTACAATGGTACATCAAACATGTAACATAAAACTTCTATGAATCTTATAGCATAAATGCAAAGTATCAAAATTCTTATATTGTGATAGTAAAACATGAGTCAACCCTATTAAGATAAGGCTAGGTTGGATTCTCTATTCTCAATCAATTGTAATAGAATAAAGAAAGCGCTCTTTAAAATGTGTTACTACGCTTTACTAATGTATCTAAACTTGGTACTTCTAACTTGAGAATGAGGAGATGCTACTAGGTTACAAGACCATTGGGTTTCAAGTTTGTTAGTCCTTAATATCTTCTTGTTTCTATTGGAAGTGTGTGGGCCTAAAATAGCTTAAGGCAATTCGCACTTGCTATCATTTTGCTTATATTTTAGTTAGTTTGTCCTTTACTAGATGTGTAGGCTCTAGAATTATATAAGATAGTTGATGTGAAATTAGGTTGTGTTGGTTAAAAATAGTTTTTTTTCCTTCTAAAATACGTAAATCTAGGCAATTTATATTTACTACTTATTGATTATATTTTAATTAATTTATCTTCTAATATGTGTTATGGACTATTATATATTTTTGGGTTTCCAATAGTTTACAATCCATTATTAAGTCCATTTTCTATGAGAATATTTAAATATGGAAAACAATATATCCATTACAAAGAACAAGAGCCATACAATAAAAAAAAAATGAGAAGCGACCTACTTTAATGTTACTTAATAAGCAACTTCTCTATAGTACATGATACATATGGTTAACTCTAACGTTCTTACAAATAAATATAAGTAATTGGTAGAATAATTGATATTTTTGTAGTTTTATTTGGAAGACAAACAATACAAATACAATAAAAAAATTTATCAAAAACTTGATCTTCATGATGTGGAGCAAGGAGGCATGTAAGAAGGAGGTGGAAGCATGCTTGTAGCCACAGTTGTTCCATTTCTCACTATTATGACCGATGCCATACCCCAACTGGCATGCCTTTCCAAATGGCAATGCATGAACCATACACCTGCACAAATACTTATATTAAATTAGAGAAACCTTAATTACAAGGATATTTAGCTGAGATCGAATATCAGTTCACTTTGAATCAAGTTTATATGTTGATATCGGTTAAATTAGAATAATAATATGTATTTAGGTAATTGAATCAAGTGAAGTTTAAACTTTGTTGATAAGTGTCACTTTAAGTCAAGCCTAAACATGAGTTTAGCGCTTTATTATTTCCACTTTGTTCATTTGAAGACTAAAAAATATCATGCATATGCCCATTTTAAACATAAAAGTAGAAGAAAAGAAAAACATACCAGGGTTATTAGCAATGAATCTAATAGTTATCCAACCATTTTTAGGAACTCCAAAGGTGTTAACTAATGGGGGATCGATAAGATTATAAGTTAATGGATCTGTTGTCCCATTGAAGTTACCCAAACCCAAGCCAACAACATAAAAACTATAACCATGGAGATGCATAGGATGATTCTCAGCCCCTCCAACATTCGTCCCTTGAAACACAATCTCAACTGACTCATTGTAATTTATCATCTTCACTCTTGTGCCTACAAGTGGAAAAGTTGTGTTGTCCCCTGCATCCCCTGTGAAGTTAAACCACCTTGGAGGAATTCTTGGAAAGTCTGGTGTATAAACACCACTGAGATTCCTACACATAATATTTATTAGGGTAAATTAGTTAATTGCATAACTTCACACACAAAAAATTTAAGCAACAAGTGTATATATAACCTTAAAACAATTAGTCAAATGCAAATCAATCCCTAAACTTCATGACCCTACTTTTAGTTATGTCGTAACTTTTAAAAATATGCATTTAACACTAAATTATGATTTAAAGCTCATAATTACAACTATTAATATTTTTAGAGCTTTAGTGATTAGTTAGGGATTCTATGTATATTTTAAAAATTCATGGAAAGTTGAAAGTACATCGCATGACCAAATCCACAATCTTTCCCAAAAACAAGGGTTAATATCACGAATGCTACTTGAACTTTAACAAAATATGCAATTAGGTATTTAAACTTTGAAATTGATTAATCTAGTATCTGAACTTTAAAATTGATCAATTTCATACTTAAAAGAACTTTTTGAGTACACCTACAATATGTTCATTGAGTTCTTTCAAGTACTAATAAATTGATCAATTTCAAAGACTTTAAGGTACAAAATTGATTAATTTTCAAAATATAGTACTTAATCACATATTTTGCCAAAGTTCAGGTACCATTTGTGACATTAACCTTAAAAAAAAAAAAAATAGCTTGTCATTGTTAGAAAGCATACCTGTAATATGCTTGCAATATATCAATCACTGGTGTCGAAAAACTGATGTTATTCAAGCTTGCGGCATCCTTGTTATCATCTTCACCATTACAAGTTTCATTTTCTTCACAAAGTATTTCATTAACCGAGATCGTGATGAATAATCTTTTCGTGACATTCATGGGGACAATGCTAGGGTGATCATGGCTATTTAAGCTTTTGAGTGAGCTGACGAAGTTTGTCGTGGAAACTATGTTGTTGAGAATTGGAAGACTTGGTAATGTTAGAGTCAATGGTAGGGTGTAATTGCCATTATATTGGACGATTGCTGTGACTATGGTGTGATCACTTGGAGCTTCACTGTCTATATGTGGACTTCCAACCATGTAGTAATAACTTGGTTTTTGGTTTGCTGTAAGCAAAACATCCATCGTTTGTCCTGGGGTGATCATAATGTTATCCACTGTCAATGGTTTCAAGTATGCACCATCGCTTCCAACCACTGTGAGGGTGTGGTTAGCTATTCCAAAGAACATTTCTTCATTCATCCCAGCATGGATTATCCTGAGAAGGTATGTTTTCCCATAATCCACCAACAATTTATATATATCATCTGTGAATATAAAAAAAGTAGCAAATTCAAATTTTTGATAAGTATAACCATGGAATGGTAACACGAGAAGAAAAGGTTAAAAAAAAAAATTGTGCTAGCATGAGGAGAAACTTATTCAAACAAACTATATGAGACAAGCTCTACCGATAACCTAGAATATGAGGGAAGACTTGCCTCTTTTGCCATGCCAAAGGCAAGTCTCAACTCATGTGGTATCAATGTTTGCTAAACATAAGAGGCTAGTCCATGGGGTAAGGGGATTTGCTTCTTTATCCTAATGATTTTAGGTCCTTTTTAGGTGAAAAAAAAATAGTATTATCTTATTATTTGAGTGTGATTAGTTTAGAAAGCATTTACCATTTATGTTTTGATTTTTACATACAATTAAAATTTTGTTGATATTTATACATAACGTATAGATAATATGAAGTATATAATAGCGAATGAACATTTTCTTTGCTTTAAACATTACACTGCATGATGAACCCCCTAAGGTTAGGGTAAATATTAATTATTATGAGATATTTTTGTTTCCATATCTTTGGAACATACTAAGATAAGGAAAGGTACAGGAGTACATGATCACTACAACCTTTTTGAAAATAGAAACTTGCATGTGAAGGGTCCTTATATTAGACATAACTCGTATAATGTCATCAATGAATGTGATTATATATGAAAGTACTCATAAGTACTATAATCTATTTAATTTACTAGATATCCATATAGATATGTGTGTGTGTGTAAAAGTCATTACTCTTTCGCAAGACAATTGTTTAAGCAAAAATTTTAAAGATAACATATTATGAAAAGTCCAAGTTTAAATCTATTGTAACTAATATTAGAGATCATTAATTTTTGCTATAAGCCAAATAAAATATCAAAGTATATATTTCTTCAAATGAACATAGTCTAAACATTAATATTATATTTGATTAATACAACATTTTCATACTCTACCCAGTAACCTATGAGTCCCCCAATGTTCAAATCCATGGGTAATTTTAAAATGTTACGAACAAGTTTTAATATTAGACTTCAAAATTCTTATATATTTAAACGTAGAATACAAGGTAGCCCATCATGTTATACCAAATAAATATGTATAGATATGTGGTACGTATATACTAATTAAATTTTAACACACATAATTAAAAAAAAAAAAGATACCTTTTAAAACAATTAATGGTTTACTACTATGGTTTCACACGTATATATATTTAAAATTAATTTATATATACATATCATGTATATATAATAATAACAAGTAGCATGTATTACCTATTAAATCCTTTATTTTGCCATTCAAGTGGTGAGTTGCGCTGTATGATGTTTTGGTCAGTTTCTTATATACTTATTACTTACCGGTGGTGCAATTGTATTGATCCCCAACGAAGCCATTGATTGTATAAGCGTCCGATAGATTGGGATCTGCTCCTGTCGCCGTGGCGTCCTGAATTATTTGCATCACATCTCCTTTGTACCATTCACCTATCCAACACCAAGATGTTAGTCATATTGCAATACTTTAATTTAATTAACTGTAAATTCACTTTCTTATCTTTACTCTGGGTGGCTTCCACTTAACTATATATAAGTTTAAAATCGATGATTATTTACGATCCAAGTTACACTTTAACTCAATTTGACAATTTCATTCTTGCTTTTATTCAAATTTTTTATTTTATGCATTCTCTTATTATATATTCATCAAAATAAAAAGTATGATAAGATTTATAAGCATATGTTTTTAAAGGTTAAAAATCCAAATGCTTAAATATAATATGATTTGGATATGTCATATATCTAAATGCTATGTCGTTTTCACTATCGTCGAGTAAATAATAATAATAATAATAATGAGATATGCTTGCATATTATCTTAATTTTAAGATCCGTTTGGATTGTCTGATTTTTGCTTGTATATTATCTATACTTGATCCGCATCTGTATCTTTTATAAGTAAAAATGTCTGTTTTTCATTTATATCTTTTTTGATAAATATTTGTTGAAAACAAAAAAATAAGATGTCAAATTGATCGGAGAAAGATAAAAATGATTTGGGTATATATATATTGTTCTTTTCCCATCTTTTTTTATGAAGTATCTTGAAATTGAGAAAAAGTATGTGAACGGGATCCAATTTCCACCACTAAAGGTATGAAGAAGACAGTAATTTGGATTGCAACCGAGGTGGGTTTGCGATGGATCATATAAGATCCGAACCCAACCCAGTTCCCTATAGGGTCACCCCAACCCGACCCACGACCCTATAGGGTTTTCTATACAATATCCGAACCCGCTCTTATTGATTTATAGTCCTAATCCACCCTATTGACCCGATTTTGTTTTTATTTTTTTTCCTTTTTTATTCTTATTATGTAGAAGTTCTTGCAAAGCGGAGAAATAAGATAATGTAATATCAACTCTACATTGCATATTCTATATCAATACCTTCGAAAAAAGTATAATAACAAAATTGTGAAATATCAAAAGCTGTTGTATATTTGTGATGCATATTTCTTCTTTTGCAACTTTTTTATTTGATATATATATATATATATATACACTTTTTTATTTAATTTTGGTGTGGGATAAGATGTGATTCTTATGAATTTATATTCCTATATTGAAATATGTGATTAAGTGTAATGCAAATGTAAACACCATTCCAAATAAGAAAAATTTTATTCCAAAATTTGTAATACTAAATTTATAAAGATAGCCTTCTATCTTTTCGAGTTATAGGTGGTATTTCATTTTGATTTTTCTAGTTGAAAAAAAAAAGGACATTAATGTCGAAACATAAAAAAACAATAGAAAATATACACTTAATAATATTTTTAGTTAATAAAATAGCACTTTAATATTATATTAAGTAATAAACTATGTTAATTAAAAAATAAGAAAATTATTCATTTGACATGTTATCTAATATTTAATTATCAGCACTGATAATAAGTTGATAATGGCAATATTACTTGCCCCTCTACCATTATATATAAGTTAAAAAAAAATATTCATTTATCTATAGCAACCTAGTAATATGTGAGTTAAATGTTTAGTAAATTTTTTAAAATTTTAATTGTATTTTTTATAGTAATTTTAGCAAGTAAGATCGACCCTATAGAGTCATAACAATGACTCGAACTCAATCCGTGATCTTATAAGATTGTAAAATTTTTCACCAAACTGTCCTATAATCCTATAGGATTTTTAGTGGATCAAGCGAGTCAGTACCGTATAACAACCCCTCCGATTGTATCCCTAATAGTAACCACAAGTTGTTTGAAACTTTGTTAGCAAATCGCTATGGATGAACGTAGCTGGCCAAAAATAAATAGGGCATGTTTTCGATGGTACCTTATTTGACCAGTACTTTATATTTATCTTAAAAACTATATTTTGAGTAATATAGAGTATGTAAGTTTTATACATACTTTCTTATAAATTATTATATAATAATATTGAATAAATATTTATATTACATGTTTACTTTTAGACTCCAAAAAGAAAAAAGTAATAAACGTATAAATAGTTCAGAACAAAAAAACGAAAATCACGATAGAAATTTTAGCAATCTGAAGTCACTAGTCATGTCATTAAATATACAATAATTCATATATTAAAGTATAAGTATGAAGTTGAAATATAATGATTTAATTTTAATTACTAATAAATACTTGCGAGCGAGACACCTTTAAACATTTTCTTAATTTCAGATATTTAAGAGTATCTAATCGATTATTCTTTTTAACTGTGTACATGTAAAAACTGAAAATATTCAAATGGGGCGCGGGTTCGTTGAAGAGGAGATCAACTCAACAAAACTAAATAAGGCCAAATAAATAAATAAATAAATAAAACCAAGACTAAATAATCCTGAAATCACCTAACCAGGTAATTAATTCTTTAAGAAAAAAAATTAAAAAAATTGTAGACTAGCTAATAACGGTTTCATACAAATGGATGAAAACGTTGGCCTCCTATTAAATCAAACAATATCATATAAATATAATTAATATGAAAAATTAAAAAAAAAAGTCTATTTACACTAATAAAAGTTCGGATATGGATGGTGAAATATAGAGCGAGTCAAAAACCATTTTTTGCCAAAATTATGGCAAAACAAAAGTGGCAAAATGCAACGGATTCGCTTAATAAGTCAAAAGAGGCGACGATTTTCTGGCCAATAATTGAGATGAAATTTTTTGCTTTTTCTGGCTACACTGCTACCGTGTTCCAAAACCAAAAAGAATTGGCAAAAACATAAAATTAAATTGTAAGTACCTATCACTATAATTTCCTCAGCATCTGGAGTAATAGGATATGGGTATGTTGTTCCATTAACAGGATAAATAATGATAGCTCCATGAACGGTTGCTCGAGTCCAATCACTATGAGCATGCCACCAAAGAGTTCCTTCTTCGTCTGAGAATATGATCTCCTGTGTAAAGCTAGTTCCGGCTGGAATAGGGCATTGAGTAATATTTTCAGGACCATCCGACCATGGATTCCTTGGCTGGTTCACACCATGCCTACATAAAACACAAATATATATATGTATTAATAAATTGAGGTTTGAAATATTAATATAAAAGACAGGAACATAGAGAGGAAGTATTTGTACCAATGGATGGTAACACCATAAGTTCCCTTGTTGTGGACAGTAACATAGACGGTATCACCTTTGTTAACTCGAATAACAGGTCCTGGAAAACTGTTATTGACAACCAGCATGCTCTTTGTGGAACATAGTCTCGTGAAGTTGCTATTATTAAGCTGCCATAATTCAAAAATGAATGCCAAAAAAAAAAAAAAAAAGAAGCAAAAATGTTGGTTATGGACCTACTGATGGTGGTGCGCTTTGTTTTTCATCAAAACGCGTATTTGTAAAGCGATTCCCCTTGCTAGTTTGAAAAGGATTTTATGTTAACCAGCTTCCAAACACCATGATGAAGCGTTTTATATTTCAACAGTAATTATACCTTTTATATATAAAAAATAAGTGTATAACAACATATAAAGAAAACCTATGTATGACGGCTTTAAATCCCTCCGTTTCTTTTTCTTAATATTATCTCGACTTTTAAAATATCTTATAACATTATTATAATATTATACTTTTTCTTGAAATCTTAACCATTGATTACTTGTAATCATTTAAGAAATGATTGTGAATGATTGGTTAACATGCTTAGCGAGGAAAGATTTTGAAATCTAATACATAATTAATTTGTAGAAGAGAAAAGAACGATGTTGAGTACTTACCACAAAGTCATAGTGGTGGACCTTGGCGTCCGCTATCAAAACAAGAAAAGCTCCCGCAAGAGCTAAAAACAAACATAGGTTCTTAGATGCCATTGTCGCGACTAGGTTATATTATCAGACTGAGGTTTTTGCTGTGAGGGCTATGAATGAAATAAACATCCATATATAAAGGTTGCATGCTCAAAATATCTTACTCGACAGACGTGGCAACCCACATCTCGTGAATATGTTATCCTCGTAATATATCAGTCAAAGGAATATGTTATCCATGTAGTACCTGTCAAAAAAGAAAAGTCGTGTTGGAAAACAATGAAGAATCCTTAGCTAGACCCCACATCAATCAACCAACATATGCTAATATGACAGGTAAATGTCTCAAAAGGCCAAAAAAACAAAATTATAGGATATTATAGGATATAAGTATTAATAAAGAGTACTTTTTAAAATAATTGCTACTCGTAATTTGTACGCTATTTGTCTATTAAAATTTAATAATTTTTGTATAGTATATGTACATTTCACGTAATCTATAACATCCAATTACTAGAGAAAAATGATTTTTAAAGTCAGATATTCTGTAACAAAAAATTAATAAAATAGCTCATATTTCTATAGATTGAATCAACAACAGTGATTTTTACATAAAAATTTTATCTCAAATCAGTTTTCTTATATTAAATAAATTTTTATGTATGATGGTCTATTTAGTGTAAATAAAGTGTGACATACTTATTTGTCATATCACAATTGAAGTAGAGAAAAAAAAAAAAAGAAAAAAACAAAGCATTCGACCAAAGTTGAGCAATGACATTTATCCGTACTTGGAGCAATTGATGGGGTGGCAGAATTTCATGTAATCTGCGTTGCTTTTGTTTTGGGAGGATTTGGTAACACGTGTGTGCATATTAGATTAAATGAATGTGTCTGCATTATCTCTCCCAGTCGGATTCTGTCTTAAAATAAATTTCGGGAGAGGACCACATATTTTGGGTATCTCACCCCAAATTATGTTGTATTGCTGTTATTTTCACTATGCTACCACCCATGTTTGTATAACCATAAGTGCTGGGCTCACGTTTTAAATAACCTTTCAATCCCCACTTATTTTGGTATGTTTTTTATTATACGACGTCCTTATATTTTCATGTTCTTCAGTATATAAAATTCATGTTTGTTGGCTTAAAAATATAAAGATTGTCCACAACGATTTCATTCCACAATAGATTTAGGGTTTTGATTGAAGTGGAAGCATGAATCACATGAGTCTTGCACTTTAAACATAGCCTTAGAGTTAGGACTGCAAATAAACTGAGCTACTGGAACTCAATTTGTTTCAGGCTCGACTCGGCTTGGCTCAAACTCAACTAGTAAATAAGTTGAGCTCGAACTTTGATTTAGGTTCGCATGGTGGCTCGTGAACGAGCTCATTTAAGCTCGTGACTAGTCTCGTTAATAAGTTCATTAATAAGCTTGTCAATAAATTGTGAAATTTTTATGCATATTATATATACTTATATAATTGAAATAACAAAAACTAATTTCTATTTAATAATTATGTATATTTATTGATCCGCTACAAATGTATATACAAAAATAAAAGTGAATTCTTCTAACAAGCATACTGGGTCAAATCAAGTAATCTAGAATAAGTAGAGTATCGATCCTACGGAGATTACTTAACTACTAAACAATATACTTCTACTATTATTTAGGCAATCAATTTAAGAGAAAGTACTAATCAACTACTGATAAACCTAGATCATAATTGTCACTAATAGCAGAGAAAGAGCGTTTGAGGAAAATATATTAATTGAGTATGGGAAAAACAAAATCCATCCCAGTTTTACTACAGATTGTTATTATGTTATAATAACTATTATCTATGTGGTTATTCATATAAAATTATCAAGGACTTTAACCCCTTTTCCAAATTTTAAAATTTTTAAAAACCACAAATTAATCCATTAGCGTCGCTAGACAAATTAAAAGTAGAATCTAATTCACGATCATAAATCTTCTAATTCTATGATTAACTAATACTCTAAATCAATTTCTCTTAATCCCTTAGTGAGAAACCAATAAAAAAACGTTGCATTAATCTCTAGGATAATTTCTAAATCAGACTAAATATCACCACTTTCGCAATTGTTATTTAACCCTAATTCTAGAATTCCTTATGAACCCTAATTTTCCTTCGAGTTATTAAGATTCTTATAAACCTAATTCAATTAAGAAATGCGATTTATAGTAGGAATTACAATATGAATATTCCACACATCTAACCATTCTACAGCATGATTACAATCATCCTATTAGAAATCATAGGGCTTCATCGTATTCCCATAAAAGAAAATTAAAACATCATGGAGAAGAAATCACAATTCATAAAAGTTATTGCAAAGGAATTCATATTGAGCACTAAAATCAAATGATTGAATTGCATAAAAACGTAAATAGTTTAGAGATCACCAATTCAATTGACAAAAGTATGAAAACACTCAATTCAAAAACTCCATAATAGCTTGGTCTTCAATTCTCCAAGATGATTACAAGGCTTCTCAATCAACTAATTCTTGATTTGGAATAACTCTCTCTCAAAAATCTATCTAGGATCTAATAAAGTATTTGAGATCTGATATATAAAGAAAATTTTTTTAGTTCTAATAAGAACACAACAATATAACGAGTTTTATAAGTAAAAACCAAGGAATTCCATATGTTACAATGTAGGCCGGTAGTTTCAAAATGTACGTTAGTGGCTTTGGGCGACGTAGATAGTAAGCTAGTTGAAAAGCTGGCAGCGTTGATACCCACTCTAAAGATTTTGATTTTGTTCATTTGCAAAGCTAATTCAAGGCTGGCGGCCTTGATTTCCTAGTTGTCGGCATACATTCAAAAATTGAAGGCTGGTGAATTTCTCGTTAAACTCTGGCAACTTTGCTCAATTGTTACAGGCTGCCTTTGATTTCTGATGAAGGCCCGCGGCTTAGATCTTGATTTGGCTGGCTTTGAATGTTTCAATTCTCCAAAATTGTTCATAACTCCTCCAAATTTTATATAATTGTATTCTACGTACTCCAAGACCTAAAATATTAAATTAAGCACACTTAAGTACCATTTCCTTTCGATATAAAAACTCCTCCAGATTTTATATAAAAAATCTAGGTATACTTTCTCACCTATTTGTGTGTATGAGTAAATTTATTTCCTTTTTAATTAAATCTTTTTCTTTGTCGTTGTATATTTTGATTAATGCTTTTGAACTTTACAATCTCAAATTGTGTAATCCCATTATGGATGCATGTATGAGATTTGTGGCAATTTATTTACATGTTATTAAAAAATAAGAGTCTGTTTTATTTATTCTGTTCCATTGATTGGATTTACTTGTAAAAGTCATTAAAGTTATACAATTTTACCAAATATTACTGTTTGCTCATGATAAACTTACAAAATGAAGAATAGATTTGATTATACATTTTTCAAACATTTCTATATATTTTCAAATGTAGATATATTTAATCCTTGAAAGTAGGATAAAATTTAATGTTAGCAATGTCTTTGTAACCGCTTTGCTAATCTCAAGTATAATCACAAAATGTCATTAGTTGTAAAAAAATCATTACCGATAGTTTAATATTATCGTCAACTATTTGAAAAGGTGGAAATAATCTCTTCTTGTTGATAAAATTAAATAAACTTCTTTCAAACTACATTTTTTGTTCTTAATTAATAAGCTGCTTTTTATTTTATTTATATAGTCCAATTCTACTTCCTTTTCATTAATTTCCACACAATCAGTAAGATTACAGAAATTTTTTATTTAAATTTATTTCAAATATATCTATCCTACTCCTCAGTAGCATTTGGTTACAAGACAAGATAAACTTAACAATACAATACAACAAATATTAGATAGCACAATTCACTTGTATTAAGTTTCATATGAACAATACCGGACAAGGATTTTTGTATTGCCTATTGCTTGATATATACAAGTATAGCTAGTATAAAAATGTTATAAAAAGTTTTAATTATGTAATAAATTTGAGTTGTCCAGTGAAAAGAGAATTTGTCTCACTCTTAACATAATAATATTTTTCTTCAAATTTTCGTAGTACCATTAAGTAACAAATCATTAATGACAATAATTAAATGAGGAATTAGGATTATTGTCTCCCAATTATGCTAAGATGATGTTCATTAAACTAAAGAAGGCAACTTAAGTATACCATAACTATTTTATTCCACCAAATCAACCGGTAGCATAGCTAATATTCCAATAAACACTTTGTTCTATTTTGAGTTGATAGTAATTAGACTTCGATACAATTAATTATGCGAATCATATTACTTGTTAACTGGAATATTATTATTAGATTTTCAGTCTATCATAAATCCCTAAAACAGTCTGGCTGCTTTGCACCGGTGGTGTATGGCACATGCGTGATCGACTTTAAAAAAACCAATACCAGAGAATGGTCCAGTGAAGCCACTATTATGGACGAAATCAAATGCACTGGAATGAAATTTTAACGGCCCGATCATAAGTTGGAATATTCAGCAGAAAATTTTTATTCTCGGGTTTTTTTTTTCAATGCAGTTTTTGTTGGATATATTCATATTTAATCGTGACCGTCTTAATAAATTCAGTTTCGTTGATGGATTTTTATTTTTTGTTTCATAATTTGGTGTGGACAAATATAAACCTAATAATTTAATGTCCGAAAACATTTGGGAATATTTGAAAAAGGATTTCCTTGAAGGTAAAATATTTGGAAAGATCCAAACCTGATAATAATAATAATGATAATAATAATGGAGTGAGGAAAAGTCTGTGATCCAAAGCGACCTTATCATTGAAAGTTTCCGAAGTATGAAAAAGGTTACGTGAAGTTTCTAAAGTTTGCAAAACGACATTATCAATAAATGCTGGCTGTTATGTTTTGTAATTATAAAAAGATAGTCAAAGGAGGAAAAATCCGTTGTCCCAAGCGATCAACGAGCTTTTTAGTTCACATCCATTAATCGTTTCATCATTAATTTTATTATTAAAATAAATATAATAAATAAGATATTAATTATTTTAATTATTAAATCACAATTAAATATAATATAAATTATTAAATAATTACAAAACATAACCCATCAAAATTAATAACCGAGACATAAAATTTTCCAAGTCAACTTATCGTTAAAAGTTTCCAAAATATGAAAAAGGTTGGGTCAAGTTTTTAAAGTTTGCAAAACGACAGGAGTAATAAATGCTGGATGTTATGTTTTGTAATTATAAATAGCTAGTCATTTTATGGTATTAAATTAATTGAACATAATGTCTAAATACTGCACCCGATTTTATATATACTTTATATTGTTAGAAAATTTTCATATACAATATAATTAACTCATGTATATGATCATAAATTCTTCAAAATATATTCTAATATCTTCTGAGACCAAAGGTACAATATATATATATATATATATTTATTTATTTTTACTATAAAATCACGAAGCAAATATTAGGAATACAATATAAAAAAATATAAATATAAATGATTTATTCACATGCCTTATATCTCAACAGCTTGTATTACTTAATAAATCTTTTCTCATTTAGGTTCATGATTAATTTTTCAAAATATTTTTCAAGTGTTGCATTTTTCATTAGATTATTCTCACCACTTATTCTCCAAAGTGGAATGTTTATACCGATATATGGGGTCGTTGTCAATGTTCTCAAATATAGTTAGCAGCGGAGAAAGATATTAATAAAGAGGGAAGGCTTTTTTTTTCCGCCTCCATTTTATTGGACGTGTATGGATAAATAAATTTTTCAGTTTAGTTCAACCAGTCAAATTAAACCATTAAAAAAAAAAAAACAGAAGGAAAAGTATATATCATTTTATCAATTCAATCATTTCGGTTTAGATTAGGTTTGATTTGACTTGAACAGTTTAGAGAGGTTTTGCGTAAATCGTTGTTTGAATATCGACAACTATTGAATGTACATGTTTTTTACCCTCATGCCTTGGATACTGTCTAATGCGTGTGTTGTTTTGTCAAAGTTAACATAATCGTGTTTCAAAAAGATGTAAAAATACGAATTTTCTTCTAATTTAGTCGCATCTTTCTTCATCATTTATGTAAAAGGTCGAAGTTTGAATTCTCCTCTTCATTATAATTAAAAGATGTTAGTAGGAAGGTTTGAATAAAGTTGAATAGAAAAGGAGCAAATGAAGGTTGCACGGCGCATCAACCCAATTTGGTAGAAATTGTTGTTTACGTAGCTCTGCTCGAAAGAGAGCTTCCTTATTTAGATCCAAAGAAAAAATGGATCATGATTTATCCTTAAAGATACACTTAGAGTAATTAATTAATGATTAAGTAATTAATTATAAAATTAAATAAAGTTTATGAATTATATGTGACACTTACCTTAAAGAAAAGGATAATGTTATAATAATGATATAAGATATTCCAATCATCTAGATAATTTTAACTATCCTTTGTAAATTAATTAAAAAAATTAAGGGGGGAAAAAGAAATAGAGAATATTTTAGAAGAATCTAAAGTGCCAACTGGCTAAATTTATATATTATTATTTTATTATAACAGGAAATCGGAACTTGAACCTAGTCCCCGCCAAATCAAATTCCATTAAAGAAAAAGTTGGCTTCAACCTCTAGCATTCTTTTGTAAGACTTCATGGTTCGAAATCAGGGAACGTCCGGCTTCATCTACGTATTTTAATTGTTTTTGGCGTATCCTTTATCTCAAACAATCTTTGCTTTGAATCATGGATTGTTCTCGGATATACTGTTTTATGAGTAGACTTTTATCTATAATTATTTGAATAAGATGTGGGACACCCTAGTAAAATTTAAATTAGTCGATTAAGGAGGTGATCCAAGAAATACATTCCTACTTTAGCATCCCAAGACACATTATATATACTCAAGCATCGGGTGAAAGATATGTCTATCATCTCTAGGAAAAAAATTACACAAATATAAGTTAGATCAAAATAATTTCCTAAATATCATCGTTATATTGCATATTGAGAATAGGATACATAATTTTACATGTGTATTACTTGTCCAAGATGTGATATAGCGATTTAAGATAATTGTGCATCACATTTTGGATGAGCGATATATGTTTATATCACTTGTGTAAGATGTGATACACATATATTATTTACATGTGTATCGCATGTCTACAAAAAAAAAACTAATATCGCATTTTGGACTTACGATATAGTGATGATATTCAAGTAATTAATTTTGTCTAAATTGTATGTAATGCCCTAAAATAAGGCATTACAACCTGCCACGTATCCTCTCTTGAATAAGATACGCTAAGGCTCTAATATCCACAAATATACAAATATCACTTGTAAAACACACACATAGGGTATCTCATAGAATACTCAACACAACCTGTATAATCTAGAAACACAAGAAAACTTCATAACATTCTTGTTTAACAAACAAACATCCTAGTTGGCATATCTACAAGCCAACTATCCAACATAGCAACTGAAATTTATCTACAAGAGAAAACCCTCATTTTCAACTTAGTCTTCCAACGACAAATGATCCAAACTATTCATAAAACATAATAATAACCAAAATACAACAAAATCAAGTCTTCAACATATCTTAGACACTTCTTTTGTCCCATGAACCTATAATAAAAATGTCTAACTCTCAGCTAGGTAGTCATGTCCTTTATCGCCATCCCCCTGATCAAAGATCAGATCATAACCTGAAAGATCATATATAATGTTTTCATCACCTATACCTGAAATTTTAAAGAGTAAGCTGCGAAGCCCAATATGATAACTCCAATCCTTAAAAACAAATGCAAATGCACACGCAACAGGTATATATATCAAATGCACTTAGTCTAATGCAAACAATTAGTTTGTTATCTTTTGATATTCAGCAAATCAACACAATTCAGAACTATGTATACTCTAATCCCGAACTCGAAGTAACTCAGACTCCTCTTGAAAAACAACCAACTCTTTGAAAAAAAGGTAATTATATACGTATATGGATGAGTAGGTACTCCCCAAACATCCTCGTTTTCCCCCTAATTTTATCGAATCATATTAAAGCACGAGTCCACTAGGAACAATCTCACACTAAGATCATCAGGGTGCCTCACCAGTATCATTGTCTACTAGGTTTTTACCGGTCAAAGCCAAGCACAACCAAGCAAACAATTACTAAGCCAAATAGTATTAGGTATATTATGAAGTTCTGTTCCTACAACCAATCAAATAATACTAAACTTACAAGCAAAAACAACAAGCAGGGATTGGTCATACCTTTCTCAAATTCAAGAATACAACTCAAATTCTCAAATCTGATAGTAACAACAACAAAGAGAACCCGAACTCCACAAACTCCTATATCAACACCAACAACAATTCCATAAACTCCAAATATCCTATTACAACATATATACATATATCAACGGATATAAACACATTATCAATATATCCTAATAGACATGAATTTTTCAAAAACCCTAACCTGACAAGAAATCGCAACTATAAAATCTCTTCAATCAATTCCCCAGAAAACCTAAATCTCCACAAAACCCTAATTGCATAAATCCAGATAAACAGTAAATCACTAAATGAAATCATTCTTCATTGAACTTATGGATTAACGGAATAACACTCACCTTAGATTTCTTCAGAATCTAAACTCATATTTGTCCAATGAAAAAAAAAAATCAGATCAGAACCCCAAATATCACAACTTCTCCAAAACCCTAAATTGGAAAATCTATAAGAACAGGCATGATTCGTCTAATATATATCTTTACATATCAAATCCATGATACAAAATGAAAATACTTACTTGTTTCAATCTAATTCTTCGGTTGATTCCCAAAATATCATATCTTGATAAAACTAGGTTTTCTCCAAAGAACTCCTTCAAAATTCAAGCATAAATCTTAAGGAATCGAAACGATATATGAAGAATCTTGATAGATAAAGGCGATATTACTTACTCTTGATTCAAATCCGATCTCCATGTGATACTCTCTTCCAAGAACACTCAAGAACTCTCTAAACGATCTTTGGACAGCAAAAGAGAAGAGAACATATGAGAAACAGAACCGTAAAATTCTATTTATATAAATGATTTCGGGGAGAAAAAGCTGGCACTTATGCTGGTAGCCTTTAATCCAATGCTGGCGGCCTACATATTTACACCGGCAGCCTATGTGCCGGCTTTCTTCATTCCACAAAAAATCCGAGAGTTTTTCGCTGGCGGCTTTCACATATAGGCCAAAAGCCTTTATTTCTAAGTTGGCGGCCTAAATATCAGCTTAAGTCCTTTCATCCATTGTTTCACGTACAACTTTCCTGGGCTCATAACTATCTGTTTAAGGACAAAAATACCCTTTATAATAACTTGAAATTACCTTTTACCCTTCCTTATGCTTTAATTACTTGTATATCATGACCCATTTATCTTCATTTTATCTTATTTTTCCATGTATTACATTGTATTTGTGTAATTTTTATTTGACGAATTAGTAATCATACAATTTCCTCCTCAAGCATGAGACAACAACATTAAACCGTCCTTTGAGGCGAGTAGTTTGATTCATGGCGATCATGTTTGATATTGAAAAAGAGCAAGTATTAAGGTTTGTTGGTCCCAATAATGTAAGCAAGAGGGGGGGTGAATTGCTTTTTCACAAAAATAAATTCTTTTCGAAATTTTCAATTCACTTCCTTTTGATTACTTTATTAAACTTAGAATTAATTAAACTTGCTGTTTAGAAACTAATCACAGCTGATAATCACACTTGTATATCTATTTTAATTCAAAACAGATCAAATTTAATTTTATGCGGAATACAGACAACTCTCTGAAGTACTCTCTGAAACAGGTTCTGAAACGTGACAGTTTATCAAATACTTCAATATAAATTGCACGAAAATAAAAAGAGTAGGGTAGAGAAAAATGCAAATCGATTTATAGAGGTTCCGCCTCGAGCGTCAGTCCTCTCTTCCAACTCCACGTTGGGGACCCGGTATTCCACACCGGTTTGTTCCACTATATCCAAAATCAAAAGTTACAAGCTTGTCTTGCCAATCCTCTTGGCTACAATACACTCTGTCCCAATTCTCACGGTTATCCTATAACACAATTGGTCTAACAGATAACTTGCAACACTCAACCTCACTCAAAAAAATTGAATGATACTCAATCAAGGAAATACAATAAATATCCTATCTTTCGAACAAAAATATTGTGAACACTTTGTAACGCAAGGACTTTTGAGAGAAATGCACTCGAAGACTTTTTCTTTCAACAGAGAGTTAGAGCAAGATTCGTTCTTCTCATCATATCTTCCTTGTTGTTGTGCTTCCTCTATATATTGTTTTATCTCAACGGCTAGCAAAGAAGTCGTTCAAAACAATTCGAATTCTTCTCAAATTGAAAATATTTGACTTGGCAAATTCCCTCCTTTGAAGTGTCTGTTACGTGTATGATCAATCCCGAATAATCTTCTTAGCTTTATCCAAATTTCGTTGATGCTGTCATCTGATAATGTCTCATATATCTTGATATGTTTATCCATAACAATTTGGATAAATACTTCAACAAACTATCCCATAAAAATAGTGATATCCTTTATCCTTGAAGATAAGCTTTAAAAGATCTTCGTTTCGAAAATTTGAACCAACATGAACTTGGTAAAATATATCCCTTATCTTTAGGAATTTGCTGACCACGTGAAACATAAAAATCTGACGATCTTCTTCCTCAAGAAAATTAAATAGACGTAACTTATAATAAAATTGATGAAATAAATCCCCTTGGATATTTTATCCAACTTTAGTGGAACAAAATGAATATACTACCCAAATATATTCATTTCGTGGAGTCAGGCCTTCAGATGATAAGGTATAAATAAATTCGCAACATTCTGTGCATCTTCTGTTCTGGAACAGATTTAGTTTCTGATCTTCCTTCTGAAAATGAATCTGAAATACCTTCTGAAAATGACTCTGAACTACCTTCTGAAACAATTTCTAAAAAATCTGATGATTAGTTCAATCATGAAATATTTTGGTTTTGGTTTTGGTTTTGGTTTTGATTGCTATACTTTATTTATTTGTTAAAAAGACTTTTACTCCTTTTTGTTATCATCAAAAATTATGAGAGATTCCAACATTCTCCCCCTTTTTGAAGATAACAAAACCTTATGATTAAAAACATATACAAAAACATATCAGATTTAACCAAAACTCATACATACGGATCAATCACTAACTCACAAATATAATCAAATCTCATATCATAAGCATATTGCACAAACTATATTGATATCTTAAGATTTGTTTTTCATCATATATCTTCTCCCCCTTTTTGTTATCAGAATAAAAAATAACTCCCCCTGAATTTATGCATATAAAATTCATTCAAGTCAAGGAAATATAGAGATTTCAGCATAACAGAAAATATCACAAAAATATCCAAAAGAGAAAAATTTTCATTACAAACCGAAAACAAAATATAGAAAATTCGCTAAGAGAAATTGTCTGTTAAAAAAAATAAAGGACTCTATTTCTTTCTAGATGTTTTCTTCCTTGCCAGAGATTTCTTCCTGCCAGAGAATTTAGCAGGAGTTGGAGTTGGAGATTGTGAACATCAGTTTGTTGTTCAGCAGGGGATTGTTGAGGGATGGATAGGAGAGAAGCCGCAGCTTGTTGTTCAGGAGTAGGGTCAACAGGAATGTCTTTAGCTGCAACAGGGGTTTCCTCAGCAGTAGCAGGAACTTGTTCCATTGGATCAGCAACTGGTGGAGTTGGTTCAGGAACATGTTCTGCTGGTTGCTCTACATCCTCTGTAGGTGGAATGGAGTCAGGATCAGCAATATGAGGGATTCCAGCAGCTGATGGAGATGTTGGATCTTTAGGAATGTCAGCCGCAGGTGGAGATGATGAACCAGGTGTTGTTGTAGGAAAGACAGGATCAGAAATTGGCTCAGATGGAGTGGTTTCCACTTGAGGAGCGGGGAGGACTAAAGGAGATTTTTGAACAGAGGACAAATCAAATTTCTTCAAGAATGCTTCCATTCGAGAAGAAATGAGATTGTCAATCTGTTGGAGAGAGATAGGTTGGGACGTCTCTCCTGGTGGCTTCAAGGGAATACCCTCTGATTCAGTCTCTGAATCAGAATCTGATTCAACAGTCTGCCCTTCTTTGATCTCAAACTTCTTCCCAGTCCCCAACTCATAATCCCTTTTTCTCTTCTTTGCTGCAACAGGAGCCTTCCCTTTTCCTTTGGCATCCTTATCAGATTTCCTCTTCTTTGATTTTTCAACACCATGTGGATCCTCTTTTTCTATTTCGTCCAAGATTCTTTTGAGAGTCAATTCTCTCTTGCGATTCTTCGGATGAACATAGAAAGCTCCATCAATGCTGTACCAAAATTTCTCCTTTATCGAAATACTCATGTGCTTAATCACTTTATCACCAATCTTCTTCATTATTTGAGGACTACGAACATGCTTAGGCATCTTCACATGATGTTTTTGCAAAATTTTCATGATTATGTTTCCATAAATCATGTGCTTTTTATTTCTCCACATGTGCCGTAAGATAATCCTAGGCAAGTCTAGTTGTTTTTGCAACTTCATCCCCAGAACAATGATTGCTTCCTCTTTAGAAATGGAAGTAGGACTTCCTTTCTTTGGTAATATGCACTCGATAACAATCTTGTGCAGCAACCTTATCAACAACTCGAATTCAGAAATGAAAATATCTTTGGCATGAAACTTTCCAATGCCATCATTCAAGAGTTGCATAGATTCATTTCTACCTAAGGTTATCAGCTCGTGATCATCCCCATGATCTAACAGACCTAAACAATCAATCAGCATCTTTCTATTGACCACGATCCTTTTTCCTCCAACTTTCGAGATCAACAAAGTCTCATTTTCAAATTTCAGATTCTTGTAAAATTCTTCAACTAATTCTCCAATTATATCAATGCGTAAATCACACAACCCTTTAGCTCCTATTCTGTCTAGCCAAAAACCAGCATAAAATCCTTTCTTTTCAAAGAATTGGAAATCGATAAAAGAACAAGGGTGGATTTTGGATTTAACCAACCTGACAGGTTTTAGGGTTTCCTCCTTCTGTTTATTTCCCCTTTTTGATACCTTCTTAGGGTCAGCTTTCTTTTTCTGAAAAGACGGAGAGGGTGAGGTAGATTCAGAGCTTGCTTTCGCACTCTCTGATTTTGCGTCTGAATCAGCTTCTGATTCAGCATCCGATTCTGAACCACTTTCGTTATCAACTTCCTTTTCCTTAGTGGATTCAGAAGCGAGTTCCTCAGATGAACTCTTTTCCTCAGTCACTTCTTTTTCAGTATCCTTTGCCAAAGAAGGATCTTGAGATGCTTTAGACCTTATCGCGGTTGCCTTTGGTGTTGTTTCAACATGAACACCCTTAGATGATTTCGAACTGTGTTGAGAGTCAGAATCCACAGAGATTTCAACGGGGGTTTTAGATGGTTTAGATTTGAAACCCTTGGATTGAATTCGTGAAGATTTTCTTGGAGCCATATGTTGAAGGAAAAACGTGAGGGTTTGAACAACACACGAGAGGATTTTGCAGATTGAGAGAGAAAAGATAAATTTTGAAATGGAAGGAGAGAGAAAAAATCGATGGTTAAAAATTGCACGATGCACAAGATCAGTTATTAATTCTGTTTAGATTTCCAACAGAAAACAAAATATCTTTTATTCATCCTCTTTAATCGTGTAATCCTCTTAACCGAATTTATGTTTCCAACATAAAGAATCTCGTAAATTGAGACTACTTGAGTATAAGAAAATGAATCTAATGAAATTTCTGATCGAGCAATTAATGCAAAATAAATATCAGAAATTACAAAGGATTACATATTCCTATTTCATTACGAATAAATTCAAATCGAGATTTTTCAAGGGGTTTTGTAAAAATGTCAGCTAATTGTCTTTCTGTAGGGACAAAATTAATACTAATATTGCCAATATTTACATGATCCCTTATGAAATGATGTCTTATTTCAATATGTTTTGTTCTTGAATGTTGAACTGGATTTTTGGTTAAATTAATTGCACTAGTATTATCACATTTTATTGGTACATTTTTGCAATTAATTCCATAATCATTCAATTGTTGTTTTATCCATAAGATTTGAGCACAGCAATTTCCAATTGAAATATATTCTGCCTCAGCTGTTGAAAGAGCTACAGAATTTTGTTTCTTTGAAGACCAAGATATTAATTTATCTCCTAAAAATTGACATGTACCTGAAGTACTTTTTCTATCTACTTTACATCCTGCATAATCTGCATCTGAATATCCTAGTAATTCAAAATTTTTATTCTTTGGAAACCAAATGCCTATCTTAGATGTACAAGAAATGTACTTAAAGATTCTTTTAACTGTTTTTAAATGTAATTCAGTAGGTGCACTTTGAAATCTAGCACATAAGCATACAGCAAACAATATATCAGGTCTAGAAGCTGTAAGATATAATAAAGAACCAATTAAGCTTCTATATAACTTTTCATTTACCTTTTTCCCTTTAGAATCAAGATCTAACCTTGTAGTTGTGCTCATTGGAGTTGCAGCTCCTTTACAATTCTCAAAACCAAACTTCTTCACTATTTGTTTTGTATATTTCTCTTGATGGATAAAAATTCCATCTTTTGTTTGCTTAATTTCATACCAAGCTCTAGGAGCTTGTTTAAGACCATATAACGCTTTTCTTAGCTTAAATACATAATCTTCTTTTGATGGATCTTCAAATCCAGGTGGTTGATGTACATAAACTTCCTCTTTAATATAACCATTTAAAAAAGCACTTTTAACATCCATTTGGAATAATTTAAAATCTTTGTAACATGCAAAAGCAAGTAATAATCTAATTGCTTCAAGCCTAGCTACAGGTGCATATGTTTCATCATAATCTATTCCTTCTTCTTGTGAATATCCTTTAGCTACAAGTCTAGCTTTGTTTCTGACTATTTTTCCATTTTCATCAAGTTTGTTTTTAAATACCCATTTGGTGCCTATTATTGATTTATCCTTAGGACACGGTACTAAATTCCATACTTGATTTCTTTGGAATTGATTGAGTTCTTCTTGCATTGCTTCAATCCAATTATTATCATTTAATGCTTCATCAATATTACTAGGTTCAATTTCTGATATTAAAGCAAAATGACTTTCAAATTCTTGTAAACTACTTCTAGTTCTTACTCCTGTATTTAAATCACCAATAATTTGCTCAGATGGATGTGCAGATACATACCTCCAGTTTCTGCTACTTTCTGAAATACCTTCTGAAATAGCTTCTGAAGGAGTTTCTGAGTTTTCTTCTGACTCAGTTTCTGTATCATTTTGAGGAGCAACTTCTTCTGATGTTTCAGAATTCTGCTCATCTTTTGCTTGAGAACTAATATCCTCCTTTTTAACTAATTCTTCACTCTCTTCATCATCAAAATCATCATCCTCAATTTTCTCAATAAATTTTACATTTATAGTTTCTTCGATTATTCTTGTTTTTAAGTTAAAAACACGATAAGCTCTACTGTTCAAGGAATATCCTACAAATAAACATTCTTCGGATCTTTCATCAAATTTTCCCATATTTAGATTGTTTTTCAACACATAACACTTAGATCCAAAAGCATGAAAATAAGATACAGTAGGTTTTCTTCCTTTAAACAACTCATATGATGTTTTTGAAGTTAATGGTCTTAGATACACTCTATTTATTATGTAACATGCTGTTGATACAGCCTCTGCCCATAAAAACTCAGCTACTTTGTTTTCATTTAACAAAGTTCTTGTCATTTCTTGAAGAGTTCTATTCTTCCTTTCTACAACCCCGTTTTGTTGAGGAGTATAAGGAGCGGAAAAATTATGAGCTATACCATTTTCATCGCAAAAATTTATGAATAAAGCATTGTCAAACTCTCTTCCATGATCGGTTCTTAAACTTATTATGGACATTCCTTTTTCATTTTGAATTTGCTTAGCAAATCTTTCAAATACTTCAAATGTGTTACTCTTCTGTTTTAAGAAAAACACCCATGTATATCTAGAATAATCATCAACAATTACAAGACCAAAACGACATCCACCAAGACTTAAAGTTCTTGTTGGACCAAATAAATCTAAATGCAACAATTCCAATGGTCTTTTAGTAGAGATTACATTCTTGCTTTTATGAGGTGACGAAACCATTTTATTTTTCATACATGTTTCACATTTAATGTCTTGTTTTATATTTATTCTTGGTAAGCCAAAAATAATTTTCTTCTTGGATAGTTTTTCGAGTTGATTGAAATTAACATGACCAAGTCTTCTATGCCATATTTTTATATTTTCAGACATAGCAAAGAAACATTTTTCGAAAGTTACATTTGAAGGTTTGACTAAATAAACATTCTTGTTTCTATATCCTTCAAATAGTTTTGTTCCATTCTTGTCATAAGCATAACATTTATCATGTTCGAAAATCATTTTGTAACCCTTGTCACATAATTGACTTATACTTAATAAATTATGTTTTAATCCAACAACAAGAGAAACATTTTCAATTGTATGAGGAGATAGACCAATAGTACCTGTTGCCACTATTTTACCTTTACTATTGTCACCAAACTTAACATATCCTCTTTCTTTCCAATTAATACTTGTGAACAAAGAAGCATCTCCAGTCATATGTCCCGAACACCCACTGTCGAGATACCATTTTCCTTTAAGCTTTGCTTCTTGTTCCTACATGTATCAACAAAGGGTTAAACCTTCTTAGGAACCCAAACAAGTTTGGGTCCTTTGAAATTCAAGCTCTTCTTTTCAAAGTTATCAACTTGTTGTTTCATGAGCTTGTTTTTCTTGTAGAAACAAAACTTCTCAATATGGCCAATTTTATTACAAAAATAACAAGCATAAGAATAACTATTCCCATATCTATTGTTCCTGTTCTGGAACTGATGTGGATATTTTCTAGAATATCCTCTTACCTGTTCCTTCACTTGCCCTCTTCTTGTAAAGTTTCTGTTCTGATCTGGGTACCTTCTGATATACCCCTGAAATACCCTCTGACTGGACTGTCAGATTTTTTTTTGTTACAGTGTTGTTAACTGTAGATGTTTCCTTAAATAAGGATTCTTTTCCTTTAACAAATACAGTTTTTTGAACATTCTTACTACTGCTACCTTGTTCAAATCCTAAGCCATATTTTATTTTATCAGTTCTTTGAGAGGAAATCAACATATTTAACTTTTTGTCACTCTCATTGAACTTACTGAACGTATTCTTTAGTGATTGAGATAAGTCTCCTATTCTTCTGTTAAGTTCTTTAGTCTCTTCTTTTAGTATACTATTCTCTCTCATGAATTTATTCACTTTCACATGTAATTTTTCATTATCATGTTTCAATATGTCGTTTTCATCCATAAGTAACCTATTTGTTTGAATAACAACTTCCTTTTCATTTTTGAGAGATTTAACTTCAGAATCAAGTTTATTTATTTTAACATGTGCCTTTTTCAATGATTTCAATAAGTTTTGCATTTCAATCATTACATCCTCATCAGAAACATAATCAAGTTCTGAATTTACCTCAGATTGTGCCATTAAGCATATGTTTGAATCATCCTTTTCATCCTCTGAGTTATCCTCTGAATCTGTCTCTGATTCGTCAAGGTCACTCCACGTCGCCATCAAGGCTTTGTTTCTCTTTTTGAACTTCTCAATTTTCTTAATCAGTGATGGACACTCGTATTTAATGTGACCAGGCTTCTTGCATTCATAACAAATAATTTCTTGTTTCTTCTCTTCTTTCATCTCCTTTTTCTTGTCTTTGTCCTTGAAGAATTTACCTGCATCATATCTCTTAGTTTCGAATTTTTTAGTAAATTTCTTACCTTGCTTTCTTCTCAGAATTTTGCCAATTCTTTTAGCCAACAAGTTGATGTCATCACTATCATTGCTACTGGTCTCTGAATCTGATGCATCCGCATGAACTTCCTTTGCTTTAAAAGCAATGGCTTTCTTGCTTCCTTCTGCTTCTTCAGTAGCATCTATGTGAGATTGATACGCCATCAGTTTCTCCTTGAGTTGACTTAAGGTTAAAGCGCTGAGATCATTTGCTTCTTCAATGGCCGTTTTCTTTGCATCCCAAGCTATAGGTAAGATCCTTAGTATTTTCCTGACAAGATCAGCTTCCTCTATCTTCTTTCCAAGAGAAGCTAGCTCGTTAGTTATAGAAACAAATCTATCAAAAGCATCTTTAATTTTCTCTTCAGGTTTGAATTTGAACAATTCATATCTTTGCAAGAGAGCATTGATTTTAGTATCTTTAATTGTTCTCGTTCCTTCATAGGTCTCACTAAGTGTATCCCATACTTGCTTAGCAGTAATGCAAGATGAAATTAAATAGAATTCAGATGGTGAGATAGTAGTTAGAAGAAGGTTCTTAGCCTTGTTGTTCTTCTCTATTGCTTTTCTGATCTTGAGTTAATTGTGCTTCAGCAGTCACGTTCACTTGATAGTCTCCAACTGAAATCACCTGCCATGAGTCAAAATCATTAGCCTTGATGTAAGTCTCCATGCGCATTTTCCAATAAGGATAATTAGAACATTAAAATAAGGTGCTCTATTTCACTGCAATATTTGTTTCAGCCATGATACTTGGATCACTCAATAATAATTGAGGCAAGCTCTGTACCAATTGTTTGGTCCCAATAATGTAAGCAAGAGGGGGGGTGAATTGCTTTTTCACAAAAATAAATTCTTTTCGAAATTTTCAATTCACTTCCTTTTGATTACTTTATTAAACTTAGAATTAATTAAACTTGCTGTTTAGAAACTAATCACAGCTGATAATCACACTTGTATATTTATTTTAATTCAAAACAGATCAATTTAATTTTATGCGGTATACAGACAACTCTTCTGAAGTACTCTCTGAAACAGGTTCTGAAAGTGACAGTTTATCAAATATTCAATATAAATTGCACGAAAATAAAAGAGTAGGGTAGAGAAAAATGCAAATCGATTTATAGAGGTCCGCCTCGAGCGTCAGTCCTCTCTTCCAACTCCACGTTGGGGGACCCGGTATTCCACACCGGTTTGTTCCACTATATCCAAAAATCAAAGTTACAAGCTTGTTTGCCAATCCTCTTGGCTACAATACACTCTGTCCCAATTCTCACGGTTATCCTAACACAATTGGTCTAACAATAACTTGCAACACTCAACCTCACTCAAAAAAATTGAATAATACTCAATCAAGGAAATACAATAAATATCCTATCTTTCGAACAAAAATATTGTGAACACTTTGTAAGCAAGGACTTTTTAGAGAAATGCATCGAATACTTTTTCTTTCAATAGAGAGTTAGAGCAAGATTCGTTCTTCTCATCATATCTTCCTTGTTGTTGTGCTTCCCTATATATATTGTTTTATCTCAACGGCTAGCAAAGAAAGTCGTTCAAAACAATTCGAATTCTTCTCAAATTGAAAATATTTGACTTGGCAAATTCCCTCCTTTGAAGTGTCTGTTACATGATGTCATTCCAAAATAATCTTCTGAGTTTTATCCAAATTTCGTTGATGCTGTCATCTGATAATGTCTCATATATCTTGATATGTTTATCCATAACAATTTGATAAATACTTCAACAAACTATCCCATAAAAATAGTGATATTTATCCTTGAAGATAAGCTTTAAAAGATCTTCGTTTCGAAAATTTGAACCAACATGAACTTGGTAAATTTATCCCTTATCTTTAGGAATTTGCTGACCACGTGAACATAAAAATCTGACGATCTTCTTCTCAAGAAAATAAAATAGACATAACTTATAATAAAATTGATGAAATTAAATCCCCTTTGATATTTTTATCAACTTTAGTGGAACAAAATGAATATACTACCCAAAATATATTCATTTCGTGGAGCAGGCCTTCAGATGATAAGTATAAAAATAAATTCGCAACATTACTGTGCATCTTCTGTTCTGCAACATATTAGTTTCTGATCTTCCTTCTGCAAATGAATCTGAAATACCTTCTGAAAATGGACTCTTAACTACCTTCTGAAACAATTTCTAAAAATCTGATGATTGTTCAATCATGAAATATTTTGGTTTTGGTTTTGGTTTTGGTTTTGATTGCTATACTTTATTTATTTGTTAAAAATACTTTTACTCCTTTTTGTTATCATCAAATATTATGAGAGATTCCAACAAGGTTTATTTGGATTGACTAATTTTTATATGCATTTTATCTGTATCTGATTTTCATCTGCGTATTATCTATATATAATCTATTTGATTTATTTATAAGTAAAAAAATGTTTGTTTTTTCATATGTATTTGTTTTTTGACAAATATTTGTTTGTAAACGATAGAAATAAGATGTCGAAATGATCAATACAAGATGAAACAAATAGACCCTTGGACGACATAATGGATTAATTGGCAAAAGTTGAGGGGTAGACGTAAATTTTTGTAAATACACACAAGTGGTGATTGCATTATGTGATGTATTATTAAGGTAAATTACACCAAAGGTAGTAACAATTGAAAGTAAGTTCATTTAAAGTACTAATCTTTCAAATAGTTAAAAAAGAGGAACTAAGGTTTTGCAATATTCATATGAGATATTAATTTTTATATTAATTTTCAATTAACTTTTTTAAATTTTTTTAATGATCAATTATGCATATCTTATCTATCTCACTTTGTGAAATGTTAAATTCTTTTTTTACCACTCGAAATGTTGATACATTAAATAAATTTACCTCTAAATATTGATACATTTAGATATAATTCAACCAATATTATTTGTGACTATGATAGTTTCAGAAAAAGGGAAAATTACACCAGAAGGTACGATGTTTAGGGATATGTTCATTTTGGGTTATAACTTTTAGGGTAAGTTATTTTGGATCATAATGTTTTGGAAAACTAATTCAATTCAGGTCTCCATTGACACGTGTCATTAAGAGAAGTTGACACATGTCCATAGCGACCTAAATTGAATCAATTTTCTAAATTTTGTGACCCAAAATGAACTTACTTCTAAACGTTATGATCTCTTTTTAACCACTTGAAATGTTGTGACCCAAAATGAACTTACCTCTAAACGTTATGACCTTCTGATATAATTTATCATTTAGGAGAATGTCAAATTTAATACTTGAATTTTGCACAAAAATTCAATTTGATACCTATTTTTTGAAGTAGTCAATCTATTACCTCACTAATTACGTTTACCGTATTTCTTGACGTGAAATGAGCAACTTATCAATGTCAAATAATGTTAAGATAGTTAGTAAAAGGATTCAATGATACGTTATCCCCTTCATGTCAATAAGCAAAGTAAATGATGCTAAGAATGCAATAAAAATAGCCTTAAAAAGTTTGTGTAGCTATTAATTTGACTATTTTAAAATCAAACTAAATATTTATGTGATGTTCAAATACCAAGTTTGGCATTTACCATAGTATACTCCTGAATCTCTACTTATTGCACCACCACTATTTCATTTGCTTATGGATCATACTCGCAGCCTTATTGGTCCTTACTTAATCATTGGCTTGTCTAATTAAAACTTATCCTTAACACAATCATGACTCTTTGAACACAAGACGATGATCACATGAAGCATAACACAATCATTACTGGTGTTCGATACATATATATGTGTGTGTGTGTGTGTGTGTGTGTGTGTGGCATTATTTGTTTCTACTTTTTAGTGTCCACATGTCTTAAACTCTAGTCCTTAAAAAGTCAAGACACACTTCAACAATCTTCAAGGACACTAATTTTAAGGGTATGAATTGACTTATAATGACAGGCAATGAGCTAGATATAATATATACATCTAAAAACTACCAATGTGCACCAAACTCTCTCTTCTAAATTAAGTCTTGAACATTGATATGTAAAGAAATTAAAGTATATGAACAGCATATTAATGGATATTATGCACAAAAAATAACTTGAGTTGCACCTTCTCTCTCTTGATATAACGCACAAGAAAGATTGAGAGGTCGTTCGCACAATCACAAAGGATTGATAAGAACTCAAGGATTTACTTTCAAAATTGAAAGACAAATACTAATAAAGTGCTTTATCAAAAGTCTTTGTTAGGGTTTACAACATAAGAGTGGGTATTTATATAACCTTTCATTAATGGCAACTTGTAATTAATACAAATTAAGTAAAAGGAAATTTGCACAAGTATGGAATGATATCATGCCCTGCATCACGGGCATTATCTCCTTTCATGCCCCCATCACGGGCGTATCATAGGCCTTGATCTATTCTGAGCAAATCTCCAATGTCCATGACAAGCACCATCACGGGCATATCATAAGTTGTGATCTTGTTTGAATCAAATATCCAATGTTGATACAGCTTCATTACGGGCGTTATTCAAGATAATGCCCCTGGCCACAAGTGTTATGTCACCTATGATCTTTGTTGTCTCCTTCTTCATTAATAACGACCTGGATATGGTCGTGGCAGACAAGTATCCTTTAATTTCTTCATGTTCTCCTTTTAACTTCTTACAAATTGTTCTGTGTGCCTTTATGCAATACATTTCATAACCAAATAGAAAGTTGTATTTATCTTTATGAGCCCAAATCCTCATCTTGCTTAAACGTTTGACGTGATCATGATAATTAATGAAGCAATTCCCTTTCTCATGGTGGATTTAGTAAAACTCCTTGAGTTAGTCCTTGATTTCCTTTGATGCTAGCTTTGGCAATAGATATCAGGATTCGATTCCTATCAACTACTAATTACAAGTGAATAGACTTTTTAAACTTCTAACATATGCTTCAATCCGCTATAACTTATGAAAAAACTAAAACTTTCAAAACTAGTGCTAAAAAGTCCATAATACTATATGCATTAAGAATGAATTTACAATTTCTTATATCTAGTATATTGACATTAAATTAAAGAAAGAAATAAAAACCAAACGAACAAAGAGAATTGGTCATACTTTGCTACACTATTTTCATATTGAAATATGCATTGAGATAACATCACAAATAGTACTTGAATTTCGTAAAATATATATTAGGTACCTAAACTTTAAAATCAATCAATTTAGTACTTAAAAAAATTGAAATTGATCAATTTAATATCTGAAAAAAATTGATGTGGGTATTGTTGGTGTAGACAAAATATTCTTTCATGTCCTAATTGATTAATTTCAAAATTCAAGTACCTAATCGTATATTTTTTCAAAGTCCTGGTACATTTGTGATATTAACCCATATACATTTCTTAAACTTTAATCTACTGTATTCAAATCTCTAAATTTATCTAAGTTAAAGAAGATAAATTTTGAAAATAAAATTTGTGAATTTGAATAGTTTTACATTATAATTATGTCACGTGTATGAGGTACTTAAGAAACTTCGATAGCTCAAATTATTGCAACTCTGGTGCTGAGAATTGGCTCAAAGGCATCTCTTCTAATTTTGAGACATATCTTAAACTGTCTACGATCTAAAAAATTTAATATGATTTGTATCTTGGAATTCTCAATCGTAACGAATGGCATCACGGTAAGTTGAAAAACGACATGATCATTTTATGATTTATAAAAACTATTATTACAGTACGCACACCAATAATATGAGACGAGGATCAAAATCGACAACTCGATGATTTATTGTTGACTAACAATAGTAATCATAGATTACATAATAAACCTTATTGCTCTACTTTTTGTTAGTTATAAAACCAATTCATATGGGTCTATAATTAAGAAAATACTAAGTATATTACATATACTTAAAGAAGACTTGAAATAAGGAGATTTTTGTGCAAACAAAAGGTTTTCGAACCTATACAATGGCTAGAGAAGAAGCAAGGCTGCCAACCTTTATACACACTAAGCCGGTCTCGAATTGGAAATTATTTCCAAGAGCAAAAATTTAGCAAGCCTGGCATCAAAGCCGCCAGCGTACGGAATGGCTTTGAATCAATGCCGCCCTAAAGATGCCAGGCTTTATTTTAATTTTGCCAGCTTATGTGTATGCGTGATTTCTCCTTTGTTTTCTATATAAATACTCCTTATTTGTCTTAGAGTTTGTATGGCTATTCATAAAATCTAGAGAGAGAATCCTAGAGAGAGAGAGGCCTATTGTTGTTGAAATCCACCATTATGGTGAAGATTTGTGTGATCCACTGGTGTTATCTAGTGAAGAAATACCTATGTATCCCATTATTGTTGATAGTGGAAGAAATTTGTACAGTAGTCCCTTGATTTTTCCACATTAGGGTTTTCTATATAAATCCTGGTTTTTTTTTTTATTCTATATCTTTTGTTTATTTTTTGTGATCGCTATAGGTAAGAGGAAAAATCATTATGATCATTTCCAGGTTAATTGGGGATTTTCCTAACAAGTGGTATCAAAGCACCAGGTTGGAAAAAAAAAGTTAGGGTTTTATCATTTGAATTGCAAGTGTGGCTAAATCATCAGGTACAACGATTAAATTAAACTCATCAAATTATTATATCTGAAAGTCTATGATGGAAGATTTGTGTATTGCAAAGATCTGTATTTCCCTTTTGGCGTGATAATGTGAAGCCAAAAGACAAATCTGATAAAGATTAGGCAATTATATAGAAAAACTATCAGATATATCTGACAATGCGTTGATCACAGTGCATATCATCATGTTGCTCAAGAAACCAAACCTAATGTTTCATGGAGGAAATTAGAGTCCATGTATGAGAGGCAGACTGCCTTGAATAAAACCTCCTTGATTAGGAGAGTGGTAAATCTGAAGTATAAGGATGGATCTAATATGACTGAGCACTTGAATGATTTTCAAGACTTGGTGAATCAATTATCTATATGAAGCTTATGCTTGAAGATGAGATTAAGGAACTTTTGTTGCTGAGTTCACTGCTTAGAAGCTGGGAGACACCTATGGTGACTATTAGTAATTCTACTCCAAATGGAAAGCTCATCATTGCAATAGTGAAAGATAGTTTGATGAATGAAGAAGCTAGAAGAAAAGATTTGGATACAAGTTCTAAGACTCGGGTACTTGTTACTAACAAACCAAAAAAGATGTGGAAGAAGCAGGAAGAGAAGCTCAAATGATAAATCCTAGGGAAGATCTAAATGAAGAAGAAAGAATATCAAATGTTTTTACTATGACAAGCCAGGTCATTTCAAGAGAGAATGTAGACTGTGAAAGAGAAAGTAGGTAAAGGTAAAGGTGAAGAAAAAGATAAAGACACAATTGCTGCAGCAAAAGATGGTGAGATTATTGTTACTTGAGAATTGTATTAGCCTTGATGGTCATGATAGTGGTTTGATTATCGATTCTGGTGCCTCCTTTCATGTGACAACACATAGTGATTTTTCTCATCCTATATTCCTAGTGATTATGGCAATGTTAAAGTGGGAAACGATGAGACATCAAAAATTACAGGCATTAGAAATGTTGTTTTAGAGACTAACATTGGTTGTCGGCTTGGGGGATATCAAATCCAACAAATATATAATCCTACTCTTAAAATATATATATATATATATATATATATATATAGAACTTATATATAGCAGTGAATAGGGTTGTATCCACAAAGATTGGTAAAATCTATTTCTATTCAGAGATCAGATGAAGAATAGAAAAAAGGGGGGTTTTGTGAAATAAACAAAAAAAAAACTAATTATATCTAAAGCAAGCAAACACAGTTTAAGAAGTAATTCAATATCAAAGAATTCCTAATCAAAGGTATTATCACAGCCTAGTTCAGAGGATTGATTATTAATACAAAAATTTTCATTCATTATCTTAGATAAACTGGTTATGGCTGTTAATAGACTTTAATAATCTATCTTTCCTTTTATTTTTTTTTATAACCAAAAACAGGCTCTTTGACTATTTTCCTTATCAATTAAACAACCCTAAACAAGCTCTTAAGGTTTAGTCTATCAACAGCATTAAGAAAAAGAGAGATCACCAATTCAAATCAACAAACCAATAGCGTGATCTATTTAAACCTAATTATATATCTTTATAACACAATCAATTACTTATCTCATAATCAATCATGTTATTTTACCACAAACATTAGAATAATCAAACAATTATGAATTTGATAATCTAATTGGCAGGGATTACCTTACTAATCAAACAAACGAGTCATAGTTTGCATCAATCAAACATGATAACAAAATCAAAAAGAACAGAAGATATATAAATATCCAAAACAAAGAACAGATTCAATAATAAATCATTTTGATCTCACAATCTTTAAAGAACCGAATCTTATGACAATCCTTTAGCTAGAAAACAAGAACTTAGCCACTCATTCTAATAATACTTTCTCTTTTTCAAAGGTTTTTCAAAGTCTTAGAATGATACAAATTAGATCTGGCTGCATATCTTATAGAACAAAACTTGGAATTTGAGCAACCATAATGTACACCTGTAGTTACCAAATGTATGCCGATGGTGTACCTTGCAGGTGTTCGATATAAATCAAATTTGAGAAAGAAGCATTGTCAGCTTTCTTTGTTTTCTCTACTAGCCTTGCACCTGCGCTGGTTCCTATACCGATGACATTGGACTCTCAGGAGTTGGTGTACAATCTGTTTTCAAGGCTGATGAGTTATGATCCTGCACCGCTTGTGTTGAATTTGATTTTTTCCCATGCTAAAGCCTAGGCCAGCGGTGTAGGCTCTATTTTGGTTGGTGTACATTGTTCCTTGTTTCCAAACATGATGAAATTTCTCCAAACTTGTTCTAATTATAGTACAATTCCTTCAAGACCTGAAATAACACATTTAGCCTAATTAAGTACCAATCCCTCATGATTTATAGAAAATCCATAACAATTTAGCATGATTTGTTCGATGAAAATTGAGTATAATTTGTCTTTATCAAAATCCCCCACACTTGAACTATTGCTTATCCTCAAGCAAAATAAAAACACAAATGAAATCTGTCATAGAGAGTGTTAATTTCCACCTTTACAATTTCAAGCATCTTTTCTAGACTATGACTTGTATTACTAATGCCTACCCCTCTAATCAAACTGGTTACATATAACTAGATTACTACAATTAAAATTCAATAGCTAATATAAACAAAACAATCTTTAATCCACATATTTAGCAAAAGAATCTTCTATTCAAAAGTAAATACTCAATCCAATAAGGAAAAACACCCATTTAAACTTCATTGGACATTTAGTAGGCATATTCCTTTAGCAACACAAAGTAAAAGCATGTGGTATCAACTATTTTCCTAGATTTTTTCCGTTTTTTTTGTAAGTCTCATTCCACTTGGTATTTCAGCATCTATTTTCTTTTTGTTTTCATACAAGCACTTATTCTTTTTCTTTTCAAAATTCATGTATTGAACTTTTATCTTTCCCCCCTTCTCATTATAGTGAGTTCATTGAGTCGGCACATTCTTGACTCGTCACCTAAGTGACCAGGAACTCTTCCTTACTCTAACATTCAAGTTCAGATACTCATAACTCAATTGCCTAAGTCAGTGGAGTAAAGACTATGCTTGTTTCCTTCTTTTTTCTTTTGAATGCTATATCAAGATTAAGAATTTTTAACAAAGGATCACTAAGTAAAAAGTTTCATCTACCTCTTTCACTAAGTGTTAAAAAACTCTTCAAAAAGAACTCAAAGGTGTATATACATGCTAACTTTTTCCTAGAAATAAACCTATTTATTTTTCACATAAGGACTCAACGTACTCTCAAACTTCCAATTCCAAAGTTAAATATAAGGTAAGTTTGTTGCTTAAAGATTTTGCTACTGAATTTTAACTAAGTATTCTAATCACAACAATAGGTGAGTAAGGCACTTAAGCAAGTCAATTTCACATTTTTTGTACATATGTTATTAACAATTTTAGCACAATCTCTAGATTTCATGAAATCTTTTGAAAAAATTTGGCCTAAATTTGCCATTTAACACTTAAGAACAAACAATCCAAAGCGTGGGTACAACATTTTAACTCAGATGTCTTAGATATGCAAATAAATTCAATGATTTAGACATCAGCAAACAACAATACTCAATTCTCTATTCTCCACATCATCTTATCCCTTCCCTCACACTTAATTTGAACAGTATCCTCACTATTCCTAATTCAGCTCAATAAAGAAAAAGAGATAAAGATAAAAAAGAATGAAATAATAGTACTTCCCCGATTTATCATATAAAGTGCTTGAATTCCAACCCTTTTTAGCACAAAAGAGAGTGTTTTCTTATTGTCCACATGTAATCAAAGCAAAAGAGGAAATAAAGCAAACAAATATTTTTTTTTTATTAAACATGGGCTACCTCCCATGGAGCGTTTCTTTATAGTCCTTAGCTGGACTTTTGCATCTCATGCTACTTAAGGAGGCTAAAAAAGTCGGATTCCTTATATCCAGCTCCAGGGTCTCCCTCAAATGCCAATTTCTCCTGGTAATCTCCTGCCTTTTCACCATCAAGTGCTCTCAATAGTTGATCAAATAAAACACTTCTAGAGACACCAATCTTTTCATCCTCCTTACACTTTCTAGCATATTGCATAATCTCCTCATCTCCTTTTTCAGCACTATCTTTTGTTCTTTCTCATTAATTAGGGCTCCAGCTGTGTCCAGTCTAGTTGTTCAAGGATAAAAGGCAATTGTTCATCAACTTTCATGTCCTTCACCTCAATGACATTTATAGCAAAAACATGAGAGATATTAGTAGAACATTTCATTGCATCATCAATATGAAATCTAATTGTTTCACCATCAAATTCCATGGCAAGTGTACCATCATGCACATCAATCTTTATCATAGATGTTTTAAGAAATGGTTTCCCTAATAAAATTAATAACGAGTCAAGAGAATCATCATTTTCCATGTCAATTACATAAAAATCAGCAGGAAAAACAAAACCATATCTTCTAATACTCCTTTAGGGTAAACATTAGACCTATCAGTAAGTTGAAGAATTATACATGTTTCTTTCAATGGACTAACATTTAAGCACCAATACACAGATAGAGGCATGACATTAATAGAAGCTCCTAGATCACACTTGGCTTTTTCTATCCCACCATTTCCTCATCTTACAAGGAATGGTAAATATACCTGGATCCTTGCATTTAGGAGGAAGCTTCCTTTTAAGGATAGCTGAAATATTCTCATATACATATAATCTCATTTCCTTTCAGCTTTTTCTTGTTAGTGCACCAATCCTTAAGAAACTTAACATAGCGAGGTATCTGTTTAATGGTGTCAAGTAAAGGGATATTTACCTCAACCTTGCAAAAAGTCTCAAGGATCTCCTTTTCTTCCTCATCTTTTTTGGACTTTACTAACCTAGAAGGAAAAGGAGGGTTTAACACAAATGTCTTGGGTGGTTTAGCAGAAGGTCCTTTAACTCAATTGTTTGAATGGTGTGGGTCACTACCTCTTTTTCAATCTCTTGCTTCAAGTTGCTTCGATGTGATTTCTTGCTAGGTTTCTACAATTCCTTTCCAAATGTCAAAGTAATTGCACTGACATTTTGCCTTGGATTATTAATAGTCTGAGAAGGCAATTTACCTTGAGATTCTATCCTACTCATAGAAGATGCTAGCTAGCTTACCTGATTCTCTAAGTTTTAAATGCTTTGCTTTGTCTCATCCTAAAATTGCTTTGTGTTAATAGCAAGTGATTTAACAATTTCTTCAAGAGACATACTGAACTTGAAGAAGCTTGCGGTGCAGGAGTTAGAGGCCTTAGCTGATACTGTTGTAAGTTATGTGGTCTAAGTCCATAGCTGAACTTAAGATGATCCCTCTATCTAGGGTTATAGGCGTTTGAATAGGGATCATATTTCCTCTGTGATAGTCCTATAAATCCTCCTACTACATTGTCATGCTCATGGGAGTCCTTTTGAAGTGTAGGGCACATGTTAATGACATGGCTAGAAGCAGCACAAATCCCATAAGCCTTCATCTGTTATGGATTCCCTAAAACCATTTACTGGACAAGAGAAGTTAGATTTGAAATTTGATTTTCAAGATGAGAAACACTTACCTCATTCACTTTCCTTGAAGAGGAATCATGTCTAAATCCAAACTGTTATGAATTAACAGCTATGATGGAGATCAATTCCCTAGCCTGACCAGGGGTTTTGTTCACTATAACTCCTCCACTAGCTGCATCCATCATCTTCCTCTCCATAGGAAGCAATCATTCATAAAAATATTGCATTAGGAGTTGTTTAGATATTCCATGTTGTGGGCAACTCGCACATAGTTGCTTGAACCTCTCTAATACTCATGAAGGTTCTCAGTATCTCTTTGTTTAGTCCCACAAAGTTCCCTTCTTATGTTAGCTGCTCTTGAAGCAAGAAAAATTTTGTCCAAGAATAGCTTGACCATATTTATCCATGTAGTGATAGAACCTGGAGGTAGATAAAACAACCAATCTTTTGCTCTATCCATTAAGGAGAATGGGAAGGCATGCAACTTGATTTGTTCCTCAAATACTCCTTGTGGCCTCATGCTAGAGCAAACTACATGGAGTTGCTTTAAGTGTTTATGAGGATCCTCATTCTCTAGGCCATAAAAACTAGGTAAAAGATGGATCAGATTAGATTTCAATTCAAAGGTGACATTCAATTTTGGATATTGAATGCAAAGCGATTGCTAAGTAAAATCTGGTGTAGCTAATTCCCTCAATGTCCTCTCTTGGTTTGCCATTTCTTCTTCATTTTCATATTCTTCTTTTTCAAAATCGCTGGATGGATCAATTGATTCCAATGGTAAGTTCAATCTAGGAGATGAAGATGAAGTGGTGTCTTTTGCACGCAAATTGGTTTCCATTCATAAGTCCCTGACTGTCTTCTCAATTTCTGGATCGAATTGAAGTTCAGTTGCATGAGAAGAATGAGTCATAAAAGAATAGAAATAAATTTTCAACAACAATCCCCGGCAACGACACCAAAAATTTGATGGGTGTTGAATCCAACAAATATATAATCCTAATCTTAATATATATATATATATATATATATATATACTTGTTTATAGGGTTGTATCCACAGAGATTAATGAAATCTATTTCTATTCAAAGATCAAATGAAGAAGAGAAAGAGAGATTGTGAAATAAACAAAAAAAAAACTAATAATATCTAAAGCAAGCAAACAGTTTAAGAAGTAATTCAATATCAAAGAATTATTGACCAAAGGTATTATCACAACCCAGTTCATAGGATTGATCATTAATACAAAAAGTTCCATTCTTTATCTTGAATAAACTGGTTATGGCTGTTAATAAGCTCTAACAACTTATCTCTCTTTACTTTTTCGATAATTAAAATAGGCTCTTTAACTATTTCCCTTATCGATTAAACAATCCTAAATAAGCTCTTAAGGTTTAGTCTATCAACAACATTAAGAACAAGAGAGATCACCAATTCAGGTCAATAAACCAATAGCATGATCTATTTAAACCTGATTATATATCTTTATAACACAATCAATTACCTATCTCATAATCAATGATGTTATTATATCATAAACATTAGAATAATCAAATAATTATGGATTTGACATTCTAATTGGCAGAGATTACCTTGCTAATCAAACAAATGAGCCCTAGTTTGCATCAATCAAACAAGATAACAAAGCCAAAACGAACAGAAGACATACAAATATCCAAAACAAAGAATAGATTCAATAATAAATCATTTTGATCTCACAATCTTTAAAGAATCGAATCTTGTAGCAATCCTTTAGCTAGAAAACAAGAATTTAGCCATTCATTCTAATAATACTCTCTCTTTTTCTAGGGGTTTTCAAAGTCTTGGAACGATACAAATTAAATCTAGCAGCACACTTATAGAACAAAACTTCGAATTTGAGTAGCCACTACATACACCAGTAGTTACCAAATGTACACTGGCGGCATACCCCTGCCGGTGTTCGATATAAATCAAATTCGAGAAAGAAACACTACCGATTGTTTTCTCTGCTAGCCTTGCATCTACGTCGGTTCCCATGCTGACAGCGTTGGATTCCCAGAAGTCGGCGTATAGTCTGTTTTTAAGGCTGATTAGTTCTAATCCTACACTGCCTGTGTTGAATTTGATTTTTGCCGATGTTAAAGCTTAAACCAGTGGTATAGGCTTTGTTTTGGCCGGTGTACATTGTTCCTTGTTTCCAAACATGATGAAATTTCTCCACATTTGTTCCAATTGTAATATAATTCCTTTAAGACTTAAAATAACACATTTAGCCTAATTAAGTATCAATTCCTCATGATTTCTATAAAATCCATAACAAATTAACATGGTTTGTTCAATGAAAATTGAGTATAATTTGTCTTTATCAAGGTTCATTCTCAGAGATGTCAGACATATTCCAGATATCCGCATAAACCTTATATCTACAGGGAAACTTGATGATGAAGGTTATCATAGTCACTTTGGTAAAGGTAAATGGAAGCTCACCAATGGTTCTCTTATAGTGGCAAAAGGAAAGAAAAGTAATACCCTTTACTTAATGTTAGCAAAACTAATTAAAGGAGATGTGAATTTGACAAATGATACTTCAATGGAGCTTTGGCATAAGTAGCTTGGTCACATGAGTGAGAAAGGGCTCCAAATGCTTGTCAATAAACAACTTTTGCCTAATGTAAAAGGTACTTCTCTGAAAACTTGCATTGATTGTCTTGCTAGTAAACAACATAAGGTTGCATTTTAGAGAAATCCACCTACAAGGAAATCTCATATATTGGATTTGGTTCACACAGATGTGTGTTATATGAAAGATTGGTTAGTAGGTGGTGCTCTTTATTTTGTCACATTTATTGATGATCACTCTAGGAAGTTGTGGACTTTTGCTTTGAAGTCTAAAGATCAAGTATTGGATATGTTTAAGCAATTCCACACTAGAGTAGAAAGAGAAATAGGAGGACAATTAATATGTGTCCAAGCAGATAACAATGGTGAATTCAGAGGACCGTTTGAAGAATATTGCAAAAATCATGGGATTAAACTAGAGAAGATAGTTCTAGAGACCCTATAGCAGAATGGCATTGCAGAGAGATTGAATTACACTGTCACAAAGAGAGTGAAGTGTATGTTATCTCATGATAAGTTGCCTAAATCATTTTGGGGTAAAGCTATGGGGACAACTATCCACTTGATAAATCTATCTCCCTCTTATGCTCTGGATGGAGATATCCCAGAAAAGTCTAGACAGGTAAAGAAATTTCTTATGAACACTTATGTGTGTTTGGTTGCTGGGCATTTATACATATTCTCAAGGATGAAAGAGCGAAACTTGATGCAAATTCAAAACAATGCATTTTTCAAGGTTGTGCACATAATGAGTATGGATACATGTTATAGGATTCAACAGAGAAGAAGATTATCAAAAGCAGAGATGTGGTCTTTCTTAAAGATCAAACAATTAAAGATATTGAGAAGCTTGAAAAATGAAAATCCTCAAATGATATCCTTACAAATGTCAATGCCCTCACTTGAAGATTCTAATGATAGGGGAGATGTGGAAGATTCAGTTGAAGAAACCAAAACCCTCATCAGCAGATTGAGTTGAGGAGATCTTCAAGAGATAGAAGACCTTCAATGAGGTACAGTCCAGATGAGTATGCCATGTTGATAGACGAGGGAAAGCCTGAATGATATCAGGAAGCTATTGTACATGAGTAGAAAAGAGAATGGGTTAAAGCCATGCAAGATAAGATGAAATTCTTGCGTAAGACCAAGACATATGATTTGGTGGAACTGCCAAAGGGCAAGAGGCCTCTGAAGAATAAATGGGCATACAAATTGAAGATTGATAAAAATAAGTCAAAACTTAGGTACAAGGCAAGACTGGTTGTGAAAGGGTTTAGTTAGAAGAAAGGGTTTGATTTTGATGAGATTTTCTCACTAGTAGTGAAGATGTCTTCTATTCGGGTTGTACTTGGTATTGCAGCCAGTTCGAACCTAGAGGTTGAGCAAATGGATGTGAAGATGACATTCCTTCATCATGACTTGGAGGAAGAAATCTATATGGAGTAGCCTGAGGGGTTCAAGGTCAAGGGAATGGAGTAAATTGTTTGCAAATTGAAAAAGAGCTTATGTGGGCTAAAATAGACTCCAAGGCAATGGTATAAAAAGTTTAACTCCTTCATGATTGATTAGGATTGCATCAAATCATTTTGTTTTCATTAAGAAGTTAGCCAATGGTGAGTTTCTTATCGAGATAATGACAAAAATGATATGTGAACTTTCACAAAAAAAAAAAAAAAAAACAATCAAGCACATGATGTTTGGTTTTAAATAATTTTGTACCTGAACAAAGTTTACATTGATTTTTTTCATACCTGAAGTTTGGTTTTGATAGTTTTAGTACCTAGACAAATTTTTCATGGACTTTTTTTATATCTCATTTCACTTACTTTAGGTATGAAAAAGGTTAATGAAAACTTTATTCAGGTACCAAAATTATCAAAACTAAACTTTAGGTATGAAAAAAATCAACGAAAACTTTGTTTAGGTACTAAATTATTCAAAACCAAACTTTAGTTACCTAATTATTCTTTTTGCAAATTTTGAGGTATCATTTTCATCATTAACCCTTTCTTATACTCCTATTATATGTAGATGACATGTTGATTGTTAGTCATGATGCCAAGTAGATTCAAGATCTGAAGACTGCACTGAATAATTCTTTTGCAATGAAAGACTTACCTGCACGCTAAATTCTTGGTATGAGAATCATTAGTGACAAGAAGAGCCAGAATTTATGGTTAGCGCATGAGAGATACCTAGAAAAGTTGCTGGAGAGATTCAACATGAGCAAAGCAAAACCTGTTTGTTCTCCATTTAGGCCACTTCAAATTTAATTCTCAATTGTGTCCTAAAAGTGAGGCAGACAAAGAAGACATGAAAAAGATACCATATGCTTCAACTACTGGTAGTCTAATGTATGTTGTGGTATGCATTAAGCCAGATATTGCTCATGCTATTAGTATGGTTAGCCGCTATCTTTTGAATCTAGGTAAGGAGCATTGGACTACTGTTAAATGGATTCTCAGGTATCTTAGGGGCACTTTTAGGTTAAGTTTGTAGTTTGGTGGTAGCAAACCTGTATTAGAAGCTTACTTCAAGTTATCTTATTACTTATGCAGGAGGAGTGGTATCTTAGGAATCTTAGTTGCAAAAATGTGTTACATTATCTACCCCTAAAGCAGAATATATAGCTGTGACTGAAGCTTACAAGGAAGTGTTGTGGATGAAGAAGTTTTTAGAAGAACTAGGTCAATAGCAAGAAGAATTGAGAGTGTTTTGTGACACCATAGTGATATACATCTCAGTAAGCATCCAACATTCCATTCCATATTCAAACACAATGATTTCAAGTATTATTAGATTCAAGATGTATTGGAATCAAAGCTTTTGAAGCTTGAGAAAATCCATACTGGTGATAATGCTTTAGATATGATGACTAAAGCTCTATCTAAAGACAAACTTGTTTGTTGCAAACAGATCGCAAGTGTGATGGAACCTCCCATATGAGTTGGAGGGGAAGTTTGTTGAGTTATAGATCCAACTCATATGGATCTATAATCAAGAAAATCCTAAGTATATTAAAAGACTTGAAATAAGGATATTTTTGTCCAAAGAAGGAGTTTTGGAACCTGTACACTGGCCATAGAAGAAGCAAAGCTGTCGGCCTTCATACACACTAAACCATCCTTGAATTGGAAATTATTCTGAGAGCATGAATTTGGCAAGGCTGGCGGCTTGATTTGTGCTACCGGCGTACGGACTGGCTTTGAATCAATGGTGTTTCAATGCCACCCTAAAGCTTCCAGCCTTTATTTTAATTTTGCTAGCTTATGTGTCTACGTGATTTCTCATTTTTTTTCCATATAAATACTCTTTATTTGTCTTAGGATTTTGTGTGGCTATTCCTAAAACCTAAAGAAGAATTCTAGAGAGAGAGAGAGAGGCCTATTATTGTTGAAATCCACCATTGTGGTAAAGATTTATGTAATCCACTAGTGTTATCTAGTAAAGAAAACCGGTGTATCCCATTATTATTGATAGTGGAAGAAATGTATGCAGTGATCCCATGATTTTTCTCCAAATTGGGGTTTTTCACATAAATCCTAGTGTGTGTGTGTGTGTGTGTTTTTTTTTTAAATTATGTATCATCTATTTATTTTATTATGATCGCTACAGGCAAGAGAAAAAATCATTATTATTATTTTCAGGTTAATTAGCGATTTTTCCTAACACTATCTTGAGTAAGACACACATGAAAACACAATATGCATGTACATGAAAGCATCTTTATAAGTTACCATAGAAAAATTCCCCTTCTACCACCACTTACTCGAACACTTAACGTATTAATACAGTTAGTGTAAAGATAGTATAAATACGTGCATGCAATGTGAGAAAGACAAGAGTCCTTCCTAAAGAGAGAAACCGCCTTTACCTTTATTTTGGAAGCAAATGTAGGCCGTGGACCAACTAGCCATGCATGGTAGGGTTGATATTTCATGATCAAGATGGAAGAAAACAGCTTTTTTTGTTTCTTTCTTTTTAATGAATATATTTTGACAGTCAAAATATTATTTTATAAATGTATAAATGTGATAACACACACCAAAATTACATATATTTGCAAGCTCTCTACAAATCTATTTCTCTTCATTGTATTAAAAAAACCGATACTAAATGTGTAAGTATCATTAAAAGAATATAAATTTTTTTAAGAAAATATTATTAAATTAAGAATAGTTTATAGAAAAAAATAAATAAAAAGAAAGTAAACACATAAATAGGACCAGATAAAAGAATAAAAAGGCATAGTTAATAAAAATAGGAAGACAAGGTAAAATCAAGTGGTTAATTATGGAGGACCAAATAGAAACATTAAAGAAAATAGTTTTCAAGTATGAGTGTGGTTCTCCAAATTTAATTAGCAAAATGGACATAATGTCATATTCATCATGACTTGATGGAAGTACAAAATGTACTACAAGATGAAAGCACATAATAGAATCAATGTGCATGGTTCCATTATTTTAAGTGTGTCCAGTTATTTTCACGTAGCATATCAATCACATGTTATTATTGTTTTTATTTCATGGTTTGTTGTAGAGACTAGAGAGGCCATGGCTGCTTGCTATTTGGCCAAGAAAAAGAATTTTTCTTAAAAGTAATTATAAGGATGTGTTGGATTAAGAAAAATCGAAAATGAGAAAACAAAAAGATATTTCTTTTAGTGAATATTCTTACAACCATATAAAATTAAAAAAAAAAAAAAAAAGCTAGAAACTAAATTTCCACATATATTGCCAAGATCTAACGGCTCTTAGCAAGATAAACTTGGTTTGAATAGCCATTTTCCAAAAATTAATAGTAGATAGTAATTAAAATAAAATTAACTTCATATAACATTTTCATTATAAGGAAATCATTATTCAACCTTTATTTTAGGATAAGGGCACAGGAAGTGCTTGTAGTATCAACTTTTGGTAATTTGATGACCAAAGTTTATTTTTGGGAAAAAAGTACCTATACTTTTAAAGTTAAGGCAATTTAGTGCATCGGTTATCTCTTAAAGTAATGTTCATTACTTTAATGTGTGTTGTCTATGTGGATTTTTTTTCTTACTCAAAATTAACAGATGTTCGACAAAGTGGGGTCAACTGTTAACCCACTAATGCTGAAACATAAATTGCCAACTTCTTCATTTCTCCTCCCGCTTCTTCCTTTCTCTTGCTATTAAGGGTTTTCTACAATTTTTTTCCTTAAATTTCTTGTATTGTAGGTGACTGTAAGAAAATGACCATGAGTACACATAGTAACACCACACGCCGCACTAAACAACATACATCTCCAACAATTTCATCAAACATGGGTAGCTGCGGCGATCAAGTCGAAAATCCATAGTGCGGTTGTGGCATGCAAAGCTTGTTGTTGACATCTTGGACACACGATAACCCCAAACGACATTTCTTTTGATGTCCAATGATCAGAAAAATACTGTACTATGACATAACCGATATGATGATGTAATACTCTTTGGTTTGTTATGATGGTTTTATTTTTGTGCCAAGGTTTTTGTGGTCAATACCAATTATGGCTCCAAATCAGTCTAATATAGATGGACGAAATTCATCATGATCATTTTTACATGCTTAAGCTATGAAGCATTGATAATGTGTGGTCTTTAATTTGTCATGAAATGCAAGTTGAACATGTTTATTTCTATAGTTACTTTTGATGGACTATATGGTAAAGCTGCATTTTTGCCTCCGTGATTGAAGTTGTATTAATAGATTAGAAGAAATTAATATAAAACAGACCTACCTTGACAAAATTAATGATGTTAATTTAATCGTAAAAAAATTGCCAATGTTCAAAAAAAATTTACAAAGAACATTGAACTACAAAATCGGCAATGTAAATGGGACCAATGAACACATCTTGTCCAGCATAGGAACCTAACAAAATTTGCTCGGAAGAAGAGAATTTATCCATTTCTTCAACAAGAAAAACAGAGCTGTTCGAACAAATTCTCTAAAAATCTGTAGCGGTTTTTTTGGATGGCTTTCATGGGTAATTTGTTCATATTAGCACCAACAAGTTAACATGCTAAACCATGTCTAAGATATGTTTGTATAACAAAGAAAATTAGATCAACAAACAAAGTAAACACTAAATCCAAGCAAATTCCCATTTCATATAGAAAATGCATGGACATTCCTAAGCTAAATCAAACATGGTTGTTGTTGTCCACAATGCGGCTATGATTGTGGTCAGGTCTCCTTTGTAGGGAAACTTAATTCCCCCTTGATCCTTGTGGCCATAGTTGTGGCATGGTCACATTATGTGTGTGTGTGTGTGTGTGTGTGGGGTGGAGGGGGGGGGAGGGAGGTGCGCATGGCCAAGGTTCTTCCAATCCATTAACACAGCTTCAATTGTAGGTATCAATTGTGACTTTTGCCCGCAGTTGAGGCTATTTTTGTTGCATCAATATGTGGTTATTGTGCTGTTGTTTGGTTGCTTGATACAAGTGTGTGCTATGGTGTGTTGGCTGGTAATGTTAAGGGTAAGCACTCCAATAGCAACACTTAGGCGCTCGTCTACTACTATAAATTGTAGGTGCCCGAGTCTGTGCTATGTTGCTGCTATTGTTGTGTGCTTAGTGATTGTTGTGTGGAGCTTTTGCTGCTAATATGGCTTGGTACATTGCTATGCTACAAGTTTTCGATGGACAGCTTGGCTATTGTGCTCTTTTGGCTACTGCATTGTTGTTGTTCTGCTACTAGGATGCTTGGTGAGTTGTTCAAGCTATGCTGCTATACCCAAATGCTTTAATCTTGTCGTCTGCTATAGCGTAAGAGAATTGCAATTTGAATGCAGTTAAATCAATAAAAACAGTTAATTTCCTTAGAAACTACCTTTGTTATGTTCACGATAAGACTTTACCTCAATGAAATGTCATATACTCGTATTTTAAAGTAGCAGAAATGTCACAAAGATTATCAAACCTGTTGTACAACCATTTAAATTTCACTTTTGTATTTTCCTCACTTGCGTAGATCTAAAAATTTGTATTTTCCATTAAGAACAGCATATTATGGTTTGCAAACCCCAAATCTCAAAGAATATGCCTACACTTATGAAATTAATTCGCGACTGATTCATTTCCTTATTGTCCCTACAATCACAATCAGGTTCATAGAGTTTTTCTTGTCTTTATTTTTAGGTGAAAATGTTTAGTTGTTAGAACAATACTTCTAGAGCACTTATGGTTCATTTTAGACTAATTCTTGATAACTTCCTTAATTTATTTCATTTATTTGCATCAAGATTTCACCCTATGAATGCCAATACATGCATTTGAATGTGCTAGGAAGATGAGATAAATGTGTAAAAGTACACATTTATCAATGCCATAAAAAGAAAACAACAATTGCATAAATATAGAAAATAGCAAGTTAGTCAATGATGCTCACCTTGTTGAACTTCTTGCAACCAGGTCTATCGCTTTTTGGAGGAATGGGGATGCAAGTGGTCTCCGATGGCAGATGTGGGTATTGGTTAGGAAATGTCAATTTGAAAGTAAAAAAGATGAGACTAAATATGTGCATTTAATTAAGATAGAGGTGTGGTTGACAAAAGTAAATGTTCGTGTTTAATAGAAGGAAGGTAGTTGAACATCATTGCAAGGGAAATTGAATCTCAAAGATAGGTCAATTATCATGGGTATAACATTTCCATAAATAAAAATTGTCATGTCAAACAATAATCAACATCTGTTAAACTCTTGCCTAACAGAGGAAGTAAATTGCCAGTACGAAGAAAGTCTAGGCACTTTTTTGCCAAAAAAGAAAGATAGGGTACTAAATTGCTAAAAGTTGACACTACATATACTTCATAATTTTATATCATTATTGATAATGATTGATAATAACCTTAGAATAGAAAATCGCCAAAATAGTTGAATGCCATTTACAACTCAATAGAAGACAAAAGGTACGAAACCCCATATTTTATAATGACTAGAATATAAAATTAGAGTTTAGCTTGATAGGTAATTAAACTCTAAAATATTAAAACCCTACTTATTTAACCCTTTCAACACTAAAATTATAATGAACGATATTGTAATAAAAAAAAAATAGAACTTCCAAATTAGAAACTTTAAGTATACAACAGTCCTCAAGATATTTAATATAGCAAATATGTAAAGTTTCATCTAAAGATACTATAAAATGTGTCTCTAAAAGAGAGCACCACTACTCATACCAATTGAACTCGAAAAATGAAAATTGTCCACTTCCCTCACCACCTATACAGATTGACTTGGCCATAAAATCAACATTGATGTCTTAAGTTAGATGGATCACATTTAAATCCTCCTCTCCTAACCGTTGTAATAGAGCAAGGGAAAAAATAAATAAATAAAGAGGCCCCATGATGACCATTAGCATACGTGAGCAATACCAACATGCCTTCTATATAATGTTTGTTGAGGGTGGCATATGTGTATGACTTGTTCATGGCAAGGAACAGGTGAAGGAAGAGAAAGGTGATAGAAATAGGAGTTGAAAGGTTTTCCTTATTGTAATGAATGTTTTGTATTCTTAATTTTAAGTAGGATCGTACTCACTTGAATTTGATGACTGTAAAAGGAAAAAAAAGTGTACTTTGAAGACGCATGTCATATTAACCTTCTTAAAGACACACTCCTCTCATACCATCTCATACCAGTTAGATGCTTTCCTGGTCTATACCACCATTTAAAAAAATTATTAAAATATTAATCATACAAATAAATTTATCAAAATACCATTGTTAGAATGCACTTTTAATATATATCATGCATAATAAATATGACATGAATATCTCATTTAATTGCAATACATTGAAAATATAGTATTGGATGTATTAAATGCGATACTGTATTGATATTTACATAATTTTTTATCAATTAATATTTATGTAATTTTTTTCTTTGATAAACAATGAATTATTTCTATTTTTCTCATAGCAGACACATGTCAATTGCATCTCAGGTTGGATGTTGGCATGGTAGGAGAGAGAACAAATGATCTATTCCTCAAAACAGAGGAAATATCAATTCTTCCAATGAGTCGGAAGGGTTGGGCTGCTTGCGGCGGGCTGCCTTGGGTATGAAGTTCATACACCCGAAGGATCACCAGTACTGCTCCACATCCTCCAACGTTATGCCCTGTGACTTTCCTTCATGCTTCCTGATAACTTTACTGTTGAATCGGGAAGCTGGTGGCCATACCCAGAGTCGTAGGGAAGGCTCGACAAGGGGAAGGGAATTTAGCAATCCAAAGCCTAGACACGTACGTAGGGCCATACACTATAAAGTTGAGAAAAGAGTAAATTCATACGTTGTAAGATTGCACCATATTTTACATGAAGCCGCCGAAATGCAGGTCACGACCGTCAAGTAGTGCAAGAGTTCTTCAGCAAGAAAATGCTCCTCCACACCTCATTCACAACAAAATGAATGCACTCAGCAAAAACATTTACCCTTGATCCCTTATATACTTAGTGAGCCATCAGAATCAAGAAAAGGGCATACGCGAAACTTGAAGCATGTTCTATTGCATCCTTGACATGACGTCTCACCAATCATGCAGCTTAATGGAAAAAGGTGCACTCCGCAATGCAAGTAGCTCCTCTCTCTTATATTTCAGCCTTTGATCCGCGTGAATCAAAAGCCCACTTAAATGATGTCACTATATAAATTTTCATGTCTCAATCATAATGAATGCTTACTTACATAGCTTGGAGATGCAAATACTTTTACAGTATTCTGAGTTCCAATGGAGTCTTCGAGGTCCATAAAGGAGATGAACTATCATGCTGAGATGGTAAAATGTGAACAAGCCCGTACCTCAATTCAATTCGAGGGTGTTTTCTAGAAAACAATGCCAACGCTGCTTCAGTTAAAAGCCAACAGCCCCTTAGATCCAATATTTCAAGAGTAAATGGTGGCTCAGACGACTCAAGCCCATGTGCTGTCAAGACACGGTCATGGAAGCCAAGGACTTGCAGGCACAACTGTTGGCGCAGGGACATATCTGTGAGCAAACTATTTTAAAGGGACAAGTGCCTTAGCTCTTGGAACTTCGGCACAGGGAAAAGCATATCATCTCTCAGCAGCATGTGCTCTATATTTAATTTTTTAATCCTAATGCTTTCCAACAATGCTAAAGAGGACTGTTGACTGGGTTCAGCATCAGCACTGGCCATAACAGAGAAACCTGCCAAGGAGAAGCAGAAATCACATAACTACTACAAACAAAAACAATAACCCGTGTCATTTCCTTTCACAGAATCTCACTGGTAGAGATAAGGAAATGTAGTGACGCAAGTAATAAAGATGAATTGTTCTTTATCACCACCCTTGTGAAAAAATGGTTAAATTTTCAGTTGCTTCCTCCACTAGATAGAGACCCCATCAATTTTTAAATCAACGACACTCTTCTATGAACCACATGGAATCGAGTCCACTGATTAAATTAGCAGATGAAAACTTGTAAAGCATGAATCAATCACAAACACAGAACCTGTAAGCCAAACATATAAGGTAGCTACTCTCCCTAGGAGTTTCACTAAATTGGTGATCTCAGATGCTGAACCAGTAAATATAGAGTACAACTTTTTTCTAGAAGTAAAAATGATATATTAGAGGAACTGTTGAAAAAACTTTCAAAAAGGCCTTTCCTTATCTGACAGCTACTTTAGTGATGACAAGGAAATCCATTACTTTTTTTTTTTTGGTCAATTAAAATCCATTACTTTACCCTGCTCAGCATTTCAACAAATATGTGCAAACCATCAAATTAAGAAATTATATTCCTCCATACCATATGTTGCATGACTGTGAGTACAGAAAAGGCAAATGATGCAGATTGTCTGTGGGTTTTGTTAATATGGTGATTACAAGATGGAACTGAAATTTAGTGTATGAAATACTAACATTAGATGAATATATTACCTTCAATATTGGTGTGGCTTAAGTCGATATCCTTCAATGAAGACATCATGCTGATTAATGGGATAGCAGTGTCATTAACTGCTGTATGAGACACTGAAAAATATTTCAAGCTTTGGCAGACACCCCACTAGTGTCTCCACTAAAGCTGAGAGCCAAATGTTCTGTTGCATTCATAATGGATAAAAAGTAAAATCCGGGAAGAAGAGTGCCCGCAACATTAAGAAATGAAAGGCAGTTAGTCTCAATATGTTTAAATACTTCAGCTTCATCCACCAATGTTGCTCTAGCAATAACCAGCTTATGTAATGGAGCTTTACTACCATTATCTAGAACTAAGGAAGCAATTGTACATTCACTCATATTTAGGCATTTGAGTGATGACAAATTTGGTAGCATTGTAACCTTGGTCCACGCTAAATTCAGAAAACTCAGTTTGGGCAATGTCTTGAGAGTAATGGCCCCCTCATCAGACATTTTACTTCCCCAGAGGTCAAGATATTGAAGTTTCTTCAGCACCTAAAATAAAGAGGAAACGAATTCTTGCATATTAGCATAGGTTTGGCATTTCACAGAAGAAATATAGATCCAGTCACAAGAGATGAAGAAAAAAGACTTCTTAATCAGATGCTAGATGAGGCATAGATATCACCAAAGAAAGTGTGATGCCAAGCACGCAATACCACCTGTATCAAAAAAAGTTGCATGATAACTGAAACAACAAGAAGTTTACATTTGTTATTAAAATGCCGTATAATGCCGAGAAGTACTTAGAAGTTGGTTGATATACCAATATTCCCATCTAATATCTTAATTCTTAGCCCCCCTGAAAAGAAAACTCGGATTGCAAGAAGATGGAGACAACAGTTAGATCATTGTATATGGATGATGATCAGCATGTGCAACCACGTAATATTATTAACCTTCATAATCAAATCACCGGAAATGGAGAAGACATGGTAGATACTCATTTTAGCTAGGATGACAGTGAAACATCACTAATATGAAGCCACTATATATAAGACATAGAAGCGAGATTAACAAGTATGATAAAAAAGTTCTGCAAATACGAATAATCATCCAGCTCCATGTATAAAATTACCTGAAAAGACCGCATAGATGAATCAATCACTGGTATGCCACCTAAATCCAAGAGAGAAAGGATTGAAAGTGAAGCAAGAAGAGAAATTCCATATGACGTGAGGCCTGTTTCTGCAATTCTCAACTTTTCTAAAGTAGATATTGACACAAATGCTTAAAACCAGAATCATTTAACTTCATGCACCTGGACGAGTCCAACTCCTTTACATTACTCATCCCTGGAAACAAACATTATCCACTGAATGACTAAGGGCACGTGCTATCGCCCGAGTAAATTGAACGTTTTGAAGTCTACCCCACAGATTATAAAGAGACCAATAAAAAGAACTCATAAAGAAAAATGAAAAATAAAAAAAGAAAATCAAGACAGTAGTTAAGAGAGAGAGAGTTACTAAAACCACGGTGCAAAAATTCAAGCGTTGTACAACACTATTTAAAGGTTCTGCAATCTCATTACCTGTAATTGCCCAAATAGCAGAACTGGTGACTTTGTGACAACAAGCCACATTTAGACAGCGTAAGTATCAGAATCCACCTAAATAAGCCATCCATTCTGCATCAGCAGAGGCCTCACCACTTAGGTCAACGTCTTCAGCACAATTCTTGAATATCCTACATGAGAATAATCAATTTTCTATAACAAGTTGGAGGGATTTTGTGGGCAGGACAGATTATGAACGTGGGATGGAAAAACTTAGAACCCTTATCTAAGACACCTCAGACACACCAACTTGTCTGAATTCTAAGGTAGGTCTGAAATTGGGTTGACGAAGCAACCAAGGCGAACCATTTGATTTATTGAAGTAATGATGAATCATGGAATATTGCTCCACTTCAACCATAGAGAAAAGGACATAGGGGAATGGGATTACCCACTATGAATAAAACCTCTACATAAAACCTCGAGAGTTGTGATTGTCACATTAGTATTTTATCAGTATGTGAATGTATGTTTATAAATCATGTATGTGTTTGTGGTATATTGTACTAGGCTCTATCTCACTCTTTTCTTTTTCAAGTATAGGTGCTGAACGTGTAAACCGTGATATCGCTAAGCGCTTATAAATAGTGGGCTAGGAATATCGTTAGTAATGAAGACCCTCCAAATGATGAATAGAGTTTGTGGAAAAATTAAAATAGTTATTGTGAGCAGTAGTAGATACTTAGTATTTATTAAAAGAAATATTTTGTAGTGATAACTTAAAATATTTATAACTTTGGTATGGTAGATATTAGTTAAACTTTTAAAGACCATAAAAAGATAATTATGTGGTTGTTTGTGATTATAAGTATGTAAACCAATTTGATTCATAACCACTAGTGTAGGAGAGATCTTTAAGTATTTATGTTATTGTAGATATTAGTAGGTTCGGAGTCTCTAAATTTATGGCGTTACAAAAAGTGGGTGCAAAGTTTCTTGCATGGCACTGATTGGTTCAATGATGAAGAATATATGTTTAATATTTGTGATTCATATAGGTTTCGACCAGTTGATAAATTGAGGGGCCAGAAAACTTGTGACATTCGTAGGACCTGTAGGTTTGATGTGGTCAGGATTGTAGGTTTCAAGTTGAGAATGGGTGACAAAAATATTGTATTTGTTGTCAGCCATTCAACAAGGCCAGGGACATCTAAATAAAACCTCGAGAGTTGACTTTCACCTTAATTAAACATAAACACATCACCGAATCGCCATTTCTCGATGCTGTCTCTGCTACTGCTAGCTGATTCGATGCATAATTGGACCAATCGGCTCTCTGTTTCCATCTTAGTTGTTGGATACTATTTTTATGCTAGATAAGATAAAATCATACAATACAATACAAGATTGAAGAGAAAAAAAAGGTCAACAATACCGTTGAATATAATATTTTTTTTATGGGCATTAACGTTGTTTTTTTTTTTTTTTCTTTTTTAACCACAAAAAGATGGTTTTTGAAAAAATATAAGGATAACCAATAATATTATAGCCTAACGCTAATACTACCATTTTCCCAAGTAAAATGTAAGAGGTTTGACTTTGATCCACCATGGTAAAATCCATGATTTTCTTTTGAATAATCCCATAAGTTTACATTCAATATTTTTAATTTTTTTTAATTTTTTTATTTTATCCCCAAAAAATTTTATTATTTATATTTTTTCATTAGCAATACTTTAACTTTTAATATTTATATCTCTAAGAATGTAAAATATAAGGATATGAAAATATGATATGAAAGAGGTATAATAGTATTAAAAAAATTTTAATTTATATGTTATAAAAAATAAATAATTAATTATTATAACAAATCACAAATATTATAGTTATGTAATATAATATTGAAAGTTAGATGTGATTTTTCATAAAATCTAGCAATGAAAAGGTAATGTTGAAAAGTTACTTATATGAAAAAGTAAAATTTCATAAAAGTATAATAATACAAAGACATAATATTAGAAAGGTATAATATGAATAGATAAAAAAATTCTATAATCCCATAGGATTTTTTAAAGGAACCTTTTGCATTGGTTATTTAATAGCTCAAACTGTACCACTAAAATGTTTAATATATTATTTATTGTATTTATTTTAATAATCAAACGAGTAACTAAACGGTCTGATTGATGATATCATATAAGTATCGAAATGATAACATTAAGTAGGCATAATAAGACCAATGGTCTTGTAACTTAGTGGTATTTCTTTTAGTCTTTCGAGTAAGAGATATCAAGTTCGGATTCCCCCTCTCCCGTTATAATTCAAAAAAAAATGGAAGAGGCATAATAGGATAAAGATACCGATATGAAAAGTTATATTTCATAAATTGTGACAATATAAAACAGTAATATATAAAGGTATACCAAAAGTTTATAATGAAAACAAGAAAAAAATGTTGCAAATTTTTATATTATAAATAAATATTCAAAAGGTGCCAATATGAAAAAGTAAAATTTTATAAAAGTGTAACAACAAGGATACGTAATATTACAAAGACATAACATGAGAAGGTAATGTTGAAGAAATATAAAAGGAAAATGGTATCAATATAAAAAGGTAATATTTGATGGATCATAATAATAAGAACAAGTAATATTGAAAAGTATAATACCGAAAGGAAACAACAAAAAGGTATAAGATGGAAACAATTTTTGAAATTATATATTAATACTTATAATTCGGCAATGTGCTCATTTTTAGAGGATATATAAAATTAAGATATGAAAAGTTAAAATCAAGGAGATATAATAGCAAAAGACTTTTGAAATTATATATTATAATATAATAGGTAACAAATTATTATATTAAATGGTATTTATTATGGTTGTATTTCTCATCAATTTTGTTTTGTTTTATTTTATAAGTTAAGCTGCGAAAGGATTAAAATTGTATAACTTTTCATGAAACATGATAAAACAATAAAAGGAAGGTATGATATAAAAAGGTAACACTATAGAGATATAAAAGACTATAGGTATAAATATGAAAAGATAATATTTAATGAAAAATAACAATATATAATATGAAAATGTAATAATAAGAGGTATAAAATAGAAAAAAACTTTTGAAATTACATATTATAAAAAGTTTATAGATTTTAATTTAGAAAGAAAAGAGTATTCATTGTTTTTGGTGCAAGAAGGGCAATTTGTTATATTAGTATGTTTGTAATTTTGGTCGTATGGATTTTTTATTAGTTTCCTTTTTTTTTTGTTATGTTGGTGTTTTTTTTAGTTTACTTTTTCGTTATTGTGATATTTTTGTTAGTTTCGAACTTAACTTGTAACCTAAGTAATTCGTTTTACTTTCTTATAAATTGTACATCGTAGAGTGAATATTCAGTTCTGGGTATTCTTTGAATTAATAGATACATAGAAGATCGCATTCTAGCAATCATACGTGATTTAAAGAATTTCAATTTTATCTTTAATTGTTGTGTAGTTCTACTGCATCAGTAAGTGCGAAGCTTTCACTGTTCCTCTAATGGCAACACCGAGTGAAGAGAACATAACCACTATGACCACCAACAACAATAGTAATGCTAATGGTTGGTTAAGGAAGATTATGAATCCAGCTCAAAGACTTAGTACTTCTAGTGCTTATATGTTGTTCAATTTAATGTTTCAAAAATGTCTCACTCAAACTCTTCATCAATTGTTGGGTACGTTAGTGTTTTCCCAATGTTTATTAATTTTAAAGATTGAGATTGTGCTTACATTTGGTTTGGTTATTTTAATGCATTGATAAATTATTATGTGTTTTTTTAATATCAAATAAACTTTTGAAAAAAAGGAAAAAATTTACTTTTTGATTTCTCTCTATAATTGCTTTTTATTAAAGTAGAATGGCCTTTCATGTTACATAAAATTGTTTATATTACTAATAATGTTGAATAAATTTAAAATTAAGAACAAGAAAGAAAAAAAATTATGGATTACATGTGGATTTAAGTATTAAAAGAGACCCCTATGAGTTTTATCGACATGTTTAACTTATTTGAAACTCTATCAAGTTCAATTCAAATTATACTCAACAAACCTTCATTGTAGATTGAACTCATGATGTGCTTAGCTCAACTCAACATGAAATTGCATAAAGAAATTTCTAACATAGGGTTTGCAAACACTTACAAAATTCATTATTCAAATTTGAAGGATTAAATAAATTTTTCAGAATCTCCTAGATTGAAAATTAAGAAGGTAAAGCTACTTAGTTACACATAGCGGTACTATGTACTGTAGATCACCAAATTAGAGTAATGATGAGGTTTCTACAATACCAATTTTGGTGAATTTTTGAATATGGATTTCTAGTTATTCCATATATTGCAGATCTACCATGGACTTAGGGTTGTATAAACATTATCATGAACCCCTTTATGTGTAGTAGACTTTTGCATAAGCAATAGCATGGTTGGTTTTAAAGGACCTAGCAAAATGCTTAGTGATGGTTGTTGTTCTTTTGAAGCAACCAAACTCTAGCTCTTTCGAGATGATAGATTAGGCTTTTGGTGAGTTCTAAGACCCAAAGAACTAATGCCATCCTCAAAAGTTGCACTACTCTTTTTCAAACCCCTAGATGAAGAAATGAAGAAAGAAAATAAGCTAGAATTTTAACTTCAAACTGACAAAGATCAAGTTGAACAAGTCAATCAAGAATACCTTTAAACCAAAAGGTCTACTCCCATCCAATGACTGAGTAGCCAATGACAAGCCATACTTAAGTGAGCACTCTATAAGAAAGGATATTGATATTAGCAACATAATCACCAATTAGAGTAATGATGGCATTTTCTAGAACACTAACTTTGAAAGTAGCACTTTGGCTAGCAAATTCTTGAATATGGAGCCTTAACCATCCTACATATCCAAGCATTCCCCAAAGTGCTACTATTAAATTCGATATTCTAAAAAAGTCATTATCACTTTAATTTGGTGATTATGTTGCTAATATCAATATCCCTTCTTGCAAACAAGGAAGTATGGTACTTGCTGTTGGTTACTCCTTGAATTCAAAGGTATTCCCAATTGACTTGTTCAACTCAATCTTTGTTAGTTTGAAACTCAACATACCAACTGCTTTTTCTTCATCTAAGGTTTTAAAAACAGCAGTTTTAGGACAGCATTAGTTCTTTTGGTCTTAGAACTCACCAAAAGCTTAACCTGTCATCTCAAACGAATTGGAGTTTAGCTGCTTCAGAAGAATAGTAACCACCATTAAGCATTTTGCTAGGCCCTTCAAAATTACATGTGCTATCGCTTGTGCCAAAGTTTATTGCATATAAAGGAGTTCATAATAATGTTTATACAACCCCAAGGTCCCATGGTAGATTTGCAATATATGACACTACTAGAACTCCATATTCAAGAATTCACTAAAGTGATACTTTCAAAGTGGGTATTCTAAAAGTGTCATCATTACTCTAGTTTGGTGATTATATTGCGAATATCAATATCCTTTCTTGTAGAGTGTTGGCCCAAGTACAAGAACTATGGTAGCTAATCATTGGCTACTTAGTCATTGCATTAGAGTGGACCCTTTAGTTCAAAGATATTATGGATTGACTTATTCAAGTCAAGTTTTTCAATTTTAGGCTCAACATACCAACTTATTTGCCTTCTTCATTCTTTATCAAGGGTTTGAAATCGAGCATGCAGTTTATGAGGATGGCATTAGTTCTTTTGGTCCTATACGTAGAATTCGCTAAAAGCCTAGTATGCTATCTCAAAGGAGTTTTAGAGGAACAAAAATCTTCGAGAAAAAAGCTGTTATCTTTGGGTGCAATGCAAAAATATACGGACGGGCTTACTAAAAATGAAAATATTGATATTTCTGGTAGAAATATGGCCTTAGTTTCTTCTAAGTCTATTGAGATGACTTCACAATATTAGAGCAACTTCATAAGATAGTTAGATATTTTTTCCACTCATTATGGTGGAATTAATATTCTTTTTTTTTTCATTAATTTGTTGATATTTAGAAATCTGCTACTTGTTTATTATGTAGTTGCTAAAGATAAAAGATGTATATGTTTTATCTAGGGCAATAGGCCTCCAAATTGATTATTATGTTTTAAGTGATGCCTCTGATCCCATTTTTTCATTGGTTGTTAGATATCTGAGTTTGAAGTTTTCCTTGTTCTCTTTGTGCTTCTTGTTCCTTCATATTTACAACAAATTGTTAGAAGAAATTACAGTAATACAACTTTTGTTAGGACAACTTTGATTTACTCGGAACACTTTCATGTATTTTCTCATGCTTTCAATGTAAGAAACGATGCGAAATTGCTTAAATATTCATTTTCGGATTAGTTGCATGAATGTTTTGTTAGGATTGTTGAAAGGAGGGTTAAAATGTGTAAGATTTAGCATGTTCAAATCAATTTTGTATAAATAATGAGTGAAGAACCATAAAATGGAGTCATGTGTTCCATGCATAACTCAAAAAATTTATCAAGAAATGGAAATGAAGTTTGAACCTAAACGAATACCTTTTTCAAGTTAGTGTGTGTAAGATTAATTTGAATAATAATGAATCATGTTTGAGATGTTCCTATCATTGATAGTAAGATAATTAGTCTTGCAATTTTCAATTGAATAGCATGTGCTCATATTTTACTCACACATGAGATTACTACAGTTGCAATGTGGTTTTGGAATAGCAGCTGATAGTCTTTAGTCAAACAATTAATGCAGCAATTCATAGTAGCACAACCAATCCATGCTGTCTCTAGTAGAGCAGCTTGCGGAGTGCTCAAGCATGAAGCTCGAGCTACTATTTTAAACCCTTAGATTTTATGATAAGTATAATGCATAAACCCTAGAACCGAAAGTCAACTGAAACCCTAAAAAGTCAACTAGGTCATAACAAGCCATAGTGAGTTTAGATCTAGCAATCCTGCACTTGAAACCCTAAAGCAATAAAAATGAGATAATATTAGATTATAGTCTAAAATAATGTGATATAACCTAAAAATATCATATCCGTTAAAAATTCACTCGTTTTGAATTCAAATGAGATCAATTTTTGAAATTAGGGTCCCGGCATGCAAAATGGTAAAAATATTATGATAATATTATTAGACTTGTAATGAGATGAGGATTCATAAAATATCAGTTGTAAAATTTTTTGGCTTTGAAAAATATTAGATATAGCTCGTTTATGCGTATTTTCCTTATCACCAGTATTTATTTGTCTTATCTACTATTCAAGTTACTATTTACTATTATTCATTATTATTCTTCTATCTCTACTTTTTTTTTACTACCTGTTTTTATACTCTTATACACCTACTCTTACATTTTCTTTTCCACACTACTTTATACATAACTTATGTAAATCCCCAAATTTTTGGAATCGGTTTAGCTTAAAACCTTAAACCTGAAATCAACCGATTTCCAAAGTCAACAAAACCTTAGTTTACTATAATCGTTTAAGTCTGGTATTGCCGTTTTCTTTGGCCCTAGAAAACGAAGTTGGAATAATTAGCTAGAATAGTTCGTAATAACTATAGATTTTATAAAAATATCAGTTTTGAGAATTTCGGGTGTACTTTGAACCCGATCAGACACAGTTCTTGAAAAACGTGTCCGGAGGCCCAGAATAGTAAAAATATTTCGAATGCACCGTTAGACTCGTAAAATACAAGGTTTTCAAAAATATCAATTGCGTAATTTTTCGGTAGCTAAAAATATCAAATATCACATTTCTACGCGTGTTTTCTTACTATCAATACTTTATTAGTCATATCTACTTTACATTACACTATTCATTACTATTCTACACTATTCTTTTATCTCTACTTTTTCTTACACCTACTTTTACACACTTCATAACCTATAATTCTTACTTTTTACCTTTCACATAATTTTATTTCGCATCTACTTTACTTATTACTACATTTTTTTAACAAAAATCAAAAAATAAAAACACTTCCCCCTTCTTTAGCTATGGCCGGTGCCCCCCCCTTACCCATTTCCCTCAATTTCGTTTCAATTTTTATTTATTTTATCATACAAAAATCCCTCCACATTTTCCTATAAATACCCCCTCCTCTTTCACTTCTTTCACACAATTACTACCCACAAATTCATACAAAAACTCTCCCAAAATCTCCTCTCAAAACTCTCTCAAAATACTATCCCAAAACTCCTCAAAATAATTCCACAACAACTTCTACCAACAACTAAAACCATAACCACATAACCATTCCAAAGTCTTCTTTAGGTAACCATTTCATATTTTTTCTTTCTTCTCATGTCATATAACTTTACATGACCATAGTGTGAGTTTCCAAAGACTAAATGGAAGCTACATTATGTTCATGTATTGTTCATGTTCATGAAAATCTATTTATGCTTATGTTATTATTTTTGTTCATATTATTGTTAATATATCTAAGTATTATTATCTATATATATATATATGTACATATTCTTTAGAGCATATAAGCTCACTTGCAATTTATTTACTTTATGCAAAGCAATTTATTTATTATTCCAATGCAATTTATTTATTTATTCCCTCGCAATTTATTTATTTATTCCTTATTATTTTAAGACTAGTCTCTAGTCTTAGACTTGTCATCATCAAGTCAAAACAAGTTTTTCTTTCTTTCATTTTATTTTATTTTGGACTAGTCTACTTCTTAGTCCCGGGAGCCTTGAAAAAGCTAAGACTCCAATACTTAACTTTTTTAGTTATGTTATTTTGCTTGCTATTATTTCTCATATTCATGTTCATTTAACTTGTTGTCCAAATTTTCAAGTTTAAAAATAATTGATACAATGGAGATTTTGACACTTAGAAATAAGTTTATGTAAAGTAGAAAATATATGGTTTGAAAAAAAAATAAAGTTATCTCTTTTCAAGTTACAAGAAAAAACCACTAAGATTTTAGAAACTACTTTTACTATAAAAAGTTTCTTAAATCACATATTGTTCCACTTGGTTTTTATAAAGAAAATAAATTTTTAAGCATGGGTGATTTCTATAAAAAACAAAACATAAGGAAAGGATGAGAATTGTTCAATAAAGATTTTTGCAAATAAATAGACAAAGGAATTTGTACAAGAAAAATGAATAGGAATAATAGTGTATTTTCTAAAAACTCCAGAATAGTATTAGTATAGAAAACTTAGAAGGAAGAAAATTTTTTTCAAAAAGTTACTTGGATATATATATAAGCCAACATAAAACATTTTTTAAAATAAAAAGAAACAAAATAGTCACTTCAAGGAGTTTACAAACAATGAATTCTTGTAAACTATATTTTTCTAAAGACTTCAAAAACCAACATAATTTTACTTGAGCAAAATGAATGGACAACAAACACTTGAGCATGAATGAATATGAGCTAAGTAAACCATAAAAAGAGAATTTTTCAACTCTATAGGTAACTAAGTATTTATCAAACAAATTTTGATTTCTTGAACCAAAGTTGTTTTGCATTGGAAAATCCGTGGTGAATTTTGTTGCCACTGTTTTGGAGCCTATATGACCTTGTTTGTTAAAAATAATTTTGGAAACGGGTAGATCTTTTCGAGTAGGTAGAAATCGGCATATTATATGCGCGATTCCGAGTTAAAATAACCAAGTTATGGCCATTTTAAGTTGGAACAATCCTTTATACGAACTTTAACGTTTTTTTTTACATTGTTTTGTCAAAATTCAAGAAAATCATCAAGAAATACTCATTGTGGGTATTTTCTTTGGCTAGACGACTCCGAGGAAGGATATCTATATCCCGAAGATTATTTCGATTAAGAGGAGTGTGTGAACAACTCATCCACATAGAGGAATAGTCGACATGGCATCGTGAGTTTATTTCGTTAAATGCTATACTTGTTGTGCTTGTAATTTAGTTGCATTAGAGTTAGGAAAAAGAAAATAGATATGTATGTTAATTAATTCTTTAAAGAATCCTAAGAATATCGAAGCCGGAATTGATTTAAAAATGCTTGTTTTAGTATAACACTTGCTTTGTATGAAATGCCTTGATCACCTTAAACTTGATAATAATAATGTTATGGTATTATAAATAAATGGATCATGCATCCCACGAAGTGAGTCACATTGCATTTTGGTTTATTATACTTCGGCGAGAAGGATAGTAGGCTCATGTCGAAAGCAACACTTGGCGGAAGATCTAAAAGCTATTGCTTGGCGGCTTAAGGGAAATGCTTAGCGGAAAATCCAAAAGCAAGGTCAACTCAAGTAGATTCGGAATGCTTGGCGATGAGTGCTCGCGAACATAAAATTTTTTTTACTAAAACTACTTGATTTAAGGTTAAGTATCACCAAACCCCGAATGGAGGGCGCAAATCCATTCAACATATAGGTCCCGAAAAGCTATATGCTTGTTTGCCCACGTGTATGTTGCATCACATTTAATTGTTTAAACAACTTGTTTGAAATCTTGTTACAAGAAGTTATTTATGGAAATAGTTCTCACTAAGCCGGTTAGCTTATACCCCCATAGATATCTTTTGCAGTTTCCTATTTATGGTTAAGGCCACGAGGACCCTGTGGTCAGGTAATTTCTCTTTGAATAAAGGAAATTTTAGATGAAGTGTAGTATTAGTATTGATGTACAAATATTCTTGTAATAGATTAGTAATCACAAGGAAGTATCCCTAAGTTTGTAAAGATCATTGTTATAAGTGAATGATTATTATGAATCCTCTTTTCTTAATGTGTTATTTATATCTTCTTAAGCTTCATAATTCCATCTATGGTCCTCTAAAGTTGTGAAAGCTCACGTTACACTTAGTATAAAAGCTTTTGGGAATGGCTAAGGTTGTCATACTTAAGCTTTAATATTGAGTGTGGCGGACTATCACGTTTAGAGCACCCTTTGGGTGTGACAACTTATCTTACACATTACTTAATTTTATTTACAGAAATATATATTTAATCAATTTTTTCTCCCTCTCACCCTCATGATCGACACTTCTCTTCTCTCTCTATCTATTTTATTTTCTTTTCCACTTAATTTAATTCACTCTTAAATTCACTCCTCAATTCTATAAATGTCTCTCTTCCTCCTTCATTCTTTATACACTTTCTTCTACACATAACAAAACTCTACCAAAATTTCTCCACAAATTGCTCTCTTCTTCCCTTGCAAAACCGTGAGGCCTCCATCCCATATCCATTGTGTTTTCACAAATTTTTCTTTTTCATTTATCTTCTACATTTAATCTTCAAATTTAAGTAAACATTAAACGCTTTCTTTTCTTTTATGTTAACATAACATGAATACTTTTGGCTCATTCACTATGATGAATGAATAAAGCTATAATGGATTTCCTATTACAGAGAAATTGAATAAAGCTATAATAGGATTTTTTTATTAATTTTTAATTTAAATGATGGTATTTTTAAATAAAGATAGTTCCAGCATTGAATTGGTATTCATAGATTTGAATAAAGAATGGCTATTCAATATTTTGTGTAATAGCAATTCATTGCAGAATCGCTATTCAGTAAATTAAATGCCGTAATAATTATTTGTAAGGAATAAGGCTATAATGGAATTGCAAATATAGTGAAATAAACGAAAAGTTTGTGTGTTATAATTTCTAAAACCCCATGAGCATTATGCTAGGAAAGAAATCATAAAAACTACAACTTATTCATGTCTTGTTCAACACCATTTTCATTTATGATTGTTGTTATGTTCATGTTATGTCTATGCTCTTGACATAACTTTCTATATAATATTATGTATAAGTATATATATATATATATATATTTCTAGAGCCTAAAACTCACTAATCTAACATTTTATCTATGCTCTTATTTCCTTACTCATTTACTTATTTCATGCTAATAAATAAGACTAGTCACTTTTAGTTTTAGGCTTGTCCTCATCAAGTCAAAACATTTTTTTTAGTTGTCCATGATCTAAGTCCCGGGAAGCCTTGACATGAATCTAAGACTCTCATATTTTCTTATTATTTCTTTGCTTTTCTTTATGAAACTTACCCATTTCTAAGTCTTGAGAAGACTTGAATAAAATTTAAGACTTCCACAACTTTTCTTTCTTTTTATTTTCCTTAAGCTTTTCTAATGCCTTTTTTTTTTTATTGGAATTTGTCCATTTCTAAGTTTTGGGAAGCCTTGATACAAGCTAAGACTTCCATCTTTTTGTTCTTACATATTTATGTTCATTTGATTCTCTATGTCTTTTGTTTTCCTATATGAGTTATTTCCATCTTACAACATAACTACAAAGTTCATATTTATGCATGGTTATAATGTTGTTGTCTTAATAAAAATTTCAAAATAATAATGAGTTATTTTCTTTTACATATAAAAATAGGATTAAACTCTCCAGAAAAATGATTTTTAACATTTAGGAGAAATTTTCATTAATGATTAGAATAATGGTTCAGATACATTTTTTTTCAAAATATTAAAATAAATTGATATAAATTTTTAATGTTGATAATTTATTATTATGCAAAATTTTCTTTAAAACTTATTTATGTGGCTTATGCCAATACTTTAATAAATACTAAGAACGAAACAATTTTTCAAGTCAAGTGTAAAATCAATTCACTAGTTAAAAACCCACTTAGAAAAATAAAATAGGTAACCAACTTAAGGAATCAAGTTTTTTTGTTTTTTTAAAGTAAATTCATTTTCATGAAGTTAAGAAAGTATGAAAGGGATATTTATAATAATTAGACACACACTTGTAACAAACCAAAAATTTTAAGTGTCTTCCAACAACATTAAAAGAGGAAATTTTGTAACCTTCACTTTTAATGCTTTTAAAATAAATTGTTTTATGGAAAATCATTATGGGACAACATCACTAGACTCATGCATACAATATGAATTTATATTAATACTAAATCATTTTCAACTATATAAAGTATTTTGGTATTTGCTATAGAATATTTAGATGGTGTAAAACTTAGACAAACTACAATTTAAGGGCTGCAACTTTCGGATAAAATCTATACCAATCTATTTTGGAACCTAAATGGCTTTAAATGTTAAAAATAATCTTAGAAATAGATAGATATTTTTGAATATGTAGAAAACAACTACTAACATGCACTATATTGAGTTAAAATGAGCAAGTTATAACCATTTGAAGTTGGAATTTCTCATTATCCGAATTTTAATGAGAATAATAAGATAAAATTAGCAAGTTTAAGTAGATCTTCCATAAAATACTAATTTGGGTATTTCTTTTATTTAGATGACAAGAAAGGCGATGTTTCTTACCTTGAGGACTATTACGACTAGTGATTTGCCCGAGTTATGGCTAAGTGGGTTTATTTTCTTAATCATCGTACTTATGTTTTTGCTTCTAGTCTAGTGGCACTAGAAATATGGAAAGACAAAAATGAAAAGTGCTTGTGTTTTATAACGTTGCTTGAAATTATACTTAGTATGTCGAGACTTGAATTGTCTATAATCAAGTTGTTGTTTTAGTATCATATTGAAGTATCTGCCAATTCTATGATCACCTTTAAAATACTTAATTTGTTGCTAAAAGAATATAATTAAATGAATTCATGCATAACACGAAGTGAGTCATATTGCATTTATTGCTATATCTTTGGTGGGACAACAACATAGTAGTGGTGGTATGCAAGGGTCCATAAATATGCAAGTGGCGTATAGGAGCCCTAAGAACTACAATTTAAAGGCGAGTAGTAGCTCGAAAGAACTATAAAAATCTATTTGCGAACTATGGTCGTATAGGCCCAAAACACCTAACCACGAATGGAGGGCATAAATTCATTTAAACATATGATTTCCGGTTAATCACATGTATTGCTTGCACATGTATTGCGTGCCCATGTATTTGTTGCATTATATATGCTTGTATAACTAACTTGTTTGATTTTGTTGTATGAATACATTGTAATGAGAATATTTCTAACTAAGCAAGTAAGCTTACACCCTCTTAAATACTTGCTGCAATTCCCCTTTCTTTGGCTGAAGCTTTGAGGATACCTTTCTTAGGTATTGACTTTTGACTTTAGGAGCTTTTGGAAAAAGTTATGGCCTAGAATTAGACGTAGACTTCCAAGGAAAACTCCAATGTAATTTATTTTGGAAAAACAAACTTTAGAGCTTTTATAATTATTTTGATGGGGGTATGCCCCCTTTATTTTTGTAAGACTCCTATTTTGATTAAGTTATGATGTTACAATTTCTATTCTTGAATGCTATTAGCTATATCTCCTTAAACTACTTGTTTCAAAGCATGATCCTCTATGGTCATGAAAGTATGCATCATACCCGGTATCAAAGTTTTTGCATGACTAAAGTAGTTATTCCTAAGCTTTAATATTGATTGTGGCAGGCTATCACGTTTAGTGTATCCTTTAGGGCATGGCAATTGTAATTAGCACAACCAAGCAAATTTACACTTGCTTGAACAAAGCTATTGAATTATACTACTAATTTGGTTCCCTATTTTAAAGAAATAGGGAGTGTCCTTGGTGTTATGTACAGAACACAAGACTCCATTTTGTGGTTTGATTAATTATAAGTAATCAACTTAGTGCATTCACATGCCAACAAACATCTTAAAATCGTTCCCAAGATTTAGCCTTATATATATTATAAGTTAATGCAGGACCTATATATATATATATATATATATATATAATTTTCAACAATATTTTACTACATTAGTTGTTGTGTCTTCTTACTAAATTTTGGAGATATTTGTGATTAGGATTTGACATATGCTGTTGATTATTTATTTATTGATTTTTGGGTGAGTGTTATGCTGTCGTTTCATTTTGACAAAATATTGAAATATCTTGCGTATTAAGAAAGGAAAAAATACCATTTTTGAAGGAATTTTCTTACAACTAGTATTGACATTGCCAGTTTCCATTGAAATGTTTTTTTTTTTTTTTTCTCCATGCTACACGTTCATACATCCTTGTCTATATACAAGCTCAAGCATAAGAAGCCTCATCATCTTTTATTTTTGTTTTTTTTCCCTATTGCTAATGACCTCCAGGGTACTACACTGATGATCCAATCGCATCTGAATATTACATTTTTCGAATCAAATGCTTGGAGAGAACTTGCCACCTTCTTTCTCAAACTTTTTTCTACTTGAAGAGGATCGTATGTCTCTGTGTGCAAATGGAAGTGAAGGTGGGCCGAGACAACGATTTTCTACTCATTTTAATTGGGCTAACTATACTTTTTTTAGAGGAGAGTTTAGGAAAGGGTTAAAGATTCAATAGTAGATTGCGGTAGTCACTTCACTTCAGCCCTACCATCCTTGAATAAGAGATTTTAGCAGGTGCAGCCTATATAATTTTCTAGTAAGATTGCAATTTTATTTTATTTTTTGGATATTGCAGAGCACATAAGACAAAGTTTTCTTGTTTGGTGCTTCTTGTATTGATTGAACAATTTACTGCTATGGTCCTTTTTTTTTTTTTTGCTAGGGAAGAAACTTTTCCTTCTTTAGAATAGTTGTGTATTAGTAATAAATCATGAAAAATACACATCTTCCACACACCAGGGATAGAATTTGACATGAGATGCTTTGTCTTGCCGATTTATAGCATTGGTTTTTTTTTTTTTTTTCCTTTTTTTCAGAGGCCTGAGATTTGAATTTAAATGTAATGGTGAAATAGGATCCATATATCCATTTATATTGAGTGAAAAGATGGTGTGATAGGTGGTTTTGTTGCTCAGCCTGAGAGTATTGTTATACGTTGTAAATTCTGGATCATTTTCCAAAGAAGCTTAGAATATTTTTTCTTTCTTGCTTTATTGGGGTTAGCATGACCATTTCCTTGTTTGCCAATAAAAACGAGGACGGAAAGAAATTACCATGATCGTGATCTTATGCCAGATGTTAAGACTGAAGGTAAACCAAACATGAGAAATTGCCAACTGGAATGGAAATAATGCTTAGTATTTTCGCTGATCTCTTCTGCTTTTCACGGAATCTTTAGGAGGATGAAGTCAGTTGCACTTAGGAAGTAATGAATTATTTAATGATTTGAATTTACTGTTGGCTTTGTGTTATACAAGTTGTGAGCTATTGTTATAATGATGTACTATTTCTCATACTGAAAAATCGTTTATGCATTATATATAAAGAATGTGGTTAAAGTAGCTGCATGTTCTGCTTTCAACTCGCTTGTTCTTCTTCTGTATTAATTTTCTTGTTGCATTTTCCATTGTAGGTGGTGATCTATAGCTTCTAACATATAAGGCACCATGTGTTACACATATGTACTAACTACAGCCAGGGTTTGGTTACATCATTAAAGTTTATGACAGTTTGGTCAAGGAAAATGATTGTAAATTGTTATCATTCTTGCAAGTGCACATGCAGAATTTTATTGGGTTGCATTTCATTTATCAGCCATAAATCTAGATAATTATCTAGCATGGAAATTTCCATTCGGCCTTATGGACTTCAAAGAGAGAACAATTTTGTTGATTTATTGCGATTTTGATGATTGAACTCGGATCATGGCAATTATGTTACAGGCAAGCTTTACTCTGATCTTTTACATTTCGAAGTTTAATTGCCATATTTAAGTAATGTTGAATATCTTTCATCTCTCACGGAAGTACAAGCAAAAAGGTGATCACGCTTTTTCTATATGTCCTTTTTAAAAATCTTTTTAGTCTCTTTTTAAATTTCTTTAAACAGTAGATATTAACTAGCTAGTGTACCAGGTGCATGTGAAGTAATAAAATTTCGATGAATATTGAGTTGTGTCCATAGAGAATGAGAACTAGCTCTTAACTCTATTAGTCCTAATTATAGCTAGGCAAAATAAAAAAGAAAATATTTTTGGGCTTTCAGATAGAACTAATCTACAAAGAAATAGAGATTTCTGACACCTGTAATTGATTTAGGTTAATGGCAATAGATCATAAAATCAATTAAATGTATACTATTGAACATAGATATCCTTGCAATTCCAAATTGTTAATGGGTTTAGTGTTTTCAATCAATTCAGCACCAGATAACAACTCATTTTTCTAAAGAAAGCAATTACCTTTATTAACTAATTAATATTCTTTGTTCCTAAGAAAGTCATCAACTGACTAACTTATTTAATTTACTAAATCCTAATCAAATTTAAATCCATATATCTATGTGATCTATAATCCAAATTAGTTAATCACAAAATTGATTAGAAAAGAATTTACCAATTGCAATCCTAATCTATCATGAATCTAGAATCAATCCAAAATACATTATCTATGGAATAACATCAACAACATGAATACAGACAAATGATTCAATCAATAGCAGATCAATACCAATTAGATAATTCGGATCAACAACTGAAAACCCTAATTAAGCACAAAAGACACAAGTTTTCAACATCATCCATAAAATGATTATAAGAAAAGAACAAAATCACCTTGTCATGAAAATCCCATTCTTGAATTCAATTTCAAATGATGTTTTCACTTGAATCCTGGTATGGAATCATTAATTAAATAAGAAATAAAAGTTTTATACTATCTATGCCCTAATCTAGATCTAGGAGCAATGGATTTCAATGTTCGAGTTGTGCCTAGGTTTTTTTTTTTTTTTTCCACAAATGATCCAACAAGAGAATTTAAATATGAAAAGTCGTAAGACACATAGGCTGGCTTCGTACGCCGACAACCTATACTAAAAGTTAGTCGGCCTACATTGAAAAAAAAAATATTTTCGAGAGCTGTTGTTGAATGTACACCAGTTTCAAGGCTGGTGATGTAGAATTCCTAGTAGCCGACCTTCATTTACAAAATTATTTCCGAGACAAGTTCACAAGCGGCGTTTGGACATACACTGCCAGTTTTGCATGTACATTAGCTTAAAGCCGGTGGCATATAGGTAAAATCTGTTGGCGTACGGGTTCAAAAATGAAAATTGTTCTCTACACTAGCAATGTTGAAGTTAGTGCTTAAGTTTTTGAATTTGTACACATTCAAAGTAGGCTCAAGATCGGCAGCATTTGCGGTCCAGATTCCGACGTACATTGTAAATGATGAAGGTTGGTGAAATCTGTTCAAATAGCTAGCAGCTTTTGCTCTATTTTTACCGACCTACATGGATTTCTTCTCCAAATTTTCATATATCTCTTCTCAAATTGCTTGTATTTGATTTATAAGTCCTTTAATGACCTGAATTATCAAATTAAGCATACTTATGTACCATTTCCTTTCGATTTCTATAAAATCAATAATAAGTTAAGCATGAATTGTTCAATGAAAAGTGAGTAAGATATGACTTTATCAACTCCCCCATACTTGAACTTTTGCTTGTCCTCAAGCAAAATAAATAAGAAAAAAAAATCTGTCATAGAAAGTACAAAACTTTAACTTTCACAATTTTAGCATCTTTTCTTTTCATAGTTCATGACTTGCAATTCTGGTGCTTACTGCTCTAACCAAGTTGAGTATATATAATCAGATTACTACAATCAAAATTTAGTAGCTAATCTAGAAAAAAATAAACTTTAATCCTTGTGTTTAACAAAAGAACCTTTTTCCAAAAGTAAATACTCGGTCCAACAAGGAAAAACAACCATTTAAGCTTCACTGGACATTTAGTAGGCATATAATCCTAGCAACACATAGTGAAAGTATATGGTATCTACTCTTTCCTAAGATTTCCTCCCTCTTTATTATAAGTATTCTTTCATTTGATACCTTAACATTTATATTCTTTTTGTCTTATACAAGCACTTATTCTTTTTCATTTTTTTTTTCCAAGTTCATGTATTGAACTTTTACCTTTCCTCCCTTCTCGTTATAGTGAGTTCCTTAAGGTAGCATATCCCAAGCTCATCACCTAAGTGACCAGGATTAAAAGGACCTCTAAGAACTCTTTCTCACTTTAACATTCAAGTTTAGATACTCTTGACTCAATTACCTGAGTCAATGGAGTAAAAGGTCATGCTTGTTTCTTTCTTTCTTCCTTTCTTTCTTTCTTTTTTTTAATGCAACACAAATTTAGAATTTATAAATGGCTTAGAGATAATATATTGTAATATGATAGGTTAAACCATGTTTAGTAAATGAAATATGTTATTTCAAATGTTGCTTGCTTAAGAAATGAGTGTTTTTGGAAATGAATGTTTTGATAATATTTTTCTGATGAAAGATTTATAAATAAAGAGAAAATAAATACTTTAGCAAACAAGAGAGAACTATCTGTATCATGGCGAAGTGATCTTCACAGCCATGGCAGGGTTCCTACTTAGTATTTGATCGAACAGGATCTTAAAATGACTTTAATTTCTTGAATAGATGTTTGCTTTTGGTATATTCTCTGATATAGCCTCTTGCCATCCTTCTTTTTCTGTTTGGATTTCATATACGGAGGATGATGATGATTTGATGCTGGTGATAATCTTTTGATGCTGATGATGATGTTAATAACTATTGGATATTGATGATGGGGATGATTTGGATTTCCTAGAGGAGTTTTTATGACTTATCTTGGATGACAAGTGGGTAACATTGACCCTATCACTTTGTTGTGCTTGTAATGAAGTTACACCTAAATTTAAGATAAAATAACTGAATATGTATGGGGATTAGGTATTCGATTGTTGTTTAGTGATTGTGTGAATGATAAATTAGTAACATAAAAGTGATCAACCATTTTTTGTAATAATTGATTGGTTTTTTTTTATGAGTGGTTGCTAATTGCTTGGTCACCTTAATCAATGAACTTAATGCTAATTGACCATGTAATTAAATGGACATGCATTACACTATAGCATATTTGCATTAGCATAGTGTTTACATCACGTATTAATATTCTAATTCTGTAGTAGTGCTTTTGAGAGTCCAGTGAATCTAGTTAAGGCCACTATGAGGTTGTTGGCTTCATAGGAACTAAGCAGGCACTAAAGGATGTCACCCATGTTAGAGTCAGCTTTAGGGATTAATACTAAGGGAGTTTTTGAGGTTCCAAGGGAAATGGAGGTTATATTGGCAATATATACATATATTTATTATATATAAGTGCTAAATGACTTTCAAAATTAAATCCTCCCTCCTTAGTTATAGCTAAGGAGAATGTTTCCATAAAATGAGTTTCTAAATGAAATCCTCCCTCCTTAGTTATTACTAAGGAGAAATTTAAGGTTATGTTAGTAATATATATATATATATATATATATAAATGGCTATGGACTGAGAGAGCAATGTGCTGAAAGCAATGAGTTAAGAAAGCACTCCCTTCCTTAGTTCTTAGTTCTTAGTTCTCCTGGGTGTGAATGACTTGAGCTGGTCCTTCAATCCCCAAGAGAGGGTGTAAATCTCCATTGGTTTGAATTTCGATCATCCAAACTGTGCATGTCATAGTGTTGAGTGTTACATTTCATATATTTATTAATAACACTTATTTGACAATTGTTGTTGTGTGATTTAGTCATGTTATTCAATGAGCTATGGTTTAGCTCACACCCCTATAGTTTTTTTTTTTTTTTTTGCAAGAATAGCTCATGTTGGGAATGGACTAAGATTGTATGAAGAGAGAGCTTACCTTTAGTAATGACTTTGAAGATAAGAAGAGAAGCTTAAAATAGAATTCATATGTTGTATACTTAAGTTAGAAAATTTTGTAATGTAAGTTATAATCTGGTATGTACTAGGTTGTTTGTATAATAGTTATGGCTTTGTAATATACATTTATCTATCCTATTTTACTATTTGGTGGGGGATACTAACTTTATGCAGTTCTAAAGGACCATGGGAATCTATATTTCCTTAATTATTAAAATATTTTTATGCAATAAAAAGTTGTTTAGTAATTAATAAGTAGAGTTTTACAATCTCTGACTTGCAAAACGGTTCTCATATCTTGGATGCATACTCGATATGATAACTATAGGTTGATCCTTCGAGGCCCCCGTTTAGGACATGACACTTATCTTCTTATGTTCCTTTCTATTTCTCATGTGTAAGTGTATCAATTGAAATACGGTAAGAATGTGACCCATTGTATCTCACCATGTTTCTCTCTGAGCTCAAAGTGTTTGGCTTTTTAATAAAACACAGGGGAAACACGAATCAATCTGTCACATCATTTTTCTTATTTTTGCATCGCATTTCTCAAATATTTCTATCCAAAGAGAAGCACTATTAAAACACAGCTACATGGATCACTCCCTGCTTCTCTTTGAGTTCTAAAACACGAACAAGCACGATGGAAACACAATGCAACATAATTAATCGTGCTTATTCTTATGCATGTGCACAGGGTAAAACACAGCCATGCACCTACCCGTGTTCTTCATAAAATTTTGAATAAAATAAAAAAGATAAATAATAATTAACATGATATGTTAGTTAATTTATATAATTAAGCGTGAGTTAAGTGAATTAATAGGTTTAATAAAAAAAATTTTACTTAAGATAGTTTTAAGCATAAATGAGTATTGAGTATAAAATGAACTTAGTAAATAATTTTAAGTTCAACTTAACTTAATAAAATATAAGAAGTTAAAATGAATTAAATTGATTAAGTATAACTAACTTGGCTAATATTAGACTAATATAGACTTAATTTATAATTTGCTTAGATTAATATGTTAAGTTAAATCTTAAACAATAAGGAATATGTAATTTCTAAAATATGTTAAACCAAAACTATGTTAATAGAAGATAATTTGACAGACAATGAAGAACTGTTCATATCTTAGTGGGCGATTTTCGTAGCTGCTGCAGGGTTCTAAAATATGTTATACCAAATGATCTTTCTTCATCTACGTGTTAAGAATTTGTCCTTAGTCACCTGAAATAAACATATTTAAGCATTAAATACCATATTCCTCAACTTTAAGCATATTCATGGAAAAATTAAACATAATTTATCCCTAATTTAATAGAGTAAATGACCCTTATCAGTTGGTTTTCTCTATTGATTTTTATGTTCTTGACTTGGAAAATGATGATTCTCTTAATTCATCATTGATTTTATTAGGGAGACCACTTCATAAAACATCTAAGATAAAAATTAATGTGCATGATGGTACACTTACCATGGAATTTGATGGTGAAATTATTAAATTTAATATTGTTGATGACATGAAATATCCTAATAATGTCTCTTTTGTTTTTGTTATTGATGTTATTAAGGTGATGGACATTAAAAATGATGAAAAATTGCCTCTTATCATTGGTCAACCAAATTTGGCCACAGTTGGAGCCTTCATTGATGTGAGAGGACAAAGGATAGTGCTGAGAAACTTAGAAGATGATGAAGTTATGATATGTGCTAGAAAGTGTAAGAAGCAAGATAAGATTGATATCCCTAGTAATATTTCATTTGATCAACTATTGAGAGCACTTGATGGTGAAAAGGCTAGAGTTTTGTAGGAGAAATTGAAGCTTGAGGGAAACCCTGGAGTTGGACATAAGGAATCTCGACTTTTTGAGCCTCTAAGAGCATGAGATGCAAAAATTCCAGCTAAGGACTATAAATAAAGAGCTCCATGGGAGGCAGCCCATATATAATAAAAATAGTTTTGTTTTGTTTGTTTTCTCTTTTTCTTTGCTGCTAACAAGGTGGATATAATAAGAAGACTCTCTCTCTTGTGTTGTAAGGGTTGGAACTCTAATCACTTCATATTTTAAACCACGGAACTACCAGTATCCCTTTTCTCTAGTTCTCTTGTGTTCATTATGTCTTTATTTCCTTCCTACTTATGCTGAATTAGGAACAGTGAGGACATTGTTCAATCTAAGTGAGGGGAAAGAGATAATATGATGAGCAGAATGAAGTTGAGTATAGCTATGTGCTGATGTCTGAAATTGTTGAATTTATTTGCAATCTAAGACATCTGAAATTATATTATACCCACACTTTGAATTATTTGTCCTTAAGTATTATATGGCAAATTTTAGGCAATATTTTTTTCCATAAAAATTTCATGAAATCTAGAGATTGTGCTAAATTTTATCGATAGCTTATGTAAAAATGTGAAATTGATTTGCTTAAGTGCCTTACTCATCTGTTGTTATGATTAGAATACTTAGTTGAAATTAAGTAACGAAATCTTTAAGGAATAAATTTATCTTGTATTCAGCTTTAGAATTGGAAGTTTGAGAGTAGGTCGAGTCCATATTTGAAAAATAAATAGGTTTACTCCTAGGAAAAAGATTTAGCATGTATATACTCTTTTCAGTTCTTTTTAAGAACATTTCAACACTTAGTGAAAGAGGTAGATGAAACTTTTTACTTAGTGATGTTATGTAGGGTCCAAAATATTGTCCAGAAGCTTCTATACTTGTGTGCCTCACTTCAAGTACTACTCATGCTCAAGGTTGTGTAGGCATTCAAAAATTATACAAAAACTTCAAGCTATTTAACCACATTTTTGTTCAGTCTGTACCTTGCCAAGATAGAAAGATTATGAAAGATACATGCCTATCATACTTAGAAATGACAGCTAGAAGTTTCTCACGTGTGATTTATGCTTCCCCAAACTTAAAAATCAACTTTCACCTCCTTTAATTAAGCATAATTTCCTTCTAAAAGATCTACAATGTTGATAGCAAGAAAGACTTAGGATAGTAAAAACAAAATAAAACAAAAAGAAACTTAAATTACTTAGGTTAATCATGGGTTGCCTCCCAAGAAGCACACTTTTTTAACATCGTTGGCTCTACATTTGTTATTAACCTGTCCACCTGGATAAGGAGTTTCTTTCTCATCCTTATTCTAATCCTTTTAAGTTCAAGTTCCTTATTTCAAATATCATGGGCTTTTGATAGGGAGCAAATTTATAAAATGGTATTGGTTTAAACTCTATGATATAACCTATAGGCTCCAAGTATACCTCATGAAGTTCATCATCTCCCAAACACCCAATCAACTCATTACATGAAGAGGAATCAATATCTTCAATCTCCATCTTTTGCTTAATCTCTCCAAACATCTCTTCTTTTGAGGTAACTTAAGGAATATCCTCTACATGTATGTTCTCAAAGATTGGAGTACAAAGGGAAGGATTAGGACATAACACCTTAGTCTCCTCACATTCATCCTTTTCCTTAGTGGACTCTAACTTGTCTTCATGACTATTCAGATCTAATCTATGATCTTCAATTCCATTTTCTTCTCCACCAATTCATCCTTCACTTTTGTTGACTCCCCAAGTTATATTCCTAGATCAGTTTCTCCCAATGCATCAAAAGGACTTTTAATTATCTCCTTATTTACTTCCCCATGTCTTCCAAGAGTTTCTAATGATTCAATTAACCTACATACCCACTCCTGGGATTGTCCTAGAAGAGTGGTCAATTCTTCTAAGCTTATGAGTTTGTAAGTATCAAGAGCACAAAATTTCCATGAATCAGCTTCAAAAAGTGCTTGCATCGTCTTAACAAACGAATTTATGTTATCATATCTTCTCTCAATGATACTTTCCAAGATAGATTTTTCCTTAGGATCTTTTTTAGTATGGCTCAAGGACAAGGATGATGTAGCAATGAGGCTTAACTATGGTTGTTATGTAAGTCTTAAGAAAAATGTGAGATAGGTCTCACTTAGACATTCAAAGGTCTAATGTCTACCACTACACTCCCTACAAATCATATCATTAAGAGTCATAAGCTCAGTATCTAAGAATTTTTTATAAGAATTAATAGGGAAGAATGCATTTGTATAACATAAGTTAAAGGGATGATAATATAGATTAGGGCATTTATAAGACTCATGATCACCTCCACAATACAAACACAAAAATTCAATGAAGTTCATAGTTCACACAGTCAGGAAAACTCAAGAACACATTCAATCAAAACAAATAACCCCAAAAAGCATAAAAAAAATGGTTAAAGTAATAGATACTAAAGCTTTTCCTAGTATTGATTTCCAGATCCCAGTTTCCCATGGATTAGCTTTCAAGATCCTAGGCAATGGCACCAAAAACTTGATAATAGCGTATCAGTCGTATCAAATTACAAATAATATAACCGAATAGAAATACTACGATAAGTTCTAAGGAAGTGCACCTATCGATTACATAATATAATTAATATGGGTGTCGTCCTCAAGGATTTAGATATCAAATAGTAGTATTACTGTTTCTCTACTATTTAATATAACAATTGATACAATATTCTGACTATTTTTCTAATCAATAACCCTAATAGTTAAATATGAGTGCTTTCAAAGGATAAATCCAATCACAAGACCTACCCTTCATCTTGATCTACCCTAAACCCTAATTTCTTACAACAAAGTATTGATCAATGAGTTGTTTATGCTTTGCACTGCAGAATCACACAATTAAATCAATTACTCCCTCGAGTAATCAATTCCTGACCCTATATGAGATAGTGGAGACCTCTCCCTTACTAACGCCATATAAGATTGTATTAAAGATCAAGATTCCTAAACAAAGATTAAATCTTTATGTAGAAAATCAAAGTTTCCCTACCTCTAAGTGAAACATGTAATCTCTCTATTCATGAAGATCTATCTTATTAGATAAAACCTCTTTCTATCTAACAAGAATCATATAAGTAATCAACTTTGTGCATAAATCAATCACAAGACAATTAAAACACATAAATAGATACAAAGATATAAAGTTTTCATAAATCAAAAGCAATTCAAATCATATAGGGGTTTAGGGTTTCACAAGAATTAGGGCATAAAGATCTACTCCTCTATGGAGTTTACAAAGAAAATAGAAGATCTAGAGAAGTAATCTATAAACATGATATAACAATAAAACCCTTTTTGACGTCTTGTGATTTCCGATGAAGCTCAAGTACTTTTCCTCCTTGAAGTTCCTAGTTTTTGCTCTCCTAGGGTTTAGAATATGTCTAAGGTTAAAAATATAACGAGAAAAGTGACTATTTATAGATTTGTAATCGATGAAAGTTCTACCTTTGCTCCTGCACAACCGTGCTCGAGGTTGTGTACCCTCAGAAATTTTCATTTTCTTCTCCGGTCACATTCTTTTCTTAAGCACTATTCTCTACACTACTTGGGCAGCAGCTGAGGCACAAATTAGGATAGTTTCTAGTCACTTTTTACAGCCCAACACTAGTGTCTACATAGCTATGTTGAAGGTTGTGCACATATGAAAATCAATATTTTTTATACTTTGCCAAATTTCATCTTGTTTTTGCTTGAATCATTCTTATATCTTTAAAATATCTTCTTTAAACCCTGAAATGAAATATTAAGCACTTAAGTATCCTTTCCTTAATAAATTCACATCAAATTTATACAAAATCATATGCAATGAGTACTAGAGATAAGAATCTTTGGACACTTATCACCGGTAAATTGGGAATTTACGTCACCGGCATTAACACCAGCATACACCTATGTTGGTTGTGTAAACATTAAAGCCACCAGTGATGTGCTCTTGGAAATTTTTGTCAAACATTGAATGCTGGCTCTAGGAAAATCAAGGCTATCGGCTTTAAGACGGCATAGCCCATGTACAGTAGTAAAATCTTTAAAGCCAGCCATGTAGGTCGATGGGGTCTAGGATTATATTGCCAGCCTTTCTTTTGATGAATCAATTCCCTATTTTGTTCTATAAGAAGACACCCTTTGTTGTTGTTTTATAATATCCATATGACATTAGCAAAAAATCTAAAAACCCTAGAGAGAAGTTTTATGACTATGAGTGGCTAAAACAATATTCTAGCCAAAGGATTGTTACAAGTTTCGATTCTTCAAGACTTGTGAGATCTACCTTATTTATTTGATATGTTCTTATTTTAGGTATTTATATATCTTCTTATTGTTTTGATATTGTTATTTTGCTTGATTGGTACAAATTAAGTCCCATTTGTTTAGTTAATAAGGTAATATACTGTTAATTAGAACGTTAAATTTGTAATTGTTCAATTGTTCTAATCTGATTGGCACAATAACATGATTGATTATATGATGGATAGTTGATTTGTGTTATGAAGATATATAATAGTCTAAATAGATCATCTTATGATTTGTTGGCTTGAATTGGTAATCTCTTTTGTTCTTCATGCTATTGATGAATTAAACCCTAAGAGCTTGTTTAGGGCTGTTTAATCAATAAGGGAAACAACCAAAGAGCTTGTTTTGATTATCGAAAAAGTAAGGAAAGATAGATCGTTAAAGCTTGTAAGGAATAGAAATCCTTATATCAATGATCAATTCTAAATTGTAATGATACTTTTTGTTAGGAACTCATAGATATTGAATTAATCTTTGAATTTTGTTTACTTACTTGTGATATAATTAGTTTTCTTTGATTTCACAACCCCTCCCCCCTTCTTTTTTTTCATCTAATTCTCTAATAGAAATAAGTTTTACCAATCCTTATGGATTCAACCCTACCTACTGCTATATATTAATTATATAAATTTTACGAGTAGGAATTTGATTTTGTTGGATTTGATACCCATCAATCTGCAACTTCTCCTTCTTCTTCTTCTTCTTCTTCTTCTTCTTCTTCTTCTTCTTCTCTCTTTAAAAATTCTTCAAAAGCTCAAGCTAATTCCATCAACAAGTAAAGGCTCATTTAGGTAAGTAATGTATGCTTTTGCTTTGTTATTTTTTAATTTAAATATCTTAATAAAGACTTCATATTTTTAATGTTGGGTTTGTTCTTGTTAGTGATGTTGAAATGGAATGAATGGAGTGAAGTGTTGAATTGGGTAGTATGAGTTTTATATTTTGATAGCATAGGCTTTTGTTTGTTGATGGAGTTGATGGAGTGTGTAGTTGATGTAGAGTTTGGGTTTTTGGTGTAATGGTTATGTGAAGTTGTTGGAAGGGTATATGCTGCATGAATGTAAGTGATGAAGTGAATTTGATGAAGTTAAAAATCAAAACATATGTTTTGAAAGCAGAATATTTCGTAACTAGGAAGCTGTGGTTCATGGAAGGTCCAAACAAGTCATTTGGGGGGGCTGGGGGTGAGGGGGGGTGGGGGTGGGGTGGGATGTGGGTTGTTTTAGGGTAGAGTCTAGATGTAAACGGGCCATTTGGAAGGGTGAGGTAGAATATGTTTGCATTTGGCCAGCGTGCACGGGCATGCACATGCCCGTGCTGACTAGCATGGCCGTACAGGTCAACTAGGCTAACCTTCCCTGTTTTACGTTTTTTTTTTTTTTTTAAATATATGTATGTTATGATATGTATGTTTTATTTCTTATTGAATGAAGATAGTTGAGCTTAAAGTTTCATGATTCCTTAAAGATCAATAACTTGAATTATAATAGCCTAAGTTTAAAATACTTAAGTATTAATAGAAATCCTATATAGACTTATGCTTAGTGAATTTTGTTTGTTATTTCATAGGATCCATTGATCAAGACTCAAATTTCCTTGTAGATTATTACGACGATTAAGACGAGATGTATGGGTGAGAATTAAATCTTTCACTTATTTGTGAATGTAATATAGTTGCATATAAATTTAAATATAATGGAAATTAATTATATGTATGGGGATTTTGGGAATAATTCATGTTACCTAGTTGTTGATTGAATGAAACCTGTAACTCCAAAAGTGATAACCAATTGGTTGATACTATTTTATGAGTGTAAGTTATTGATTATTTGGTATTTGGATAGTCACCAAGTAATTTGGTATAAACGTGACTTCACTTATAAATAAATCGAACATGCATTGCACGCCATCATATTGCATTAGCATGGTATTTATGCTACGTACTAATATTTCGATTCTGTGGTAATGCTTAATGAGTCCATGAATCTAGTTGAGATTACCATAGGGTTGTCAGCTTTACATGAACTAAGTAAACATCGAGGGATGTTGCATGTGTTGGAGTTGGCTTTAGAGTATTAGTACTTAGTGGGGTTTCCCAGTTCTAAAGGAAGTGGAGAGTATGTAATTACAATCATTTATAAATGATAAATGAGTTTGATAAAGATTTCTCCTTCTTTAGTTTTGGATTCACACAGCATGAATTACTAAAACTAATCCTTCAACCCCTAAGGAGGGCGTAAATCCTCATAGGTTTAAATTCCAGTTATCCAAACTATGCATGCTCATATGGTTAATTGATACATGGCATATGCTTGATGATTAAACATGGATGGTTTAATTGAATAGTGAAATGTTTCATTACTCACTGAGCTTGTCATGCTCATACTCCTTTAGACTGTTATTTTACAGGAATATAAGCAAGAAGACTAGGACCAAGACTAAGACTAGGTGTGGGTGTTATTATAGGACGTGGACCTATGTATTCTTGGAATAAAGGAAGACCCTATTTTGTAATAGAGACTTAGGATTCGATGTTGTAATATTTTAAATTATGTTTTGTAATCCTTTTAAGTTCTTTGGTTAGAAGTTCTCAGGAGAAGCCGATGAAGACCAAGGTTGTAACATTTATGTCATGGCTAGACTTTATGTTGCTATCTTAGTTTGTGGCTTATACACACACACACACACACATATATATATATATATGCAATGTCTTTCTAATTCCAAATAACCTTGGATCTTGTTATATCCATCCACGTCTCGGGCATGTTAGTTGTATAATAATTATGTAACTTACTGGAGGCCTCAGTTTCTTACATGATGTGTGGTTACAATTAGGGTACCCAGTAGGGGTATGACAAGTACCCCAAGAAATAATTGGCACCAAGGACGTTGCTTTTGTGGGTATTGGCCATGGAGGTGTTAGTACTTAGAGAGTTTTTGAGGTTCTAAGGTAAAGGGGAGGTTATGTTAGTAATATGTATATATAAGCAACAAAATGAGTTTCAAAAGAAATCATCTTTCCTTAGTTCTTTGTGAGGTGAAGTTGAGGTTATATTAATAATATATGTATGTAAATAACAATAAGTTAAGAAAATTCTTCCTTCTTTAGTTCTCAATTTCTCTTAAGTGTGAATGAATTGAGTTGATCCTTCAACCCCCAAGAGATGGTGTAAATCTCCATTGGCTTGGATTCTGATCATCCAAACTATGCATTTCATGTGATTTAGTGTTGCATTGCATAGGTTTGTTAATTACACTTATTTGATAATTGTTTGGAGTAGGCCTTAGTCATGTTATTCACTAAGTTATAGATTAGCTCACGTCCCTATAGTTCTTAGGTAGGATAGAATGGACTAAGGATATGTGAAGAAAAAATTGTTATTCATTGAAGTCTTTGAAGACAAGAAGATGAACTAAGAATGTAAAATCTATGTGTTTTGTATTTAAGTTAGGTATTTTGTAATGTAGAAAATAAACTTAGAGTTAGATTAATTGTATATGGTTTGAAACTTTATAATATGTATTTTATCTATCATGAGTTTACTATTTAGTGGGGGATACTGATTCTTTGTGATTCTAGAGGACTGTGGGAATTTGTATTTCTTTAGTTATCAAATTTTTTTTTTTTTTTTACAATTAAAATTTTGTATAGCAAATATTAAGTAGAGTTTTACAATCTCTAACTTACAAAACGATTTTCATATTACAGGTATACATGTGATATGATAACTTCAGGTTAATCATTCTAGGTTCCTTTTAGGGTCATGACATGTTTGTTCAAACAATTTTGTTATTACTTGAATCTTGAAAAATATCTTCATTAAACTCTAATAAAAACTTTTGTAATAACTTGTAAAACTTCTTGAAAAAAAAAAAGTCACGTAAAATTCCCCATAGATTATTTTCCTCCTTTTGTGGAACAAATTAAGTGTATTACCTAAATACACTTAATTAGTGAAGCTAGGGCTTCAAATAAATCCAACTTGAATTTTTATTTGATAATGAACTGTATGATCATTTATTATGTGAGCCAAGATAGTATTCATCCAACTTTCTGTTCAAATGTCTACTGAAACGTTTAGGAGATTGTCTGGTTAATTGTTTGATGCAATGTCTATATAAATAAATACTTTTGATCTACACACTTAAAGTGGATTCATTAATTCTCTTTTAACCTTTTTGTTATCTTCAAAACTTATTTAGGAGAACTCAATACAAATGATACAAATACAAAAAAAAAAAAAAACATTATCAAAAATTTAATCTTTATGATGTGGAGCAAGGAGGCATGTAAGAAGGAGGTGGAAGCATGCTTGTAGCCGCAGTTGTTCCATTTCTCACTATTATGACAAAAGCCATACCCCAACTAGCGTGCCTTTCCAAATGGCAATGCATGAACCATACACCTACACAAATACTTAAATTATAATAGAGAAACTCTAATTATAAGGATGTTCAGTTGAGATTGAATATTAGTTCACTTTGAATCGTGTTTATATGCTGACATCGTTAAATCGTAATAATAATAATATGTATTTAGGTAATTGAATCAAGTGAAGTTTAAACTTTGTTGATAATTTTATTTGAAGTCAAGCTTGAGATTAAAATTATAAAATTGATTGAGTTTGAGTTAAGCCTAAGCATGAGTTTAGCACTATATTATTTTCACTTAGTTTATTTGAAGCCTAAAAAATATCAAGCATATGCCCATTTTAATCATAAAGGTAAAAGAAAAGAAAAGTACATACCAGGGTTATCAGCAATGAATCTAATAGTTATCCAACCATTTTTAGGAACTCCGAAGGTGTTAACCAATGGGGGATCAACAAGATTATAAGTTAATGGATCTGTTATCCTGTTGAAATTACCAAAACCCGATCCAACAACATAAAAACTATAGCCATGGAGATGCATAGGATGTCTCTCAGGCAGTGCGACATTCGTCCCTTGAAACACAATCTCGACTGACTCATTGTAATTTATCATCTTCGCTCTTGTGTCCACAAGTGAATACATTGTGTTGTCCCCTATATCCCCTGTGAAGTTAAACCATCTCGGAGGAATTCTTGGAAAGTCTGGTGTAAAACACCAGTAAGATTCCTGCATATAATATTTGTTTAGTGTAAGTTAGTTAATTGCATAACTTCACACACAAAAAATTTAAGTGACACGTGTAAATATAACCTTAAAAAAATTAGTCAAATGCAAATTAATCCCTAAATTTCACAACCCTTAGGGCTGCAAACGAGCTAAGCTAGTCGCGAGGTACTCGAGCTCGGCTTGATTAGTAAACGAGCTAAGCTCGAGCCTAAAGTGAAGCTCATTTATCTAAATAAGCCGAGCTCAAGCTTTGATTTAGGCTCCCGAGCCAGCTCGTGAACAAACTTGTTTGGGCTTGTGAATAAGCTTACGACTAGGCTTGTTGACGAGCTCATTAACAAATTTGTGTATTTTTTTATGCATAAAATATTATCTATAATTACATAATAAAAACAATAATTTCTATTTAATAATATATATATTATAGCAACACTTATAATATATATATATATATTATATTTTAGGTTTTAAAAAAATGGAAAACATGTTATCTAATTGAGTTAAGGTCGAATTTAAATTTCAAGCTTGATAAAAGCTTGTCGGGCTCGATAAAAAGCTCAACTTGGCTCGAGCTTGTTTCATAAATGCGTCGAGCTCAAGCTCGAGCTCACACTTAGGTTCGTTTGACTAAACGAGTTGAGTCCGAGCCTTTAAAAGCTCGACTCAGCTCGTTTACAGCCCTAACGACCCTACTTTGAGTTATGTCATAACTTTTGAAAATATGCATATAACACTAAATTATCATTTAAAGCCCAATAATTACAACTAGTAATATTTTTAGGGCTTTAGTGACCATTTAGAGATTCTATGTATTTTTAAAAGTCATGGAAAATTAAAAGTACGTCGTATGACCAAATCCACGACTTGTCCCAAAAATAAGGGTTAATGTCACAAATGCTACTTGAGCTTTAACAAAATGTGCAATTAGATATATCAACTTTAAAATTGATCAATTTAGTATCTGCACTTTAAAATTGATCGATTTAGTACCTAAAAGAACTTTTTGTGTATACCAACAATACATTTATTGAGTTCTTTCAAGTACTAATAGATTGATCAATTTCAAAGATTTTAAGGTGTTAACTTGATCAATTTCAAAGTACAGCTACCTAGTTGCATATTTCGCCAAAGTTCGAGTACTATGTGTAACATTATCCCCAAAAAAATGAACTAGCTAGTCATTATAGGAAAGCATACATGTAATATGCTTGCAATATATCAATCATTGGTGTCGAAAAACTGATGTTATTCATGCTTGCAGCAGCCCTATTTCCATTTGGACCACCACAAGTTTCATTATCTTCACAAAGTATTAAATTCATCGAGACCGTGATGAATAATCTTTTCGTGACATTCCTGGGGACATTGCTGGGGTGATCATGGCTATTTAAGCTTTTGAGTGAGTTGATGAAGTTTGTCGCAGAAACTGTGTTGTTGAGAATTGGAAGATCTGGTAATGTTAGATTCGATGGTGGGGTGTAATTGCCATTATATTGGACAATTGCTGTGACTGTGGTGATATCTATTGGAGCTTGACTGCCTGCATATGGACTTCCAGCCATATAGTAGTAACTTGGTATTTGGTTTGCTGTAAGCAAAACATCCATCGTTTGTCCTGCGGTGATCATAATGTAATCCACTGTGAATGGTTTCAAGTATGCACCATCGCTTCCAACCACGGTGAGGGTATGGTTAGCTATTCCAAAGAACATTTCTTCATTCATCCCGGCATGGATTATCCTAAGAAGGTATGTTTTTCCATAATCCACCAACAATTTGTATATGGCATCTATAAATATAAAAAAAAAAAGGGCAAATTTAAATTTTTCATAGGTATAACCATGGAATGGTGGCACTAGAAGTTGAAGGAAAATAAAAAATAGAAAAAAAAAAAGGAAAATGTTAGCATGAGGAGAAACTTATTCAAACAAAATATATGAGACAAGTTTTACGGTAACCTAGCATATGAGGGAAGATTTGCCTCTTTTTCCATGTCAAAGGTAAGTCTCACCTCATATGATATCAATGTTTACTAAACATAAGGGGCTAGTCTATTGGGCAAGTGGATTAGCTTCTTTATCCTAAAGATTTTAGGTCCTTTTTAGGTGAAAAAAATAGTATTGTCTTATTATATGAGTGGGATTAGTTTATAAAGCATTTACAATTTATGGATAACATACATATAATATGAAGTATATAATAGCTAATGAACATTTTCTTTGCTATTAAACATTTCACTACATGATTAACCCCCTTAAGGTGAGGGTAAATGTCAATTATTATGAGATAGTTTTGTTTCCATATCTTTGAAACATGCTAAGAAAAGGAAAGGTACAGAATCTGAGTACATGATCACTATAACCTGTTTGAAAATAGAAACTTGCATATGAAGGTTCCTTATATTATACACAACTCATATAATATCATCGACGAATGTAATTATATATGAAAGTACTCATAAGTACTATAATCTAATTAATTTACTAAATATCCATATAGATATATATATATATATGTGTGTGTGTGTATGTAAAAGTCATTACTCTTTTGCAAATCAATTGTTTAAGCAAAACTTTTAAAGATAACATATTATGAAAAATCCAAGTTTAAATCTATTTTAACTAATATTAGAGATCATTAATTTTAGTTATAAACCAAATAAAATATTCAAGTATATATTTCTTCAAATGAACGTAATGTAAACATTAATATTATACTCGATCAATAAAACATTTTCATACTCTACCCAGTAACCTATGAGTCTCACAATGTTCAAATCCATGCATAATTTTAAAATGTTACAAACAAGTTTTTAATATTAAACTTCAAAGTACTTATATATTTAAATATATAATACAAGGTTGCCTGCCATGCTATATCAAGTAAATATGCATAAACACTTGGTGTGTATATACGAATTAAATTTTGACACACATATTAAAAAAAAGGCATTTTTTTAAAACAATCAATACTATGGTTTCACACTTGTATATATATATATATATATATATATACATCACGTATATATAATAATAACACGTAGCATGTATTATTCGTTAAACAGGGGGCGAGTTGCATCGTATGATGGTTTGCTGGTTAGTCATTAGTGTATTAAATACTTATTACTTACCGGTGGTGCAATTGTATTGATCCCCAACGAAGCCATTGATTGTATAAGCGTCAGATAGACTGGGAACTGCTCCAGTGGCCATGGCGTCCTGAATTATTTGCATCACATCGCCTTTGAACCATTCACCTATCCAACACCAAGATGTTAGTCATATTGCAACACTTTAATTTAATTAATTGTAAATTCACTTTCTTATCTTTACTTTGGGTGGCTTCCTCTAAACAAAATGGATTTGGATTTGGATTTGGATGGTCAAATATAAAGCCAAATAAGTCAAAAGAGGGGACGGATTCGCTTAATAAGCCGTAAGAGGCAACTATTTTCCGGTCAATCGAGACGAAAATTTTTGCTTTTTCTTGCTGCACTGCTACCGTGTTTCTAAACCAAAGAGAATCAGCAAAAACATAGAATGAAAACGTAAGCACCAATCACTATAGTTTCCTCAGCATCTGGAGTAATAGGATATGGGTATGTTGTTCCATTAACAGGATAAATAATAATAGCTCCATGAACGGTTGCTCGAGTCCAATCACTATGAGCATGCCACCAAAGAGTTCCTTCCTCGTCTGAGAATATGATCTTCTGTCTAAAGCTGGTTCCGGCTGGAATAGGGCATTGAGTAATATTTTCAGGACCATCAGACCATGGATTCCTTGGCTGGTTCACACCATGCCTTCATAAAACACAAAAATATATATGTATTAATAAATTGAGGTTTAAAGTATTAATATAAAAGACAGGAACATAGAGAGGAAGTGTTTGTACCAATGGATGGTAACACCATAAGTTCCATAGTTGTGGACAGTAACATAGACGGTATCACCTTTGTTAACTCGAATAACAGGTCCTGGAAAACTGTTGTTGACAGTCAACATGCTCTTTGTGGAGCATAGTCTCGTGAAGTTGCTATTATTTAGCTGCCATAATTCCAAAATGGATACCAAACCAAAAAAAAAAGGAAGCAAAAACAGCAAAAATGTTAGTTATGGACCTAATGATGGTGATGCGCTTTGGTTTTCATCAAAACGCGTGTTTGTAAAGCGATTCACCCAGCTGGTTTAAAAAAGGCTTCATGGTAGCCAAGTTCCAAAAACTATGATGAAACATTTTTTATTTCAACAGTAATTATACCTTTTATTAAAAAAAAAAAAAGTATATAACGATATTTGAAGAAAACGAATATATATTATGACGGCGTTAGATCCCTCCGATTCCTTCTTCTTAATATTATCTCGATTTTTAAAATATCTTGTAATATTATTATATCGTCGTACTCTTATTCGTAACCATCGGCTCATTTATTTTGTTGAATGAGTAAGACTGTAATGGAATTTCTATTACGAAGGAATAAAATAGAGCTGTAATAGGATTTTTTTTATTAATTTTTTATTTAAATTGTGATATTTGAAAAAAAAAAAAAAACAGTTCTAGCATTGAATTGGTATTCATAGGTTCAAATATATAATAGCTATTTAATGTTTTGCGTAATAGGGATTTATTGTAGAATCGTTATTCGGTGAACTAAACGGCATAATAGCTATTTCTAAGAAATAAATTATAATGAAATTACAATTACAACGAAGTGAACGAGCAGTTAAGATTGTAGAAAGACAAAAGAAAAAAAAAAAAGATGTCGAGTACTTACTGCAAAGTCATGGTGGTGGACCTTGGCGTCCGCTATGAAAACAAGAAAAACTGGCGCAAGAGCTAGAAACAAACATATGTTCTTAGATACCATGGTCGCGAACACTTTATTATCAGAGTGAGGTTTTTGCTGTGAGGGCTGTGAACTAAATAAACATCCATATATATATGGGTTACATTCTCATAAAATTTAACTCGAGAGACGTGACGGCCCACATTTCATTTTGAGCGTCTATTTTTTGACCAGTTGAACGAAGATTCAAAGGGCAGCATCACCTTCACCTACCACTGCAACTAGTTTATTATCAGAATGAGGTTTTTGCAGTGAGGGCTGTGAACTAAGTAAACATCATATATAAACATCCTCAGAGTATTTGACTTTCGAGAGACGTGACAGCTAGGCCATATTTCATATAATCTGCATCCATCTTGTTTTTATGGAGATTTGGTAATATTTGCGTGCACGGCACGGTACATGTTAGATTAAACGGTGTTGAGAATCCACCAGCTAAACCGAATTCCTTCCAAAACCTATTTGTTTTGGCTTTTTTTAAGTAGATACAGACGTTTTTTCAAACTTTTTGCTAATAAATTATTTATCAAGAAATAGATATAGATAAAAAAAAAGTTGACAGTTCTCATTAAAAAATCAAATAGAATAAATATAGATAAAATTTAGATGCAAATCGAATATATTTACACATATCATTTTAAAAAAGATACAGATACAGATGAAAAACAGACAATCCAAACAAACCCGATATCATAAACTAATTAACTAAATAATATTATATATATATTATATAAAATAGATATTATACAAATCCCAATAAAAAAAATAAACGATTCCAACTAGCGCAAACGTTCACCTTCTCTATCATTATGCAAAGCTTCTTAATGTAGCTGTACAGCTTCGCTCCATCCAGATGTTTTGGTAAATAAATATATGAGCAAAAGATTATTATTTATTTTGCTAATATGCCTTATAATTGATTATTGACATTTGAATTAATAATAAATATGTTCGTTTATGACAATACTGTCGCTTCCGTATTACCCAAAATCTTAATATCATCATTGCGAGGATGTAAATATACCCATTTTAATATTTTCCATGTTATGGCTTATTACACGTGTAATGTTATTTTCGTTCTATATTTCAACCCTAAATCTGAACTTTCACTAACTCTGGGCATGGATCTGTTTGATTTAGTTTGATTCTGCAAAAAATCAAATCAAATTAAATCATAATTTATAATTTATTTTTTTTTCCATCTTAAACCAAAACACTAAATAATAGTTTGGTTTGAATTATAAATTTTTTAAACCATTTAATAATAGTTTTGTTTAATTGGAATTACGAATTAAATTAAAATTTTAATTAAAAATTTTTTTCTTTTTTTTTTTTTTTTTTACATTTGTATGGATATTCATACATTTTAGTTACTTTACAAAGTTTATATTACAAATTATAACAAAAAAATTTTATAAATCCACCATAATTATAATCCACAATCCTCTATATTATTATTAAATCAGAATCAATAATCCACCAACAAAATACACTCATTATAAAATACCTCAAATCCTCATCTAGTTAAATAAAAGATGACTTAATTGAATAACATAATAGATAGTTAATTATGGTACTAAATTTGAGCTTAGTTAGAAATTTATCTTAAATAGTTAAAATGTTCAAGTAAAACAAACAATGAATTTTGATTAGATAATTCGATATAGTTAAATTAACAAATAGATTTGAATTGAAATTGAGATTTTTAAATGTTTTTCTCAAATTATCTATTCTTCTACAATAACTTTTCATAATAAATCAAACTAATCAATTTCTACTTAATCTTTCATCTAGAATCCTTTTACTTTAAATTTAAATTCCTAAATCTCAAAAAAAAAAAATTAAATGTTCTGCAAACTTCTAAACCATTGGATTTTAGTTGAATTTCATTTTCTTAAATCCTTATAATTTTTAAAATTAATTGCTAGTTTAAAAATATCAGTTTTTAAATCCAAACTCAAATCAAATATTAGTTCGTTATAAAATAAACTTCTAGATTATGTTTCTAAACCAAGTTGGTAATTTCTATAATATAGACTCTTAAATTAGTTTCTAATTTGTTTTGATCCTTAAAATAATTATTAGAGAGATTTAAACTTAATACCTTTATTCTAAAATATCATTTACAATTTTGCTTTTTCCTTTCATTTTCCTTATGCCACCTGCCCTTTCCTTTTTCCTTCTTTTTCTTTCTTCTTTCTTCCTCTTATTTCTATGTTTCTTCCTCTTCTTCTTCTCTTTTTCTTTTCTTTCTCAAAACCCAAACCTAAATCTCAAATTCAACAAGATTATGAAGGAAATCAAAGATAGAAAACAAGATAGAGGATGGAAATCATGCAAAAAACAACTTCAAGAACTTAGGAGGAGTAGTGGTAGAAAAAATCAAGGTGTTTGGATTGTCTAAAATGATGTGTTTTGTTATTTTCTTTACTCTAATTATTGTTTATGCATGAAAATGCTGAATTAGGACTAGATATATGTAGATCTTGTGATAAAATTGATAAGTTAGTAATATATGTACATATATGCTAAAACATAGATATGTATATGCATGTGTAAATTATATGTTTAATGAAATGATTTGTGGAAATAGGATATAGAAATATTCATAGGATAAGATTAGGCATGGGTACACTAATAACAAGTTGTTTTTTTTTTATATATGTTGAAAACAAGTAGTAAAAATTAGAGTAAAAGATGAAGGAAAAACGTAACATGATCCCCTTTGTATTACGACTGTATCACGGCTCATGATAGAAGCGGAAATGAACAAATAGGGTGATCACGAGCGTGTTCAAGACCGTGATCTTCTTTGATCGTGCATTTTCATATATAACGGCCTAGATCACAGCCCTAATGAGCGGCATGATCTCTTCTTATCACAATTTTCTCCTTGTCATGGGCATAATGAGGTTATCGCTTATGTTGTTCATATTAAAAAAAAAAAAAACAAGAAAGAAAGAAAGATAAAATAAAATAGATGAATGATAGTTAAAATGTTATGACAGTTAAAACATATAATTAAGAGTAAGTTAAAAGAATTTGTAGATTAATGATTAATTGGATTAGACAAAGAAGTTAAGGTATAAATGAGTTTGATAACTAATCTAGGCTTAATATGTAGATTTTAAATATGAAGTGAACTAGCTAACAAACTTAAGTTTAAATATGAATATTAGTACACCTACGTTCAACGTGACTTAATGGGTTAAACTAGATTAGATTGGTTAAGTCTAATCAACTTAGCTAAGACTAAAATAATGTATATTTACTGACTTGTAATTTGGCTTAATTAATGTGAAGGTTTAAATCATAATTAGCATAGAGAATATTTTTTTAAAAATGTTGTTTGTTAAGAAAGGATGTGATAATGTTTCTATGATAAATAATCTTAAACAAAGAGAAAAGAAATACTTTGATAGACAATGGAGAACTGTCCGTATGTTGACAGGGTGATCTTCACAGCTATGGTGGGGTCCCTACTCGGTGTTTAATCAAATAAGACTATAAAAAGAGTTTGATATAAATGGATAATTAAATTAAATGCTTATATGAGATTAATTCTTATATCTTTTGAGATGGCTTCTAAGTCTCTGATTGGATTTTAATTCAATAAGGTATGTAGTAACTCGCGTATTGTATACTATGATAGGCACCCTAAATGAATTAAAATTTAAACTCGGCTTAATAAATGAGTTTTGCATGTGCGAATGCCATTGAATCTGGTCTAGGGAGCGGCAACCTTGTCTGAAGGGGGTACGGTAGTTTAGATGCTTAAACCACCCCCGTCATAATGCAATGACATTTATAAGTGGCTCAACTGGTAGTTGATAGGGTAAACGATATCAATGTAGCATCTATCTTAATCGACGAGAAATAATATAGTAGGACTTATGTTTATGGGAATGATTAAGCCTTATTATATTATGGACTATGATGGGTAGAGTGTATGTAATGGCTTTAAACCTTAGATAAGGCTATTTTTTTGTAAAGTTATGTAGGAGATATAGGTATTTGGGCTACCTATATCAACCCTCTGAGCAGCTGTTGTTAATAAAAACCCCTAGGTTCCCAGGATTATTCTAGAATGTGAGTGCTCTTATGTTGAATTGTTTACCTTAATTAAAGATAATAACCTATTGTTGTTGCATTGCACTTGATTAACTTGTATGACATCTTGTGTATGGTTGTGTTACTGTGTACTAGGCTTCGGTTCATTATTATTGTTGTTGTCTTTTTCTAGGTATTGTAATGATGATGATGATGGTATTGTTGATGTTGATGATGATGATTAATGAGGATGATTGATGATGATTGTCTCGAGTTATGGGAGTTATGGGAGGAAGAGTGAATTTGAAGTAGGACCATCTATTTTATTTTGTTTGTTTTTGTATAAAGGATTAGATTTAATATTTTAAATTTGTATTTTCCTTTAAGGGCTTGGTGGAGCCCACATGTTTTGTAATAAGCTTTCAAAGTTTTGTTTAAGTGAAAGTTCTTCCATTTGTATAAGTAGAAGCTAGAAATGTTTTTATTTAGATTTTTTTTTCGTCAAAAGCCCAGTTATTTACATAATGTAATTATATGATTTTAGGAACTAAAATTTGTTAACAATATTCGAGATAAACAAATCCTTTAAGGAGGCCTATGCATATAATACTTAAATGTAAGCAGACGATTTGACTTATCTTAAAATTTAATATAAGGTAACTCGAGTCCTTAGACATTAACCAATACATAGCATGCCATAATCAATAGTTTTTCATAAAATCATCAAGTCAATTATCTACCAATAAATTTTACTAAAATAAAAAAATTATCTACAAACAAAAGTAATTTATGAATAAAAGTGTTTCGTTGACAAAATACATCAAATAATTAATACATAATATGAGTTATAAGTAAGTAAACAAATTCCATAGTCTAAAAAGTTAAATTATTATAAAAACAATATTACGTCACTAACAAAAAGAATATATACCATGAACCTGAAATATAATTTAATAAAGATCAAGTTAATATCAATCAATATTCATCAAATAATAAATATCATAACAAAACCATGAGAACATATATCATATTTAATCAATCATTATAAAAATATATATATAGTTACAAGTAAAATATTATTATGTTTTTCTGAATGATAGTTCAATTTTACGAATTTGTTTGGTTTACCTCTTCAAACCGATCATAAATTTACAGACTAGTTCAGATTATGAATTTGTTACACCAAATTATTTAAAAATTTATATTTTTTATTTGATTGGTTTTTTTGCCCTCTCCTACGTTCATCTTCAAGATATTGTAAGTAACCAATAACAGAAAAATATGATTTAAAGAAACAAATATACAAAAATGACTTAGAGGCACAAGTGAATTTACTTTTCTTAGAGAATTTTGTGCCTCTTACACTAAGTTTGCTATGAGAGATTTAAAGCGGAATTTCCTCAAGATACAACTAAGTCTTGATACACGAATATCAAAGGTTCAAGCATCAAACCACACTTAAATTTTTTGTGAGATGTGTATATAGTTTATGTAATGAAGTAAGGAATACATAAGAAAAGAAAACTAATTTATACATTAATATGCCTTTCTTTGAAGACACAACCCTATTTATACTAAAGACTGATATTTCAAAAATCATGACTTTCTAAGAATTACATTGTTTACATATGGATTGCATCCTTTAGATTTCATTATGGTTAGTTATAAATTAATGTAAATCATATATTATACACGAATGAATATAACTCAAACACATAAACTTTTGGAAAATTTGATCAAAAGTTCTAAATTTTCAAATATAAACTTTAAGTAAATGCACAAATCCAATATGTGACCTAAGCGGACAATACCCCGGTAAGCAAAGATCCAAGGCGTTACAGGTAGTATCAGAGCAGTTCACCAATTAAAGTGAAGGAGTGTGTCCTCGGTCCTCACTGCCTGGTATGGTTCTGGACCTATGTAACGAAACTGACGAGGACGTCAGTTCTATAAGTGGAGGAGTATGTGATACCCCTCAAATATAGATCGTGGAATACTAATCACAAAGGTGCATTTTTTGTGTAGTGGCTCGGAGTTTATCGAAACTTCAGAGTCAAGCATGCTCTGTATAGAGCAATCCCATTATAGGTGACCCCCTGGGAAGTATTGGTACTAAAAGGCCAAAATCGTGCGGCATGTGGCAAAAGCGAACAATACCTCGGTGGACAGAGTTCCAGGGCGTTACATTGTGAAAGTCTTGATGGTGAACAAAAGGCTTTGTGCACCTTTCACATAGGCATGCCACAAGCAGTGCCCGTGCATATGGCCTAGGACATGATGATGTCAGAGGTTGTGAAGGCCTTAATGGTGAACGAAAGGCTTTACATGTCTTCTGCATGGGTATGCCATGGGTAGTACCTACTCGTATGGCCTAGGTCATGACTGTGCTAGTCAAAGTGCCCTTGCAATTTGATTTCATGTTTCTTTTAGTGTGAGCCTTTCATATGAATATCTTAAATCTCCTTCTTTTGCTCACTTTTAAAATGATTTTTATCATAGTTAACTATTAAGTCTTTAAACACAAAGTCTATGTCATAAATTACATAATTTGCAATCTATTTCAATGATCCCTTACTAGATTGTTGATTATGTCCATATAAATAAATACCCCATGAATGATTATGTTTAAAGAGTAATATCAATATATTTGAATCATTCCTTATTATAAATCCTTAAAGCTATAATAGGGTGATAAGTAGTTAATTGTTTTGAACTTCCATGTTATACGTCACAATTGGAGTATACACGCAACCATGTTTACATTCAAATAATAGATTTTATGGTAGCATGTTTATAACCATGCACTCATCCCAGCTTCATGAACATTTACAAAAATAAACTTATTAGAATTGGTACCACTGCTATGTTCAAATAGGTGAAATACATCAAACTAATTTATTGAAGTGAAAGATCTATCCACTAATAGATGTTTATTACATCTCATCCTCTTTAGACTTATAGTCCTTGTAGTACGCGCAGTTAATAATGAATTATTTTTACCCTTTGCACCTTGAAACTAATGATGTGCTAGAATAAGATAAGGTTCCCATCACTTCTAACTATAGGAGTTTAAGACCTATCTTAACAGTACTTCCTTTCACAAGATCTTTAAATAATTGATAAGTTATTTATACTCTATTCAATCTATAAGAACTCACGCTTTATTTGATCCATTATTAAATAAATTCCTACAAATCTGTGCTATTAATTCATAATTGTTGCTTTTCAACTCCTAAGATCAAGAAAAGAAGAAATAAAGTGATTTAAACTGAATTTGGAGCAAAACAATAATAACTTTTGAGGATAGAGACAAACTATGCCTTTAAAGAATGAACTAAAGGCAAGAAACAAGGCAAAATTCCAAATCATGCCTTTAACCGCACCATTGTCGCACCATGAGGGTACCCTAGTAGTAGTAGTATAGACTTAGAGACTGCTATTAGTTAACTTTTCAGAGAATGATATATTTTCAAACAACGGGATCTTTTAGTTGCTTTGATAAAAAATGATAAACACATATAAAACATAAATTAGTAAATATCTGTCATCACAAGTAGTGAATATCATAAAGGTATTATAGACCATAATTTTATTCTAAAAGTCTCCAAATACATGACTAATAATACAAATACTAACTATCTTATGACTAGAAATAAAAATAGATAACATAACCCGAAGATCCTATATTCTTCTAGCTTCTAAGTTTTTACCGGAGCTATGCTCCTAGAAGTAACCAACCAAGGTCATAAAGTTAACCTGAAAATTCTTTAGGAGTGCAAGCGAAACCATGGGGTCAGTGAATAACCAAACATATTACACATCAAGCAAATTTATTAACAAATCATATGATATGTGTCATTCAAGCATATGCACAGATACAAACTTGGATGATCTAAAATCCAAACAGGAAAAAAATTCGCACCCTCCTTTTAGGGTTGAAGAACAATTGTTTTATGACCCATCTGCCCAGGAGAGATTAAGTTTATAGGAAAATCAACGATTTTCTCGTCTAAGGGTTATCACTTTCATTTATATGTATTTTAACTGACCATTTCCTGCAACGATCCTTAGAAACTCCTTAAATATTAATCAATTCAAAGCGATACTAGGGGCAGCGTTCTTCATTGCCACTTAGTTCCTGTAGAACCGACGGAACAAAAAAAAACTTTGGAAGAACTAACACCTTAGAAAAATCAATCGTTAACAGATAATCGAAATATTAATATGTAGCAGGCTGCCGCCCTTTTTGAATATGCAATAATGTAGTACGTATAATGCATGACCAGTTTATTTAATGAGCTAATAATTTTTAATCAGGTATATAGTGATCATACATTACACACATTAATCAACATGTTATTCCAAATCATCAAACAATTGTGTTGTCACTTTTATTAACTTGTCTTGGCATCATAAACAACCACTTCCAGTCATAAATCATTCTCATCATGCTCTACACAATAACTTTATTATTATCTTTACATTACATATGTCACTATTTACAAGCACAAATAGTATAATAGATCTGAGTTACCCACCTACTCATATTAGCTAATCGTAATAATTCACTGGGAAATCCTCTATAGTATCAAGATCACCTACTGAAATGAATAAAAATATTCATCAATAAAACATAAATCATATAACTAAACTCTTATAGGTGTCTAAGTGTCCTATATTGGTATTTGATTTTATTCCTATTATTATATTGGTCTTTTAATTATCTTATGGTAACAATTATTATTTAATATTTTATTTTCATTTTGCTTTTCTTGATATTATTTGATATTTATATTTTTATTAGGAAATTGTAAAGTTTGTATTCAGTAGATCAATATTTTATCATTACTATTATTATTACTTTTATATTGTTCCTTAGTTGACTTATTATGCTAACGAATATTTATTTTCTATTATTTAGTTTTGTCATGTATCTCTTGATCTTCAGTCATGTTATTATCTATTATTTATGAGTATCAAATTATTCAAAATTTTAGCTTATTCTAAACTTCCATTCTTATATATTTATCTATATAAGACAAGTATTAAATAATTATCATGATTTATCCTTATTCATTTAATATAGTAATAATAATATTTTCTAATGGTTTTTAGAGTTTAATGTTTCACAAATATTACACTTATTATTCTTAAAATATTTGTACTTATTTATTTATTAAATTTGTTATGTTTTTCTTTATTATATATATATACATATTTTTATTATATAAAATATGTTTTGCATAAAACAAACTTCGTTTAGCGGGATTATGCATGTATACCAGCATTCTACGCCGCCAGTGTTTGTTCCCAAGATGCTATTATTCGTATTATTTTACATGTTCCTTATACCAGCGTACGCTGGCTCAAAGCCGTCAGCTTTACAATGTACGCTGGCACCAACATTGCCTGCATAGAGTTTTATATTACCGGCATTCGTTCATATTACGTAAAAAGAATATATTACGTCACTTCTGTTTCCAATGTAAGCCGTCCTAATGCTGCTAGCCTACCCATGTACACTGTCGACATTGAGTGCTTATACTGCCGGCGTAGGGGCAGTGTTGACACTGTACATCGTCTTCCTCGATTTTCTTTATTTTGAAACTTAATTTTCTTATAACATATATTTATTATACTTGTATTGAACCTTCTTCTAAGTATTTTTACATGGTCTACAAATATTTTTCGTGACATAGTAACACAAATAACAACTTATAATCATCATACTTCATGATTCCTTAGCTATTACATATACTACCATATATAAATAAGGTTAAGGTTAAGTTTTACCTTGTGTGAGCGATTGCGAAGGTGTTAAATCCTTCCTCAAAGTTTGAAAGGATCCTAAGGTTAACAAATAACATTGTTTAAGACAATGTTTAACATTTAAACCAACTAAAATGAATTTCTACTTACCTTTGTTGTTCTCTTCCTAAGCTTGCAGCTTGCTTATGGAGTTATATTTAAATGTGTTTTGGATGGTGAAATAGGGATGAATTTGGTTGTTGTTTGGATGGTTTATTTGCTACCAAAGTATAGCTTTAATGGCTTTGTTATTTTGCTCATTAAAGAGCTATATATATGAATGAAGGAAAGGAAGCGGCAACTTAAGTTCCACCTAAGATAGAGCATTTTTGTTCTCACCCAAATCCATTTTATTTGTTCATGATTTCCCTTTGCATTTAACGGCCTGCCTATTTGGATGAGTTCTATTGGTTTGTTCTTATTTTTCTTTGACTTTTTCTAATCCTATTTAGCCCATTTGTTCTACAGATTTTGGCAACCTCAACCACAATTTCTTGTCAAATTGCACCTAAAATGTTTAATAAATTATATAATATTACTTAGTTGTTTAATTATCTAAATGTTAGAGTAGTCTATTAAGTTAAAAGGGTGCAAATATGATAGTTATTTATGAGTTCTGTCTCCCAAAAATTTATTTAAAGTTTCCATAAACTCTCTAAGTTATTATTGAGTTCAACTTTATGTTTAAAGTTTACACGATTAATTATTTTTAGGGTTTTATCTCACCCGATTAGGGTTTTCTAAGCTTAATAGACCAATTTTCGTTTTAGTCTTTAATAGCTTTAGAATTCTCTAACCAAAACAATAGTCTGATCCAAATATTTATTTGAAGTCTACATTATGAGTTATGGATCTGTTTTTTTGTTCTTATTGGTATTTATAACTCTAACGGTTTATCCTTAAATTATGTTTTCTAATTATAAGCTTTATTGATCATTTACTTCCTAACACTCTTGAAATCTTATTTAAATTATTTATGTACTTTAAATTTTCGATACTGGCTATGAAATCTTAACTTTGATATCTGTTACTATCTATAAAGTTTTGTTTTAGAGTTTAAAGATATATATAGGTTCATAATTACTTGTGATTTTATTCTAAGATCTTTGTTGGGTCCTATATTAACTTTCTATCTTCTATATTTGTATTTCTATTCATTTCTACTTGTATGAAAAATCATGGAGTTTACACTCGTGACTCTAACTGCGATACATACCGAAGATAAATCACACCTTTAATGAGAAGAACACAGCATTTACCGTGGCTAACATTCAAGGCCGCAAATCTAACTACGAAAAGTGACCCTGTTATCCAAATAATGTGCATCGAGAATACAACAAAATTTTTTATAAAGATCTACCACGTCAACGAATAAAATCTTAATGATTTTTATGCCTTGATGCCTATAAATAATTGTGCACAGACAATGTAAAGATATTGTACCATATATAACATATTTTTAAGATATAATAGAGTAGAGTGAAAATTTCTAGCGAGAGAAACTATTCTTTTGCAAGAAATTCAAGTTTTGTAGGTAATTTTATATTTAATCGACGTTTATTATTGCAAGGATCAATAATATTCATCTTTATTTCATATTGTTTCTCCTGAATCTATCTTTAATGTTCACATCCATAAAGAAATAATCATTTTAACTTAGGGTTTTTGAATCTAAGACCTGATTCATGTGATTCCTACGAGTTTTAATTAAATACTATCTAGGTACTTATAATTAGTAGTTCGAACCTTAATTCATGAGTTTATGTGAGTGTACCATATAGATTCATGTCTGATTTCATCTTAGCAGATTAAGAAATCGTTCTTTTGAATAGATATAGGTTGTTAGTGAAGTTACTTACAGTCACTTAGAGATAAGGATGGTGAAACTTTCTGTCATTTGATCTTAAATTCATTAAGATGGGTTTTAATCAAATGGTCTTAATCTTTATATGGATCTAGGTTGCTAATAGCTTGTGAAGGGATTCTGGTGATCTAATCTAGATATAAAGTCCTTAACTTTAAAGAGGCTTTAACTTACCTTAGTGAATCTAACAATACAAGTATACCTAGCAAACAACTACTTGAGTTTGTCAAGAAATCACATGATAAGGACTTGGTAAAGCAAATCTTAAGTCTTTGTTTGCATTAATGAACTTATCATATAAATTTTCCCTAAAAACGTGTATATATTTAGAATTAACCCTAGCTTGGTCTTTTTTTATAATGTTTTGCTGAGTTTTTTTTTTTTTTTACCTAGAAAATAGATTAAAAGTGAGTGAGGTACATGCTAACAATCCCCAAAGAATATAACCCTAATACTTTTGTATGATACTTCGGTAAGTGTGCTTGCCTATGTTGATAGTTACAACTGAAGTTGAACAGAACTTATTAGTAATCTTTATAAATTTTTTAGAACAACAACTTCATGTCTACATCTATACTATAGAATAAGCTTTTGGTGTCTTTGTCAGAAATTAGCATTGAATTCAATTATTTGGAGCTCAATGAAGCAATGTTAGAAGCTTTAGGTCTATCAGTCTATTCATTAACCCTATGAATAGTTTTAGTTTCTGTTTTTGTTTTTTTTTTGAATATCTACATATACTACTTTTTTGTATAAAGTCTAAATATTTTCTATAAATATTTTGTTTTGAGTTTTTTTTTTCTATAAATATTTTCTTCTGTTTATAACACTAACCATTTGTTTTTGCTCTTTTGTATATATGTAAATATTTGTATATAGTTTGTTCTGTATATAGTTGTTTTTGTAAATAATCTTGTTTTTGTTTGTAATTATGCTTAGAGTTTTTATATTCTTTTGTATAGTTGCGTTTTGTTTTAGTATAGTTTTACTAGTTTTAGTGTTGTTTTCATTCTTTGGTTCTTTTGTTTAGCTTAATTCCTTAATTCTTTTATTAATAATTGTTTTTCTGTTTTTTTTTTTTATGTTGTTGTTTCATAGTTTTTGTAGTAGTTTTAAATAATATCTATTGTTTGTAGTATGTTCTATTATAATATAGGTCCATTGCAGACTAATTCTTTATCATAATAAAATTGTAGGATTTTAACTAGGAGTCACTCATACCCTTTGTTTCCCTTTACTCCATAATCTTAACACATAGGCAAAGTTTCAAGAAAAGTAGCTGGAGAAGAGAAGAGTATAAGGGATTAAGTAAGATTAAATGAAGGGTCAATAAAAAATTTCTAAATAGAGTAAATGTGCTTCATTGATTTTTTTTTTCCACAATCGTAGGAAAAATATTGAAATCGTAAATTTTGACCGAAATTTTTCGATTTTTTTATGAAATCACCAAGTAACTCAATTTAAACATTATCATCATACTCATGAGTTAGCTTTACTTTGTTAAAATCACTCTGATATCCATGTGGAGTATTTTTTTTCTTATTACATAATTTGAGAATTTAGAGTTAGAATTGGCTTAAAATCCCCAGTAAGGCTACTCGATTAATTATTAAAAGCTTAAATGATCTGTATGATTTTTAATTAGTCGCTTTGAGAGCCTTATAGTCTCTAGTGAAAGTTTATATGATACTTTTAACACGATGAATTTTTCATGTGCTATATCTAAAAGTAAAATCAAAATGAAAAATAATTATGAGCTTAGGATTGGCATAGGTAAGGGTTAGTTTCTCAAAAGAGCAATTTCTTGACCCCTTATCAATTTTAAATGAGCCATGAAAGAAAGAAAGAAAATCATGCTTAGTTACTATGAGCAAATCTTGGTCTTTCAAAAGAGTAAGACTTGATTCCTTAATTTATTGAATCATGAAAGCAAATAAAAGAAAATAGTTGTTAGTCTGAGCCGGATTTGTCCCTCAAAAGAGCAAAGCTTGACTCCTCTACTAATAACTAATCAAATCAAGTGAAATTTAAAAGTGCTTAAAAAGCTAGCTGATATGGTTTGTCTTGTCCCTTATAAGAGAAATTATTCATCCCCTCTGTTAGCCAAGCTATACCAAAGAAAGAAAAAGAAATGAGACAATGTTTGAAAGCACAAATAAGGAAAGTGATTTAGGGAATGAGCTTACGTATATGCCTTCTCGGAGTGTAATGCTTAGAGAAATGACTAAGGGACTTTGTACTTATAAATATAAGGGGATAAAGTCAATTGAGTCTCTCTTACTTTGTCTAATCTTTTAAATAATTTTTCCTTTAGATTCTGATTTAAATAATGGGTAAAAATTTATCTACTTGTATAAGTATAGTGATTCTAGCAAAAGTAACTTTAGCACATGATCTAGTAGGATTATATCGTGTTATTTGTGTAGTAGAATGTTGAGTTTGCAGGCGATTGGGTTAAAATGAATGAGAACTTTAAGTTCAATCTGGTTAAATTCCATTCATGATTTGTTTTTCTTATTGAACAAGTTTTGCTATTTGATTTACACATGAGGTTTACTTGAGGATAAGTAAAAGCTTAAGTGTGGGGGGATTTGGTAATTCGTTTATGCTTTATTCAATTTATAGAAATTCATGTTTTATTTGATTCATTATTAGATAAATTCCTATAAACCAATGCTATTATTGCGTAATTTCTACTTTCATCTTGTAAGATCAGGAAAAGAAGATAAAGTGATTTCATCCAAATTTGGAGCAAAACAATAATAACTTTTGAAGATAAAGACAAACTACACCTTCAAACAATGATCCAGGGGAATGAAACAAAGCAAAATGCTAAACCGTGCCCTCAGTCACACCCGCAATTCTAACTATGATACAAATGAAGACAAATCACGCCTCAATGAGAAGAACATAGCTTCCACCATGGCTAGCATTTAAGGCCGTGACTCTAACCGTGAATAGTGACCCTATCATCCAAATAATGTGCGTACAAAATACGACAAAGGTTTTTTATAAAGAATCTACCACATCAACAGATAAAATCTCAATGATTATAAGCCCTTATACCTATAAATAAACATGCACAGACGATGTAATGATATTGTACCATATGTAACAAATTTCTAACATGATATAGAGTAGAGTGAGAATTTCTAGCAAGCGAAACTTTTCTTTTGCAAGAATTTCAAGTTTTCTATGTAATTTTATATTTAGCCAACATTGTTCTTACAATGACTCTATGCTTAATCAGTAATATTCAATTTTATTTCATATTGTTACCCCTGAATCTGTCTTTAATGTTCATATCCAAGTAGAAATAATCATTTTAACTTAGTTTTGTGAATCTAAGACCTGATTCATGTGATTTCAATATGTTTTAATTGAATACTATCTGAGTACTTGTAATTAGAGTTCAAACCATAATTCATGAGTTTATATGAGTGCACTATATAAATTCATGTTTGATTTCATTTGAACAAATCAAGAAATCGTCATTTTAAATAGATCTTGGCTGCTAATGAAGTTGCTCATAATTGCCTAGGGATAGGGATGGTGAAACTTTTTGTCACTTGATTTTAAATTCATTAAAGTGGGTTTTAATCATATGATTCTTAATCTTTATACGAATCTAGATTGCTGATAGCTTGTGAAGGGTTTTCAGTGATCTAATCTAGATTTAAAGTTCTTGAACTTGAGAGGTTTTAACTTACCTTAGTAAATCCAACAGTACAAAAATACCTGGCAAAAACTTCTTGAGTTTGTCATAAAATCATACGATAAGGACTTAGTAAAGCAAACCCTATGCCCTTTCTTATATTAACAAAATTATCTTATAAATTTATATATATTTAGAATTAACCTTATCTTTGTGTTTTTTTTTTAATTTATTCATAATGTTTTGCTGAATTTTTCTTCAGCTAGATAACAGATTAATAGTGAGTAAGGTAGATGCTAACTATTCTTAAGAAATATGACCTAATACTTTTTATGATACTTCGGGGTGCACTTGGCTATATTGGTAGTTACAACGAAAGTTGAATAGATTTTATTAGCAATCTTTATAAATTTTTTAAAACAACAACTTCATGTTTGCATCCGAACTATAAAAAAATAATCCTTTTATCAAAGGATTTGCCAAACTCTCGTTGGTCTTTACACATTAGTCCATCTTTTTTTAATTCTCTACTGTATTTATGTCATAGGCCTATGTGTCTAAACTTTCCATTATCAAAGGATCTGCCAAGTTGTCATTAGTCTTTACATAATTGCTTCACTATCATAAAAGAATGAAATGGCCGACAATGGTTATGGTCACAAATTCATTTCGATGAGAAAATTTCTAAGCCATTCTGCCTCTATTATAGTTGTAGCAAGTGCTATAAACTCAACTTCTATTGTTAAGTGAGTTATACAAGTTTGTTTCTTTGATGCCCAACTTTTAGCTCCACCACCTAAGGTAAATATCCATCTAGAAATCAAACTTTTATCACTAACACTTTTTATCCAACTTGCATTCGATTAACCCTCTAATACAATTGGAAAGTTACCATAGACTGATCCAAGTTCCACGATACTCTTCAAATAACAAAAAATTATGCATATAACTTTTTAATGTTCAGTAGTAGGATTACTTATCAATCTTGATAACTTGCACACAATATATGCAATATTGGGTCTAGTACGATGTGAAGTATACATTAAACTCCCTATAGCACTAGTAGATTCTATATGTGCTATTGCTCTTCCTAGGTTCTTTTCTAATTTAAAATGAGCATCATAAGGAGTTGTATACTCTTTCTTTACTTAGTGTTTAAACTTTTCAAGAATCATTTCAATATAGTATGATAGACTAAACATAATGCCCTCACTATGCTTTAATACTTTAATACCCGATATTGTATCCACCTCATTTCAATCTTTCGTCTTAAATTATGAGGTAAGATATTTCTTAGGCTTATTTATGCCAATCATATTTGTTAAAAATAATAATAAATCATTGACATATAGACAAATAATGACACTATATTCATTTGTAAACTTTGAATGAACGCATTTATCAACATTATTACGTACAAAATCATTAGTCAAAATTATACTATCAAATTTCCCTACCATTATTTTGGAGTTTGTTTGACTCACATACAATGATTTAATTAATTTTCAAATTTTCCTTTCATTTCTGAGAAGCACAAAGCCTTCTTGTTATTCCATGTATACTTCTCTCAAGATCAACAATTAGAAAAGCTATTTTAACATTCATTTAATGTACATATAATTTGCAAATGGAAGCAATGGCCAATAACACTCTTATAGATGACATTTTGGCCACAGGAGCATATGTATCAAAATATTCAATTCACTCTCATTCCTTAAATCCTTTGGCAACTAATCTTTCCTTAAAAGTTTGCAAAGAACCATCCGAATTATATTTTCATCTTACCTACTTACAATCGATTGCCTTAGATGCTTGAGGCAAATCAACCAAAATCCATATTTTATTTTACAATAAAGAGTCCATGCATCATTTATTGTCTCTTTTCAAAAAGCCGCATCATAGGAAGCCATGGCTTCATAATACGTTTTAGATCACTACCAATAGCAAGTAACAAAGGAAATTTACAGAATACAGAATCTCTATAACCTTCCACCAAAAAGCTAAGAGCATGAGAATCAATGAATTCAAGCTATAGATTCTTATTTTTCATTACCTTTTTACTTTTTCTAGCTCTTTAGTAAATTATATATTTATTTCAATACTATAGAATTTCTTGTATTCATGCTTTATTATGTGATGGAAGATATCTTATTATAACCTAAATCACCATAGAATTTAATCTAAAAAAATTCTATATCTCAAGTTTCAACTATAATTTAGATTCTATATCCAATGTTCTATATCCTTTAGAATTATGTGCAAAATCAACAAATATTCCTTTGAAGGCTTTAGCATTAAACTTTATCCTTTTTGAATCAAAGATTCTATGGTAGCCTTTGCACTGTCACACTTAAAATATTCAACATTTGGTTTTCTTCATTTCCATTTTTCATATGGAGCAAAACCGAAAGTTATGGATGAAATTCTATTCAAAATATGACATGAAGTCAACAATGCTTCTCCCCATTAATTAAAAGGCATTTTGGCATTAATAATTGGCAAATTGATCAAATCCACTAAGGTTCAATCTTTACGTTCCTCTAATTCATTTTGTTATAGTGTATACAGAGGGGTACATTGATGCACAATTCTATTTTCTTCATAAAACTAATGAAATTCATTTAAAAATATTTACCTCCTCTATCACTAGCAAGCACTTGAATTGTTTATTATGAATATTTTCTACTTCAACTTTATAGTGTTTAAAAGTTTTAAATGCTTCATTTTTATGCCTTAAATATTTAAACATAATTCAATCTTGAACTATCATCAACAAAAGCTATAAAATACCTTTTCCCTCCTCTAGTCAATTTTCCATTTAATCTAGGGTAAATTACAATAGATAGTATCAATATTTGAGGATAAGTTTATTTAAGGTATTAACATGTCGAGTAATTAAAAAGAGAAATCGATATTTCACAAAGTGAATCACATGAGGTATCAATGTTTTGTGAAGTTTATTTAAAGTATCAAAGTATGGATTAGTTTTAATTAAGTTTCCTTAATATTTGTCGATAGTTAATTATTAATATCTTACTTGACTCACTTTATGAAATGTTGATTCTTCTTTTTAACCACTTGAAATGTTGATACCTTAAATAAACATATCCATAAACATTAAAATAAACTTTGTGAAATATCGATACCTTTTGATATAATTTACTCATTTAATTCACAAATATCACTATAAATTAAATCAAGAATTTGGGTGTGTCTTTCTACATGAGGAAAAATGTTTCTCGGTGATTTTAGCTTGGATATAAGTTTCACATTAATTCATGTTATCTATTCCATTAATTGTACATATTGATTTCTATTTATATATTTCATAGTTTGGAAATTGATATATCCTAATCTAGCATGCCTCAAAAAAAGCGTCGAAGGACGTTGCAAATGTCCGAGATGAATACAACTTCTTGTAACACCAGAAAACCATAGGAAGATACTCGGGACCAAAGCATGTCATGAAAGAAGCACACTAGGCACACATGCTTCAATTATGTCTTTGACGTAATTATCAAGAGTGCACTCCACTACTGATCTAATAACTTGTGTTGAGGGCCTCTCACCAGGGTCCACTATATCAAAAGCAAGAGAAAGCCCATCCCCCTCTTTCCTCATTAGAATAATAGGGAAAGACCTTGCCTCTGGGGCCGTTGTCATCGATGATACTTCTTTTTGGTTAGCCATACATATCATTTATTCATTTCAATGCTTAATTTGAACATTCTATTTTGAACATTCTATCATAAGCAAAACTTTGATCCCATTTCATGAGTATAAACTTACCAAAATCGATTACAATTTTGAATCCCTTTTTAAATAACAAACCCATGGAAACTATACTTTTTCTCATATCCAAAACATATAAAACATTCATTAGATTTCAATTTCTTTCCAAATGTGAAATGGAGATCAACACTTTTGATTCCTTGCACACCTATCGAGTTGCCATTTCCCACTAAAACTTCATGGTCTTCTACATATTTGAAATCTTTAAATTGATTTTGATTATTACAAACCTTCACCATTGCTCTTGAATGAAGCCACCGTTCTCCGAAATTAACCATTGTAGCGATGTTCAACTTAGTGATCATACCAACATGTAAAGCTTTGAGTTCATTAGTCACCATTGCAATATAATCTTGATCTTCTACTAAATTTACAACAAGTGAGGTAGATGCTTCTCTGGCTTTCTTTAGGAATCGACATTCTTTAGCATAACATCATTTCTTGTTGTAACTCTAACATTTACGAACCTTCTTCTTTTCATCTGGTTCACTAGCCTTCCTTTTCTTTTAGTGATCCTTATTTTCTCCATCTTTCACACAATTCATTTTGGAACTATTGAAAATTCACTGCATAACGCTTTTAAGTCTCTTTCTTTATGCATATATGCTTAAGAATATTCTCAATAGTGAAATCCTTAGCCATGTAAAGTAGTTTCTTCCTATAATCATTCCAACTATCAAGTAACTTTGATAAAATTGCCCCCACTTGAAGAGATTTAGAAATAACCACATGCAAGTCACATAGTCAATTGATAAGCACTTATAATTCATGATTTGATCTAATATAGGGATGCTATCAATCATGTTAAACCTCAAAATACTTCAACATGAGAAATTTCTCTATACCCTGTCCTTCAATGTTATAATTTTCTTCTAGCCCCTTCTAAATTTCTACGAAAGACTTGATGGTCATGTAGAGATCATATGAGTTATTTGACAATATATTAAGAATATGATCTCTAAATGTAAATTCATCATCCGGCGTTTTCTTCTTTACTTCCTTTAACTTTGCATTTTCTTTTAAACTTGTATTTTCCTTCAAATCTTGAATATATTGAATGTACGAATCAAGCACGTAAGTTATGCTCATGATAAACAATAAAAAGAGCATTTTATCCTTCAAACAATTAAATTTGTTCCATCAAATCGATCCAATTTGATGAAGCTTGATTCAAAACAATAAGAACAACACTTGTTTCACTAGCCATAATTCGTAAATTCTCTAAGATTGTTAGTAACCAATAATAGAGAAATATGGCTTAAAGAAACAACGATACATGAATGCCTTAAAGGCACAAACAAATTCACTTTGCTAAGAGAATTTCTGCTTCCCTACACAAAGTTTGCTATGAGAGATTTAAAGCGGATTTTCCTTAAGATACAACAAAGTCTTGATACTTTAATAGCAAAGGTTTAAGTATCAAACAACACTTAAATTCTTTGTGAGATGTATGTGTATAGTTTATGTTTAATGAAGTAAGATATAGAAGAAAAGAGAACTATTCCATACATAAATCTACCTTTCTTTAAAGATGCTACACTATTTGTACTAAAGACCAATATTTTAAAGATCATAACTTTTCTCAGGAGCTACATTGTTTACATATGAATTGCATCCTTTAGATTTCATTTTGCTAGCTAAAATTAATATAAATCGTTTATCATGCACAAATGGATGTAACCTAAACACATTAACTCTTCGAAAATTTGATCAAAAGTTGCAACTTTTCAAATTTGAAAGTTAAATAAATGCGCAAATCCAATCATGTCCCATCACAGTCGTACCTTAGGCCTTGAAATCCTTGGTCTTGAACAAAGGACTTCATAAGATAAGGTGTGCCATGGGGAGTGTCTTGCCACACGACTTAGAACATAACCATGCTAGGATTGTGAAAGTCTCGGCAATGAACAAAGGACTTCATATGCCTTTTGCACGGGTGAGCCATGGGCATTGCCTATGCATACAACTTAAGACACAATGGTGTCTAAGGCAGTGAAATCCTCGGGGGTGAACAAAAGGCTTTACATGCCTTATACACAGACGTGCAACAAACAATGCCTAGTCACATGGCTAGGACATGATCGTGCTAGTCAGAGTGCCCCACAATTGGATTGTGTGTTTCTTTTAGTCTAGACCTTTCATATGGATAACTTTTTTTTTTATCAAATTTCATATGAATATCTTGAATCTCCTTCTTTTGCTCACTTTTAAGACGAGTATTATCATAGTTAAATATTGAGCTTTCAAACACAAAGTCTATGTTATAGATTACATAATTGACAACCTATTTCAATTGGATATATTATGTATTTCAGTGTTTTAGTTTATTAAACACTTCAAATAGCCACTCCAAGAATTTTGACATGCCTCCAATTCTTAGAATATTATTATCATCAAGTATATGAGATCAGAATAACTATTCCAAAGTTCTTATGAGAATGCACCCAACAAATATATATGATGTTTAGTGTTATATATATTGTAGTGGCGTGGATCAATCATAATGGTCACATCCATGCAGTGTACGTTTTATGCTACATGTGGCCTCAAAGAAGTGACATAGATGTACATATGTAAGGAGTGAGATGGTAGAGAGGAGAAGCAGCAGTCTCAGGGAGCTCGAACGCACTAGTGACAAGCGAAGGAGCTATATAGCATCTACTCCACTGATCTAGAGAAGAGTTATGTATTCTTCGCTTTGATCTTTGTTTGATCTCTTGTGAGAGTATTCCAGCAGCACAGATGTTTATGTCCAATTCTGGATCTCCAAAACAAGAGGAGCTCTAAGTATTTATAAAGCTAGGCTCTTAATGATGTCTGTTAGATCATATTGACCATCAACAAGCGAGATAAGTTCTCCTAATGATAGATTTCTCCTTGGGCTCTCTGGATTGTGAAAGGCCTCTTTAAGTGCATGATCTCCTTGAGAAAGATTGAGAGTGGGCGGGTTAGCCAATCCAATGGTCTTTGCTTCAAGCCCACTATGCTAAATCTCCCTTAATCATCCCAAATTTCATGGACTTGACTCTCTAAGCCCTATTATGTAGCCTAAAGAGTGGAGATCCAAATTTAGCCCTCTACATATATAAGTTAAAAAAATAAATAATAAATAATTTACAATGTAAAATAATATAATGTTTTCCATATTATTTAAGTTAATAAGAAGGGGTTTAGACTTTTAGTGTCTTGCCTAGCTTGCCCAAATTGTCCTTTCATAGTATTAACATTTCTTTTCATTCACTATTCATAATTTTAAAGAGCATCATGTCATTGATATTATAAATGTAAATAACCTTCATTGACCTTTTACGTTAAAATTGAAAATTATCAACTCCCCATATGTATTCACTTTGGTCTCAAAGTATTAACTGCAACTCTTTCAATTCCATGTCTTTTTCTTCTTTTTGCAATCTTTATTTTCCAACTTTCTCTTGCCTCTTGATTATTACTATAATTCAATTATATTTTGCTTTGATTTTCAACCAGCTTACAATGCATTGTATTTTTCTCTACATTCATTTGCCCTATGCTTAGACATCTCCAGGTCTTATTCTAGAAAACATATATTGGAAACGATCCTCACTAAGGGGTGGGGTGGGCCCAACCAGTAGACCTGCTAGGTCCCGAGCAAGGTCGGGACGAGTTTGACCCATCTTCCTTAAAAAGAATAATAATAATAAATTGAAGAAACAAAATTCTTCATTTAAAATAAAATTTTTAACTTCAAATATAAAATAAGCTTAAAAATATACTACTCTTTGGTCATATTCATTTAATATTATCAATGCTATGCAATTATTTATACACAAATACACCCTAATTGAGTTGAAATATTAGCAATGTACAAAGAGAGTAACTTTAAAATAGTAGAGTATAAAAGAAAAATAAGTCTCACATTGTTTAAAAATAAGATTATTCTCTTTGTATAAATCTATATAAAGTATGAGGGATAGTTTTGAATTATATTTTCACATGTTATGTTAACATCAATATATTAAATATTGTGAATGGATAATTAATAATTTATATTTACATGAAAAATAGTTTCAACATTAGATGTATTTATTTTTTTTCAACTTTTCTATTATTTTGTATTCTATTTTTTTTTTCTTATTTTGATAATAAATAATATTATATATTTGTGTTATATTTTCTTGAAGAAAAAGGACTCGGGTCTTGACGAGATTATAACTCACATTACATTAGGTGTAAAAGTTGGAGTAGCTATGATGGATTTTGTTTTCTTTAATAAATCAACCTCCAAATAGGCATTAAAACTTTGCCGCTACAAAGTTGTAGCAATTTAATTGGCTTATGTATTCATGGTATAAATCAAAATACTTATTAAAAATTATAATTATCTTTTGACAAATACTAAAGCCAACACTGAATAGTAGATAGAATAACATTTTGTAGTGTTAATAATGCTATTAGCTACTATTACAATTATCACTATACTATATAACCTTTCCTTTTACCTTTTAATTGATAAATCACTTTTGGATATTCTTATGCACCAACACGGTTTTGAGAAAATATTTTCAATTCTTAGTCTATCAATAATCTTATTGTAATTGAGAGCCCTATAGTGGTTTGTCTCAAGCACAATAATAATAAAGTGAGAGGATTTTTATTTAGATCAATGCTTATGAAATATTTTCTCTTATATAACCAAGTATGAATTATACGATTTCTCTATTTTTTTTTCTAATTCCTTTGGCTTTTAATTTGTTTTGTAAATATAATTAGTTTATTTCTCTAAAACAAGTTGAAACTAACTAAAGTAAAATATTATTATCTAACCCTTTCTGTTAAGTAACTGCTGGTTGTTTTATCTCATTTTAATAATTCAAAATTTTATTTAGGATATGTCCTCATGTTTGTTAGGTAGAAGTTGTCTCTTATGAGCCTCCTTGTACCGTTTGAAATGCTTTAGTATGTATTATGTTTTATGTCTATTTAAGTATCTTTTCTTTTTCATCATAATTACAAGAATTCTACCACTTTAAATTATTGATATTTTAAGCTCTCAAAAAAGTACTAATAGGTATTCTTATTTTGTATTATATAAATTTAAATACTATAATTATTCAATTTTATTAGTTATTATATTGACATTAGATTTTAAAGTAAGATATGTTGTTAGAGCTACAATTTAATATATGAATACATATCTATATTTGTATTTTATTATGTATCAAACTTTTGTATTTTGCAACATAGTTAAATCAGTCTTTATTTTTTAGTTATATCAAATGTTAAATTTTAGTGCTAAAAGGTTGCAACAATTCTTTTTCCAAAAAAAATCTAACATTCAATAAGTTTTAAAGATTTGTTACTCCTATAAATATGAGAAACAAGTCCTAGTATCCTATTTACAATCTATTATCTCATGTAGTCCAAAAAAACATATATGCTTCTTCTCAAAAGTAGAGGATGGAGAAGTAGTCTTCATTGTTCAACTCTAGCTAAGCATTCTCCTAGAAACAACTTCTTATTTATAATGGCTAAATTACGTTGAAAGATATCAACGTTTAAGGATAACTTTATTTAAGATATCAACCTTTCAAGTTATTCAAAAGCGGAATCAATGTTTGGGAATAAATTCATTTAAGATATCAATATTTTAAGTGGTTAAAATATTATATGTAATATATAAGTAATTACCAAGTATAATATTATAATAGTATAATTTTATTATTTTTTATATAAATACGATTATTATTTAATACGAAGAATACTGATATTTAGTTTCTCTATGGGAGTGTTGCACTTGCAAAATCCAATCTTTGATGCATAACTTACCAATGGACGAAGAAGACTTCAGTGTCTCACATGATCAAACTTTCAATTCATAATCTAATCCACCACTCTTTTATCATCCATCTCAAGAATAACCATTCTAAAGCACAACTCTAATACTAGGTTCAAACCATGAAGAGCTCCCTACAACTCTGCAAAAGTAGTAGAGCATCTACCTAAGTTGTCCATGATATCTTTGAGCCAGTTTCCACAACCATCTCTTTTAAGCCCATCTATTGTAGGATCATTTAAATTGGATTTGGCACAATCATGAACCATTTATATTGATTTTACAAAACTTATTGGGGGGTGGATCCCCCAAACCAGAATCTCAGACCTATTGATAGCAACCTCTTTCACAGCCTTTTACTCATTACAAGCAAAATAAACTCTTTAGCCTTAGCTTTTATCTAATTGAACTAGAGAGCATTCCTTAGCTTTCTCCCCGACAAATACTTCCTTGTTTTGCTAGCAAGCAGCACCAAAAAACAAAGACCATGTAGTATTACAATACATCTCCTCATTTAAAAGATTTGAAGTGACCTAGTTTTCTAAAGGGCATTCAATGAATGAAGGCAATTTGTCACTTGGAATTACCTTATACTAGACCGAAAATGCCCTACTACAAGATCTAAAAACATGGTTTAAATCCTCAAACTCATCCTAACATATTTGACATAAATCTCACTTTGATGTGTGACACCTTTTCCTCTCATAATTAGTTTGTAAAGCATTCTAAAGAACCAAGCATAAGAAATAAAGAAAATGTTCCAAGCCTTTCCACTTCCACGCTATTCTCCACCTCATATCCTTCGTAGACCAATTATTACTACAATTAAGAGCATAAATTAAAGATAGAAAAAGTACCTAAGTTGGAAGGGTCTCAACTAATTCTATCACTGCTAGTATATGGAGATGGAGGTTTCACTATTGCAATCATATCTAACATGATTTTAGAGAGGAAATTTTGCAGAACAAACTGATCCTAGTTGCCAAAAGGGGTTACAAAATCATTATTAGGCTCATCTGCAAACTTCTTAGGAACTATGCTGATGGCAAGATCAATAAGAGGACAATCAGCAACAAAGCAAATGTCTTTCAAAAATTGAACCCATAACCATCTCCAATGACCCACCTAGTTCCTTTTAAAGCATGCTTCCAAACTTTACTAACACACCCCCAAAGATGAGATGCATTATCTAACTTAAACTCCATAGGAATATGTTGCAACTAAAGTTTACATTTCTCCTTAAGCATACTACACTAAAGGGAATTGGAACCTAAGATGAGGCCTATGCAGTCTTGATCAATAATGCATCATTAAGGCATCCATTTTTCAAATGCTTAAAAGCCTCTATACTCCTCAAGTTGACAAATTATATCCCAAGTTACTAAATTGACCTTGTACAAATCAGTGATTGACCCCTAAATGATATTACACCTGATCTTACCAACTTGACTACAAATACTCCTTGGGATCCCAATAGATTGCATAGTATATGTATGAAAAGCTAACAAAGTAGACCGATATAGTATGACAAGACCAGCGAAGGAAATATAAGAAGGACACTACCCCTTAGCCCTATTTTGAACTTTTTCTACCAAATTATTATAAGTATTTAAAGAAACCCTCCCATGAAACAGAGGAATCCCAAATAAACTCATATGCCCTATGTCCTATTAAACCCCAAAGGGAAACAAATATTAAATACAAGACTATCATCAACATTTCAGAAGAGGTAAACTTTAGTCTTCTCCTTACTCATGGAGTGAAAATAATTAGAGTAGATTTCCTTAAGAATAGAAGAGATGATACTAGCTTGACACATAGCAGCTTCTACAAATAGAACAAGATTATTAGCGAAGAAAAGGTGCAATATCAAAGAAGAACCCCCAAAGTGAAAGGCTTCCAAGCCCCATAAGTTTCAACCTTACAAATAAAGTGCGACATTTTTTCTATACAAATGACAAAAGCATATGGTGGTACTAGATTACCTTGGCGAACTCCTCTTTTCAGATCGAAAGGAGCACTAGCTTTACCATCCCAAGAAACTTGCATCAAACAAGACATGAAAGAACTCATAATGACATTAGATAAAGGGGAAGGAATACAAACTTCATCGAGAGAATCTTTAACAGATTTCTAGCTAATGTGATATGCTTTCTCCAAGTCAACCTTGAACCCCATCTAGCCTTTCTTACCCTTCTTCAACCTCATAGAGTGCATAACCTCTTATGCAGTGATGATATTGTGCACAATGCTTTTACCTACTACAAAACTTGCTTGAGTCGGATGTATGAGATGTGACATCACCTTTTAAGTCAATTGGAAATGAAATCATGATAACTTTATAACTAACATTACATAAGCTGATTGGTTTGAAATGATTCAATTTCTCCAATTTCTCAACCTTTGGAATAAGGAAATGAGAGATTTTTTATGTCAGAATTCATTACGCTTGTAGTAAAAGCTTGTTGAACCATAATGCATATATCATTGCCTAGTAAGCCCCATTTTTTTAATAAAAGTGGACATTCAACCCATTAACACCAAGGCCTTTGTTTGATCCCATATTGGAGACCGCTTTCTAGATTTCAGCATTAAAAATAGGCTTGCTCAACATACTAACTTGTGAATCAGAAAAGGAAGGGAAACAATTCCTCAAAGGAAAAGTAAGACCATTGGACAAATCATCAAAATAAACTTTTAAAAAAGAAATAAGCAACTTGTTCACAAAGAATGTTTGCATCTAAACACGTCTATAATTAGCTAACTAGAGTTAGACAATTTTACTCTTTTTTCATCTAACATTTGCCCAAGCATGGTAGAATGTTGAGTTTAGGTAACCATAAGATAACCAATTAAAACTATTCCTTTGCTATGCGATAAGGTCCTCCCGAGAAAGTACACATACTAGCTCTTCCCTTAAAGAAAACCTTAACTTTTGCCAATTAAGAGAGAATGAACTTCTAGAGAATTTTGGATTCTTAAGATTTGAGCCATGAGTTGCTTTTTTTTCCCTTGAAAATATTTCCAAACTTGACTTTATCCCAATGATTAGGTTGTTGATGAAATTCTAACATTATACATTAAAATCATCACCACTCTTCCAAGAACTAGCTGAGAAAGAAACCCAATTAAGGTAAGTGCTCCAAGATGATAGGTACCTAAACCTCCTCTCCCATTACAATCTACCATCAGAACACCCTAACTTGATTAGAAGAGGAGAGTAGTCAAAGTGTATACACGCCAGATAAGTCACAAGAGTCTCTCAGAAGAACTCATGCCTTTTGTTATTCACGAAAGCTTGAATCTAACTGCCCATGACATAATCCACTACACCATGTAAGCCTTGTACTAATATACCCTAAATCACTCATACCACATTTTAAAATCCAATTTCTAAAGCTTTTACAAGGAGAAATACGACTACAATAGCTCCTTATTTTCTCATTAACATTAGCAATAAAATTAAAATCACTTGAAACTATCCATGGCCCATCCATACCAAGCGTCAAATTAAATAAATTATTCAACAAATCTTTTCTAATGATAGATGAGGGACTCCCATATACAAAAGTTGAGTAAAACCATAACAAGGTTCCAATTCGCAATCTAAGATGACTAAATTGCTAGTTGTTTTCTAAAATTTCCACACTGACTTCATTTTTCCATAGAAAGGCATATACCCCTAGAGAACCCTATAGCCTCAATTGTATGAGAACAAGTAAAATCAAACTTCTTAATAGCTAAATCAGCTTAAGCCCCACTCACTATGGATTTTATTAAGAATAGAAATCCAACACGGTAAACTAGAGTAACAGATTTAACCACTCGAATAAACTCCTTACTAGCAGCACCTTAGCAATTCCACACAAGCATAACCATCATAAAATAGAATAGAGAAAGAGGATTACCTTCAGCCAGTTAGGCATCTACATCAATTTCCATCTCATGGAAGTCATATGAATTGTAGGACTAAGTACCCTCAGCTCCATACAAAGAAAAACCATCAAGGAGGTCCTCTTTTTTTCTTAATTTCAAACTAGCCCCTTTTCTTAACCCAACCTATTTGAATTTCAAATCGTTCTTAACCTATCAAGTAACCTCCTAGATTATTCTTAATGGTGAAGAATAGATGGTTTGGAAGAAAGATCCACCACCACATTACTCGACCGCTTTTTGTGGAGGAGTAAAGGGGAAGGGTGTTCAATCACAATAGAGTGAAGTTCACTATTTAGAATACTAGAATTATTTCTCAAACAATTAGATGGTGTAATTGATAAAGGCTTGGGGTTAATTGGCACAGGTTATAGGAACTTGGCTCGAAGTACTTCAGCCCACGTTTGGGTTAATATTTTCTTTGTTCATAGAAGGCCTTGTAACAATAGGGCTTAGAACATGTGGGGATGGACTTTTTGGGATAGCATTGTTAGGGTTAAGATTAGATTTACCTTTGGCTTGTGAGGATTCCCCTTTAACATAGAACTTTTTATTCTATAAAGGAACCAAGCTTTCACCATCATCACATAACTCTAAACTGTCGTTGTTCCACCATTAACCTCTTCTTCCAAGTTCTCCTCTATATATGCTAGAATGAATCAAATTATAGATTAACTCTTTCCTTGCTTGACTTCCTTCTCCTATGTATCTACTCTTAAAATTCTTCTTCCTTCCTTTTTTTAGAAGTGTGCATCATGGGACCAAAAGTAGTATTAACTTTCTCATAACTATATTCATTTTGATTAATGGAAATCTAGGTTTTTTTTTTTTTTCCAAGTTAATCATTAGGGAACTCTCCTTTGTCACATCTATTCAAAACTACATGTATTGCTGATATGACCATACCGACCACAACGATAATTGATGAATAATAAATCCTCATACTCCATATATTGGAATCTACCATCAACACATACTTACCAAACCAAAGGCTTATAGAGATCTAACTCAAAACCAATTTAGTAAACTTTCCCCTCTTGGACTCCATAGTATTATAATCAATTTTGATGTACTTACTAACAGTAGAGCCAATGGCCTAAGAAACGCTTTTTTATAAAATTGAAATGGTAAACTAAGGACATGCACCAAAGCTGCTATCAATAAGATAATCTCATCTTTAGTGCTAAACGGAGAGACCACGGCTATACAGTTAGGTATTATCCCATCAAAGTCCAAGGTCCCTTTATGTAATCCTTCACTAAAGATAACTTCACCATGTAATACCCATTTTCTAGATTAATCACTTTAATGCCATGTTGATGCCTCCATGGACTCATTATGCGATTATAAAGAACCTTATAGCCAATACTCTTTCTAATAATCTAATAATAACAATCTTACCCATGGACCAAGAGAGCAGATCATGTACCTTATCAAAGAACATGATTGAAGGCATATCTGAAGCCATCTCAATCAATATACCATCATCTCCAATTTCTATATCTGACGAGTTTCCAAAGTCCATTTCCTCATTAGCACCTTGCTTCAACAACATATTCTTGAAGGAAATTATACCTCCATTACTACCCTGTAAATCATTTCAATTCTTGACCTTCTTTGTCTGTTGGTTTGCATCATCCGAAAGCAAGGGTGAAGAGCATTTCTCCAGAGAACCGGAGAGATCATAATATGATTGTTGTTATATATAATCTTCTTTTAAACGCTATATAAATTATTTATTACATCAAAAATATTCCACACCTTTTCCCCATACTTCCAAGCATGACTAGGTTATTCAATTAATTTCACATTTTTTAATATTTAATCGACATATTTCGCACTTTCGATCTTTCTTCTGGACATCAACTTTATTGGTTTTCTTTTATCAATAGTTTTTATTGCTCAACTTCAAAGATTTTTTTTTTTTTCAATTGGTTATGAAACCACTTCCGCACTATACAATTTCATACCCGAAGTAAATATACTACAACATGTTTTTTCGTTCATAAATTCCTAAATTGTTTTAATTTTGAAGTCATCATAAAAAAAAAAAAAAAGAGAAATTGAATGTAGTGATAAACATGGGGACAATTGAGGTGGTCATGTTGCTAATAAAAGAGTGTAGGAAAAATGGTAAAGATCGAACCATTTCATCAATCTAGTTGGAAGAAAATGGATGACAAGTTCATCTTTTTTATATATGAAAAATCTAGGTATACTTTCTCACATATTTGTGTGCATAAGAAAATTTATTTCTTTTTGAATTAAATCTTTTTCTTTGAGATTGTATATTTTAATTTATCCATGGTTTACATAAGTTTTACAATTCATTCAATTTGTAAAAAATATAAAGTTTAGTATTAGCATTTAATTAATGCTTTTGAACCTCACAATCTCAAATAGTGAAATCTCATTATGGATACATGTACAAGATTTGTGGCAATTTATTTACATGTTATTAAAAGATAAGAGTCTGTTTTATTTATTCCATTTCCATTGATTGGATTTACTTATAAAAGTCATTAAAGTTATACAATTTCATCAAATATTACTATTTGCTCATGATAAACTTACAAAATGAAGAATAAATTTTATTATACATTTTTCAACCATTTCTATATATTTTCAAATGTAGATGTATTTAATCCTTGAAAGAAGATGGACAAAAAATATCTTTGAAAAGTAAGATAAAATTTAATTTTATCATTGTCTTTCTAACTACTTTATTAACCTCATGTATAATCACAAAATGTCATTAATTGTAAAAAATCAATACCGATAGTTTAATATTATCATCTAGTATTTGCAAAAATGAAAATAATCTCTTCTTGTTTATAAAATTAAATAAACTTCTTTCATACTACATTTTTTGTTCCTAATTGTTATTTTATAGGTTGCTTTATATTTAATTTATATAGTCTAATTCTACTTCCTTTTCATTATTTTATGCACAATCAATAACATTACAAAAATTTTATATTTAAATGTATTTCAAATATATCGATCCTAGTCCTCAGTAGCTTTTGGTTAAAAGATAAAGTTAACAGTACAATACAACGAATATTAGAAAGCACAATTCACATGAATTAAGTTTGGTATGTACAATATTGAACAAGTTTTTGTACTGCCTATTATTTGATATACACAAGCCTAGCACAAGAATGTTATAAAAAGTTTTAATTATGCAGTAAATTCAAGCTGTTTTATGAAAAAAGAATTTGTCTCGCTCTCTACATTATACTATTTTTTCTCAAATTTCTATAGTACTGTTGAGGTATGTTGTCTAGTACCAAATTATCAATAACAACAATTAAATAAAGAATTAGGATTATTGCCCAATCTTACAAATTAAGGTGAACTAAACGCTCTCCCAATTATGCTAACATGGTATTCATTCAACTAAAGAAGGCAATTTAAGTTTATCAGAACTATTTTATTCCATCAAATCAACCGGTAGGATAGCTATTATTCCAATAAACACTGTGTTCTATTTTGTGTAGATAGTAATTAGATTTCGGTATAATTAATTATTCGAATCATATTACTAGTTAACTGGAATATTATTATTAGATTTTCACAGACCACTATAAATCCCTAAAACAATTTAGGGGTATGCTTGAATCCCCACTGGACAATATCTATATTTTGTCTATTTAATTAACATTTGTTACATGCTTATTATTTCCACTTATGTACGCAATTATTCTATTATTCTGTCATATATATAATGTAAAATATAAAAGCTATATATATATATATAATTTAAGCAAGAGACCCAAGACAAGACGCAAGAACCTCCATCTAGCCATAAATATTATTATTTTTTTTTTTGGCCTTTTTGCCACGTCCTAAACATGTTAATTCTTGACCTTGTGGCCGCTTACCAATTGTGTACAGTGCATGCGTGATTGACTTTTAAACCAAATTAAAAAACAATAGCAGACAGAATCGTCCACTGTGGCTATCATTATGGACGAACTCAATGCAATGGATTGGAATTGCAGCGTCTGTTCGAAGCTCTGAAATGATATATTTATATCATTATTGACTTTTTTATTTATATTTTATTTATATTTACTTTTTTTTATAAGAACTATTAATTTTTTATTTATATTTATTTTTTGATAAAAAATTTATGAAAAAATTTAAAATAAATGTATTTGTATTTATAAAACAAAGCTAGCCAAATAAACTCTTAATGCCGGATGATAAGTTGGAATATTCAGCAGAAAATTTTTATCCTCAGGTATTTTTTATGGAATCCGTGTTGGGTGTATTCATATTCGATCGAGATCGTATTAATAAAATCAGTTTCGTGGATTGACTGTAAAAATACTCGAACATCTATATTTTTTGTTTGATAATTTGGTGTGGAGAAATATAAACCTAGTAATTTAATGTCCGAAAACATTTGGAAATATTAGAAGAAGGCTCTCCTTGAATGTAAAATATTTGGAAAGATCCAAATCCGATTATCATAATAACAATAATAATAAAAAGGGAGAGAGGAAAAGTCTGTTATCCAAACGACCTTATCATTAAAAGTTTTCAAAGTACTTGCAAAACGACATTAGTGATAAATGCCGGATGTTATGTTTTGACTTACGGCAAATATTCATTTTCCTTTCATTTTGCACCATATAGGTTGTTCTTTCGCTGAACTTTGTTGTTGTGATCCTCTTTCATTTTTCTTCACATTTCTCTTCAATGCCTTTGACTTGGCAAGCCATATCCGTCCTCTTTTTCCTTATAAATGTGATGAATGTTTATCGCGATAATGACTTGCGATATGAAAATTTCATATCTTATTTAACCAAACACGATTTTAATATTATATTTTAATCTTTTTAAAGTAATTAAATTTTAATTAGTATCCTAAATAATAAATAATTTCTTATATTTTGTAATTATAAATAAATAATCATTTTTTGTATTAAATTAATCGGACATAACATCTACATACCGCGTCCGAATTTATACATACTTTATATTGTTAGAGAATTTTTACATATAATATAATTAACTAATGTATATGATCATAAATTTTTCAAAATATATTCTAATATCTTCTGACACCAAAGGTATAATATTTTCTTTTTCATTTTTTTAGACTATAAACTCGCGAAGCAAATATTAGAAATACAATAATGGAAAATATAAATACAAATGGTTTGTTCACATGTCCCCTTTTATATCGAAATAGCATGTATTACTTAATAATCTTTTCTCATCTAGACTCATGATTAATTTTTCAAGTGTTTCATCGGATTATTCTCGCCACTTATTCTCTAAAGTGGAATGTTTATAACGATATATAAGGTCGTTGTCAATTTCTCAAATATATTTTTCAGCGGAGAAAATAGTATTAATAAAGAGGGAAGGCTTTTTTTTTTTCCCTCAATTCGAAGCTTTACAACAACGGTGTAGGAGCCGGTGTATGTTGTACACAGACGGCCTTTGAAGTCAGTGTATACTGAAACTTAAGACATGTAAAAATAACACGAACATCGGCATCTTGGGATTAAACGCCGGCAACATAGAATGCCGATGTACATGCATAATCTCCCCAAACGAAGTCTATTTCATGCAAAACAGAATATATATCATAACGAACATATATATAATAAAGAAAAACATAATAGATTTAATAAAAAATAAGCACAAATATTTTGAGAATAATAGGTTTAATATTTATGAAGTATTAAACTCTAACAACTATTAGAAAATATAATTATTATAGGATACGATAATTATTTAATACTTGTCATATGTAGAAAAATATATATAAATGAAAATTTAAAATAAGCTAAAATTTCAAATAATGTGATACGCATAAGTAACAAATGATAACACGAACAAAAATCAAGAGAAACACAACGAAACTAAATGATAAAAATAAATATTAATTACCATAGTAAGTCAAATAAGGAACGATATAAAAATAATAATAATAGTAATGATAAAATATTGATCTATTAAATACAAACTCTATAACCACCCAATAAAAATATAAATATCAAATAAGATCAAGAAAAGCAAAAATGAAAATAAAATATTGAAATAATAATTGTTACCATAAGACTCTTAAAAGACTAATATGGTAATAGAAATTAAATCAAATACCAGTATTGGACACTCAGACACTTATAAGAGTTTAGTTATATAATTTTTGCCTTATTGGTAAATATTTTTATTCATCTCAATAGGTGACCTTGACACTCTTAAGAACTTTCCTGTGAATTATTACGATTAGCCAATATGAGTAGGGAGTAACTCAGATCTACTATATTGTTTGTGCTTGTAATTAATGGCATATATAATGCAAAGATAATAATACAGTTGTTGTAAAAAGCATAATGAGAATGAATTATGATTTGAGCTGATTGCTTGTGATGCTAAAACGAGTTAATGAAAAGCGATAATACAATTGTATGATGATTTGGAATAGAATGATGATTACTATGTATAATGTATGATCACCATGAATCTAAATAAGAATTATTGACTTATTGACTTATTAAATAACATGGTCACGCATTGCACGTACTGCATTATTGCATATTCAAAAAGGGTGGCAGCCTGCTATGTATTAATATTTCGATTCTCTATTAATGCTTGGTTTTTCTAAAGCGTTAGTTCTTTCAAGGTTTTCTTTATTCAGTCGGTTCTACGGGAACTAAGCAGTAACGAAAAACGCTGCCCGTAGTATCACTTTGAAATAATTAATACTTAGGGAGTTTCTAAGAATTGTTACAGGAAAATGATCAGTTAAATAACCTTAAAAATCAAAGTGATAACCTGAGATAAGAAATCGTTGGTTTTCCTGTATACTTAGTCTCTACTAGGCAGGTAGGTCATAAAAGTAATTGCTCTTCAACCCTAAAAAGAGGGTAAATCTTTTTTCTGTTTAGATTCTAGATCATCCAAGCTTATATCTAAGCACATGGTTGATTGTTATATTTCATATGATTTGTTAATAAACTTGCTTAATGTGTATTATATCTGGTTATTCACTGAGCATGTGGTTTCACTCACACTCCTAAAGACCTTTTAGGTTAACTCTATGACCTTGGCTGGTTACTTCGAAGAGCATGACTCCGGTAAGAATTTAGAAGCTAGAAGAATATGGGATCTTTGAGTTATGTTATCTATTTTTATTTCAATTCATAGGCTAGTTAGTATTTGAAATTATCATCTTATGTATTTGAAGACTTTTAGAATAGAATTATGGTATGTAATACTACTATGATATTCACTACTTGTGATGATAGATATTTACTAATTTATGTCTTATATGTGTTTATCATTTCTTATCAATGCAACTAAAAGATCCTGTTGTCGGAAAATGTATCATTTTCTAAAGGTTAACTAGTATTAGTGTACAAGGATAACTTGTGTAATACTACTAGGATACCCTCAAAATATGACATAATCTATATTTTTATTTGTATTAAAATGATGTGTGTAAATATATTCGATTTATATCTATATTTTATATTTTTTATGAGAACTACTAATTTTTTTATCTAAATCTATTTTTGAAATAATTTATTTAAAAAAATTTAAAAAGTGTATCTACCTGCCAAAAAAAGTTGGTCAAAAGAACCCTTAACGACCTGATAATAAGTTGGAATATTCAGCAGAAAATTTTTATTCTCTGGTTTCTTTTTGATGGAATCCGTGTTGGGTATATTCATATTCGATCGAGATCGTATTAATAAAATCAGTTTCGTTGATTGACTGTAAAAAATCCTCGAACATCTATATTTTTCCTTTGATAATTTACTGTGGAGAAATATAAACCTAGTAATTTACTGTCCGAAAACATTTGGGCATATTAGAAAAAGGATCTCCTTGAATGTAAAATATTTGGAAAGATCCAAATCTGATTATCATAATAATAATAAAAGGAAAGAGGAAAAGTCTATTATTCAAACCGACCTTAGTATTGAAAGTTTCCAAAGTACGAAAAAGGTTGCATGAAGTTTGCAAAACGACATTAGTAATAAATGCTGGATGTTGTGTTTTGACTTACGGCTCATATTCATTTCCCTTTCATTTTGCTCCATATACGTTCTTCTTTTGCTGAACTTAGTAGTTGTGATCCTCCTCCATTTTTCTTCATATCTCTCTTCAATGCATTTGACTTTTTAAGCCGTCCTCTTCCTCCTTTTCTCCGTAGATGTGTATAGTGATAATGATTCGCGATATAAAAAATTTCATATCCTATTTAATAAATAAGATTTTGATATTATATTTTGATAATTAATTTTAATTAATGTTCTAAAGAAAAAATAATTTCTTATATTTTGTAATTATAAATAGATAGTCATTTTATTGTATTAAATTAATTGGAAATAACATCTACATACCGTGTCTGAATTTATATATACTTTATATTGTTATAAAATTTTTATATATAATATAATTAACTCATTTATATGATCATAAATTCTTCAAAATATATTCTAATATCTTCTGAGACCAAAGGTATAATATTTTTTTTTTCATATTTTTAGACTATAAACTCGCGAAACAAATATTAGGTATACAATATTTGAAAATATAAATACAAATGGTTTGTTCACATGTGACCTTTTATATCTAAATAGCATGTATTACTTAATAAATCTTTTCTCATTTAAGCTCATGATTAATTTTTCAAGTGTTTCATCAGATTATTCTCGCCACTTAGTCTCCAAAGTGGAATGTTTATAACGATATATAAGGTTATTGTCAATTTCTCAAATATATTCATCAGTGGAAAAAAATAATATTAATAAAGAGGGAAGGCTTTTTTTTTTTTCCCCTCCATTTTATTGGACGTGTATGAATAAATAAATTTTTCAGTTTAGGTCAACCACTCAATTTAAACAATTGAAAAAAAAAAACGGAAGGAAAAATATATATCATTTTATCAATCCAATCATTTCGGTTGGGGTTTTGCTTAAATCGTTGTTTGAATATCAACAACTATTGAATGTACGTGTTTTTTTACACTCATGTCTTGGATCTTGTCTCATGTGTGTGTTGTTTTGTTAAAGCTAATATAACAGTGTTTTAACAAGATGTGAAAATATGAATTTCCTTGTAATTTAGTTGCATTTTCCCTAATCATTTATGTGACAAGTCGAAGTCGCTGGAAATTTCACATATAAAACACGACCGTCTAAAGAAAAAGGAGACGAAAATCACCTTATCTAGATCGAATGAGGCAAGTTTCGCCTCCTACATGGCCTGATGCCATGTCACATAATGAGGCAAGTTTTGCCTCTTTGTGATATGGCACCAGGCTATGTGTGAGGTGAAATTTGTCTCATTTTATCTAGAAGAGGCAAATCTCACCTCTTATATATTTTTTTAACTTAAAAAACTGTCAAAATTCGGCACATTAAATTCAGTTAAATCATTATTTTATGTTTTGTAATTTATGTTACAAATCTTTTAATATTCATATTTTATTAGAAATATTATGTTGATAATCATAATTAATCATATTTTTTACCTTAAATGTTATAAACAGTAAAAATATTATGATACTACAAATATTTTTATATTTGTATAAATACTATACATTTGAAATCATCATGTACCTGAAACATTAAATAAATTTTATCAATAAATACTATAAAAATACAAATTAAAAAGAAAAAAAAATCATATATGATACTAGTTAAATATTACCTTCATTTTGATGTTGTTGAACTTATAATAACAAATTGATCAAATTATAGAAACCTACAAAATTGATACAAACAAATAATTACGTAGAAGGATCAGATATGAAAGTTAAATGATTATACAAGGAATAACAAATTCAACATATTGGACAAAGAAAAGATCAAACGATTGAAGAACGAGAGAAATCTAAAGAAGCTAAGAATGAAGAAAATGAAGGCTCCGAAAGAATGAGGGAAAGATATATATAGTGAGAGGTATGAGGCGAATTTTGCCTCATGACTGGGTTGGTGAGGTAAATTTTGCCTTATATGCTAGTCGTGAGGCAAAATCACCTCATTACCTAGTCAGGAGGTGATTTTTGCCTCGTGGCTAGAAAAAATAAAATTTGCTATACCAACCTTCAATCCCCCACGAATTTTAAAGAAAATTTTTATATCACACCTTGTCTTTTTAGTGGGATTTATTTTATTTAATTTATTTTAATATATTAAAAATTATACCTAATATGTATTTATGGTAATTATTAACATTTAAATAATATATATAAATATAAAAATATTTTATCCATCAATTGTCTTGTTAATAAATAATATTAAAGAGTTACATTAAAAAATCTTAAGAAAAAAAGTCGTAAAATGAATTCTTTACATCAATAAGCATTTTAAAATAAAGTGATCTTAATATGATAATTTTTGTATTATTATATAGTTTCGTTTGGCCTTTTTTTTCATAAAACCTTTTTATAAAATTGAGCATACCAAAGTATATTTTGCACGTTTTATAAAAATATTGTTATTAAAATCTGTCATTTATAATATTATAAATTAATTGATAAGTAATGTGTAAATTATATATTGATTGTAGTTATTATAAAATTGAGCACACGAACGTAAAAATCTTAATATTAAAATAAGTGATTTATAATATTATAGATTAATTGATATGTAACATGTAAATTACATATTGATAGTAGTTTTTTGTTTTAATTTATTGAAGATAAAAGTAGATAATATTTATTTAGTTTGATTAGAAAAATTTTTTAAATCATATATAAATATTGCTAATAGAAATTGATTGAGATATGATGTGTAAATTAGATATTGATAATAGTTTTTTGTAAAATTGAACATATTAACGTAAATGTTGCACATTTAACAAAAATCTTACAATTTAACTCTGTTATTTATGATATTATAAAATAATTAACATGTGGTATGTAAATTATTTATTAATAGTAGTTTTTAGTTTTTTGTTAAATTAAACACACAAACGTAAATTTTGCACGTTCTTTAAAAATCTTACAATTACAATATGTTATTTGTAATATTATAAATTAATTGATACAAAATGTGTAAATTATATATTGTTAGTAATTTTTTTTCCTCAATTTAACCGCACCAACATAAATTTTGCATGTTTTCTATAAATCATATTATTAAATCCGTCATCTATAATATTATCTCAAAATTAATCAACTTTATATTAACGATATATAAAAGCTAAATGCAAAATAACATGCATGATAAATATTATACAATCCGTCCAAAGCAAAGTGAAATATAGAAAGAGGTAGTGCTTATGATGTTAGTGGTGGTGGAGGTTGAAACAGATTAAGGCAATAATGGGGAAAAAGCTTGAGCAGAAAGAGATAGTACTTGTGATGATGAGACATCTCCTCTCGGATATTATGCCAAGGCTCTAGGGTTTACTGTGGTGGAAGAACTCATTTGTTTTGCTCTCTGTCTATCTCTGAAAGGAAAATAGTAGGACAACTAGTCTTATGTTTGGTTATGGTTTGGACAAAGATGATATGCGATAGGCTACATACGTGAAGCACATCTATGAAGTGGAAGAAGTCTTATATATGAACCTCTCACTTGTAGCACTCAATATATTTGATTTATCACAAATGTAATGATGACTGGAATAGTTTTAGGTGTAGATTGTTGTGTGTCCTCCGAGGTAGATTTATTTAGCATGAAGAGGCGAAACAACGAGTAGTTGAATATCTAATCCTAGATGGCTATCTATTGTTTGTTGATTCTTGACATGTATGCAATGATGACGTAATTCGTCATATCAAATGAAGTGTCAAGTAATGCCATCAGTCTTCTGATCATCCAATCACTTTCTCTAATGATCCACACGATCTTCAACGCAACGAAGAAGTCCAAAGAAAAAAAAAAACAACATAGTCTAAATCAAAAACAACAAAAATATATCAGCCTATACATAATCCTCCACCCAATCCCCCTATACATATCGACGCCTCTCTAGCACCATGATGTTGGCCTCCTTCTGTTTGACCACTACTACGGCTTCATGCTAATAAATCCATCTCAGAAGATACACAACAATTCAAACCCAAAACTAATCCAGTCATTAGTTGAGTCATGATAAATCAAATATATCGAGTGCCATAAGTACAAGGTTTATATATAAGGCTTCTTTCATTTTATAGGTGTGCTTCACCTATGTGGCATGTCACATATCATCTTTGTATAAACCATGAAAAAACACAACACCTGTTGTCCCTCCATTTTCCTTTTGGTGATAGATAGAGACTAATACAAATGAGTTCTTCCAACACGTTAAACCCTAAGGCCCTAGCATATTACCCGAGTGGATACATCTTATCATCATAAGCATTACCTCTCTCTACTCAAGCTTTTCCCCATTATTACCCTAATCTATTTAAACCTCCACCACTACAACCATCACGAGCACTACCTCTTTCTACGTTTGACTTTTCTCTGGATAGATTGATAGTATTTTCTTTTATAAAATCAAACAAGCCAACATAATTGAAATAACATACATGCTAATCGTCATAGAATATATCCGTACAAATCGACAATACATGACACTAATCATGATGATCCACAGGACATACAAAGCAACAAAAAAGTCTAGAGAAAATAGAAACAACATATTCTGAACATCGGAAGCAATGAAAAAATGGACAATAGGAATGCCTACTACCTCTACTATTGGTGTTGGCAAGCACGATTCGATCCTTTAATAGATGTTCTCTAAGACATTGTAGATGAGGAAATCGAAGCTGGTATCAAATGATAAGCAAAAAGCTATGTAAGGGGTATGTGGAGGCTACTAAGAGGAGAATGGATGTGTAGATGGAGTGGTACTCGGAATGCGCACGATCAAAATGCAGGTGCCTATGATGCAAAATGAGCAAAACCTGCCCCTTCCGACCCATGGGATAAAACCCGATGAAGATGTTGCCTCTCTGCTATCTAGGGCTACTAAGTGACTCATGAGATGGATCGTACGATGCATGCATGAACATAAGTGGGTGGCTCGGCATCCCATAAAAACCCTATAAGGATGTAGATGAGGTGCCACTGGTGTGAATGGTGTAAAGTTAAGCTAGCTAGGATCTGAGCCACTACCATGAGTACCCATTTGCAATGTAGCCTGCTGGTATAGAGGGTACTACTTAAAGGAAGACATGAAAGGAGGATGAACATAGTTCATTAGCATATAAATTTGTTGTTGCATCTTGTCCATTTTTTCCTCCTACCTAGTCTATCGTACTCAGAGTGCACCAAATCCTCATCTCATGGCTGCTTATAGTAATCAATCATGTGCTGATCTATCGATATACCGTATCCAAAGCCATGACGGTAGCCGAATATGTGCCTCAAAACCTCCTTCATAAGGTCTTGATCTAGCACAGGTCACATACATGTTGCAATAGCAATATCATCCTCCTCCTTCCTTCTCTGCACCATGTGTGCCTAGTTTAAATAAAGTGAACACAATGTCAATATAATCATATAAAATGATGGATAAGTTGTATTACCATTGAATATGAAAAATGAATACACTTACATAATATTGCGTGGATACCTCTAACTCCCAATGATCAATCAACTATTCTTTCTCTCTCCTCAAATGCGTGTGTCTATAGTTCTCTATTGGCATGAACTCCTATAATATATGATTAGTGAAATCACCAAAAAAAACAAAAAGAACATAAACTCGCACTCCATGTAGTTATAATACTTACATTCATAATTGCATGTTGAAGCATAGGCTTTGTGCCACTTGTATGCACCGATTTTTGCTTTTTCCTATTTTGTGTATTGACCGTGGATCAAAGCTAGACGATTGAAAAAAAGTAAACCAATGGAATAGATCTTTAGATTATATATTTTACCAGATGCAAGATCATACCTTGTAAACTGGATCAGTCTCTACAAAGTGATCGAACGCCCTTTACTCATCCGCTCGATCATCGAAACCCGATAGTAGCCTATTAGCAGCTTCCTTACTTCTACCTTTAGCTATGATGTATACTTTCAACATATAACGGAGCTGACTATATGATTTACTTACCAAATAGTTTAGCTTTACCCACCATTTTTGCACTTTCCGCCAATTCTCTGGTAGTTCGAAATTTCTCTACACATTGAAAATAGGTTGAATGTGTTAGTGAATGGTCGAGGCTATGAAAATTGCCTTCCAAATATGTTTTTAACTGAAAATAAACTTATAACTCTACGGATAATGCCATGACAATAGGCTTCTGGAAACACTGAACACGCCTTCCTTCGGCTCCGGGAGCAAACAACTTGGTCGGCGCTCTTTAGTGGAGTAAAAACTCCAACCTAACCATGTTAGGACATAAGCATATGAGACCTATATCCATCCGGCATGGTGACGATTGGCTTATGGCCTGTCCTCTAATAGTCCTTCTCTGGTACAATCCCTTTGTACATACCCTGCACCTCTCAAGCATCATGATATTGGGCTCCTCATGCTCAGTCGCCACAGTGGCCTCATGATGCTCCATTACTATGCCTGTAGGTCCTTGGGGTCCAGTTGTAAACCACTCAATTTCTAGGGTAAAGTTGAAATAAACCCTAATCCTAGTCAAATCAAATTTCAAAAGTCAACTATAATCAAGGCAACTAGTAGTTTCAACTCCTGTAATCCCGCACTCAAAACCTGAGACAATAGAAATGAGCTAACAGTAAATTATTGTTCAGAATGATATAAAGAAGTCTAAAAAGATTAGATTCGCCCAAAATCATTCGTTTTGAAACCAAATGGGACCAATTCTTGAAAAATGTGCCTTGGCGCTCGAAATAGTAAAAATATTTCGATAATACCATTAGACTCATAATTATATAAGGATTTTAAAAATATCAGTTTCATAACAGATCCTAAAAAATATTAGATATAGCACTTTTACACGTATTTTTTTTACTACCGGTATTTCAATTGTCTAGTCTATTATTCATTTACTATTCATTACTATTCACTTATCTCTACTTTTTTTACTACCTATTCTTACAACCTATATACATATTTTTTAAAATTTTCTTTTCCCATAAAAATTCTACATCACATATTACTAAAATTCTCTTAAACTTTTTTTCTAAAATTAATTTTTAATCACTCTTTCCCTTCATGCCATCAATTTTCTTTTCTTTTTTATTTATTTAATTAACTACAATTTCCCTCTACATTTATCTATAAATACCCCTTCTCCATCCACTTCTTTCACACGTCTTCATTTCACTTAATAAAACTCTACCAAAATTTCTCTACAACTTCTCTCTCCAAAATTTCTCTGACACTCTCTTATTTCCTCCTCCATACAACAACCATCTTCTTACAATAACTAATACACCATTTTCTCTTCCATCTACCATTAATCTTAGGTAAAAAAATTCCTATAATTTTTCATTATGTTCATGTAACTTAACATGATCATGGTATATATTTTTTAAACCCGTGGGAGTTAAGAAAGCGACAATATATTCATATTTTGTTCTTGTTCATCGAAAATTTTATTATTGTATTGTTATTATACTATGATATATTATCCTTGCTTCCAATCTAACTCCTATATATTATTAAATATATATATATATATGTATATGTTCTTAGAACCTATAAGCTTATTAACATAATTTTTATTTACTCATGCTCTTATATTTCTTGCAATTTATTTATTTATTTTATTCAATTTTATTAAGACTAGTCATTCTAATTTTAGACTTGTTATCACCGAGTCAAAACGTTTTATTTTTCTTTCTTTAAGACTTGTCATAATCTAAGTCTGGGGAGCCTTGACATAAATCTAAGATTCCCATATTTTTCCTATTATTTTCTTGTTTTTCTTTTTAGAACTAGTCCATTCTAAGTTTCGGGAAGCCTTGATGCAAGATAAGACTTCCCAATACTTGATTTTACTTATATGCTTATTTAATTCTCTATGACTTTTATTTTTATACATGTTTTTTTTTTTACATAATTATAAGTTCATACATGCATGAACCTAATGTTGTTGTCTTGATAAAATCCAAAGAAACAAAAGGGTTATTTTCTCTTACTTAAAATTAGAACTAAATTCTCTAAAAACATGATTTAACACCTAGGAAATATTTCCATTAAAACTTAGGATCATGATTCAACAATATTCTTTTCAAAAACTTAAATAAATTCATCATAAATCTCTAACTGCTTGTTCACTTCGCTGTAATTGTAATTCCATTACAGCTTATTCCTAACGAATAGCTATTACGGTGTTTAGTTTACTGAATAGCGATTCCATAATGAATCCTATTACACAAAATATCGAATAGTCATTCTTTATTCAAACCTATGAATACCGATTTCATGTCAAACTGTCTTTCTTTTAAAATACCATAATTTAAATAAAAAAATTAATAAAGAAAAATCCTATTACAACTCTATCCCATTCCTCCATAATAAGAATTCCATTACAGCCTTATTCATTCAACAAAGTGAACGAGCCATAAGTGATGTTATTATGCAAAGATTCTTCAAAACTTAATTATGTGTTTCTCTTACTCTCTTTTCAAAATACTAAAATAAATTATTAAATTTTAAGGTTAACAATTCATTGCTATACAAATTTTTCCTAAGAGCTTGTTTATAGGATTCACACCCACATATTGAAAAATATTAAGAATCAAAAAAATTATCTAAGACAAGTTTAAGATTAACTCACTAGTTGAGATCCACTTAGAAAATAAAATATATACAACTAAGGAAAATGATTCGACTAAGATCTTTTCAAACTATTAAAATAGAAATATGATAAATTTTTAATGTTGATAATTCCTTGCTATGTAATAATTTTCTTAAAAACTTATTTATAAGTTTTATATCAACACCTTGAAATATATTAAGAAAAAAGTAAGTTTTTCTAAGTGAAGATTAAATTACTAGTTCAACATATTCACTTAAGAAATTGTAAGATAACTTAAAGAACCAAGTCTTTAAGAAATAAATCTATATTGTAAACTAAAGAATATATAAAAATAATGGTTTTGTAAGAATAAACATTCATTAGCAACAAACCCAAAATTTTGACATTTCTTCCAACAACTTAGAGAAAGATTTTGTGAACTTCATTCTCTAACTTCTAAAAGTAAATTGTTTTATGAAAATCATTATTAAGATAACATCATTAGAATCATGCATATAAGATGAGTATCTATATCTATATTAAAGGATTTTTCAAACTATATAAATATCTATGTGTTGTTATGGGCTTTTTGGATGAAGTAAGATTTTAAAAAGTTACAATTTTAAGGGCTGGGATTTTTCATGCTAAATCTATACCGACCCATTTCAGAACCCCAAATGGCTTTAAATGTCAAAAATAACCATAGAAATAGATAGCTCTTTTCGAGTAGGTAGAAAACGACATCTTATATGTGAAATTTTGAGTTAAAATGAGTAAGTTATAACCATTTTAAGTTGAAATTTCCATTTATCCAATTTTTGACGAAAATAGTAAAATAGAATTAGAAAGTTTGAGTAAACTTTCTTGAAATACTCATTTCGAATATTTCTTTCGTTTAGGTGACGAGGAGTTGGAGGATTCATATCAGGAGGACTTTTGCGAGTAAAAAGATTTTTTTTTTCAAGGATGGCCTAGTGAGTTTATCTCCTACTTTTACGTACTTGTTTGTGCTTGTACTAGAGGCACTAGAAGTAGGAAAAAGACGAAAATGGAATATGCATGATAATATTAGTTGAAGGTATACTAAGTATATCAAGACATAAATTGTTGTTAATTAAATAACGTTTTATTATCATGATAGAGTGTTGTGAATTCTATGATCACCTTTAAATTACCTTAATCATACATTAAGAGTTATATTAATTGATTCATGCCTATCACGACATAAGTCACATTGCATATAGCTATTATGCCTCGATGGGACAAGAGTATAGTAATGAGGTAATCCCACGAACGATAAAACTGCCAAGATAGGTAAATAAGAGCCGAAAAGAACTATTTCAGGATGAGCGAATAGGACCCAGAAAAAAAAACTACAAGGTAGATGATAAAGATGGGTTTTAAAAAGCCGAAAATACCTAACCCCGAATGGAGTGCGTATTCATTCAAACATATGATGTCCGGTAAATCATATGTATTACTTGCTCGCTTGCTCGATGCATTTTATATGTTGTTTAATAACTTCTTTGAGTTTATTGGTATGAATACGCTAATCTGGGAATATTCTCACTAAGCTAGTTGAGGTTACACCTCAATAGATTTTTTTGATACGTATCAATATCTCTTATACCCGAGGCCTTCAGTTATCCAGGTAAGCTTACGCTTTTGGAAAGCTTTTGGGGGAAATCCTTTTGAAGATCTTAAAATAGATTTCCTTTAAAATCTTTGAAGTTATAGTTCTTGTTATATGTAAGATTCAGATTATATTTTAGATATTGTAGAATTATCGGGGAATGCTCCTAAGTTTATGTAAAGACCTTATTATTACTAATCTGTGATTACATTTATTAGTTCTTGTATGTTTTATATTACTTCTTAAACTACATATCTCACTGATGTTTCCTATTGCTGTATTAGATGCCTTACATATAATATCAAGACTTTCACGTGACTAAGATTGTCATTTTTTAAGTCTTAATATTGTATGTGGTGACAGCCACGTTTAGAGTATCCTTTTGGGCGTAACACCACCTGAGAAGGTACATCTTATGGAAGGTCATATGTCACATCTTCCCCTATGCCCAACTCATTCACCCACCCCGGCTAAGGTTGAGCAGCCTGGCTCGACTGGTCGTCGGTTTCTCTGACCTGCTAATTGCTCAACAATGCAATAAACGATTCTCTTGTATAATCAAATAAGAATATTATTGCATCACTCTAATATGGATGTGGAAGAGAAAAGATTAACCATTCAAGATGAAAACCTCACTGATATATTGCTCGGCTGTGCTGGGAGTCCTCCATAAGCTGATCGAAGAAATCCGAGCCACTTATCTTGCAAATTTTTAGTGATTCATTACCTTGAGTTCATTACAAACAAACATATGTGATAAAGAAAAACAAATGAAAACAAGCGTACAATCTGTTCATCCAAATCATCATCCCCTACACCACTACAACCTTCGCATGGGTCAAGTAGGCATCAAGGTTTCCTAGGTCAACAAATATACGATCAATTGGAATCATTCAAGGCCTTTCAATCGTCTGTTGCATTGACTCCTTAGTTGGAGGTGGCTCATCTAATTCACCATCTTCTATGGATTTCGATTAGAAGAGGGCACGAGTTAATATATGACGGTATATAACTTTCTGTACAATCCTCCAGTCGCCAGATCGCTTGCTTAGGTCCTTTAGGTAAAATACCTGTTGCGTTTGGTCTGTAAGAATGTAAGGGTTATGGCATAGTGTGGTTATGGCATGCAAAGCTTGTTGTTGACATCTTGGACATGTAATAACCCGAACAACATTTCTTTAGATGTCCAATGATCAGAAAAATATTACACTATGACATAATCAGGCTTATGATGATATAATACTCTTTGATCTGTTTACGATGGTTTTATTTTTGTGCCAAGGTTTTTGTGGTACAATACTAGTTGTGGTTCCAAAATCAGTTTAATATAGATGGATGAAATTCATCATGATCATATAATCAAAACCCTTAGGTTTTTAATTATGGTCTTTAATCTATCATGAAATGTAAGTTGAACATGTTTATTTCTATAGTTACTTTTGATATACTATAGAGTAAAGCTACATTTTTGCCTTCGCGATTGGAGCTATGTTAATGGATTAGAAGAAACCAATATAAAGCAAAGCTATGTTGACAAAATTAATGAAGTTAATTCAATGGTAAAAAAATTGTCAATGTTTTAAAAAACTTGCGATGTTTGAAAAAAATTTACAAAGAACAATGAACCAGCAAACTTGGCAATATAAATGGGAACAATGAACACATCTTGTGCAGCATAGGAACCTAACAAAATTTGCTTGGAAGGATAGAATTTATCCATTTCCTCAACAAGAAAAACAGAGCTATTCAAACAGATTCTCTAAAAATCTATATTGGTTTTATTCATATGGCTTTCATGGGCTGTTTGTTCATATCAGCACCAGCAAGTTAACATGGTAAATCTTGTCTAGGATATGTTTGTGTAACAAAGAAAATTAAATCAACAAACAGAGCACGCACTAATTCAAGCAAATTCCCTTTTCATGCAAAAAATGCATGGACATTCCGAAGCTAAATCAAACACGGTTGTTGTTGTCCACAATGTGATCGTGATTGTAGCCGCAATCTCCTTTGTAGGGAAACTTAATTCCCCCCTTAATCCTTGTGGCCGCAGTTGTGGCATGGCCGCATTATGTGTGTGTCTACTTTATTCATTAGTGGACAAGAGGTGGTGCATGGTCACATTTTGTGTGTGTTTCTGCATGGCTCGGTTCTTCTAATCCATTAACATAACTTCAATTGTAGGTATCAATCGTGACTTCTAGCCACGATGAGGTTGTTTTTGTTGCATCGATATGTGGTTGTTGTTTTGTTGTTTGGTTGCTTGCTACATGTGTTTGCTATGGTGTGTTGGCTAGTAATGTTGAGGGTAAGCACTCCAATAGTAGCACTTAGGCGCTTGTCTACTACTACAAATTATAGGTGCTTGGGTTTGTGCTATGTTGTTGTCTTTGTTGTTTGCTGGGTGATTGTTGTGTAGAGCTTCTATTGTTGATATGGCTTAGTGCGTTGCTATGTTGCAAGTGGTCGATGGACAGCTAAGCTGTTATATTCTCTTGGCTGCTGCATTGCTATTGTTCTGCCACTATGATGCTTAATGAGTCGTTCGATCTATGCTGTTATGCTTAAATGCTCTGATCCTGTTGTCTACTATAGCTTAAGAGAATTGTATTTTGAATACAGTCAAATCATTAAAAACGTTTAATTTCCTGCTGTTACCATGTTCACAATGAGACCTTTCCTTATTGAAATGCCATCTACTCATATTTTAAAGCAGCATAAATGGCACAAAGATCATCAAACATTTTGTACAACCATTTAAACTTCACTTTTGTATTTTCCTCACTTGCACACATCTAAAAATTTGTATTTTCCATTAAAAACAGCAAATTGTGGTTTCCAATCCCTAAATCTCAAAAAATATGCCTACACATATGAAATTAATTCATAACTTATTCATTTGCTTATTGTCCCTACAATCACAATCAGGTTCATAGAGTTTTACTTGTCCCTATTTTTTAGATGAAAATGTTCAATTGTTAGAACAATACTTCTAAAGCACTTTATGGTTCATTTTAGACTAATTCTTGATAATTTCCTTGATTTATTTCATTGATTTGTAGCAAGATTTCACTCTAAGATTGCGAATACATGAATTAGAATGTGCTAGAAAGATGAGATAAACTTGTAAAAACACACATTTATCAACGCCACAAAAAGAAAACAGCAATTGCATAAATATAGAAAACAACAAAGTAGTCAATGATGCCCACATTGTTGGACCTCTTACAACCAGATCTATCGCTTTTTAGAGGAATGGGGATGTGAGTAGTCTTTGATTGGTGGATGTAGGTTCTAGTTGGGAAAAGCCAATTTGAAAGTAAAGGAGATGAGACTAAATATGTGCATTCAATTAAGGAGGGGTGTGGTTGACAAAAGTAAATGGTAGTGTTTAATAGTAAGAAGGTAGTTGAACATCATTGTAGGGGAAATTGAAATGTCAATGGTCTTGGATTGGTGGATGCAAGTTCTAGTTGGGAAAAGCCAATTTGAAAGTAAAGGAGATGAGACTAAATATGTGCATTCAATTATGGTGGGGGTGTGGTTAACAAAAGTAAATGGTTATGTTTAATAGTAGGAAGGTAGTTGAATCATTGTAGGGGAAATTGAATTTCAAAGATAAGTCAATTACCATGGGTACAATATTTCCATCAATAAAAAAATTTCATGTTAGAGAATAATTAACGTCTGTTAAACAATTACCTAACAGACGAACTAAATTGCCAATATGAATAAAGTCTACGCACTTTTTTACCAAAAAAAAAATAAAGATTGGGCACTAAATTGCAAAAAGTTGATGGCATAGATACTTCTCGTGCCATTATCCCTGATTAATTTAAACTCAAACGTACAAAGTAATCCTCCATAATTTTATATCATTATTGATAATGATTGATAATAACCTTGGAATAGAAAATCATCAAAATAGTTGGATGCCATTTACAACTCATTAGAGGTCAAAAGGTGTGAAACCCTATAATTTTATAATGACTAGAATATAAAATTAGACAATTAAAGTTTAGTTTGATAGGTTATTAGACCCTAAAATACTAAAACCCTACGATTTAACCCTTTCAACTCTAAAATTATAATGAACCATATTGTAATTACAAAAAAAAAAAAAAAATAAATAGGACTTCTAAATTTGAAACTTTAAGTATACAATAATCTTCAAGATATTTAATATAATAAGTATGTAAACTTTCACCTAAAGATACTATAAAATATGTCTCTATAAGAAGCACCACTACTCATAAATGGAAATTGTCCACTTTCCCACCATCTATATAGATTGACTTGGCCATAAAGTCAACATCAGCCTCTTAAGTTAGAGGGATCACATTGAAATCCTCGTCTCTGGACCACTCTAATAGAGGATGGGAAGGGGAAAAAAATCAAAAAAAGAGGCCATGATCATTTGCATACGTGAGCAATACTAACATGACTTATACATGGCGCGGAACGGGTGGAGTAGGAGAGAGGTGATTGAAACAGGACTAGAAAGGTTTTCCTTATCGTAATGAATGTCTTCTATTCTTAATTTTAAGTAGAGGCTTGTATTCACTTGAATTTGATGACAGTAAAGAAAAAAGAGCGTATTTTAAAGACAAACGTATCATATCAAGCTTCTTGAAGACACTTCTCTCATACCATCTCATACCAAAGAGATACTTTTCTGGTCTATACCATCATTTGAAAAAAATTATTAAAATATTAATTATACAAATAAATTTATCAAAATTCCTTTCACAGAATCTCACTGGTAGAGATAAGGAAATATAGTGACGCAGGTAATAAAGATGAATTGTTCTTTATCACCACCCTTGTAAAAAAATGGTTAAATTTTCAGTTGCTTCCTCCACTAGATAGAGACCCCATCAATTTTTAAATCAGCAACACTCTTCTATTAAATACTTGTACCACATGGAATTGAGTTCGCTGATTAAATTAGCAGATGAAAACTTGCAATGCATGAATCAATCACAAGCACAGAACCTGTAACCCAAACATATAAGGTAGCTACTCTTCCTACGATTTTCACTAAATTGGTGATCTCAGACGTTGAACCGGTAAATATGAGCAGAACTTTCCTCTAAGAGTAAAAATGATTTATTAGAGGAACTGTTGAAAAAACTTTCAAAAAGGCCTTTCCTTATCTGACAGCTACTTTAGTGATGACAAGGAAATCCATTACTTTTTTTTTTTTTTTGGTCAATTAAAATCTATTACTTTGCCCTGCTCAGTATTTCAACAAATATGAGCAAACCATCAAAATAAGAAATTATACTCCTCTATACCATATGTTGCATGACCGTGGGTACAGAAAAGACGAATGATGCAGATTGTATGTGGGTTTTGTCAATATGGTGATTACAAGATGGAACAGAAATTTAGTGTACGAAATACTAACATTAGATGAATATGCTGATCAATGGGATAGCAGTGTCATTAAATGCTGTATGAGAGAGTGAAAAAAATTTCAAGCTTTGGCAGACGCCCTACTAGTGTCTCCATACTTGCTAAAGCAACCTTTGTGTTGCTAAGATTGAGATATCTTAAGTTTACTCCTATATGTGCAATCAAATGAACTGAATTATCATCAATTCCACCAGAGCTGAGATCCAAATGTTCTATTGCATTCATACTGGATAAAAAGTAAAATCCGTGAAGATGAGTGCCCACAACATTAAGAAATGAAAGGCAGTTAGTCTCAATATGTTTAAATACTTCAGCTTCATCCACCAATGTTGCTCCAGCAATAACCAGCTTATGCAATGGATCTTTACTACCATTATCTACAAGTAAGGAAGCAATTGTACATTTATTCATATTTAGGCATTTGAGTGATGACAAATTTGGTAGCATTGTAACCTTGGTCCATGCTAAATTCAGAAAACTCAGTTTGGGCAATGTCTTGAGAGTAATGGCCCCCTCATCAGATATCTTACTTCCCCAGAGGTCAAGATATTGAAGTTTCTTCAGCACCTAAAATAAAGAGGAAATGAATTCTTGCATATTAGCATAGGTTTGTCATTTCACGAAAGAAATACAGATCCAGTCACAAGAGATGAGCAAAGACTTCTTAATCAAATGCTAGATGAGGTGTAGATATCATCAAAGAAAGTGTGATGCCAAGCACACAATATCACCTGTATCAAAAAAAGTTGCATGATAACGAAACAACAAGAAGTTTACATTTGTTATTAAAATGCCGTATAAAGTCGTGAAGTACTTATAAGTTGGTTGATATACCAATATTCCCATCTAATATCTTAATTGTTAGCCTCCTTAAAAGAAAACTCGGATTGCAAGAAGATGGAGAAAACGGTTAGATCATTGTATATGGATGATGATGGGCATTTGCTCTCTATGCAACAACCAGATGTAACATTATTAAACTTCATAATCAAATCACCAGAATTAGAGAAGACTTGGTAGATAATGATTTTAGCTAGGATGACAGTGAAACATCACTAATGTGAAGCCACTATATATAAGACATAGAAGCAAGATTAACAAGTACGATAAAAAAAAGTTCTGCAAGTACGAATAATAATATAGCTCCATGTATGAAATTACCTGAAAAGACTGCATAGATGAGTCAGTCACTAGTAAGCCACCTAAATGGCTAAATCCAAGAGAGAGAGGATTGAAAGTGAAACAAGAAGAGAAATTCCATATGACGTGAGGCCTGTTTCTGCAATTCTCAACTTTTCTAAAGTAGATATTGACAGCAGATGCTTGACACCAGAATCATTTCACTTCATGCAGCTGGACAAGTCCAACTCCTTTAAATTACTCATCCCTGGAAACAAACATTATCCACTGAATGAATAAGGGCACGTGCTACCCTTCCGGGTAAATTGAAATTTTTGAAGTCTACCCCACAGATTATAAAGATACCAATAAAAAGAATTCATAAAGAAAAATGAAACAGAAAAAAGGAAAATCAAGACAGAAGTTAAAGAGAGAGAGAGTTACTAAAACTACAGTGCAAAAATTCAAGCGTTGTACAACACCATAGCTTATTTTATTAATTGGAATTAAGCTACATATCTTACACACATGGAAGGAAAAGAGGCGGAAAAGGTGGGGGAGGAACTATTTAAAGGTTCTGCAATCTCATTACCTGTAATTGCCCAAATTGCAGAACTGGTGACTTTGTGACCACTAGCCACATTTAGACTGTGTAAGTATTGGAATCCACCTAAATAAGCCATCCATTCAGCATCGACAGAGGCCTCACCACTTAGGTCAACGTCTTCAGCAGAATTATTGAATATCCTACATGAGAATGATCAATTTTCTATAACAAGTTGGAGGGACATAAAGTCCTCAGATTTAAGAGGCAAGTAACACTGCAGAAGCAGTTTCAGCACAAAATTTCATCTCGATACCAAAGCTTTTGACTCTTAACTACATGTTTACATTCAATAAATCAAGGGCGCTTATTTGGTAATTCCAAGTACAGAGAACTAGAGAGAACCTACTAGCATCGTTCCACATCCAACAAATTACATTTCTTAATTCAATCACAAGACAGCAAAGTCCACATATTCATGCTTCAAGGACATCTAAATTAAACCTCAAGAGTTGACTTTCACCATAATTAAACATAAACACATCACCGAATCAGATAAATGCCACAACCGGTCCCTGAACTCTACCCAATTCTGAATTAACTAACTATAGCTTTAAAAAGACCAATGTACGACCTACAAAGTTCAGGGCAAAGTTCAGTGCCCACACAAATCACTAACTCGAAACGTTCATTCAACAAAATTTTCCTCCATGGGAAACCCTAAGTACTAATGCATAACTTCAAATTAGCTCTAAATCTCAGAAAATCTGATACGATCCATCCACGAAAACACTTGATCAAGTCTCGCACTAGCTCTTTTGTTGACTGGATGCTTGCTACAACACCAAAAATCAATAGCGTAGGGCGAAATTAGAACTTACTCGAGCAAGGAAGGGAAGAGAAGGCGGCGTTGTAGGAGGCGTCAAATGAGAGCTTCGGCGAGAGGAAAAGGCAAGCGATCGAGAGTTCTTCTCTGCCGACGCCATTTCTCGATGCTGTCTCTGCTGCTGCAAGCTGTTTCTATGCATAATCGGATCAATTGGCTCTCTGTTTCCATTTTAGGGTTTGAGTTGAGAGCTCAGAATTCAGTGGTCGAAGAAAAAATAGGAGAAGTTTTTTTGTTTTTTATTTTTTATTTTTTTGGGGTAATTAATAGGGGGAGTTCTCATGTCGGATAGTTTTGTTATGCCAGATAGACAAGATTAATGTTATGTTTGGTATATGTGAATCATCTAAAATGGAATTGATTGGAATTGAAAGAATGAAATGGAATGGAATGGAATTAACATGAGAATGACAAATTCATTCTTTTGTTTGGATACGAACACAAAATGAAATGAATATAAATTAGTTTACATTATAATTTATTAAAAATACCTGCTACAAAAAATAAAATAATAAATTTATATGAGATAAAAATGTAATTTAAGTACAAATGCTTAATGGAAGGGGAATGGAATCACGATTTCGCCTTTTCAAAAGGGAAATGGAAAAGGCGAAATCGAATTCTACCTTAAAACTGAAATCGTCGATTCCAAGGAATTACGATTTCACCGTCTCATGATGCTTTCAAACTAGGAAGGGAATGGAAGCTGAAATCGTTATTCCATTTTGATCAATTCCCCGATACAATACCACTTAATATAATATAACTTTATCGGCTATTAATAGTTAGTAATAATGTGGTTTTTTTATTTTATCATGAAAAGGGCATTTTTAAATATATATATATATATATATATATAAGGATAACCAATAATGTTATAGGTTTGGGAAAAAAAACCAATAATGTTATGGCCTATTAACATTATTGTCGTTTTCTAAGTAAAATGTAAGAGGTTTACTCTACTACTATGTTTGTAGGAGTAAAATCCATGATTTTCTTTTGAAGCAACCTAAAGCATCCTATAAGTTTACATTCAACATGAATCTTAACTTTTAAAAAAAAATTATTTTTCCCCCGAAAGCTTTCATTATTTATAATTTTTTCAATAGCAATACTTTAACTTTTATTATTTATATCTTTAATAATATAAAATATAAGGATATGAAAATATGATGTGGAAGAGGTATAATTATATTAAAAAAAAACTTTTAAATTATGTGTTATAAATAATTAATTAATTATTATAATAAATCACAAATATTATACTTATGTAATATAATATTAAAAGTTAGATGTGATTTTTCATAAAATGTAGCAATACAAAAAGATAATGTCAAAAAGGTACTAATATGAAACAAGTAAAATTCCATAAAAGTATAATAATGCAAAGATATAATATGAATATATGAGAAAAATTCTATGGTCCCATTGTGCTTTTTTAATGGGACCTTACGCATTGATTATATAATACCTAAATGGCATACTAAAATAGTTATTATATCATTTATTATATTTACTTTAATGGTCAAATGAGTTACTAAACAGTAATATTGAAGCTTGGTAGCATCTTTTCTAGTCTCTTGAGTGGTAAGTATAAGATTTGAATCCACACTCCCTTTGTAATTGCTAAAAAAAAAAAAAGGAAAAGGAAGAGGCATAATAGGATAAAGGTACCAATTAATATTTCATTAATTATGAAAACATAAAATAGTAATATATAAAGATATACCAAAAAGTAATAATGAAAACTAGAAAAAATATATATATATTATAAATACATATTCAAAAGGTGCCAATATGAAAAAGTAGAAAATTATAAAAGTGTAACAACACAAAGATGTAATATTAGAAAGGTATAATATAGGAAGGTAACGTCGAACAAATATGAAAGGAAGAGGATAGCAATATAAAAAGGTAATATTTAATGAATCATTATAATATAAAAAAGTAATATTGAAAAGTATAATGACAAAAGGAAATAACAAAAAGGTACAAGATGGAATGAACTTTTGAAATTATATATTAATAATTTTAATCTGGCAATGTGTTCATTTTTAGAGAATATATAAATACATAATGTACATATATTTTATACAGCTATTTAAATATCGTTAGCTTTTCATGAAATAAATATGAAAAGTTAAAATAAGGAGATATAATAGAAAAAGACTCCTAAAATTATATATTATATTATTATAGGTAACAAATTATTATATTCAATAGTATTTATTATGGTTATATGCCTCATCAATTTTGGTTCATTTTATAAGTTAAGGTATAAAAGGGTTTAAATAATATAACTTCTGGGAGTGTTTGATTCCCATTATCAAGGCTAGGCAAAATCCATAATTCTTAATTTGGTTATTTTTTTCAGGCTTGAGCCCGATTATGCCCCTATTCAAACTAGCAGTTTTTTTCCCAATCTGCTTCAGCACTTGAACCTTGAATCTTGAACCTTAACCCTAACTCAGTTCTCTTTTTTGCTTCAACACCTAAACTTGAACCCTAACCCTAACTTAGTGAGTAATTTTACTTGAACCTATTTTCGTAGGTCTCTCTCTCTCTCTCTCTCTCTCTCTCTCTCTCTCTCCCATTGGAATGGATCAAAGTCAAATTTAGTTTCGTTCGGCTTTGCAAGCAAATCTCATCTAAAAGTGCAAGAAGTAAGTTCTAGTCCGTTATATTATAGAAATATGGTTGATTTTCATATATCTCTTGTATCCCCATGACTGGTCAAATTAAGGATTCTTTTTTTCTTTTTTGAGAAACAAAAATACATTAGTTAATTAATGAAACTGGTCATCAATCAAAGAAAATATACTTGGCTTAAAGAAGGCTTCTATTAGAATTTTAAATAGCATCTATTTGCAATATATTTTATCCGTTGAAGAGCACCAGAAATTCATTATTCTTTTGGGGTTTTTTTGATTTTCTTTGTTGTGCAGTTTTGACCAATTCAACAGAGTTATTAGTGTCAAGATATCTCAAAAATTGACATGAGATGCTTTGTCTTGTTGATTTATAGCTTTGGTTTTCTTTCTTTCTCCCTTTTTTCTTTTTTTATGTGTGCAGAGGCCTGAGATTTCAATGTAGATGTAATGGTGAAATAGGATCCATATATCCATTTATATTTAGTGAAAAGATGGTGCGATAGGTATGTGACTTGTCTACTTCTGCTAGGATACTCTCGGGGCATGACACTTGTCTTTATCTTTAATTTATAAAAGAATATTTTTTTTCCTTTGGGTTGTAAAATGAAATCATTCATAATACCATTTTCTCTTCTTTTTATAATATTGGTATTTTCTATTCATGAAATATTCTTAACTAATTCTGGACTCATCTTGCCTTCTCCTCCACGAGCATCTTAGTTCTACAATTTAACTTAGCTTTACAGTTGTGAGGGCTCCCTATAGTTCCGATTAAGAGATATCAATTACATGTTAGGATGTTGGCTTCTCCACTTAAAAATCTCTGTTTATTTTCATAAATAAATTTACTAAGGGCAATTTATAATGTTCCTTATTTTCTTTCTAATTAATTTACCAATTTATCTAACTACCAGCATCTTACATATGACAAATAAACTCTCTTTAAATCATATAGCATTTGTACAACCTTTTAAAAATGAACCTTGACACCAGATTATGGACATATATTATATTCTTTCCTTCTATATTAGTTTTAGTATTAATACCCGTTTTTACCTTTACTTTATAAAAAGAATATATTTCTTTGTTTGAGTTGCTTAATGAAACCATGTTTAATACCTTACCTAATAATGAGAAAGTGTGTTAGCAAAAAAAAAAAAAATGAGAAAGTGTAAGAAATGTTTTCATCACGCTTTGTCATTGTATAATTTTTTGAATTTTCTATACAAATGTATCGTTGAAATAATTTTAGCTCCTCTAGCTTCAATGGTTTCACCAGAGTCGGCTTTCAATTCAGGCATATGGATCATCAATCTGCATTGCCATAGGCTAAAAGCAGAAATCGTTGAAGCAAATGTGCGTTTAAAAGATTGATCTAATGCCAATGATAAGAAGCAGACGAACCTACACTTTTGGTGGCTTGAGGAAAGCAACTCGATATCAGGAGGGTTATGATCACCACTGGATTAGCAACTACAGGCATAGCGAAATAGTGTGATGAGGCTAGAGGACTCTATGATGAGATGGCCAAATATCAGGTGAAGATTGTATGGTTCATGACTTTTTATTTTTTATATTTTTCTCCCCAATCTCCTTGTTAAAAATAAAAATTCTTATTGATAGAATTCAATATTTCCACTATTCCCAATGCATTTATTTATTTTGATTTATTTAATAATTTACAAGTATTCTAAATAAATTAATTAATTAAATTTAACATTAAATATAATTTTATTACTATTATTTAATAATTTCATAGATTTATTTGCTAAAAAAATTTCAAGTTAATATGTTAATACAATTGAAATCATTTCAAAAAAGCAAAATATACTAAAGATATTATATTATTAAAAAATATAAATAGATTTAATTAAAATAACAAAACAAAAAAATACATTACTTAAATACAATTTAAAATAAAAAAAATAAATCACCATTTTTTTTATATTATTATTTAAAAAAAGTCTATGTGTTGGTTCTTGTGCTTTACGTGCTATGTCCTGTCGGCCCACTTATATTGTGCACTTACATGCCATGTGCCTTGTGTCAGCCTACATGCTTGTGTTTTTGTCTTTTTCTTTCACATGTCTTATATGCCATGGCAAGTCCGCATACCATGACCCATCTATCATGCCTGGGTTTTATCAACTTTTCTTTTTCAAACAAGCAGCTACGCATGTTGTTGTTGTTGTTAGTGCCATGAAGTGTGATTTCAATCTTGTTATACTATTAATTGTATGTCACACCCCGCCCCCGCAGGCGACAGTGATGCGATGCCAGGGCAGACAACTGCCACAGGCCCCCTAGTGATAATGGGCGACACCACCATTGCATCATGGTGATCCCAACCAACGCATCCCCCGAAGGATATCACGAGCACTATAGGTATTGTTACCCTCAAGATGGATTGAACCCAGTCTGCAGACTCTACGGATCAAACCCATGACCTGAGGCTTTTGCCTGCCCCAAAGGCAGCACCTCTCACCATTTATGTCACACCCCGCCCTGGGGCGGCCATTATCACTAGGGGGCCTGTGGCAGTTGTCTGCCCTGGCATCGCATCGCCGTCGCCTGCGGGAGCGAGGTGTGACATACAAAGGCGTAGCATAACTTTCCTTTCATAAAGCTAATAAAGATGTAACTTCTATAGTATCTCTAATTTTAATTTAGTAAATGATAAAGGGGTAATGTCATTAATGGTACTTGAACTTTTACAAAAAGTGTAGACACCTAAATTTTGAAATTGATCAATTTAGTACATAAAAGAACTTGACAAACATACATTTGACATGCACGAAAAGTTCTTTTAAATATTAAATGTATGGATTTCAAAATTAAGATACTAAATTGACCAATTTTAAAGTTTATATATTTAATTATATATCTCATCAAAATTCAAGTACCATTAATGATATTAACCCGATGATAAATAACACTACAAAAACTCGAAAAGGTCAATATTCTATCTAATTTATATATTTTTAATTAATTAGTCTTATCATTAACATGTGTTTTAGAACATCTATTAACATTTTTCTTACAAAAGGAAAGTTATTTGTGTAAAAAAAATAAATTTAAACTCAAAATTAAACAATGTGTCTATTATATGGAAAAATAATGATAAAAAATATATGTTCATTAAATCCATAACTCACCCTATGCTTATTATTAGTTTTTCTTTTTCAAGCAATCAACTGCATAATAATAATATAAATGTGATTTCTATTTTATACTATTAGTTGTTGCTATAGCGTAACTTTCCTTTCATAAAGCTGATAAGAAGTTACTTATAGGGAATATTTAACTTTAATTTACTATCCAGTTATTGAAATAATAAAGAACATTACAAAAACTCATTGATTGCCAAAAAGATTCAATATTCTAATCTAATATAATTATATATATATATATATTAGTCTCATTATCGACATAACTCTTTCTTTTCTTTTTCCCAATTGCTTAATGTAATCATTTTATTGTTTTCACATATATTGCTTTATCGAACTTTTTTTTTTTTTAATTCTTCTTATTGCGTATATTGTATATAGTGCTGATAAGATCATGATGCAAACATAAGTAAAAAAGTTAAATTGAAAACAAAAATAATTTCTATGCTATATTCGACTTACTACTACTTATTTGTAGTATATAATTTTGAAGGACACAATACTAAAAATAAAAATGGATTAGTACAGATAACAGTAGAATCACATGCACCTTCACACCATAATAACATATCGTATATATAGCGAAACGATTAATGCATCATATATCATGATTATGTATTATATTGATTCAAATATTTAATAAATATAATAAAAGATTTATATATCTATAAACAAAATAAATAAATGAGAGAAACAAGTATTTTAATTAAGTAGGACTGTAATAATTGAAATTCATTGCAATTTATTTATAGTGACTGTACAAATATGGTTGCTCATTATAAGATAATATTTTACATTTAATGTAAAAAATAAAAAGTTAAAAACAACAATAGTAATAATGAAATTAAGTGGCAAGACGTACTACACATTCTTTCTCTATCTAAGCACAACTCTCTGTATCTGATTTTGTGTCCGAACTTCCACCGCTATTAAGAGCACATAGAGATGCCAACGTCATTAAAGCAGCAACGTGGGTAATAAATTCTCCGCCTCGCCTAAGATACTGTGCATGTTCTTCCCATCTTGTGTGGGCCCCTGCAGCATATAAAAGCAAATGTACCCAAACTTACATATCATCTCCCATTTCTTCTCCAGCTGCTCTTCGGTGGTGGTGACGTTGTCCTCTAAACCCATTGCTAGTTTGACTCCATTGATAGCCACGTTTTCGGGGGCAAAACCCAATTGTCCAAAGTTAGACTTCCTTGCCTCTTGAAGAAATGTCTCACAAATGTTCTTGAAATCAGATATATTTTCAACCCCCCTCAAAAGTTCAATCCGATATATGCACAGGCTACTAGAGCAGCTCTCGTTCCAGTAATCATAACTTCTTGCAGGTAGCAATTTTTGACCAAAGAATGCTAGATACATCAAATAGTCAGAAATGTATCTACTAACATTGCGATAGGAATGGACTTTTGATCTATTAGCAGCATTACCACCAAGGCCTCCCTTTCCTTCATCGGAGTAATAACAAACAGTAGTAGCAATGTGCCACACCCATAGGTTTTTATCAAACCCAGTTGTGCTCATTGTCCAGCTAATACGCTCAGAACAACCATCTCTTAAAAGCATATTATCTACACTTTTATATAAAAACTTAGAAAATTCATTCGTGCCTACAGCTCTAATAGGAACAATAAAATTTTTACGATCGAAGGCCTGGAACAATTCTGGATTTCCGTAGTCTTGTAGCCCATCACGGATTACTTTGAGAATCACCTCTTTCATCTTGTCGAAATCATCATCTCCTAGAACAACTTCTGCTCCCTTTCCCAAATAGCCTATGAATTGTGGCTACTAGAAAAAATGTCGACAATAGCAAGAACAAAATTTTGGATCTTTCTCATTTTGACATTGTTGAACAAGACAACGAATCTAAAGGCGTTACACTGCTTCATTCTTCTTGACCATCTCTTCTTAACCAACAAAGCTCTAATACATGCAATAATTTTTTTGAAACAGAAATCTATTGACCAATCTGACAAAACAACCCAAATAACTGCATATAGTTCTAAAATAACTACACCAATCATAAAAAAAAATGTAACCAAGACATCCGGTAATGCGTGATTAAACCACATGCGTTTGTGTATGTATACTGTAACGAAGGAAGTCAGTGTTGCCATTGATGAAACTATGTATACACATCACAAACAGATCGCCCATTCCCATCGAGAACAAATTAATAACGCCTTTGTATATAGCAAATCATACATGAGCCCCAGATTATCCTCCACTAACTAAAGGCATCCAGGGATGTTTTTTTTTCAAAATGGCATTTCGTAGGTCAGTGAACACTATAACGCGTGGTATTGCACCATCTGCAAAGCTACATATTAGTATGTAACGAAACGGATAAACTAGACTAGATCCAATACCTTCAAAAAGACGACATTTAAGTATTCGTTCCCTTGATGCAGCCCTGAGAGTCAATATCCTCTCACAATATTTAATAACTCCCGATACAAATATGGGAATTACTAAATATGTAAGAGGATTGTGGTTATTCCAAGATTTAATAATTGCATAGAGTGCTACCCCAACTTGAATAACTAGATTGAACCAATGTCTCAACCAAAGGTTATTGTCTTCTAAAGAATAGGCAGTGATGGTATCCGGTCCTCTAAGATGCAAAATAAAAAATGGTACCCATAATAAATGTAGTTGATGGATTTGCAAGGGCTCCTCTTCACATGATCCTCCTCTACTTTGGGCAAGAACACCAAGCGAAAAAATCGCAACTGCATCAGCAGAGATATATGCACACCATATTGGAATCTTCAGCCAAATTGCATCACAAGTCTTCCTCCAAGACCCAAAGAAAACAAGAATGATTTGTATTGTCATACTAAGTACAACACCTATCCGAACCTCCCATGTATAAAAAAACTCGATTAATTTTTGGAGAAGCATTTTTTTTTTCTCTCTACACTCAAATTGCACACACACACACACACACAAAGGGATACCTAGTATTGTTTTATTGTTTTGTGGTTGTGGAAGAGATGTGGCATTGCGTTGGGGTTTTTATACAATAATGAGCATGTCTATAGAGAATATAATATTTTCTTTTCCTTCACATTTAGTTTTAGTATTGGTAATATTCTTTTACCTTTAATATATAAAAGTATATATCTCCTTTGAGATGTTGTACAACTTAACCTTCTCCAATACCTCACCCTTTTAACGGCCGAACGTAAAGAATTTTTCTTTTCATCATCTTATATCATCATATTGCTATTTGAATGCTTTTTTTTTCTTTTTCACTATGTAGCACTCTAGGTTTGTATGTTATGTAATTTCATGCGTTATGTGAAGTGTTAAGTTCTGATTTATTTAGTATCAAATGTTACCATATCATAGCTATACTTTCAATAAAGTTAATGAGATACAACCAACTAGAAGGTATCTCCAGCTTTAGTATCTTTTCATTTAAATTTGAGAACAAAGGATTGCAAAAACTTATGTACTAAAAAAGAGTCAATAATAGACTCTGATATGTAACTTTTTTTTTTATATTAATTAGCTTTGCCATCTACATAATCCGAATATACCTTTTTTTTTTTTTTGAAAAGCAAATAAGCTCCATCATACTATTTATTTCTTTTTATCTCTTCTTATTTTTTAGAATAATGCTATACAAATCCTTCCAATAATAACCAAAATCAATTCTTACGATGTTATAAATAGATCTGTTATAAATTATGTATAGCAATAAAATATAGAGTAAATTATAAATACATCTCAAAACTATTAGTGAATTGCATATAGACTTTCATAATTTTATAATTTTTTATAGTGTACACATATCCATTAAATCATGATTGAAAATGTTGGTGCATATTTTAAAAACTATTGAGAAAGTAAAGTCATGTTTGAGGACATGACCAGATCTATCCATATTTGACAAGTAATTTTGACAGAGTATTTGATATCTAACCCCTTTAACTAATATGTGCATAATTTTGAGGGAACTACTTTTCTTTAGTACCACATTTATTTTTCCATTGCCTAGTCCTTTAGTCAATCTTATGGGAGCATGCTACTCACTTTATTCTAACAAATTGTTGAGCCTGAGAGTACTATTATACATTATAAATTCTAGATTATTTTCCAAAGAATCTTAGAATATTCTTCTTTTATTGCTGAGCCTAAGAGTATAGTTATAACCTAATCTAGGGTTCACAACCATTACGCATCTCCATTTATTTTGGTCCATAGTGATATAAATCTCAATCGGCACCTATAATCATGAACCATATATATTACTTCTCACCGAACATAAATGGAGTTATCCCAATACCATTTACCCTATCAGTTACCTGCTGAGCGTCTAACGATAACCTAAGCGCCTAACTACCGTATTGGCATTGCCTAGCAAGGTTATCGCTCTTCAAACCAGATTAAATGAATGATGTACACTAAAATAATTAATTAGCAATCTTTAAGTTTTAGTTTATTTTAGGATGCCTACATGCGTAAGTCACTACTTACCTAAAATCGAATCGATAGACTATAAAGGATCACGTGAAATAGGTCAATGGAATATCTATTCAATGAAGATTAATTTGTATAAGAATGGGGTATACAAACTAATGATTTATACCATATTGATTAATCAATTAATGTAAGATCTTATATAACATAACACCTTTGAGTTATGATTAAATTGAATCCACTTAGGGTAACTAAGCTTAGGTGATTTGGACTAAGTCCATTGAATTTAGAAATTGAATTTATTATTTAGATGTATTTGGCCTTTAGGGATGATAGGTTTGGCCCAATAAGAAATTATCTAAGTGTTTCGCTTTTTGTGACATTGGGCATTAGGGTTTAGGAATTGAGTCCATTAAGGAATATAGACATTATATTAAATGGAATTGGGCTTTATTTTGAAATTAAATCTAATTAGAGTAATATTAGTTGTTAGATCTAAGAATTGATTTCGAGCCCAATGGAACTTGATTTAGGCATCAATTAATCTGTTGGGCCTCCTAACTTCCTATTTAGGTCTACTAAGGATATTTTAGTGTTTTTGGGCTCGTGGAAATAATTTAAGCCCAAATAGGTATTTCAATATTTGGAATTGATAATAGATTTAAATATTTTAGCAATATGCCCAATCAGATCTAGGAGTTGTAGACAAGCAACAAAAGGGAGTTCCTGCTGCAAGTTTCTTTACTTGTTAACTGTGTTGTATGTCCAGTGAGATGATTTTTAGGGAACCAACTTTGAAAATAATCCAGAGGCAAAAGCTTAAATGCTAATGAACATGGTAATCTAATGTTTGTCCGTCTTGATAATCGCCTTTCAGAGTAAAAACTTGAGTTACATGCTGACATAATGTGCACTTGGCAGTTATATGCTCATGTATGCTCTATGAAAAATAATCCGTATTTGTTTAATTATTTGTTTCATAAGCTATTACTAAAAAGTTCTCCCTTCACATGATTTCTTCTTGAGAACACTATTAAATGACACCTGCTGCCACATTATCCCTTCTAGTTACAACATGTTTGAAATTTCTATTTAAATGAGGATAACGTTACTTATGATCAATACTCTTCATTCTAACATATAAGGTTTATTTAGGAAAAATTTGATGAACTAGCTAGACCTATAACCTTTATGAATCTTTTTTTATGCATGCATATCATGGTTGTCAAACTCGAGTTTCTACTTAGAATCGTTAAAGGGTCCGTAGAATCTGAACGTAAAATCGAAATGTAGAATCGTAAGATTCTATAACTAATGTAAATTTACTTACAAAAACTATTGATGTACCTACTAAACTAATAAAATTTTAAATAAATTATGAAAATAAAGAATTTAGTATTAAATTAGTTATGTACAACCAAAATTTAAGTTTTACCAATCATAATTCATATATGTCATTAATATATTTAGTGCAATTTTATAATTAAAATAATTATTTTTATTTAATGATGATTCATAATCTATAATTATTAAGATGTATTGCAAATCATTCAAACCATCATGTGTGAGTAGCTAGTTTTGTGCAGTAATGAATATTTTCATGTTTACTATATATTTGCACAAAAAATCATTACATAAAAAATCATTATATTTATGGAAAATAAATTTATAGATAGAAAATTATCAAAAAAGGAAAAAATATAGCATTATATATATTAGTTTAATTTTCATTCAAAATGTTCAAAATATATCATAGTATATAACCTAAAAGAAAATAACTTTCTGAAAAATACAAAAAAAGGAAATAAAAGGAAAAAAATATTAAAAAAACTAAAATTAAGTTAGATTAAGATAAATATCAAGAACCAACCCTAAAAGCCTAAATTTAAATATATTAAATTGATTGCATTTTTAAAGTTCAATAGAAGAAAAAAAGTGTAAAATTACAACTTTACAATTTTACTACGATTCTACTACCGATTCTACCACCGAGTTTACCAATTCTACTCACGATTCTACAATTCTACTTACAATTTTACTCAAAAAAAGATTTTGTATGCGAGTTGAATCGAAATATCATCATCAACTCGTAAACTCGTAGAAACGTACAAGTAGCCTCGCGAGTTTGACAACCATGATACATATTTGAAGTTCCCTTATTCATTGCAACCCATACAGATTTAGTGATGGTTATGTCTCAGTAGAGTATAGAAATAGCATAGAATTATCTTTAACTTTAGTAGCCCCATTGTTTTCAGATCCTTAACAGGGACATTGCGTCACCTGCAAAGCTTGCAGAAGCTTATATGGGCCATAGGCCTTCAAAAGTAGGTCCAGCTGCACTGGGGATGCGAAGTGAAGCATTAACAGGAGATTCAACCCCATTAGGCATTTTGCTATGCCCGTCAAAATCACCTATGCTATTGCTTGTGCCAAAGTCCATTACATATAAAGGGATTAACAATAATGTTTATAAAATGCAAAGGTCTCGTGGTAGCTTTGTAAAATATAGCATGGCTAGAAGTCCTTATTCATGAATTTACCAAAGTGTTACTTTCAAAGTCATTATTCTAGAAACCATCATCATTACTCTACTTTGGTGATTATATTACTAATATCAAATCCTTTCTTGTAGAGTGCTAGCCTAAGTATAGGGAGCCATGGTTGTTAGTCATTGGCTACTCAGGCATTGGATCAAGGTGGACCATCTGGTTCAAAGCTATTCTAGATTGGTTTGTTTAACTCAATCTTTGTTAGTTTGAAGCTCAACATATGAACTTATTTGCTTTTTCCATTTCTTCATCTATGGTTTGAAAAAGAGCAATGCAGTTTTGAGAATGGCATTGGTTCTCTTAGTTTTAGAACTCGCCAAAAGCCTAATCTGTCATCTCAAAGGAGTTAAAGTTTAGCTACTTCAAATGAACAACAACCATCACGCATGCTATCGCTATTGCAAAAGTATAATACGTATAAAGGGTTTCACAATAATGTTTGCATAACCTCAAGGTTCTATGGCAGATCTACAATATATAGAATGGCTAAAACTTCTCATTCAAGAATTCACCAATGTGCTACTTTCAAAGTCAGTATTTTAGAAACATCATCGTTATTTTGATTTAGTGATTTTGTTGTTAATATAAATGTCCTTTCTTGCAGAGTAACCCAAGTATGGGGAGCTATGGTGGTTCATCATTGGCTACTCTAGCATTGGATTAAAGTGAACCCTTTAGTTCAAAGGTATTCTGGATTAACCTATTCAATTCAGTCTTTGTTTTAAGCTTAACATACCATCTTATTTGATTTCTTCATTTAAGGTTTAAAAAGAGTAGTGCGGTTTTTTAGAATGGCATTGGTTCTTTTAGTTTTAGAACTTATCAAAAGCCTAATCTGTCATCTCAAAGTAGTTGGAGTTTGGCTACTTCAAAGGAACAACAACCATCACCCATGCTATTGCCAGTGCAAAAGTGTACCGCATATAAAGAGGTTCCCAATAATGTTTATACAACCTAAGGTTCCTTGGTAGATCTACAATACATAGGATGGCTAGAACTTCTCATTCAAGAATCCACCAACCTGTTACTTTCAAAGTTGGTATTCTAGAAGCATCATCTTTATTTTGATTTAGTGATTATGTTGCTAATATAAATATCCTTTCTTGTAAAGTGCCGGTCCAAGCACGGGGAGCTATGGTGGTTTGTCATTAGCTACTCAATCATTAGATCAAAGTGGACCCTCTAGTTCAAAGGTATTCTAAATTGACTTGTTCAATTCAATCTTTATTAGTTTGAAGCTCAACATACCAACTTATTTGCTTTCTTCATTTCTTCGTCCAAGGTTTGAAAAAAAAGTGATGTAGTTTTTTCAGAATAGCATCAGTTCTTTTGGTTATAGAACTCGTCAAAGGCTAATATGTCATCCCAAAGGAGTTGGATTTTGGTTGCTTTGGAGGAACAACTACCATCATCTTCAACACAAAAGTTACTATCTTTAGGTGCACCAAAGCAAAAAATATACAGATGGGCTGACTAAAAGTGAAAATAGTGATATTCTTGGTAGAAATATAGCCTTAAACTCTATTAAGATGGCTTTGAAGATACTGCAACAACATGTTAAAATGGTATCGCCATAAAAGGATGAGCTCCCAAAACTCAAAATAGCTATTGTAGAGGACAAAGAACCTATCAGGTTATCACCATCCAAGTTGTGTGGACAAGATTTAAGAACCCATGAGTATTGATTCATCAAAGTCTCTAGATGTATCTCATGATGATAGTTTGAATGGTTTATCTAAACAATTGTTGCATGAGACTGGAGAATCATTTTCTAATAAACAAGAGAAATTTGAAGTAGATGGCTCGTCAAATTTATTTGCCTCTTTTGATACTCCTCCTGCAGCCAATAGATTTCTCAGTAAAAAAGATGGTATCTTAAAGGCGACGTGGTGGCTATAACCCATCCTCAATCAAAAAAGAAAAGTGCATTTATAATGAATGTTGTTGAGATAGAGTTGCATCATCTCCTCGTAAATTCTTATTCTCTTTTTTACTACTTCATTTAGTGGGCAAAAAAAAATTTGTAGTATTAAACAAAAGGTTTTTCCCTTTTGCATTATAGTTTAGGAGTTCCTTTGTATCATTTTAATACAGCATTTGCACTTTTAATGCATATCTTTTTCCCATCTTCATAATTTATTCCCCTTCACTCGTTTTAAATGCATTTTTATTTGATAGAGCCTAATTAGAAATTCAATTCCATGGGAAATATTTTTATTCCTACAGGATTAGGAGATTGGCCTTTTGAAGACGAAACAATAAACTTAATTAAAATACTTTGAGCTTTTACTCATATCTTAAAGAGCTTGTACTTTTGCTTTTCCTATCTAAGTTATAAATAATAAGGGCGAAATTTTGATTTGTATGGCTTCTTGGTTGCATCTAAAATATCAAATAACATGACAAAGAAGCAGTTAGCCCCTGTATTGGAGGCTAGGAAAGTGGCAACTAAAGCTCCTAGTTTGGAAAAATCTCCATTTATTTTTTTTATGGAAAGATCTTAAGTTCTTTCTCAAAAGGAAGGACTGATCCTGGAAGAAGTGGTGTTGCGGTGGTAATTGCAAAGAGTGACAACTTCAGTAGTTCGAGTGTGCCTACCATTAGCACGGCTTTCTAGTTAGTCACATTAATCGCACAAATCTCATTGCCTAATAGAGCTCTTTAGAGAAGCAGTCAAATGCTACTCCAATCTGTAGTTTTGGTGATAAAGTTGGTTATCAGGAGAAGGAAAAAATGCTTATGTGTTCAAATTTTCTTCTAGTAATGGTTCAAAAGCAAGTAATAGCAATAAGGCTCCTATTTTTACTTTCACTTCATTAGCTTCATCAAGTGAAAAAAATTTAAAATTTCTCTCTTCATCAGACTCAAACTTAGAAAACTCAGACACGTTAGATATTTCTTCCATTCATCATTGTAGAATTAATATATATTTTTTGATTAATTTGTTGATATTTGGGAAATAGTTGCTGGTTTATTATGTAAAAGATTAAAGATGTATGTGTTTTATTTGTGGCAATAGACCTTTAATTTGATTATTATGTTTTAAGTTTTGCATCTAATCCAATTTTTCCTTTGCTTGTTAGAAATCTAAGTTTGTCGTTTTCCTTATGCTTCTTGTTTCTTCACATTTGTTGGATATTCTCAGAAGAAATTAAGTTAATATAACTATTATTAAGATAACTTTGATTTACTTCCAAATAGCTAAAATTGTCACACACACACACACACACATGTATATTTTGATTTACTTCTAGATAGCTAAAATTGACACACACACACACACACATATATGAATATATTTTTTGGGGCTAGATCCATGTCTCATGTTGGTCCAATTGTGCCTATTTTTGGAGCTTTGGGGTCAGATGAAGCAAGTGATAAGAAGTCTGGAGTTCATGCTAAGGTAATGTGCACTTGGCAGCTACATGCTCATGTATACTCTATGGAAAATAATTCGTATTTGTTTAATTATTTGATGCATAAGCTACTACTAAAAATAATGTCCATGTTACATGTTTTTGCCTTGAGAAAATTAAAGAATTATTAAATGGCTTGCTCTACAACTGCTAAAAAGAATGTCTCATTTTACATGATTTTTTTCTTGAGAACACTATTAAATGGCATTTGTTACTACATTACCCCTTTCAAATTGAGGACATATCTTTTGTAACACATTTCCAATTAAAAGAGAAGTGGGACCTATGCCATAGTATTGTGGCTTATATTAATTGAAATTTCTTTTTAAATGATGGTAATATTACTTATGATTAATACTCTTCATCCTTGGCATATAAGATTTATTTAGCAATGATTTAATGAACCAACTGGGAATATGGCTTCTTTTTTTTATATACATACATATTTTAAGATCCCCTTTTCATTCCAGCCAATATTGATTTAGTGATGGTTATATCTCTTTAGAGGTTAACATACCAACTTATTTGCCTTCTTTATTTCTTTATCTAGGGTTTCAAAAGGAGTAGTACAGTTTTTGAGGATAGCATTGGTTCTTTTGGTTCTATATGAAAAACTCGCAAAAAGCCTAACTTGTCATCTCAAAGGAATTGGAGTTTGGCTACTTCAGAGGAAAAGCAATGACCATTAAGCATTTTGCTAGGCCTTTTAAAGTCATCCATGCTATAGTTGTACTAAAGTCTATTGTGTATAAAGGGGCTCAAGATAATATTTATACAACCCTAAGGTCCCATGGTAGATCTACAATATATAGCATGGCTAGAAATCTATATTCAAGAATTCACCAGAGAACTACTTTCAAAGTCGGTATTTTAGAAATGTCATCATTACTTTAATTTGGTGATTATATTGCTAATATCAATATCCTTTCTTGTAGAGTGCCGACCTAAGTATGGGGAACCATGGTGGCTCATCATTTGCTACTCGGTTATTGGATCAAAGTGGACTCTTTGGTTCAAAGGTATTCCAGATTGACTCGTTCAACTCAATCTTTATCAGTTTAAGCTCATCATAGCAACTTATTTGCTTTCTTCATTTTTCATCCACAGTTTGATATAAACAATGCAATTTTTGAAGATGGCGTTGGTTCTATTGGTCCTATATGTAGAACTCACTAAAAGCCTGATTTGTCATCTCAAAGGAGTTAGAATTCGGCTACTTCAAAGGAACAACTGCCACCATCTTCAACACAAAACTGCTATCTTTGGATGCATCAATGCAAGAATATTCAGATGGATTGACCAGAAATGAAAATACTTATATTCTTTATAGAAATTTGGCTACTTCAGAGGAACGAGAAACACCATCTTCAACACAAAAACTGCGATCTTTGGATGTACCAATGTAAGAATATTCAGATGGGCTAACTAGAAATGAAAATACTGATATTCTTTGTAGAAATTTGGTTACTTCAGAGGACTAGCATCCACCGTCTTCAACACAAAAACTGCTATCTTTGGATGTACTGATGGAAGAATATTCAGATGGGCTGACTAGAAATGAAATTACTAATATTCTCTGTAGAAATATGGCCTTTGGTTCTTCTAAATCTGTTGAGATGGCTTCAAAGATATGCCACAACTCGATAAAGACAGTTAGATATCCTTTCCACTCATCATGGTGGAATTAATACAATTTTTTAAGAATTAATTTGTTAATATTTAGGAAGCTGATGCTGGTTTATTATGTAGTTGCTAAAGATGAAAGATATACAAGTTTTATTTATGGTAGAGAACTCTAATTTGATTGTTATGTTTTAAGTTATGCATCTAATCCGATTTTTTCATTCCTTGTTAGATATCAGAGTTTGTAGTTTCTCTTATTCTCTTCGTGCTTGTTGTTTCTGTACATTTACAACATATTCTTAGAAGGAATATGGGTAATATAACTTCTGTTAGGATAACTTTGATTTACTTCTAGATAGCTAAAATTGTCCCATAAATTTTTTTCTTTAGCTAGATTAATGTCTCCTATTGATCCATTGTGCCTGTTTTTGGAGCTCTAGGGTCAAACGAAGGTGATGATAAGAAGTCTAGAGTTACATCTAGGATAATGGCGTCTTCATCACTGCCTGTTGTAAGCACATCATCAATAACCAACACACTCACATTTTAAACATATACTTTTGCTGGATCTTCTATATTTGGGCTGAGTGGAGGCTCATCTGCATCTAACAGTGTTCCTAGCGTTGGATCTGCTGGTGCCTTATCTACTTCCTCTAGTATGCTAATGTCTGGAGTTAAGGGTACTTCACCTGCTTTAGTTGCTCGTATTTCTACAAAAAAAAGGCGATGTCTCAACTAGTAGCATGAGGGCTATAACCCATCCTAAATTAGAAAAGAAAAGTGCATTCATCATGAATGTTACTGAGGTAAAGTTGCATCCTCTCTTAGTAAATTGTTATTACCTTGTTGATTATTCCATTTGGTAGGCAAAAAAAAAAAAAAAGAACGAAATGTAGTACTAAGTAAAAGTTTTTCCCCGTCCGCATTATCGTTTAGGAGTTCTCTATATTGTTTTAAAAAAGCATTTTCACTTTTAAAGCATATCTTTTTCCCATTTGCATAATTTATTCTGCTTCACACATTTTAAATGCATTATAGAACCTTATTAGAAATTCAATTTTGTGGGAAATATTTTTATTCCTAATGGATTAGGAGATTGTCCTTTTGAAAACGAAATAATAAACTTAGTTAAAATACTTTAAGCTTTCACTTATATCTTAAAGAGCTTGTACTTTTGCTTTTCCTATCTAATTTATAGATAGTAAAGGTGAAATTTTGATTTGTAGGACTTGTTAGATCTGGATGATGATGGAATTGCAAATGGAGGTGCATCTAAAATATTAGTTAATGAGATAGAGAAGCAGGAAGCCCCTGTATTGGAGGCTAAGAAAGTGGCAGCTGAAGCTCCTACTTTGGGAAAAAACTCCATCAATTTCTAATGGAAAGCTCTTCGTTCTTTCTCAAAAGGAAGGTCTAATCTTGAAAGTAGTGGTACGTCATTGGTTGCTACAAAGAGTGACAATTTCGACAGTTCAAGTGTGCCTACCAACTGGCTTTCACGAAGAGTAGAAAAATGCTTCCATGTCCAAATTTTCTTCTTATAATGGTTCAAAAGTAAGCAATGGTGATAAGGCTTCATTTTTACTTTCACTTCATCAAGTGAACAAAATTTAAAATTTGTCAGGCTCAATATTAGAAAAATTAGACGAGTTAGATACTTCTTCCATTCATCATGGTGGAATTAATAAAATTTTTTTAATTAATTTATTGATACTTGGGAAACAGTTGATGGTTTATTATGTAGCTGCTAAAGATGAAAGATTTATATGCTTTATCTGTGGCAATAGACCTCTAATTTGATCATTATGTTTTAAATTATGTATCTAATCCAGTTTTTTCTTTACTTCTAGATAAGCTAAAATTGTTCTGTAATTTTTTTTCCTTTTGCTAGATTAATATCTCTTGGCAATCCAATTGTGCCTATTTTTTTAGCTTTGGGGTCAAATAAAGGTGATGATAAGAAGTCTGGAGTTACATATGAGATGGTAGTGTCTTCATTACTGCCTGTTGCCACCACATCTCAACAGCCAAGACATTCACATTTGGGAGATCTACTTCTGCTGGTTCTTCAATATTTGGGCTGAGTGGAGGATCATTGCATCTAACAGTGTTCCTAATTTTTGGATTTAGTGGCACCTTATCTACTTCCACTAGTATGCCAACATTTGAAGTTATAGGTACTTTCTTATGCTTCAGTTGCTGCTTCAATGTTTAGAGTTAATGGCACTTCATCTTACTCAATTGCTACTCCCATTTTTAAGCTACTGTGTCTTTGTCTTCTTCAAGTGTTGCACTTGTTTTTGTGTCCACCAATTCTATTTTTTGTTCTTCTGGTAACTGATTTGCTTTTAGTGGGTTCTATTAATAAGTTTACCTACCTTTGATGTGGCTAGGACTTCATCTGATTTCACCTTCTCCTTCAATTCAATACCTACTACTAGTCCATCTCAACTCTCAGCTAGTGTTTGGCAATGCAAATTCGGTTTTCACATTTGGAGGCTTGATTTTTGTTTCCTCATGTACTCTCCTAAATCCTTACACATAATTTTTCTTGCTAAATTGATAATGCTTGCTCATAATAGAGCACTCTATTCGACGTAATAACCAAAAATGAGATAGAAAGGATTTGGGGAGGATGAAAAAATAATCTTGTACGAATGTGACAGTTAGAACAACTATAACACTTTGAGGCTACCATGCTTGATCTTTACAATAATGACAATGTGAATGTTAGAAGCTTTGTTCTTGAATGTGATATGATAAAACCTTTAATTAAGATCTAAGGTCCCATATCTCCGGCCCCTTAAGGTAGTATTTACGGAGTTAGAAATTAAGAATCATTGTTGAACCATGAAGTTGAAGCTTTCTAAAATAATAATGGCTTCTAAGATATACGATTATAAGCCTAATAATCTTCTCAAAAACATAGTGAGTACATGAATCTATTAATAGAGGTTGATGTTATACCCTGTCAAGAAGTTCCTAGGACAATGTCATGTTTATTGTTTAGTATCTTAATTTTTTTATTTGTTTCAATTTCACACCGGAAATTTCAATTTGTCACCCTATACACCTAATCAAAACTTTGCTGCAATTATCATCACATGCTTTTCCATTTGTTATCATCACCATAATAATTATCTCCGTCATACAACTTTGTAATACTTGTAATATTTCATCTTAAATGACGACATCAACAAACTTTAGCCATGTTACTAGACTCTCACTTAGATACATAGGTATCCAAAGCAACAACTTGAACAAATATCCATTACTAATTTTGGTATCGACAAATGTGTATATTTATGCATTTACCTCTTCTATATGACACACTTTCATGTATTTTCTTGTGCTCTCAAAATAAGAAATGATGAGAAATTGCTTACATATTCATTTCCGAATTAATTATATGAATGTTCTGTAAGGATTATTGAAAGGAGGATTAAAATGTGTAAGATCTCGCATATTCAGGTGAATTTCGTAGAAATAATGATTGAATAACCACAAAATGGAGTCATGTGCTATGGGCATAAATTAAAAATTTTATCAATAAATGGAAATGAAGTGGTTTGAACCTAGATTAATGCCTCTTTCAAGTTGATGTGTGTAAGATTTAATTTGAAAAAGAATGAATCATGTTTGAGGTGTTCCTGTGATTGATACTGTCAATTGAATGGCATGTGCTCTTATTTTACTTTCATATGAGATTATGGCAGTTGCAATGAGGTTTTGGAATAGCAACTGAGAGAAATATACTCTTATTGGACTTAAACTGAACACGTATAACTCCTGTTTCATTCATTTTATTTTTCATTTGTCTCAATCAAACACTAACACCACCGCCATACGTTTTTCTCTATCCCTCCCTTTCATCTTGGTCTCAACTCCATTTCACCATTGCTTAGTCCCTCTCTCGGGCTCTGTTTCTTCGATGAACGAAAACGGAGAAGCTCACAAATGGCAAACATGGACCGCTTGAATCCCATGCTAACCTCCGATGTTCGTGAATGTTGATAACCATAACGATTGTTCGAACTTTAAACGACGATGGAGATGGATGGAATCTGGTAATCGAAGCTTGCATTGGGAGCTTAGTGGTGTTCTCTTTCCCCCTTTGGTCATCTTGGTTAACACAGTCAAACCGTGTTTTCCTTTGGCCTTTAACTTTGGTGAGTTCTTTTCTTTCCCTGCTGAGTTGAGTCGGTGTTCGTGTTGAAGACAACCTTTCTCTAATTGAAGATATGCACTGTCTTTACGATAAAGCAAAATAAATAGCATTATATAATACAAATATAATCCAAGTTAATATATATGAACTTAGATAATTAGACAATTTATTCCATGGGGTTGCGGTGCCATGTATGGGTAATATGAATACGACAAAAGACCCACGGTATATTCCCGGAAAAAATTTGGGTCAAGTCGTATAAACGACTTCTAAGGAAGATACAAAATCCATCATTGAATTTACATAAAAGTTTGTAGATTTGTTCGAAAGGTGATAGGTGTGATAGATTAGAAAAAGTGATAAGTATGATAGGTTAAGTAGAAAAGTTGTAGGTTGTAAGTCAAAAAAGTGATAGGTCAACGACTTAATCCAAATAGGTTCGTAGATTGCCGGAACCTACTTAGGTCAAGTTATTTACCTACCATACCTACTATTTTTTTAACCTATAACTTTTATATATAACTTATCACACCTATAACCTACTACCCTACAACTTTTTAAACAAATCTATAATTTTGTGTAAGATTTAACTGTGAATCTCACATCTTCCTATAAGTGACTTGATCCAAGTCCAATCCATAGATTGCCTAATGGACAGAGCCACAGAAGTTTCTTTTAATATTTTATTTTCTTTTCTTTTAAACTAAATGCTGTAGAAGCAAGATTTAAGATGACATTGAATTATTTTAGTGTTATCAAAGTTATTAAAGTCTGATTTATCTTACCTTTTTCTGTTATCGCAAAATGATGTTGCTATATATATTAAATTATCATTACTTTTGATAGAGCTTTTGATTAATTTAAAAAATATATATAGGCATATATATATATATATATTTATCTGTGTGTGGGTGCAATAAACATGCGCACAAATAAACTACTTAAAACCTTGCGATGAGGTCGGATTATTATGACTCCTCTGGTGACTTATCCATTTGAAGAAGATTCTTTCTTCCTTTTATTAATGATATACTCAAATGGCAAATGCAGTTTATGTTCTTGTTCAATGATGTTAATATATTATTATTAAAGATAAGGAAAAATGTTTGTTAACAAGTTATTATGAAACACGTTTTGGTATTTCTATCCAATAGAGATTTTTTTTTTTGTTTTATTTACATATATGTGATATATTGAAATATATAAATGCATAGAGATATAGAGACACGGTTCGACATAAATAGTGCATTAACATAATTACCTTCTAACACAACATTATTTTTAATAAAATACCAGTAGACAACTTACCTGCGATACGGATATTAATATAATTGTATGTAAAATTTTACTAATATAAAATATGATAAAAATGATAAATATATTTGTCTATAGGGTTAATATTGTAGTTACAATGGTGAAAAAGAATTAAAGTGAAATTGTTAAATGAAATAATTATTTATGCATATTTTCCCATTATTAACTCTCTCTTTTTTTCTAGTCGAATATTTAAAAGATAATATTATATATTCCACCATTAGACCATACGAGGACTGGCAATTAAATCATAATTGGAAATACTACGTTGGGGTTTCTTTGTTATTTAAGGATTAAAATATCGAATAATATGAGTTGAATTTTGATGGTTGATTCTCACCGACATTAAAATTTGCTATCGTCATAAGAACTCTCATTGAGATGCTTTCATATATATATATATATATATATTTATTTTGTTTAGATAGTTTTAGTGCCACACAATAAGATAATATCATTTCAAATTTTCTATAAATAACAAAAATAATTTATTAAAAAGTTGATTGGTTAAAAGAACCATAGTTGTCGCTGAGAAATTTAGAGTCCATATACAAACATTTGATAATTCCATTTATGAGGTGCTGAATTTTTTATAAACTTTATGATATAATTGATTGTACTTTTGCAATATCTGCATCTAAAGTAAAGAAAAGGAAAATCAAATTTGGATTTATGCATAGATTAGGTACCTTTTATCAATTATTTGTAATATTGATTTTTGTATGTGTATAATTAGTAGAGAACTTTTAATGTATGGAAAAAAAATAGAATCCTATGTAGCACTATTTTGCATTGCCAAGCCAACATATGTATTTACCATGATAAATGAAATTTATTAACAAAGTAGGTAACCATAAAAAATTAAAATTTATTAAAACTAATTTGTACCGGTGGCAATGGCATTTTCTGTGAGGCAGTACCTTCCCCAAAAATCAACATTATAAAATGAAATATGGAAAGAAATTTGAAAAAAAAAAAAGAAAAAGGAAAAAAAAAAGGAAGGAAAACTACTATTTAAAAACAAAACAAACCAGTGTTAAGGAACCTCAACCGAGAAGTATCTGAAATGTTCGTGTTGCAGAAAATCCAAGATCAATATAAAATAAAAGGAAATAATATGAAAAAGTAAAAAACTATAAATTTAATATTAAAGCTCTTGATTGTTTTAATAAAGAAGAAAAAGGCACTATTATAAAACATGACTGGAGTCAAAGAACCTCAATCAAGAATTTGTGTATAATGTATTGCAAATCCCTAAAGCAAAGAAAAGTGTATCGAATGTAAAAAAAAATGAATATAATAAAATAAAACTAAAAAATCTATAAAAAAAAAAGAGAAAATGGTTCAAAAAAAGAAGAAAAAATAAAACTAAAAAATGGAATAAACCGTTGGCAAATCCCTGTTGTCAAATAATGCTCAGAATAAAAATTATGAAAAAAATGACAATAAAAAAAAATATCGGGTTAATAACTTTCCGAGTTAAGTTTCTTCAATGTAAAAGCTTTTTTTATTGTGCTATTTCAATGTGACAAATCCCTGAACAGTAATTAGATGAAAAATAATAATAATAATAATTTTGAAAAAATAAAATAGTAAGAATTAAAGAAAAGTAACGGGTTGATAAACGGAGTTAAGTTTTTCCATTAGATGAGCTCTGTTTGGATTGTCTGTTTTTCATCTGTATCTGTATCTTTTTTAAAATGATATGTGTAAATATATCCGATTTGCATCTAAATTTTATTTATATTTGTTCTATTTGATCTTTTGATAAGAACTGTTAATTTTTTTTTATCTATATCTATTTTTTGATAAATAATTTATTAACAAAAAGTTTAAAAAAATATCAGTATCTATCAAAAAAAAAAAAAGTCAAAATAAACAGACGCTTAATTGTGCTAGATGTGATAAATCCCTTCTGTGGGCAAGATAAAAATTCTAAAAAATAAAATATTAACAATTAAGGAAAAGTTTCGTGTTGATATCTTACCCAGCTAAGCTTTTAAATGGAGAGATCTTTGGATGTGACAAAATATGGACGCAAAGAATGAATTGATTGATTTGTCAGACATGCTATAGATGTGAGCAGGAACAGTTTTCAGTAGCATTTTCCATGGTTTGTAAAGGTGACAGAGGGGACAGTTTTCGGGGGCGGGGCAGTTTTCCAACTAGTGGATGGTTCTGCATTCACTTTTCTTTTTGTTCATTTTTTTTTAATTTCATTAAAAAATGAACGAGATAACTTCCATGAATGGATAACAATCACGATATATTTGATTAATTAAAATGTAATAGAGTTGAAAAAAAAAATATATTATAATTAGAGATATTTTTTAAATAAAACATATTTTTTTGGTTAGAAATAGTTATTCCTCCAGTAAATAAAAAGAATGAGAATTTCTTATCTATTCCGTATCACATAGAATAAATATTTTTTAAATAAATTTTTCGATCAATCAATAAAAGAAATAAATATTCTATGGAAATAAAGATGGAATACTATTATCATTCCATTCAACCAATTATAGTGTGATAGATAATTGCTACTATAGTTTTATTTTTTTGACACCAAAATAAAAAGATTGGTTTAAGTAATAGTAATAGATTAGTAATAATAATGACAAAATACAAGTTCAATTTGTTGTGAGTTATGACATTCTATAGAACAAAACTTTGCCATAGACTAAAACCAAATGAATGGATGATGATCTAATTAGCATTTGTAATAATTTTGATGGTTTAAGATGAATATTGATGCTTATGTATGATAAATTAATACGGGAAACCCATGAATTTAAGTTTCAAATATGAAATGTTTTATGTGTTCTATTAAAAGTTTAAAATTTGCCTTACAGGAAAAATAAATGAATGAAAAAGTTGATTCCAACCAAATTGACTGAATGATTATATACCCTGAGGACTTGATTAATGGATTAAATTCAAAATTACACACCTCTTTTTAGCAAATTCTGAAATTTTGTCTTATTGATGGGGTTGTACCCATGGTTACTTTGCTAAGTAATGCCATATTCGTTAATTATTTTGAGTAGTCTATACTATTATTATTATTATTATTATTGGCGAAGCATGGTATATTTCCATATGCTGATGTTAATTATGACATCAGGATCCTGGTGAATTGTAAATTACGAACACCTAGGTGGGAAAGGCAGGGACAAATTCTTTGGTAGTTTTATGGGACACCATGCATGCTTTGAAATGGGAAGTATGGTTATTGGTCTTTTTTAATATATATTAAATTGATAAGAAACATCAACATGATGGAGTTGGAAATAAATTTTAGGATCAACTTGATTAATAATTGATTTTGGATTTTAATAATTGATTATGAGCTTAGATACTAGATTAGGGTCCAATTTGATTTAATAATTATAAATATGCTTTAATGATTAAAATTGACATAAAAATATAACCTTAGGTCCAATAATTTGATTTCTAGTCAATTAGGCTTTTTATACCTAAATGGGCCAAATTAAATCCTATAAATAATTCCTTAGCCAATTAAGGCCAAAACCTACAAAATAAAGCCCATTCTTAATTTGATTTTTATGAACTTAAATTCCATAATACAGGCCCAATACCCTTTACCTATTCCAATTGGACATATTTCTAAAATATTTAAGTCTATTATCGATTTCAAATATTAAAATATCTAATTAGATCCAAATTCCTTTTGTGGGCCCAAATGCACTGAAATTTCCTTAGTGAGCCTAAATAGGAAAGTAAAAGGCCTAATCGCTAATTAGAGTCTAAATTAACTCCATTTGGGCTTTACTTGATTTTTAGGTCCAATAACCGATATTACTCTTATTGAACTTAAATTCAAAATAAAGTTCAATTTCACCTAATTTAATATCTATATTTCTCAATGAGCTGAACTACTAAACTCCCAAGCTCAGTACACTAAAAAGTGAAACATTTTGATAATTTCTTATTGGGTCTAACCTAGAACTCTTAAAGGCCTAATACATCTAAATAATAAACTCAATTTTTAATTTCAACGGGCTCAATCCAAATCATCTAAGCTTAACTACTCTAAATGGGTTTAACCCAATCATAATCTAAGGCTTTAGATCATATAAGTCCTTACATTGATTGATTAATCGGTATGACTTGAACTATTAGTTTATATACCTCATTCTCATGCAAATTGATTTTCCTTGAACAAATATTTGATCAACTAACGTGTGATCTATTATCATCCATCGATTCAGTATCAATTATGTGTGCTCGGCACGGCTTGGCGATTTCTAGGACTTTAAGAATCTTTGTATGGATTGATGGAAGAACCACGACCCATTGGTTGAGTTATCCTAAGAATTTCGATATAGAGATCTCAACCATTTAGGAAATATTGACCAAGAACCTTGGTATAAACAAAAAACCCAAGCAAATTCTTGAAGAATTCATAAGCTCTCGAAAGAACTAAAGAGAAGAATTACTTTCTCAAAAAGATTTCAATGTTAATGTAATGTGCCCTGTACAAATCTTTACATCCAATATATATAGTTTTTCAAATAAAAAACAACACAAAATAAAACACAAAGGATCACACGAAGAGAAAAGATGTCTGTAAGCCAGTGGCTTAGGATTTGAATGCCGGTAGCTTTAGGATGAAGGCCAGCGGCTTTAATAAATGAAGGCTAACAAAGTTGATTGAAGGGCGATGGTGTTAAGTGCCAAAGTTGCCAGCTTTTGGCTGGCTTTAATTCTATTATTCCTTAGTGCTATCCGATATAATGAAGTTGCTCGGATCTTTGCCATTTCATCCCATAATGTTGAAAAGCTTCGTTTCTCCTTCCATAATCGATTTAATGTGCTTCGCTTGATCCTCCATGAAGTACTTGCATTAACAATTGAGCTCATCCTGAAGTTTCTTAACTCGGTTTCGCATGAGCATGCATCTGATTACTTGAACTCATTGTGGCGAGATCGACATAGTGATTCTTCATCATTCCCTCTCTCCTCGAAAGGATTTGTCCTCGAATCAACTTCACCTACATCAAAAAGTCTTAAGTCAGAAACATTAAATGTAGTACTCACATTGTACTCACCTAGAAAGTCAATTTATAGACGCTGTCATTGAACTTCTTGACCACTTGAAATGGTCCATCCCTTGAGTCTCTAGCTTGGACTTCTTTTAAGATGATAATCTCTCCTTCCTCAAGTTCACCCACACCTAATCACTAGGTTCAAGGGTGGCTTTTCTTCTTACCTTGTTTGCCTATTGAGCATGTTGCTCGTTCCTCTTTTCAATCCATTGTCACACTGCTCATGCAACTTCTCTTCAGCTTTTGCCTTTTTCTTCGTGTCCAAACTAATTATTTCAGTAACAGACAAAGGCAATAAATCTAAGGGCGTTAGTATATTAAAACCATAAATAACCTCAAATGGTGAAAAAGGTTGTAATAGAGTGAATTGTGCGACTATATTCAAATTTAATAAATGGCAAACACTCCTCCTAGGACTTCACGTTCTTTTCAATTAGCTCGCAACAAGGTCATAATTGTCCAGTTCACCACCTCAGTTTGTCCATCGGTTTGTGGATGACAGGCTATAGAGAATAACAATTTAGTGCTCAGTTTACTCTGTAAAACTTACCAGAAATGGCTTAAAAATTTGGCATTTCTATTACTAAAAATGCTCTTAAGAATGCCATGAAACTTGACAATCTCCTTAAAGAACAAGTCAGCAATATGAGATACATTGTCGGTTTTATAATATGCAATGAAGTGTGCTATCTTTAAGAATCAATCCACAATCACAAATATGGAATCACAACGCCTCTTGGACCTAGGTAAACCATAACAAAATCCATAGAAATATCATTCCAAGGTTCACTAAGGACAGGTAAAGAGGAATACAAACCATGAGGCATCACCTTAAATTTAGCCTTCTCGCAAGCCACACAACGAATACAAATTCTTTCCACATCTCTTCTCATATGAGGCTAATAAAAATGCTTAGTTAATATATCTAAAATTTTTGTCACAAGCAAAATGCCTCATCAAACCTCCACTGTAAGACTCTCTAACAAGCAACTTCCTTATAGAATATTGAGGCACACACAATCTCCCCTCTTGAAATAAAAAGTCCTCATGCTGATAAAATTTGTTAGAAGCTCTCTCCTTGCATGCATCATAAATAGCAGAAAAATCATGATCACCAGTGTACAATTCTTTGATATGCTCAAAGCTAACAATTTTGCATTAAGAGTTTAAGAAGACATACCTACACGACAAAGCGTCAGCAATCACATTCTTCTTACCTTGCTTGTAGCGAATAACATAGGGAAAAATCTCAATGAACTCCATCCAGCGGGCATATCTCCTGTTCAGCTTCCTTTGCCCCTTCAAGTGCTTCGGTGATTTGTGATTAGTGTCGATCACAAACTCCTTTGGCCATAAGTAACGTTGTTAAGTCTTCAAATTCCTCACTAACGCATAAAGCTCCTTATCATAAGTAAGGTAGCTCAAAGGTGATCCATTTAACTTTTCACTGAAGTAGGCTATTAGCTTGCCCTCTGGTATTAATACCGCTCAAATGCCAATGCCAGATGCATCGCATTCAGTCTTAAAGGTCTTGGAAAAGTCAAATAAAGACAATAAAGGCATAGAACACGATTTATCCTTAAGTAAATTAAAAGATTTCTCCCGTGCCTCTCCCCATCTAAAGTTAACAGACTTCTTCACAACCTTAGTTAATGGTACTGATAGTGTGCTAAAGTCTTTCATAAGTACCTATAAAAACTAGCAAGGTTATGGAAACTTCTCACCTCAGTGATGCTAGTAGGTGTAAGACAATCTTTAATTACCTTAATCTTTTCTTCATCCACTTCTATGCCCCTAGCACAGACAAAATAGCATAAGAAGACTACTTTCTCCAAACAAAAAGAACATTTATTTAGATTAGTATATAAATGCTCCTTTTTTAGCTGAGTAAATACTTTTAGATGATTCACATGCTCCTTAAATTCTTGCATTAAATCAAAATATCATCAAAGCACACAACAACACATTTTCCTCTAAAAGGATGCATGACATGGTTCATCAACCTCGTGAATGTACAATGTGCGTTAGTTAGTCCAAAATAACATAATTAACCACTCATAAAGCCCTAATTTAGTTTTAAAAGCAGTTTTCCATTAATCACCTTCTTTTATTCGAATACGATGGTCACCACTTTTAAGATCAAATTTTGAAAATAGACAAGAACCATGCAGCTCATCAAGCATATCATCTAACATAAGGATAGGATGATGATACTTTACCGTAATTTTGTTGATAGCTCCGCAATCCATACACATTCTCCAGGTTCTGTCTTTCTTAAGCACAAGTAAGACTGGCACAGCGTAAGGGCTCACTCTCACGAATAAATTCCTTTGCCAATAATTCCTCCACTTGCCTTTGTATCTCTTTGGTCTCTTCAGGACTACTCCTATATGCAAGCCAATTTAGAATAGAAGCTCCACGCATGAAGTCAATTTGATGTTATATGCCTCTAACCGATGGCAACCCTCCAGGAATCTCTTCAGGAAATAGGTTTTCATACTCCTGCAAGAGAGACATAACAGAACTAAGAAGAGAAGAGTTAAGATTATTAGTAAAAATCAATGCCTCCTTGTACATTAGTACAATTAAGGGCCTTTTCTCACTCGCAGCACTCCTGGTCTCACTCTTAGTAGCAAAACAATTCAATTGGTTTTTCTTCTCACTCTCTCCTTTTTTCTCACCAGCTATTTTGTTTCTTATTTCTATCACCCGTGTATCATTCTCGCCAGCCCGCTTGTTTTCTCTCTTTTTCTTACTAGCTGTAACCCCTAAATTTATTTAAGGCATTTATTGCTACGTATAATACTTACTTATTATATGCTCAGGTTCCTTGAATGATATGTTTATTTTGAAAATTGTTAATAAATTTTAATTAATGAAATCATTTGTTTAGATTTCTAAAATAGCTGGATTTAGTAGTGATGAATCAAACTTTATAAAACCATTTTATAGATCTCTACTCCTACTAAAGCAGACCAATTTTATAAGAAATAAAACTTTACAAATTCATTTTATAATCTACTTTCATGAGTATATCAACATTTACAAATACTTGGGCATCACTAGGCCCTTTAAAAAAATTTACAACTTGAAAGATAATTCCAGCTCTCTAACAAAATAAAATAAAATACATCCACAGTCCTAACTCAATTCACTTCTCCTCTCAAACCTCCAAGATCACCTAAAATTGAAGTCAAACCTTGTTATCAACATCAACACTAACATATACCTATAAAAAATAGAACAATAACAATAATGAGCCAGATCCCAGTACACAGTAACATAATCACATACGAAGTAGCACATGAACTTAACTAAATGTAATTTAGCAATAATAATTTATTATCTTTTATTAAAATAATAAATTAACATTAAAGTACTTAAACTCCGAAACAAAGCACTAAGAATCTGGGGGTTCCGAGTGACGACACGACGCTCAGGAGGTTGATATAGGCAGCCCAAATATCTATATCTCATTGATAACTTTATAAGTAATAATCTCATATGAGATTTACAGCTGTTACTCAACTTTACTTAACTTAATCCATGATATCACTTAGTTCAGTCGTATTCATAAGCGTGAACTAAATCATATTACTTCTTCTTAAGAATAAGCAAATGTTATATGGATACCATTCCTCCTATCGATTACCCACTAAGCCACTTATGAAAGTCACTGCATCATGATAGGGGTGGTCTTGAGCGCCCAATCTACCATGTCAACTGCATTAACAAGGTTACTACTCTCCGGACCAGATTCAATGGCACATGCACAAGCAATTCATAGAAAGTTTTAAGCCAATCTCTAATTATAATTGTTTTAACAACGTCTAACCTGACACTCAACAAACAATTTATTATGTACCTTATATTTGAAATCCAAACAGACTTATAAGGTAAATCAGAAGACAACTCAGAAGATAGATCAGGAATTCGTATCTGTAGCTTCAAGAATTAAACTCATTTTAGAAATGATACTCATTATTCACTTATCTCAAACTTTTATTAAAACCCTATTTGATCAAACACTAAATAGGAATCCTGTTATGGCTATGAAGATCACCCTGCTAAAAAACAAATAGTTCTCTTTGTCTGTCAAATTATTTCTTTTCTCTTTGTTTATAGTCTCTTATTACAAAAGTATCAACAAAGTATTCATATATCAAAAACATTCATTTCCTAAACAAACATTCATTTGAAACAATATATTCCCCATGTTATTTAAAGTTTATTATAACTCATAACTTAAGTCAATTATTAACTATTAACTCGTTTTACTTAATTCTAGCCAAATTGATTAAAATTAATCATTTAATTCAATTATTAAGCTAAGATAATTAAACTTAATCAATACAATCCATTCTTACTAAAGTCTATTTAGTCAAGGTGGATTAAGATTGATTAACTAGGTCCAATTTATATTTAAGATTCATATTTACTTAAGTCCATGTTAACTTAATATTAGTTAGGTTGATTAAACTTAATCAATCTAATTCATTTTGGTTCATTTAAGTCCATTTAGTTAAGTTGAACCTAATTTTATTAGTTAAGTTCTTTATACTTAACTACACACATTTCACAAGAAAACACAAGTTTTTAATTTTGTTTAGAAAATGTAGCAACTGAAAAGAAATAAAATTTTAGCCTTGATATTTTTATAATTTGCAAAAATATGAAACATGAAAGTTGTAGATCTCTTTTTAATCTTCCTGTTTCATTTTGAATCACCTCAATCCGAGTTTGGATAAAGAAGTTATGATCAAATTATGAAAATACTATCGTGTTGCTAAGGGGCTTATCATGCTCGTGATGAAGGAAAAATGCATGATTAGAGCCCATCACGCCCTTGATCATGCCTATTATGAGTTATCAATCAAAATTTTCAATGATCCGCGACCATCACGGGCTCTATCATACCTGTGATGAGTGCCTTAGGTTCGATTTTTATGTTTTTCATTATTTTTTTCTTCAAAACTCCTCTCCTAAACTACAACATACTTCATTCAAACATTATGTAAAAATATAGAAATCGATATCAAGTTTAAACAACATTCCTAAGCATATTTCTACTTCACATATCATTTAATCAAGTCATTAAATCTCTACTCTAAACATATCCAAGTTTTAACATATATGTTTCCATATCTTTCATCTATTAAATTAATCACGAACTCCACATGATTCTAGTTCTAATTCATCGTATATATGCATATACAACAATTAAAACAACATAAAACTGTTATACTTAGCTTTTGGCAAGTAAATGCAATTGAATTCTCTTTTCTTGTTGTTGGAGCTTCCTCTAACATGATCTTCATTCCTATCTTATCTTTAACTTTGATTTCTTGTTTGATCTTATTGAGATTGAGAGTTGAAATTGAAGAAAAAGAGAGAAGAAGAAGAAGAGGAAAGAAGAAGGAAAAGATACTAGAAAGAAAGAGAAGAGAAAAGAGAGAGCAGAAAAATGAAGAAAAGAAGAGAGAGAGAAGACAAGGAAAAAAGGAAAAGAACATAAAGATATTTTCAAAATAGGGTATTGAGTTTAAACTTTTTATAATTATTTTTAGTATCATAAATAATTAAAAGATAATTTAAGAACATATATATTAGAAATTTATAACTTGATATAAAAAAATTAAAAGTTTAATTTATGAAAATATGATATTTAATTAGTGTTCGGGTCTAAAACTAATATTTTTAAACAACTAATTGATTTCGAAATTTATAAAGATTTTATTTAAATGAAAGATAGCTAAAGTTCAAGGGTTGAGGAGTTTTGACAACATTTCAAATTTTTTGTTTTGAGATTTAGGAATTGAAACCAAGGAAACAGGAGTCACGATGAAGAATTCAAAGAAAATAAAAGTTTGATTCATAAAGAAAAGTCATTGAGACATATGGAGGGTTTAAAATAATATTTTAAATCTATCTCAATTTAACCTGTTTACTAATTTAATTATATCAATCATTTATTAATTTTGCTTGTTTGCTTATTTTATTCACTTAAACTATTTAATTATGTTAATAATTAACTATCTATCATGTTGTTCACTTGAATCATTTCTAATTTAACTAGGTGAGGGTTTGAGGTGTTTCATTGGCTCTTAACATCTCATTTTTCCCGTCTCAACTTCTTTTGATTCTATATACTTGTTATGGCATCAAAGGTTTCAATGGAATGTCTTATCACCCCGTCGCACAATAAATCTATTTGAACGCCCTTCATGAGAAATGTCTCTATCAAACTACCAAGTCTGCCAAACAAAATACGATACGCATTCATGGGTACTATGTCGCACATCACCTCATCTTTGTAGTTTAACTTCACTTGCTTATTCGCCCTCGCTTTTCTAGAATCATTTAGTCACTGTAACTTATACGGCCTATGGTGTTTAAGTGTAGGCAACTTAAGCATCTCCACTAAGTTATCACTCACCATATTGGCACAATTGCTCCCATCAATAATCAAACTGCAAACCTTTCCTTTCACTACACCTTAAGTGTGAAAAATATTTTCTCTCTGCTGCTCAAGTTTGATCTCATCTACCCTTTACGTATTCAAGGTACGTCTAATAACTAGTGACAAATTTGAGTTATCCACCTCCTCATTATCAGTAGCATCCTCCAACTCAAGCATATCATCTTCATCTCCTTCACTATCGTTGGCTATTTTATATTCGTCATTGATCAAGGCAATCATAGCTTTCTATTAGGGCACTGAAAAGCCATATGTCTAGCATTATAACACCTGAAACAATGCAATCCACTCAAATGAGACTGGGATTCGCTCTTACCTTTGGCTTGTTAGGAGTTTTCTCCTTAGGCATAGCTTGAGTTGATTTTCCCTTATGGCTTCCCTATCCCCCTTCTTCCAGTTTCCCTTTCACGAGGTATGTAGACACCTCATTTTTACCAATTTAAGGCTTTAAATTATAGTAAAAACTAATATTATGTTAAGCCCAAAGACTATTACAAATACTATAATATAAAAAAATGTAGTAATTTTATAAAATATTTTTGGGCTTTATATAATACTAGTTTTTATTATAAATTTATTTTGAAATTAATTAAATTAGGTTTATTTATTAAATCTAATATTTTTAAAAAGCCTTAAATGCAATTTGTTTGCAAAAGAAAACAAAGTGCTTGCTAATGGCCTGTTGGTAACAACACACGCACATACGCATGAGACCAGGGTTCGAATCACGCGCGATCCATTTTTTTTTTTACATTAGCCAGTTTTTCACACGCAATGAGTCATTTTCGAAGCCATTTTTTTATCAAATTGGCTTCGTTTTTCACAAAATTAATTTGGGGATCTGGAAGAGCACTTGGGATACTACAAGTTTAAATCAAATTTCGATTTCAAAAATCGAATTTTGGTACTTAAATCTGAGATTGGAATTCGACAAGCACGCGTTTTGTACACAATTTCCAAGTTCATAAATTCAATTCGTTTAAATAATTGGACTTCCAATATCATGAATTAGGCTTGATTAATCACAATCAACACAATTCCATGTCAATTACACTTGCAAATCGCAAAAACGTGATCAATTAAAGCTAGGAAAACATGTTATGCGAATTCAATGAATTTCCCACCAAATTCGACCTCTAATTAGTATATATAGGGGTCGAATTCATTGTTTTCATCATCCACAACTCAAGAAATCACCAAAATCCACTCAAAATAGCTTGAATCAAAGATCAAAGTTCTTAAGTCGAATTCGAAATTTTCGAATTAGTTAAGATTAGGAAGTTTTCGAGGAAATTAAGTGTTTTAGCAAGCTTTAGGAGTTCTTGATCCATTTTTTAGAAGCTCTGGATTAATCTTAGGAGTTGAATCACCCTTTTCCACAAAGAACCACCGTTGGCCGCTACTTTTGAAGCTTCAAACCACCACCTTCGGTCAATCTCAACCCACACCATTACCATAGGAGTGTTTGTCTTACCCAAATCTATCAGTTTCGCAAGCTTGGGCTTCTCAAACCACCAAAGTTGGTGGTTTTTGAACTTTCCGACCAAACTTCGGTGCTCCTTCGTGGGTTGCTCTTATCGAACTCCAAAATCCGACTTGACCGCTCTAGATCCAAGTTCGACCCGATCCAGGTAAGTAAATATATTATTATTTTTTTCAAAAATAAAAAATGATAAAAAATAACAAATAGGAAATATGAATGAAAAAGGTTGTCACTTAGAAATATTTTATTTTATTTTATTTATATAAATAAATTTGATAGTTTATAGGCTCATATTGAAAAATTCTAGATTTTCTAAAATTTCAAAAATTAAGAAAGTTAAAATAAAAAGAGTTGAAGTATCTAAAATCAACCAGCAAATTAAATTTTCATAAAAAGAACTACGCTTTGTCTAATCCCGAGTAGCGGGTAGTAGAAACCTTCGAGGCAACTTAAAATCTAAAAAAAATTATTTTTGTTCCACTATATTTTGTAAATTTCAAATGGTGAATTTATTTGTAAATATAGATGATTTCTTCATTGATTTGTAAATAAAATTGTAAATATGGAAATTCATTAAAATTTAATTTATTTGTTGTTTTATTTTTCGAGCATTAAAAGGATAAATTTTAAATTATGAATTTTAAGTGGTAATCATATGGTTTTAATAGGATAGCCTCCGAGCTCAAAATTTATGGTTTATAAAGTTTGGTTTTAAATCAATTTTTTTTTTGTAGACTAGTAGCTAAGTTAGGATTCACCAACCCATTGGTCCTAACTTATATTTTTTTTCTCGATTTCGATCGGCTGAAGACTCCAAAATTTTTTTTTCAAAAATCAAATTTCTTTTAATTCTTAGTCAAGGGTTTGTATTAAATGGGTTTGAGTTTGATATGTATCGGATTAAAAAAAATTAGACCAGGAAATGAAAAATACAGGCTCGACAAGGTAAAAGAAGCACCTCTATAACCATAGTTTCCCTTCCTCTTGAGTTGGCCCTCAAACTTCAATGCCATCTGGTACATTTCTTCTAACTCCATATAATGTTGCAGCTCCACTTATCTACAATGTCTCTATTCAGCCCATTCAAAAATCTAGCCATAGTCACTTCATTATCCTTCACATCGACCTTCGTCTTGAGCGTCTCCATCTCCATATAATATTCTCTACGCTCCTACATCCTTGAGTGATCCCCTACAACTAACGGTATAATCCTTTATAGTCATGTGAGTAAACAAACATTTTTCTCATGATCTGCTTCAGTTCTTTCCATGTGCTAATTGGCACCTCTAAATTTCTTCTCCTATTAATGTTATGTTGATCTCACCAGATGCTAGCATATCACTGAATTCCATAACAACTAATTGACCTTGTTCTCCTTCAAATAATTGTGGGAGGCAAAGATCACCTCAATTTTGAGCTCCCACTCCATATAAGCATCTAGGTCACTACGCCCTTGAAAAGGTAGAATCTTGAATTTTATAGAATTCAAGTTAGTATCGATTTTCTCACCTCCTCGACTAGTGCTCTCCTGTGATCTATTCTTGCCTCTGGCCCAATCATGTAATCTTGTTCATCACCAAAATCTGGCTCTCCCTTTGATCTCTATTGTTCAAGATGGTCCATTCGCACCGTCAACTCCCGTAACATCTCTAATATTCGAGCCATATTACTAGTCTCTTCCCTTTCTTCTTTGAGACACTCGACGTCCTGTGATATTAGAGATAACAAATCAAATAATAGTAAAAGGAAAAAAATTCTTGCTACACTTCCTCATGTGTATCACTCACAAAAATATAACACTTAACCCTCATGTTTCACTCAAAATAAAAAATAAACTTACCACCTTACCTCTCGATCCTTTGTCTTATGGTCTTTATCAGGCTTGCAATCTCAAGTCATAAATTTCTTTCCTATGTTGTTCCTCGCGATACCTCAATTCTTAATAAGTATATAACCTAATAGGATCGAAATACTTTAGGAAACAGAGATGGATTACAAGTCCAATTCACACAAAACAATTCCTTCAAATTGGTTTTTTTTACACTTCTTCTTTTTTAGATATTCCTTTTCTTTCCTCTCTTCTTCTTCTTCTTCTTCTTTTCTCTTTTCTTCTTCTTCTTCTTTTTTAATAAAAAGACACTAAAGGAATGAAAGCAAATCAACGATTAATAGGATTAAAAATAAGATATGGACGAACTAAGGTATGGTTTCGATGTACCGTCCTCAATTCGAATTTGATTGTGGTCATTCTTAGAAAGTCTTACTCCGATACTAATTTGATCGTGCTTGGTACGGTTTGATGATTCCCATGACCCTAAGAATCTTAGTATGGATTGATGGAAGAACCACACCGTTAGTTGAGTAATCCTAAGAACCTCGATACAGAGATCTCAATCTTTTAGGAAATACCGACAAAAAACCTTAGTATAAATAAAGAACACAGCAAGAATAGCAAATTCTTGAAGAATTCACAAGCTCTCGAAAGAATTAAAGAGAAGAATTACTTTCTTAAAAGGTTTCAATGTCAATATAATGTGTCCCAAACAAACCTTTACATCCCATATTCATAGTCTTTAAGATAAAAAAGACAAATAAAATATAGCAAAAAAAAATACAAAGGATTGCACGAGGAGAAAGGTTGGCTATAAGCCGACAGCTTTGGGATGAAAGCCAGTAGTGTCGATTGATGAACGCCAGCGACGTTGGGGGCTAAAGCTACCAGCTTTAGGTCGGCTCTAATTTTGTTATTCCTCGGTGCCATATGATATAATGAAGTTACTCGGATCTTCGCCATTTCATCCCATAATGTTGAAAAGGTTCATTTCTCCTTCTACAATCGATTTAATGTGCTTCACTTGATCCTCCATGAAGTATTTGCAATAACAATTGAACTCATTCCAAAGTTTTTTAACTCGGTTTCGTGTGATCATGCCTCTAGTTACTTGATCTCATTATGGCAAGCTTGGCGCAGGTGAGTCTTTATCAATCAAGTGCGTAGTGACATGCGTGTTGCTTGGTTAAGTTAGGCATAAAAAATGAACTAATACTTAAAGACAACTAATAATTGAGCGTTGTTTGTGCTTGGTCATTCTTATACTTGGGGCGAGGGACGGTAGCCTTACTAGGTGATGTCAGTACAGTAGTTAGGCGCTTAGGCCATCAATGATGGCTCAACGGGTAGCCGATAGAGGAATGGTAGTGCAATAACATCTACTTGCATTTAGAAAGAAGTTACATTTGTTCAGTTTAGGATTATGAGCTTTGAAAAAATGGATAATGTAATAGACTAAAATAAGTAGAGTTGCGTAACGACTGTAATACTTAGATGAAGCTATTACCGCTTATAGATAGGAGATATAGATATTTTGTCTATCTAATCAACCCCCTGAGCAATTGTTGCTACTCAGGACCCTTGGATTCCTAGTGTGAGTGCTCTATTGATGACTTACCACACTTAAATAAAAAAAATATATAAATTGTTGATTGTTACATTGCATTTATAATACATGTGTGTGAATCATCATGTGTGCGTTTGAGTTGTTGTGTACTGGCCTTCGGCTTACTTTTTTTCTTTTTCAAGTGATGATGATGATGTTGATTATTCTAATTGTGAGGTTTATGGTGGTACCAATGTTGAGGGCCTTTTTGAGAAGCTTAGTGATTAGTTTAGCATCTGATCTTATGATCATGCTTGAGGAGTTCCATATCTATTTTGATGCTTATATACTTATAGAGCCTCCTTTTGAGCCTTACTTTTTATAGTGTTCATCATCCTTGTTTGACTTATGTTGTATGAGATACTTAGACTCGTTATTTTACTTTTGATACTTTTGTTTTGGATATCACGGGATACCCCGAGATGATCTTCGATATTGTTTTATCATAAACTTATTATATATGTACATGTTACTCCTGTTTGTGAAAATTTTATAAAAACTTTATTACTTCTACTATATTTCAAATGTTTTCAAAACCTAATTGAATGATTTTGGAATCTAAAATTTGATAGCAAATGATCACGATAAACATATAATTTATGATAGCCTTTATCTATAACTCTTAAGTGTTATACGTGGTAAGACTGAACACACCTTGATCCTGTTTCGAGACGTGATAGTTTTAAATGGTATCAGAGCAACATGCTTGACTCCATTCGGGGCGTGATAGTTTTAAATAGGAGTTACCGTTATGGTTATCGACATTCACGAACATCAGAGATTAGCATGGGATACAAGCTGTCCATGTTTGCCATTTGAGAGCTTCTTCATTTTTGTTCACCGAAGAAACGACGCCTAAGAGAGGGACTAAGTAATGGTGAAAGGGAGTTGAGACCAAGATAAAAGTGAGGGATAGAGAAAAACGTATGGTGGTGATGTTCGTGTTTGATTGAGACAAATGAAGAAGAAAATGAATGAAATAGAGTTATACATGTTCAGATTGGTGTTCGTGTTTAATTAAGACAAAGGAAGGAGAAAATAAATGAAACAAGAGTTATACATGTTCAAATTAAATATATAATACATATTCTAATGTACATGGTTATTTATGGATATATAAAATAATATAATATTTTAAAAATCATAATCTTTTGAATCATTAGAGCCTTTTTATAATTATATATATAAATATATGTTTTTAAATTAATGAAAATCTACAAATATCTTAAATAATGAAAGATACTGCTAATGAAAATATATGAATGATTAAAATTTTTGGGGAAAAAAATAAAGTCTTTGGAAAAATTAAGAAAAAGGTTAAGAATTGTGTTGTATAAAACTTATGTGATATTAAAAGTTAGCATTAATGTGATGTTTTTCTACTTTGTTGAAAAAATTGTGAATTTTTATGAAATTTAAACATATGAAAAGTAACATCAAAGATATACCATATATACATAAACTTGGTGGCTTGTCATGAATTGTCAAAATAAAATGGTTTGATAACAAAGTATTTCTAAAATCATATATCATAATATAATTGATAATAGACTGTTATAATAAATTTTATATAATTACGCATTATATGGTCTAAATAGCTATTCATTAATTTTTTTTAATTTTTTGTTTGATGGGTTATAAGTATTGAAAGTTATGATTAAAGGGATGCATTTGTTCATAAAACATAGCATTACAAAAAGGTAATACTAGAAAAGGTATTAACTTGAAAAGGAATTATTGACACCAACACAAAAAGGCAATATTAAAATAATACGACAGAAAATGGTAACGATGAAGACGTATAATAAAAGGAGCATACCAATACAAAAAGGCAATATTTCATGAATCATAATAATATTAAATAATGATACCGAAAATGTTTGATATGAAAAATAATAATGAAGAGGTATAAGACAAAAAATAACATGGAACATGTTTGATGCATAAAAATAATCACGAAAATATAGAAGATAGCAAAATCTTTCAAAATTATGCAGTATAATAGATATATGTAACTTTTCAGTCATATTATATATTTCATTTCTTCTGAAAAAAGAAAATTTGAAACTAACCCATACAAAATATAATATCATGACAAGGATGAGGGAACATAATGCATATTCCATCCAAACAAAACATATAGGAGGTCTCATGCTTATGTTATGATAGAATAAATAATTCTTAAAATTGTTATTTGATTATTATTACGATTAATTTGGAGGAGCGAGTTAGATTAATGTTCATGTTACTATGTGTTGCATAACTTTATCAAATATATTGATATATTTCGATAAACAACAATCTATTTGTGGATGATTACATATGATCTATTTATTTCTAATTTTATTTTATATAATGAATGATGTTTGTTGAGTATCCCAATTCAATTTTCTTAGTTTTGGATTTAATTGGAAACATATAGTGATACTGGTAAATTGTGTTGGGAGTGTTCACCGTATGCTAAACCCTTAATATTTGCACCTATCTTTCATATAAAATGTTTAAAATATTATTTTTACACATGAGTTAAACTTTATTTTGCATAGAGTTTGAAACGATATTATTTGTGAAAAAGGCCGCAATGTTATAATTATTGTAGGAAAATTCAAAATGGTCTCATTATGTTTTTTAACGGAATTGGTCACGTCAATTATTTAATGGCTTGAATTCATATCCAACCGCGATAATGTCAATGTGGTATTTAATATATACTTAATATGTCATTTGCTATAATTATTTTGAAGGTTAGATTGTTGACCGAATAATTTTATCATGAAAACAAAGAAGTTCATTTGTTATATTTATTGGTAAATCCCATGCCTTGTGTGGGCTACAAAATAGAAAATTTTAATTTGGAAAAAAAAAATTTAGTTACCATTTTTGGTACAAGAAGGGTGTATTATTATATTTACATCTTCATAATTTTGGTTGACTAAGGACTTGACTTGACTTTATTTGACCCGACCTAAGTAATTATTTTTGCTCTTTTATAAATTACACGTCTAAGCAGAGGAAAATAATCGGCTCTTGGTTTAATTTGAATCAGCAAACACAAAGCTTTTCATGTTCTAATGGCTATGTTGTTAAAGAAGATTATGAATCAACTCACAACTTGGCTACGGAAGATTGCGAATCGATTGAAAGACTTTTATGTCTAGTTTTTATAAGTTTAATCGATTTAATATTTAGAAAATATCTCACTCACAATCCTCATCAACCATGGGGTATGTTAGAGTTTGTTCTTCTTCTTTTTTTTTCCCAATGTTTATCAATTACACATGTTTGGTTTAATTTATTTTAATGTATGGATTAAATGCAAACAAATTCCTAAAGATAGAAAAATTTGCCATTCACTTTATTTAGGTTTATAGCAAATATATTAAAATTTCTTTTATAAACACATTTGGGCGCATCAAAGCATACTGTTTTATAGAAAAGAAAATGATAAAGCTGATCGCGACACATATCATGGTTAAATAAGAAAGACCATCAAAACTAAAGAATATCTTTGAAATAAAATACACATGGCGTAACTTAGTTTAACTCGAAGGCTAATTAGGGTTTAATTCCATTCCACTTTCATGACCGTGAGCTCTCTCGCTCAATCGGACTAGTGCGGTGTGGGTGTTGGGTTCTTTTCTGTTCTGTTCTGTTCGAATGGATTCGGTGGAGGTTGGCGGCGTCGATGGGTTTGTGGTTGGTTGTTTATGGGTAGTTTCGGAGATGGTGATCGGTGTGTGGTTGAGAGCGGTGGTTGTTGTTGTTGGCGGAGTTGTTTTGTGTTGGGTTCGGGGTTTGGCGTCGGAGGGTCTGGGTATTGGGTGTTTGAGTGGGCGATGTTGGGTTTGTGGTGGTTGTTGTTGGAGGCGAAGGTGGTGCAGTCGTGGGTTCGGTTGGTGCGTAGAGTCTGGGTTTGTGTCGTGTTTCTGGGTTTTTGGGGTGTGGTTGAGAGAGAGAGAGACGAAGGGCGTTTGTGTTTCTTGTGAAGATGATTTGACTCCTATCCAATGCATTAGAATGGGGTTCGCGTAATTTCAATAACGCGGGTGGTTATTGTCAATCTAAACAGTTGTAAATGTTTCGTAAAATTTAGTTTATACTGGTATAGTCTTCATCTTGTATGTTTCTAATTCACAATACTAGAAATTCTATTGCTTTCATTCTCTGGTCGGCCTATATATGTGTCGATTGGGTTCTTGAGTTAGCTTTGCATGGTTGATTAGTTTTTATGGCAGTGTTATGACAAGGTAGTTGTTAGCTTGGGAAGTTTATACTTTCCAAAGGCTTGGGAAGTTTATACTTTCCAAAGGCTTGGAAAGCTAAGAATACTGTATTTGGGCGCAGTTCTTGATTTCTCTTTTAGTCTATTTTGTAACACCATTAGAGGGAGTTTGGGAAAGGTTGTTTCTGGAAATTAAAACAAAAACACTTCTTTGTTTTTCAGGAAATTAATTTGGGATTCTATTATATATAAGAGAGGTCAGACTCAGAGAATCCCATAAAACAAGTGAAGTGTTGATTTGAATGTCATTATTGTATCCTGATGTACTTCCAGCCTTCAAAATTCGCTTGTTTTTTGGCTTTAATTTTCTCTTATGTCACTCTAATTACTATACTACTGTTTTCATTTGTGAAGTAAAAGCACCTTGGCACAATCAAACTTTAATTTGAGATCTTGTCAAAGTGCAGGGTATGTATATATATATATGTATATATATATCTCCCCATAAAAATGGTCTCTAATAAATCTACCATACTTTTCCAACATGCTTTTTGTTTCACTAATGGCTTTCTATGTATTTAAGAGTGAACTCTTCAATGAGGTAACTTTTATTTTGTTGATGTCTCTCTTTGTTTATTTATTTTTTCATTCAGAGGCAGATCTGGGAGTTGTAGACAAGCAGCAAGGGGGAGTTCCTGCTGTAAGTTTCTTTACTTGTTAACTATGTTGTATGTCCGGAGATGATTTTTGGGTAACCATCTTTGAAAATGATCCAAAGGCAAAAGCTTAAATGCCAATGAACATGATAATCTGATCTTTGTCCGGCTTGATAATTGCCTTTTAGAGTAAAAGCTTGAGTTGCATGCTGATATAATGTGCATTTGGCAGTTACATGTTCATCTATGTTCTATGAAAAATAATTTGTATTTGTTTAATTAATTGTTTCATAAGCTACTACTAAAAAGAATATCCCCTCTTCACGTGATTTTTTCTTAGGAGCACTATTAAATGGCATATGCTCCTGCATTACCTCTTCTAGTTACAGCATGTTTGAAATTTCTTTTTAAATGAGGATAATGTTACTTATGATTAATACTCTTCATCCTAGCATGTAAGGTTTATTTAGCAATTATTTGATGAACCAGCAGGGCATATGACCTTTATTTACTTATTTATTTTTTGTGCATACATTCTTTAAGCTCCCTTATTTATTTCTGCCCATATAGATTTAGTGATGGTTATAGCTCAGTAGAGTATAGAAATAGCATGGAATTATCTTTAACTTTAGTGGCCTTGTTGTTTTCAGGTCCTTGATGAGGGCATTGCATCACCTGCGGAGCTTACGAAAGCTTATATGGGCCATTGGCCTTCAAAAGTAGGTCCAACTGCATTGAGAATGCGAAGTCAAGCATTGAGGGGAGATTCAACTCCATCAAGCGTTTTGCCAGGCCCTTCAAAATCACTCATGCTGTCGCTTGTGCCAAAGTCCATTGCATATAAAGGGATTGACAATAATCTTTATACAACCCAAAGGTCTTGTGGTAGATCTGCAATATATAGCATGGCGAGGACTCCATATTCAAGAATTTGCCAAAGTGCTACATTCAAAGTCAGTATTCGACAAATCATCATCATTACTCTACTTTGGTGATTATGTAACTAACATTAATATCCTTTCTTGTAGAGTGCTGGCCCAAGTACAGGTAGCTATGGTAGCTGGTCATTGGCTAATCGGTCATTGGATCAGGGTGGTCCATCTGGTTTAAAGGTATTATGGATTGATCCATTCAATTTAATCTTTGTTAGTTTGAAGCTCAACATACCAACTTATTTGCTTTCGTCATTTCTTCATCTAGGGTTTCAAAAAGAGCAATGCGGTTTTTGAGAATGGCATTGGTTCTTTCGGATTTAGAGCTCGCCAAACGCCTACTCTGTCGTCTCAAAGGAGTTGGAGTTTAGCTACTTCAAAGGAACAATCATCACCCATGCTATCGCTGCTGCAAAAGCCTACCACATATGGAGGGGTTTGCGATAATATTTATACGACCTCAAGGTTCCATGGTAAATCTGCAATATATAGGATGGCTAGAGCTCCTCATTCAAGAATTTGCCAATGTCCTACTTTCAAAGTCAGTATTCTAAAAACATCATCATTATTTTGATTTAGTGATTATTTTGCTAATAAAAATATTCTTTCTTGCAGAGTGCTAGCCCAAGTATAGGGAGCTACGGCGGATCATCATTGGCTGCTTGGTCATTGGATCAAAGTGGACCCTCCAGTTCAAAGGTATTCTGGATTGACCCGATCAATTTAATCTTTGTTAGTTTAAAGCTCAACATACCCAACTAATTTGCTTTCTTCATTTCTTCATCCAGGGTTTAAAAAAGAGCTGTGCAATTTTTAAGAATGGCATTGGTTCTTTTGGTTTTAGAACTTGCCAAAAGCCCAATTTGTCATCTCAAAGGGGTTGGAATTTGGCAACATCAGAGGAACAACAACAACCATCTTCAACACAAAAGCCGCTATCTTTGGGTGCACCAAAGCAAAAATACACAGGAAGGCTAACTGAAAATGAAAATGGTGATATTCTTGGTAGAAATGTGGCCTCAACGTCTACTAATATGGCTTCGATGATATGGCAGCAACATCTTAAAATGGTATCGCCACAGAAGGATGAACTGCGAGAACTCAGAATGGCGTCTGCAGAGGACAAAGAACTTGATTGGTTGTCACCATCCAAGTTGTGTGGACCAGCTATAAGAAGCCCTGAGCATATTGACTCATCAAAGTTTCTAGATGCAACTCGTGATGATAGCTTGAGTAGTTTATCTAAAAAATTGTTGCATGAGACTGGAGAATCATTTTCCAATAAACAAGAGAAATTTGAAGTAGATGGCCCGTCAAAGTTATTTGCCTCTTTTGATACTCCTCCATCGGCCAATGGATTTCCCAGCACAAAAGACGGTGTCTCAAATTGCAACCTGGTGGCTGTAACCTGCCCTCAAATGGAAAAGAGAAGTGCATTCAGAATTTATGTTGCTGAGGTAGAGTTGTATCTTCTCCTAGTAAATCTTGTTATCTTTTTTATTATTCTATTTAGTGGGCTAAATAAAATGGTAGTATTAAGCAAAAGTCTTTTCCCTTTTGCATATAGTTTAAAAGTTCTCTGTATCGTTTTAAAAAAGCATTTTCACTCTTAATGCATCTCTTTCCCATATACATAATTTATTCTTCTCCACGCATTATAAATGCATTTTCATTTGATAGAGCCTTATTAGAAATTTAAATTTCGTGGGAAATATGTTTATACCTACTGAATTAGAAGATTGGCCTTTTGAAGACAGAACAATAAACTTAATTAAGATACTTCGAGCTTTTACTTATATCCTAAAGAGCTTGTACTTTTGCTTTTCCTATCTAATTTATAAATAGTAAAGGTGAAATTTTGATTTGCAGGACTTCTTGGATTAGATGATGACGGATTGGAAATGGAGTTGCATGTAAAATATCAGGTAATGAGACAGAGAAGCAGGAAGCTCTTATATTGGAGGCTAAGAAAGCGGCAGCTGAAGCTCCTACTTTGGAAAAACCTCCATTAATTTTGGATGGAAAGCTTTTCAGTTCTTTCTCAGAGGGAAGGATTGATCCTGGAACTAGTGGTATGTCAGTGGTTGCTGCAAAGAGTGACAATTTTGGCAATTCAAGTGTGCCTTCCACTAGTACAGCTTTCCAATCAGTCGCATCAGTCATGCCACTCTCATTGTCTGGTAGTGCTCCTTCAGAGAAGTGTCAAATGCTGCTTCAGTCTCTGCTGGTCCAATTATGCCTGTTTTTGGAGCGTTGGGGTCAGATAAAACTGATGATAAGAAGTTTGGAGTTCGTGCTAAGGTAATGTACACAGTGCACTTTGCAATTACATGCTTATGTATGGTCCACAAAAAATAATTCGTATTTGTTTAATTATTTTTGCATAAGCTACTACTAAAAAGAATGTCCATTTTGCATGTTTTTGCCTTGAGAATTAGAGCATTATTAAATGGCTTCTGCTGCTCTGGAAAAAAAAAAAATTAAAAGGCCCCTTTACATTATTTTCCTTTACAACACTATTAAATGGCATTTGCTGCTATAGTACCCCTTCCAGATTGAGGACATATCTTTTGCAGCACATTTGTAGTGAAAAAAGAAGTGGGACCTGTGCCATGGCTTTTGGGTTATATTAATTGAATTTTTTTAAATGAGGATAGTGTTACTTATGATTAATATTATTCATCATTGGCATATAAAGTTTATTTAGCATGATTTGATGAACCAACTGGCATGTGGCTTCTTTTTTTCTATACATGTGTATTTTAAGATCCCTCATTGATTTCAACCAATACAAATTTAGTGATGGTTATGGCTCTCTAGAGCTGAACATACCAACTCATTTGCCTTATTTATTTCTTCATCCAGGGTTTGAAAAGGAGCCATGCAGTTTTTGAGGATAGCACTGGTTCTTTCAGTTATATACGTAGAATTCGCCAAAAGCCTAACCCGTCATCTCATAGGAGTTGGAGTTTGGCTGCTTCGAAGGAACAGCAACCACCATCTTCAACACAAAATCTGCCGTCTTTGGGTGTACCAATGCAAAATATACAAGTGGGGTAACTAGAAATGAAAATACTGATATTCTTGATAGAAACATGGCCTCAGTTTCTTCTAAGCCTATTGAGATGACTTTGATGATGGTGCAGCAACTTGACAAAGACAGGTTAGATAGTTTTTTAACTCATCAAGGTGGAATTATAATGAATTTGTTGATATGTGGGAAACACTTGCTGGTTTATTATGTAGTTGTTGAAGAAGAAATGTGTATATGTTTTATCTGTGGCAATAGACCTCTAATTTGGTTAACATGTTTTAGGTTTTGCATCTAATCCGATTTTTCCTTTGCTGGTTAGATGTCTAAGTTGTAGTTTTCCTTGTTCTCTTTGTGCTTCTTGTTTCTTCACATTTACAACATATTCTTAGAAGAAACTAGGCTCATAAAACTATTGTTAGGATAACTTTTAGTTACTTCCATACAGCTAAAATTGTCACATATTATTTATTTATTATTATTATTTTTTTGGCCTAGATCAATGTCTCCTGCTGATCCAATTGTGCCTGTTTTTGGAGCTTTGGGGACAGATAAAACTGATGATAAGAAGTCTGGACTTCGTGCTAAGGTAATATGCATAGTGCACTTGGCAGTTATATGCTAATGTATGCTCTGCGAAAAATAATTTATATTTGTTTAATTATTTGTTGCATAAGCTACTACTAAAAAGAATGTCCGTGTTGCATGTTTTTGCCTTGAGAATTAGAGCATTATTAAATGGCTTCTGCTGCTACTTTAAAAAAAAAAAAAAAAGGCATTTGTTGCTACATCACCCTTTCAAATTGAGGACATATCTTTTGCACAATATTTGTAGTGAAAAGAGAAGTGAGACCTGTGCCACAGTGCTTTGGGTTATATTAATTGAATTTGTTTTTAAATGAGGATAATGTTACTTATGATTAATATTATTATTCATCATTGGCGTATAAGGTTTATTTAGCATGATTTGATGAACCAACTGGGCATGTGGCTTCTTTTTTTCTATACAAGCGTATTTTAAGATCCCTTATTGATTTCAACCAATACAGATTTAGTGATGGTTATGGCTCTCTAGAGCTGAACATACCAACTCATTTGCCTTATTTATTTCTTCATCCAGGGTTTGAAAAGGAGCCATGCAGTTTTTGAGGATAGCACTGGTTCTTTCAGTTATATACGTAGAATTCGCCAAAACCTAACCCGTCATCTCATAGGAGTTGGAGTTTGGCTGCTTCGAAGGAACAACAAGCACCATCTTCAACACAAAATCTGCCATCTTTGGGTGTACCAATGCAAAAATATACAAGTGGGGTAACTAGAAATGAAAATACTGATATTCTTGATAGAAACATGGCCTCAGTTTCTTCTAAGCCTATTGAGATGACTTTGATGATGGTGCAGCAACTTGATAAAGACAGGTTAGATAGTTTTTTAACTCATCAAGGTGGAATTATAATTAATTTGTTGATATGTGGGAAACATTTGCTGGTTTATTATGTAGTTGTTGAAGAAGAAATGTGTATATGTTCTATTTGTGGCAATAGATCTCTAATTTGGTTAGTATGTTTTAGGTTTTGCATCTAATCCGATTTTTCCTTTGCTGGTTAGATGTCTAAGTTGTAGTTTTCCTTGTCCTCTTTGTTTCTTGTTTCTTGACATTTACAACATATTCTTGGAATAAATTATGCTGATATAACTATTGTTAGGATAACTTTCAGTTACTTCCATACAGCTAAAATTGTCACATATTATTTATTTAATTTTTTTTTGGGTCTAGATCAATGTCTCCTGCTGATCCAGTTGTGCCTGTTTTTGGAGCTTTGGGGACAGATAAAACTGATGATAAGAAGTCTGGAGTTCGTGCTAAGGTAATATGCACAGTGCACTTGGCAGTTACATGCTTATGTATGCTCTGTGAAAAATAATTTATATTTGTTTAATTATTTGTTTGATAAGCTACTACTAAAAAGAATGTCCGTGTTGCATGTTTTTGCCTTGAGAATTAGAGCATTATTAAATGGCTTCCGCTGCTAGCTTTACATGATTTTTTCTTGAGAATACTATTAAGTGGCATTGGCTACTACATTATCCCTTTCAAATTGAGGACATATCTTTTGCAGCACATTTGTAGTGAAAAGAGAAGTGGGACCTGTGCTACAGTGCTGTGGGTTATATTAATAGAAATTTGTTTTTAAGTGATGATAATGTTACTTATGATTAATATTATTCATCCTTGGCATATAAGGTTTATTTAGCAGGATGTGATGAACCAACTGGGTATGTGGCTTCTTTTTTTTGTACATTTGTATTTTAAGATCCCTTATTGACTTCAACCAATACAGATTTAGTGATGGTTATGGCTCTCTAGAGCTCAACATACCAACTCATTTGCCTTGTTTATTTCTTCATCCAGGGTTTGAAAAGGAGCCATGCAGTTTTTGAGAATAGCACTGATTCCTTTGGTTATATACGTAGAACTCGCCAAAAGCCTAACCCGTCATCTCAAAGGAGTTGGAATTTGGCTCCTTCAAAGGAATAGCATCCACCACCTTCAACACACAAGCTGCCATCTTTGGGTGTACCAATGCTAAAATATACAGATGGGCCGACTAGAAATGAACATACCGATATTCTTGGTAGAAATATGGCCTTGGTTTCTTCTAAGTCTATTGAGATGCCTTTGAAGATATTGCAGCTACTTGATAAAGACAGGTTAGATATTTCTTCCACTCATCATGGTGGAGTTAATATTTTTTCAATTAATTTGTTGATATTTAGGAAATTGTTGCTAGTTATTATGTAATTGCTAAAGATGAAAGATGTATATGTCTTATTTATGGCAATAGACCTCTAATTTGATTATTAAGTTTTAAGTTATGTGTCTAATCCGATTTTTTCATTGCTTGTTAGATATCTGAGTTTGTAGTCTTCCTTGTTCTCTTTGTGCTTCTTGTTTCTTCACATTTACAGCATATTCTTAGAAGAATTAGAGTAACATAACTGTTGTTAGGATAACTTTGATTTACTTCCAGATAGCTAAAATTGTCGCACATTTTTTTTCTCTTTTGCTAGATCAATGTTTCCTGTTGGTGCAATTGCAATTGTGCCTGTTTTCAGAGCTTTAAGGTCAGATAAAGCTGATGATAAGAAATCTGGAGTCATTTGTTCTGTGTGTAACTAAAAGTTCTATCAAGAAATGGAAATGAAGTTGTTCTGAACTAATACATCTGTTCAATTCGGTGCGTATAAGATTTAATTTGAAAAAGAATGAATCCTCCTGTTTGAGGTGTTCCTGTCATTGATAGTAAGCTAATTTGTCTTTCTACTGTCAATTGAATGGTATGTGTTCTTATTTTACTTCATGGTTTTGGAATAGCAGCTGAGTTTTCAGTTTGCTAGTAAAGTTTCTTTTACAGAATTGGTGCTACTTTGATTTCGAGCTCATCTACTTTAGGGTAGGTCTTGGATTTGAGTTTTATATTAACTCTCTTGATTTACTTTATAGGAGGCACTTGCACAATTTTTTGTTCCTTAGCTCAATCTAAGTAGCACCTGAAGCCAATAAGTAGCGGCCCCTATTGAAAAACCTGCAAGTGACCACTCCGAATGTGAACAGCAAAGCGTGTGAGGGTGACGACATACAGAGCAGAGTGTCCATGTAGTGAACTCCGAGCAGCAACTGCTATTTTCGCTGCACGTTTCTAATCTTTGCAGCTTGAATAGACCAAGCCTTCCTTTAGCATGCAGAGCGCCCAAGATTTAATTACAGCAGCAGCCGAGCACACCTAAATATTGCAGACTGACCTGACCTTGGTCAAGCACATAACAGAAGTGCCGTGTTGAACTCTACACAGAAGACCATCCTGCAATTTGAACTAAGCAGGAAAGCACTGAGCTGATTCGAATGTTTGATGCAGTCACCGAGCTCTGCATCTCAATTTGTCAGCTTCACAAACCTGCTGCAACTGAAATAGACACAATGTGAGCAGCAATTGGAGCTTGATAAGGATCTAGCTATACAGGCAAGACAACAAACAGCAGCAGCAAAGTCAAATCATACCTGAGCATTCCATGGGCATTAACAACAGCAGGATTTCAAGCCCGACTAGAAGTCCATCCATTTTCAAGCAACTTGAGAGCGGCCAAGGGCAGCATCTGTCGAGGCAAAGCAAGTTAGCAACTTTGAAGCTAATCTGAACTGCAGGGAACTGGATGCCAGGCTCTCCAAAGCTTTGCACCTGACTTGTGTTTGAAAATATCATGTATCAAAATATTATTGTTAAGTAAATATTATTGTGTTTGTGGACTTCCCTATTTTAAAGAAAGTACAATGGAACAATTTGGTTCACAGCAATAAAGAGAAGTAGATCTAATCTACAAATGGTAAGTACCAATATTCAATGGGTATTAATCCCATTTTCTATGAACCAAGGCATATAACTTTGTTAATATCCTTTGGAGGGGCATTATAGTCTTCATCAAAAACTGAAATTTCTGATTTAGTAAAACTTTGAACTCCCCTTTCTTGGATCTTATCTTTTTATATTTGGATTTAGTCGAAGAAAGGAGGAGAGTCTCTGATGCTATGGGAAAATGTGTGTTCATTTCAAGAATATATTGTTTTATCTTGTGCCTTCTTTGTTTACTGTGCTTCTTTTTATGGATTCCGTGCTGTCTTGAATTTCATTGAAGATATTTTTCATATATAATATTTGTAAAGGGGTAGCTATTCTTGGTAAGCTTCAAAACAAACGTTGCCTGTTTGCTGGACAGAACAATATATTGTATATTGCCATGAATTGTTTTATTTTCCTTTGATGCTTGATGCAGCATTCTGAAATCTGATTCAACAGATCACCCATTCATTATCTAATGTATAGCGGTATGCTTCTCATGAATGTAATCATGGTTTCTGGTCCATCAGTACATTGAATATTCAGATTGTACATATGCAAGATTGTGCCAAATATTTCTTTAATTGCATCTCGTTGTTACTCAGGCACTCTTAGTATGTGTAATGATTTGCTGTTTAAGTACTCCTCACCCCAATGGTCTCAACTGACCTCTTTCGGAAAAATGCAAAAGATAGACAAATTAGATGCTGTTCTCTTGAGGGTCAAGCTGCATTGTTGCAAAATTACAAATCTTGGGAGCAAATGCGTTTCACATTCTTCAAAAGATATCACATATGTTACCACAGTAAGCTTTTATCAGGATTAGTGCCACTTTTTATTGCTAAAAACAGTTATGGAGGTTACTTGTAATAAATGATTTAGCACTTCAGAACCATCTTTTGAGCTGAAGAGTCATATAGGTGGCGAGGAAGGTCATAAATACAGTGGTAGTAGATTACTTCTACTTGGGCAGAAGGAGCATTTTTTATCCGGTGTAATCCTTCCCCTTGTTGTCAAGGATCCTCAAATATGCAGGGGGAAACAACTCGAGAATCCCTTGAAACAGATTGTGCTATTAATGCAATTGGTAATGTGTACCCCGTCAACTTCAGAAACACAGCCTCAATGCAGAAAATCTGTGACAAGATGTCAATTTATAGTTAGCAAACACGGGAAATCCAGGATTTAAAGATTTGTGGGATGTGTGTGATGAATTGAAGCCCCCATTGAAAGAACATATTCTTCAAAAAGAGACACATGATAAGCGTATGGAGTACTACTGCATTTCAATTTAAAGACGAGAATGGATGATGATGCAAACAACTCACGGTTCTTAGATGTTGTCCAATAGTGCTTCTGCAGAATCACAGCCATGACAACCAATTCGTGGGTAATATTAGATCCATGCTTTTATCTTTGTAATATTTGATCTATGCTTGTATCTTTCAATGTTGTTGTGTGGTTAGACTGCAAGTTCTTGTTTTTGAATATTTATCACTCCATGCGTTAATATGAAGAATCTCCTTGCTGACTACCAGGCAGCACTAACTGAGCCAATATGCATTGAAATTGGGGTGGCAAGATTGAAAACCATATAATATATGTATTTAATGTCTTTTTGACATATCACCTAAAAATATCCCATGGGTATGTTATCACCTGATATGATGCATTTCAAAATGTGTTAGTATGCTCACATTCATGGTTTAGATGGTCACTTCTACTCCCACTGGCTTGGGTCAAGGCTTTTCAAATCCCTCTCATTACAAATGTTGCACATACAATAGGTTTGAGAAAGAAGCATTGGATTGCATGCAATGCAGGTTCGGGGAAATAAGAATAACACATGCTGTATTGCTGAAATAAAAAATAACGTGTTGATTTTCATTTTGCAGACTCTTCTACCTTTCTTCCCGGTGGATTTCCCTGATCGCAGTGCTTACACATCATTGATGGAAGTTGAAGCTGCTACTGCCAATTTAAAGAGAGAAGGTCGACCTCCTGCTAAAAGACCTATTGAAATCCCGATCCACCACCTTGAGATAGTATACGCTCCACTTTTGCTCGAGCACTTTTGTAGAAAAAGATGATGGAAGTCAGGACAGTGGCTATTCTACATCAAGCTTGACTTTTTCATGATGTTGACTCGGGTTGGCACCAATGCAATCTGATATAGGGTTGGACTCAAGTTTCACTGTCAGCCATTGTATCGTGCTTTCCGGAGATATCTACTGGTAAACATGAGGACCATGTTTGTAGGGAATCTTTTGACCAAGCAATCGGATTCATCACGTCAGGTCATGTTCGAGGAAGGTCAGTGAGCTTCCTTTCACATGCATTACCTCAAAAACTATAGAACTCATGATCCTAGGCATCTTTCAGTTAATTGCACAACAAGAGTCGCAACATCATATTAAAATGGCCGTCTTGATTTGCAGTGGAAACCTACAGCAGAAGTTATCTGTGAAGCAAGCTCACTTGCCTGCCTTAGAGAAGAGCAGCGGGCGACGACAGCAGTAAAGGGAAGGAGAAAAGAGAGAGACGATGGAAATTTAAGCATATCAAGTCTAAGAATTTTGTGCTAAAGGAGATCCCTCCTAATGCCAATTCAGTCAAACCTTCGTGAATTGGCCCAAGAAAATCGGATATACAATGGAAATTCAAATTTTAGGATTTAATGATACGAGAGGCATTCTTTGTGTAGTTTTATGATAGAAAGCTAAAAGATACGGTAAAAATCAAGATTGATGTAATGGAGTAATCTTAAGACAAACTTATTAGTTATATCAAATCAAGATCAATATAGTGTACAATATGAAGAAATCAATACCGATTCCCTGTAATGATAGGATTCAAAAGAAAATCAAAATTTCAATATTCAATACATCAAGGGCTCTTAAGTCATAATGAAAACAATGTCTTTTAAAACCTCAATAATCTACAAATATGACAAATAAAAAAGTCGCTTAGCATACGAGGATAACTTCGGTATTCAGATAGCAAGTCATGCCACGGTCCAGATTTCCATATATTCACTGTATCTTCCATTTCTAGCAACACTCTACCTTAATGCTTGTCTGATGCCCCCGATGCCAAGTACATGTTCCACCACAAAATTTTTTGGGAATGCAAAAAGCTCTAATCTGCTAGTTTGGGAACACCAATTTTCTTCATGCAATTCTATGCCTCAGCATAAAAGATCCTCCATATACCTAGAAATAGATATATCTCCCATAGATGGGTACAACGTATATCTGCAAAGTGGTGGACACTACAGTACAACTCATGTAAATGAGAGCATCACAACCAACCGCCAATATGAGATGAATTCATATGTCATAGCAGCTCCTGAATCACCGAGGGATCTCCTTGAAATACCAAAAACAGCTCGATATCTGAAAGAGTTACAAACACTACAATATCATGGAGAGTTAACATTGAGCCAACTAGCAATATAGTAAAATGGAACACGAAACAGCCCTCCCGCTTCCACTTCCTTAAGAGATGAAAGATGCAATATCACATAAATATGACAATACAACTCAGAAATATAAGGGATCAGAGTAAAGCTTACTGTAACATTATTGCCATGATCCAGGTTCATCATCAAAATTACAGTCAATCAACAAAATTGTTCTCTCTCTAGAAGTCCATAAGGCCAAATGGAAATTTGCTTGCTAGATAATTATCTAGATTATGGCTGATAAATAAAATGCAACCCAATAGAATTCTGCATGTGCACTTGCAAGAAAGATAACATTTCACAATCATTTTCCTCAACCAAACGGCCATAAACTTTAATGATGTAATCAAACCCAGGCTAGTACATATGTGCAGCACATGCTGCCTTGCATGTTAGAAGCTGCTGATCGCTTGCAATGGAAAATGCAACAAGAAATTAATATATAAGAACATACGGTTGAAAGCAGAATATATGCATAAACGATTTTTCAGTATGAGAAATAGTACATCGTTATAACAATAGCTCACAACTTGTATAACTCAAAGCCAACTGCATATACTAACATTAAATAATTCATTGCTTCCTAAGTGCATCCTTAGCCTCCTAAAGATTCCTTGAAGCAGAAGAGATCAGAGAAAATACTATGACCTATTTTCATTCCCATTGGCAATTTCTCATGTTTGGTTTACCTTCAGTCTTAACATCTGCATAAGATCACGCTAATTTCTTTCTGTCCTCCTTTTATTGGTGAACAAGGCAATAGTGATTCTAAGCCCAATAAAGCATGAAAAGAAAAATAGTCTAAGCTTCTTGGAAAATAATCCAGAATTTATAACTTATAACAATACTCTCAGCAATAATACCACCTATCGCACGATCTTTTCACTAGATATGAACAGATACGCGGATCCTATTTCACCATTACATTTAAATTCAAATCCCAGGCCTCTGCATAAAAAAAAAAAGAAAAGAAAAGAAAAGAAAAAACCAATGATATTAATCAGCAAGACAAAGCAGCCCATATCAATTTCTATTACTGGTGTGTAGAAGATGTGTATTTTTCACGATTTATTACTGATACACAGCCATTATAAAGACCGCAAAATTTATTTCCCAAAATCAACGGGAAAAAAAAAAGGAGGACCAAAGCAATAATTGTGCAATCAATACAAGATGCACCTATTAAAACAAGCAAAGAATCCTTGTCTTAGGCCACCTCACTTCCATTTACACACACATACAAACGATCCTCTTTGAGTAGAGAAAGTCTGAGAAAGCAGGTAGCAAGTTCTTTCCATGCATTTGATTTGGCAAACGTAGCATCCAGATGCAATGCAATCATCTCTACTAATGACTCAGGAGTGTAGTACCCTGAAGGTCATTTGCAGAAAGAAAATAAAAGAAAAGAAGTTAGTGAGCCTTCCTATGCTTGATCTTGTATAAAGACAAGGACGTATGGATGTGTAGTGTGAAAAAAACATTTCAGTGGCAACTGGAAATGTCAATACTAGTCTCAAGAAAATTCCTTCAAAAATGGTATTTTTCCTTTGTTAGTATGGCAAGATATTTCAATAGTTTGTTAAAACCAAATAGTAGTGTATTGCTTACCCACAAAAAAATCAACAGCACATATGTCAAATCCTGATCACCAAGAAGACACAGCAACTAATTTAGTAATATATACATATTCATACATATATTTCCTTTTCAATTGGTAAGAATTATATTTGATTACTCTATAGGAACCATGATCAGTTGCAACATGTAACAACTACAAACATCTAAACCCTAACTGAAAAGTAAATAGCTAACAATAATATGAATTTAAAGGATACTGGCTCTTATCATAATGAAAGAGTAGAAGAAAGTGTGGAAATGGGGGACGAAATAGAGGAAATTTGTATAACATGCTGGTGCAAGCAGATTAGTCTTGCCACAGCATGGGAACAGGTTGGATCGTTCTTCAAGATGTCTTCATAACAAGATGAAACCATAGCATGGTTTTTCCAATCAAACACTCCAAAAGAGTCACTAACAATCTAGAAGAAATGTAGATAGATGGGTAATGCTGCAATAAATGTGATTTTTCGCATATCATATTAAATGACAGAGAAAATATAAAACATTGAAGAGTTGTGTCACAGAATCATCCGAAAACCCTCCTTAATTAGCAGCTTTCAATATCTTCAAACAGAAATATACAGACACTTCAAGCATCAAGATGATCAAAATAGTACACACTGCTTGAATAGCTAAGATACTCCCTGCTCAATCGGGGGGCAGGTCTCATAAAACAGAGTGCGCGCCTGTGAGTGCCATTTGATATACTAATAGAGTTGTATTATAATAAACATTTAATGACAAGAAATACCAACTAAAAGGCAACTTCATGTATCCTCACACGTCCATTATACCATAAACTCCTCTCCTTCGCAACTATCACTAGCTCTATCAGGACACTCGGTTCAAATCTAATTACAGTTAGGCCACTTTGCTGACCATCAATCAACTATGACCCAAGCTATTTTTAAGCCACAAGGTAAGAAGTCAATAAGTTATTACCTAAAAGGAAAAGCAGTATTTACATTAAGACAGAAATTCTCAAGGATTTTTACAGCCTCATCAATTTGGCCCCCGATCAGCAGCAACCGCCAAAAGAGATGAAAAGCATGAAATTAAGTAAATGACTTGATCATTCTTACAATTTTCATGATCAAATTTAGACTTTTCAACCAGAGGAGCAAATAGGAAACATCAACATCTTCTATGAGTGCATGTGCATGCAAGCATATTTGAGTATATGACTATTAACCATAAAACCAACACATCCTAAAATTCATGGCTTGGGTGACTGCATTATCCTTGGACTAAATTATACAGTTATATGTACCTGTGTCAGAGGAAGTAGTGCATCTGATGTTTGGGTAATGACACGAGAGCAAGGCGGAAGTACTTTTCTGCATCGTTATAGTAATCATTAAGCATTTGCCTTTGCAACTGGACCAAATACAAATGATTCTCCAGATTTTGTGGCGGTTGTATGGGTAAGAGCCATGAGTCCAAACCATCTATATCAAAAGATTAGAAACATTTTTGTCACAGATTTCTAAGAACAAGAATACAATTGAATGCCTCCTTATGGCAAAATTTGTCTGATAACACTGATGGTCAATGCATTCCTTTGCTGTATATGACATGCAAAATTATACCAGTACATTGTACGTCATGATGCTACAGCTTACTGATGTCAAGCTAACTCTACAAACCCAAAAAAAAAAAACATAGGGAAAGAAAATAGAGCTCACCAAGGTAAGGAAAATGGGAAGCACCATCGCTATCACCAGACAGCGATTCGATGTCAGCAGAATGCATGTAAAATCCTGCACTTCCCCTTCCTCTGTATAAAGCTCAATCTTGGGAACGATTTTGAGACGTTCATTAGCATGGGAATCCACTGATACCTGTTTATCTTTCATGAATGATGTATTAGAATCATAATGTTCCATGGTACTAGCTTCATGACTGCAAATTGTCTTGTCACCATGATATTACCAAGAGTGTATAGACCTATGCAAGGGTCTATAGTAGGAAAATGAAAAGTTAGAGTCTGTGTTGTGTTGTAGTGTGAATGTGTAATGTCGATGTGTGGTGTTAAGTGTGGTATTCTGTTTGGGGTGCTAAGGTGGCTATTAGTTAGTTAATAGCAGTATAGGAGTACAAATAAAGTTAGTCAGTGGAGAAAAGGAGAGAGGAAAATTACAAAACAAGTTTGTCAAAATTGCATGAGGGGGAAGGTCCGCATTTGGTAATTTGCTCTCTTGGCCATTCTTTGTTATTGTTTGGCTTTTCTTTAGTTTTTCCTTTCGGTTTGTATCAAATTGGCACCATCTGTGGAAACTAGGGCCGTACTAGACTAGATTGGAGACTTGACTCGTGAAATTGGAGAGGAGATGAGAGGAAGTGTCTCTAAGTTACAATATCAGATTATGACACGAATAAGAAAGTAACAACTATCGAATGTTCAATTGCTAGTATTAAATTGATGCTCCATGATTTGTGCAAGAAAATCACGACGAAAAGACATATTGAAGAGTTCGATGGGAGTCTTCTTTGGCTGGGAATAATGTTGAACAGGTTGAGCATTAAAACAAAGTCTGTTTCAAAGATTGATTTACTTGATGATGAGGATTATCGAAGGAATGCAGAGAACATAATGATACCGGAATTTGATGGATCAAATCCAGTACATTGGCTAACCTTAGCGAAACAGTACTTTGAAATTCACCATACTAAGTCTGATCGAAAGTTCCTTTAGCTTCATGTTCATGAGGGATGAATGGCGTATTGGTTAAAAATGTTGAAGCGTCGAATGCTCATTTGGATTGGAATCTGGTGAAATAAGAACTCTTATTGAGTTATGGAGGGCAATCGGCTAGTAATCCTTATGAAAGTTTGTCTACTTTGCGACAAACTACTTCAATTGCAGCCTACATTGAGGAATTTGAAGCTATTAACTCGCAAGCTCCAAAGATGATGGAATTACAATTATTAAAGTATTATCTTGGTGGTTTATGAGGAGATATGCTGCTGCGGGTAAAGACTTTGAAACCTCTTTCTTTAGCTGAAGCTATTGAATTATCATTGAATGTTGAAAAAGAATTCGAGCATGGAATTTTCTTATTGCATGTTCATCAAACTACTGAGACTGGGAGAACATTTAAGCATGATACAATTTCTGTGCAATTAGTCCCTGCTTTGCGTGGTTATGGTACGATGTCAAGTGCACATAATTCTTCGTTTCTATGCCTTATAGTTCTCATAGACGGTCAACTTCTTGGAAGTCATATAATAATGACAATGGAGGAAATACGTGGAATGATAAGAAAATAAATGGAGCACAATTGACAACACAATATACTGTGGATTCTAGTGTTACTAATGGTGGATCTCGTGTGTGGAGGCAAAATGTCTAAACAAATTTCCTATTCTAAGTATTTGGACAACAAGTGAGGCATATGTTTCCATTGTGATCAACCATATTCTTAGAATTATAAATGTCCCAATAAAACTCTTAAGAGTTGTTATTCTTGAGGATAAAAGTGCGGGAGTTTTTGAAGAGTGGGTTGAAGTGGAGGGTGAAAAAACAGGGGAATAGTAGATGCGTTTGTTGGCTAATGTTGATTCAAATTTGGAGTTATCTTTGCTAGCTCTATACGGATTTAATGGACCAAAAACTATGAAGTTTCACGGAAATTGATGCATCATGACATTATTATTTTAGTGGATAGTAGAGCCAGTCATAATTTTGTATCTACTCGTCGGTACACCAATTGGAACTCCACGTAAGTACCACTATGCCTTTTTCGGTTAAATTGGGAGACGGTCATTCCATTCAATCCAGCGGTTTATGTAAGGATTTACAACTGGAAATTAATGAATTTCATGTTACGGTTTCTTGCTATGTTTGGAGTTGGGAGGGATTGATGTTATTTTAGGAGTGGCTTAGTTAAAACTCTTGGAGAGATAAAAGTCGATTAGAACTCAGTGACGATGAAAATTCCTTATCATAACAAAGAGATATTGCTTTGTAGTGATCCTACTTTACAAAAATCGAGTGCTACTTTAAAATCTTTGAAACATTTGAGTGAGGGGGATGACTGCCGTTTGTTGTGGCAGATTGAGATGGAGGTTAATGTTGCTGAGTTAATTTCACTTGATCTAAGGTAGATGCTTTATTGAATGAGTGTGCTGAGGTATTTGAGACTAAAAATATTTTACCATCTCCATGGTCTACAGATCATAGGATTCCATTAAAGCAAGGGATTGGACCTATTAATGTGAGGCCATAACGCTATGCACAAATCCAAAAGGATGAAGTTGAGATGTTAGTGAAGGAAATACTTGGAGCTAGAATTCTTTGTTATTGTTCTTCTCCTTTTTCTAGTCCTGTCATCTTAGTAAAGAAAAAAGATGATTCATAGATTTTGTGTGGATTATTATGCTTTAAATGAAGCTACAATTCCGGATAAGCATCCTATACCGGTGATAGGGGAGTTGTTAGATGAGCTATTTGGAGCTACTATCTTCTCAAAAATTGATTTAAAAGCAGGTTATCATCAAATTCGTGTATTTCCAAAGGATATTCCCAAAACCGCTTTTAGGACACATCAGGGGCATTATGAATTCTTGGTGATGCCTTTCGGCCTCAAAATGCCCCCGTAACTTTTCAATCCCCACGAATGATTTGTTTCGCCCTTATTTGAGAAGTTTTGTGTTAGTATATTTTTATGACATTCTTGTTTATAGTGGGAATATGGATAAACATTTGGGACGTTTGCGCATAGTATTGGATCTATTGAGATCTCATCGGTTTAATGCCAATAGGAAGAAGTGTGTGTTTGGACAGCCATCTTTGGAGTATTTGGGTCACATTATTTCAGCTGAGGGAGTTGCTATGAATCCGGTCAAAGTTAAAAGTGTGCTTGATTGGCCAATTCTCACTTCCTTAAAGGGAGTGCATGATTTTCTTGGTTTGTTGGGATATAACTGCAAATTTATTTGCAATTATGGGAAGATAGCTAGACCATTAACTAATCTTTTGAAGAAAGATGCTTTCGAGTGGAATGACTTGGCTTTGGAATCATTTCACTTTACAACAGATCTAGTTCAAGCTCCAGTTTTGGCTATGCCAAATTTTAATCAACGTTCACTATTGAATGTGATGCTTCGAGGACTGGCATTAGGGTTGTCTTGAAGCAAAATTAGAGGCCAATTGCAACTATAGTAAAGCTTTGTCGGATAGGAACTTGATGAAATCCACTTATGAAAAGGAACTCATGGCATTAGTGTTAGCCATTAATCATTGGTCCTTATCTTCTGGTCGGAAATTTATAGTGAAGTCAAATAGAAAAGCCTCCATCTCTTAAATCAACGTATCACAACGCCAAATCAGCAACATTGGTTAGCTAAGTTATTGGGGTGAGTTTGAAGTAAAATATAAGGCTAGAGGGGAGAATAGAGCTGTTGATGCTCTCTCTAGACAATTGGAAGAGGGTGAGTTTCATGGAATTTCGAGACCTATTTGGACTAATCGAGTTCTATTTGCACTATGTGCTGAAAGATCCTTTTTTATCTACTAAAATTCATTTGTTGAAAGGAAAAGATGCAGGTGGATTTTATATGATACAAGATACTTTGTATTATGATGATCGATTGATCGTTCTTTCTAATTCTCATTGGATTCCATTATTTTTACATGAGTTTCATTCTTTTCCTATGATAGGACATGCGGGTTTTGTTAAGACCTATCATAGAATAGTTGCCCATTTATATTGGATGGTATGAAAAATGATTTTGTTAAGTTTGTAGCTAATTGTGCTGTTTGTCAACAGAAGAAGGTCCAAAATTTAGCTCCAACAGGCTTATTAAACCCTTTGCCAATTCCAAACGCAATTTAGGAAGATCTATCCATGGATTTCTTTTCAAGTTTACCTAAGTCTAAGGGCTTTGATGTAATTTTTGTGGTCATTGACCATTTTTCTAAGTATGCACATTTTATGATGCTGAAATATCCTATTCAGCTAAGATAGTGGCTGGAATTTTTATGTAGGAAGTGGTGCGTTTACATGGTTTCCTAGGACTGTTGTGAGTGATAGGGATCCCTTATTTGTGAGTGGATTTTGGAGGGAGAGATTCAGTTTGTAAGGCACTAAATTACATTTTAGCACCGCCTAACATCCAGAAACGGATGGTCAAACTGAAGTTCTAAATCGATGCTTGGAATATTATCTTAGATGCTTTGCTTCAAAGGTGCCAAAACTTGGGCAAATTGGATTAGTTGGGCAGAGTTTTCTCATAACACCTCCTTTTACTCCTCGGCTAGAATGACACCATTTGAAGTGGTGTATGAGCGGCCTCCTCCTTCCTTACCAATTTATGTGGCTAAAGAAGTGCTTAATCATGAATTAAGGTCGGCTCTAAATTCTAGCGATGAGATCTTAGGTTGATTAAAGTTAATTTGGAGCATGCCCAACTTATAAACTGCTCTCTTACCAATAGGAAAAGAAGGGATGGAGAAAATTAGGTGGGTAATTGGTTTTCTTGAAGTTATGACCTCCTCTTCAAACAAGGTTGGGAACTAAATTAAGTTCAAAGTTGATCCCTCGTTTTTATGGGCCTTTTCAGATTGTAGGTCGAGTCGGTAATGTTGCTTACAAGCTCCAATTACCTAAGCATTGTAAAATTCATCCAGTGTTTCATGTTTCACTCTTAAAGCACTCTCATGGTTCCTTTCCGGTTTTACAAGACCTTCCTGAGGATTTGCTTATTGATGAGATAGAGATAGGATCTTATCCTCTCCAGGTTTTAGGTAGACTCTTTGAGCTTCATGATGAAATGGATCCCTCAGTGGTTGATACATTGGTCAAGTTTTACCATTGATGAACTACGTGGGAAGATGCCACTGCAATTCAGTCTAAATTTCCAGATTTTGTCCTTGGAACAAGGACATTGCAATGAGGGGAGTATTGATGCATTACAAAGTGTGTATAGACCTATGTTAAGGGTCTATAGTAGGAGGATGAAAAGTTAGAGGTTTCTGTTGTGTTGTAGTGTAAATGTGTTGTCGATGTGTGGTGTTAAGTGTGTATTTTGTTTGGGGTCCTGATGTGGCTATTAGTTAGTTAATAGCAGTATAGGAATATAAATAAAGTTAGTCAGTGGAGAAAAGGAGAGAGGAAAATTACAAAGCAAGTTTGCTAAGATTACAGCGGGAAGACCTACATTGGGTAAGCTCTGCTTTCTTGGCCATTCTTTGTTATTGTTTGGCTTGTCTTTAGTTCTTCCCTTCAGTTTGTACCACACCATGATTGTTTCCTACTGGGGTGGGTTTTTTTTTTCGGTGGAAGTTTCCAACTGGAGTGTTGAAACTGTCAATTAATGACGATGATGTGTGCAACTGCTCCTGATCAGTCAAATACATCTCCTTGGGATATTTGCACCACAGATGATAAGTCAAACCTAGTAGCATATTTGACATGATATGCTTCCCACACCCTGGCTCCTGTGTGATTCTACAAGGATTAAAAATGAAAAAAATAATAAATAAGTGAAAATCAAGCTCTTGAGCCTTTCATGGAATGTCTTCTCCATGGAACTTTACATTTCATAACATGACAAGCAAAAAAATAAGATTATTAATTACCAAAAAGGGGGAAAAGGCTAAAGCCATTATAAAATATTTATTTAGACAAATTAATAATTTTTTGATCTGAAGAGACAGACACATAACCATATCCTATGAGCCCATTGTATTTGATGTCAACAAAATAGAACCATATAACAGAGCAGCTTGATGCACATCCTCAACATTTCCTTTTGTAAGGAAAAGAGTATGAACTCCAGATGAACCTTAAGCCTATCCAGCTTAAAAGAAGTCACATACAGAATTGTTACACATATATAGTTGATTTGCATAAGGCAAATGAGTATCACATGACAGTTATAACACGTAAATCAAAGGCAGGCAAGCTGCATAATTTAAATAAAAAGAGGTAAAGACCTTTGACAAGCCATTTTTTACTTGAGCATAGATGTGCTTGATCCTATTTGTATTGATATGACCATTTTCTACATGGTCCAAGCCCTCAATCAATGCCTGAAACATCGGCAACATGAATTTTCGATAGCTTTAAATTAAATTGCCAAAATTATCTATGCATGGCAAAAACGATCCATTTATTTCATTACTAACCAAGCACAGAGTGACTCATACATATCTATAAACCTAATAATTCAAGCAAAGTTTATATTGCTACTATCAATAGTTTCCTTGCTAACATATGATCATAACTTTCCAACAGATACTTGATCACGATGACAGATCCTCATCTCAACTCTAATAAGCCAAAACTAAAATTTCCACCTAGCATTTAAGTAATTTTTCCACACCAGGGTAATCTGTGGCGGTGGTTACAATGGTGTTCCGTCAATCATCCAAGTTCCAACTGCCTAAATCTATTTTAATAATAAATTTAATTATAGTTTTAATGGCAGTAGATTTGACCCAAAAAAAAAAAATATCTATAGGCCAAAAATGAATTTTCTTATGACTTTGCTACTCACTTCAACTTTTATCTTTTTAATTTTTACTTTAGTAGTTGATAAATTAAACTAGAAGTTTTCAGCATTTGGGTGGTCAAATTTATTTAAAGAATAAGTATTTAAAAAAAAAATCAACCTTTTACGAAGTCAAATCAATAGACTATCAATATTTGATAGAATTCATTCAAGTATTAATGTTTTGGACTAAGTGTTTTCAATTAAAGGTCTGTTTGTTTTGAGGAAAAATATTTATTAACGAAAATTGAAAAAAAAAATTTGGAAAAGTAACATATTGTTAAGTATTTGGCTAATTTTATGAAAAATTTTTTTCTTTGTTTACAGTTTCTAGGTAACTCATATATTTTAAGTGTAAAAAAAAAAAATTGCATATAGTATAATGAAAAATAAATATACTTAAAATAAAAATATTTAAAAAATTAATAATAAATGTTTTTGGATAGTAAAGATTAGTAGATGGACTCGTAAATCGATGAAAAAATGACTTATATATTTATATTCCGTAAGTCTTTTTCCAAAAAAAAAAAACAAACTATAAAAAGTTTCATTAATTGTCCTATTTTTCTTAAACAAACACCAAAAAAGAAAAGAAATTTTCCTGAAAAACATTTTCATTGAAACAAACTAGTTGAGTTTTTTAATTTTCATCAATTGGCAATTATTAATACTTTTTAAACTTATTTTATAAGATATTGATTCCTTTTTTTAACCACTTGAAACGTTGATCCTTTAAATAAATTTATTTTAAACATTGAATCCTCTTTTTAAACATTAGAAACCATAAGTCCACATTCAACATGATTCTAAACTATTTCAAAATTTTATTTTTTTTTAATTTTCCCACAAAAGTTTTTATTATTTATATTTTTTTCATTAGCAATACTTTAACTTTCATTATTATATTATCTATAACTTTTCATTACTTAAAAAAATATTTTAATAATATTAAATGTAGGGATATGAAAATACCGAAGAGGTGTAATAGTTTAAAGAAAACTCCTGAATGATGTGTTATAAAAAATAAATAAATAATACTTATAATAAATCACAAATATAATAGTTATGTAATGTAATATTAAAAGCTAAATGTGGATTTTCATAAAATATAGCAATATGAAAAGGTAATGTTGGAAAGTTCCCAATATGTAAAAGTGAAATTTTATAAAAGTGTAACAATGACATGATGTTAGAAAGATATAATACAAAAAAAGGTAAATTGAGCGACCTTCTTGAAAACTTTAGAAATTATATTGACCCTAGGTTTTTAAAAAGTCAATACTTAAACTTCTTCAAAAACAAATAAATGGCATAGATCTCCCCTGAAAACTTTTAAATTTACATGGACCCTTGGTTTATTAAAAAGTCAACTCCTTAAAAAATGACATGATAATAATATGTAAATTTTGTTTAGTTGGTACTAACGTGTAATTACATATATAATATGCTTGATAAAAATATATTTTTAAAAAATACTTATAATTTTATTATTGTTTTTACATAATTAATTTTTTAAAAAAGGAAAAAATTAATTTTCGATTTTCTTCTTGGCATGAACCAAATATATTAGAAAAGCTTTTTATCATGTTAAAACATATCTAGTAATATTGTTTTTTACTAATTTTTTTTATTAGAATTACACTTTAAATGTTAGGCTTGAAGGGCAAAAAAGAAATAATTTTTTTTTCATTATTTAATATTTAAATTTTTAAATATTTTCTAATTAAACATATTATATATAATGACCTATTAGAACCAAATAAACAAAATTTATATATTATCATCATATCAATTTTTAGGTGTATAAATGTTGACTTTTAAAAAAAATGGGGTCCATGCAATTTTCACAGTTTTTAGAAGAAATCTGTGCAATTTAGTTATTTCTAAGGGGTGTAAGTATTTGGCTAAAAAAAAAAAAAGAAAGGGGAGTAAGTATTAACTTTTTAAAAACCTAAGAGTCTATGCAAATTCTAAATTTTTTAAGGAAGTCCGCATAATTTATCTTAATAAAAAATAAGAGAATTCTTTGGTCTTGATGTGTTTTTTTATGAGACCGAAGCTACAAATGAGCTAAGCTATTTGTGAGCTACTTAAGCTCAACTCGCTTCCAGTGCGGCTCAGCTCTAATTCGAGCTCGATTAGTAAACAAGCTAAGCCTGAACCTAAAATAAAGCTTGCTTATCTAAATGAGCTAAGCTTAGCTTTGATTTAGGCTCGCGAGCCGACTCGTGAATAAGTTCATTTGGGCTCTTGAATAGGTTTGTGACTAGGCTCATTAATGGCTCACTAATAGGCTTGTTAACAGGCCCTCTAATAAGATTGTTAGTAGATTTATGAATTTTTTTATGCACTATATATTATTTATAACTAGATAATAAAATCAACAAAACTAATTTCTATTTAATAATTATGTATATATATTATAACAACACTTACATGTTATATTTTGGGTTAAAAAAATAAAAATGGGTTATCTAAATGAGTCAAACTCGAACTTAAATTATAGACTTGATAAAAGCTTGTTAGGTTTGATAAAAAGCTGGGCTTGCTTGAGCTCAAACTTAAGCTCGTTTAACTAAACGAGCTAAATTCAAGCCCGTTAAAAAGCTCGGCATGAGGTTGAGCTCGCTAAATTTTAAGCGAGCCGAGCCCTAGATGGGATAATGTCTTGTTGATTATTTAGTGACTTATATTCATAACTGACCATAATTGCACCATTAGAATATTCAATCTATTAACTACTAAGTTTATTTTAAAGGCCAAATGACTTACTGGACGATCCTGTTGATGGGATTGTAGAAATTCCGAAATGATAACACTGAAGAAATGTAAAAGGAAAAAGTTACCAATATGAAAAGATAATATTTCATTAATTGTGACATTATACAAAAGTAATATTTCAATACTTTTTTTTACCAAAAAAAAAGCTATTGAAAAAATGTAAGACTGAAAAAAAAGGTTATGGAATTATATATTATAAATAGATATTGCCAATATGAAAAAGTAAAATTTTATAAAAGTGTAACAGCTCGAAGACGTAGGAAAAATCTATTATCTTGTCATTAGTTTTGATGGGATTGATCTCATTGCTTAATCAACAACTTAAATCTATACCAAACGGTGATTGTACCACTAAAAAAGTTAATATTCTAATTACTATATTTATTTTTAACAGTTTGAATAATTGGCAAGGCGGTTTCGTAGACGGGACTATAAAAACTCCTCGAAGACATTATGTTAGAAAGGTATAATATGAAAAGGTAACATTGAAAAATATAAAAGAAAAAAGATACCGATATACAAAGGTAATATTTGATGAATCATAATAATAGGAAAAAACTAATGATGAAAAGTATAATACCGAAAGTAACAACAAAAGTTATAAGATGGAAAGAATTTTTGAAATTATAAATTACTAGTTATAACTTTGCAATGCGTAGATTTTTATAAAATATATAAATGTATAATATATATTGTAATTTATACAGCTATTTATATAAAAAAATAAAATTAAGATATGAAAAATTAATATCAAAGAGCTATAATAGAAAAAAAAAATTCTAAAATCATGTATTATAATCTAAAGGCGCAAACAAATCGAGCTACTCAAGCTTGGCTCCTTTCAGGCCTCAGTTGACTCGACTCATTTAGCTAAATGAGCCATTTAGCTAACCGAGCCGAACTGGAGCTCTAACTCAGGTTCGTTTAGCTAAATAAGTCCAGCCTGAGATTGTTCTTAGGCTCGCGAGCCAAGTTTGTGAATAAGCTCGTTAAGAGCTCGCGAACCAAGCTCTGAACAAGCTTGTTAATGGCTCGTTTAATATATATATATATATATACAATATTGATATTATATTATTCATATAATATTATATATAATTATTTATATTAATTTAATATTATAAATATAATTAAAAAATAATTATATATGCTAAATGGTCCAAGCTTAAGCTTGTTTAGCTAAAGAGCCTAAGCTTAAGCTCAACTCGTTGCTTGAAAAAGCTTAACGGGCTCGACGCCAAGCCTGCATAATCCAAGCTTGTTAAAAGCTAGGCTCCACTCGAGCCTGTTGAAAGATAAATGAGTTGAGTCTAAGTCGGAAAAAGCCCAGCTCGTTTGCACTCCTAAATACAATTATAATAGACTATTATATTAAATTGTATACATTATGGTTGTATTACTCATTAATTTTATTTTATTTTATAAGTTAATGAGTGAAAGAATTAAAATAATTTGACTTTTTATAAAACGTAATAAAACCATATAAACAGGAAGGTACGGTATAAAAATAGTAACATTAGAGAGGCATAAAAGGCCATCGGTACAAATACGGAAATATAATATTTCATGAAAAATAACAATATATAATATGAAAAGGTAATAATAAAGAGGGATGTAATAGAAAAAGCTATTGAAATTACATATTATGAAAAGACAAATAGGTTTTAATTTAAAAAGAATTCATTGGCGCAAGAAGGACAAATTGTCAAATTGGCACGTTCATAATTTTGACTAGGATTTTTATTAGTTTTCCTTTTTTTTTTCCTTTTGTTATTTTGGTGTTTTTCTTGGTTTCCTTTTATGTTATATTGATTATTTGTTAGTTTCCTTTTGTAACCTCATTGAGAAATTGACTTATAGCCTAAATAATTCCTTTGCTTTCCTATAAATAGTAGTCTTAGGGCAAATATTCAATTAAGTTTATTATTTGAAGCAACAAACACATATCGTATTCTCATAATCATATGTGATTCAATAGTTCATCTTTAACCATTGTGTAGTTCTACTGCATCAATAAGTACAAAGCTTTTACTGTTCCTCTAATGGTGATCACGCGTGGAGATAACACAACCACTACAACCACCAACAACAATAGTAACAATAATGGTTGATTAAAGAAGATTGTGAATCTAGCTCAAAGATGTATTAGTCTATTGGTCATGAGCCATTTGGTTTAGTGTTTCGAAAACGTCTCACTCAAACTCCCAATCAACAGTTAGGTATGTTAGAGTTTTTTTTTTTTTTTTTTTGTCAATGTTTATTAATTGTAAAGGTTGAGATTTTGCTTACATTTGGTTTTATTATTTTAATGAATGGATTAATTGTTATGTGTTTTCTAATATCAACTAAACTTAAAAAAAAGGAAGAAAATTACTATTTGCATAATATAATGACATGTCTATTTTTCATAATATAATGAAATATGCTCTTATTGCCATCATGTTCAAGATTAGAAAATATGAATAGGTTTATAAAAATCAAATGATCTTGAAACAGACCGATAGAGAGTCAATGGACACATAGCTTAAATAAATTATTGAAATGTCTGAGTGAGTGTTTGATTGTAAATATCGTTGCAAATACTTCTTTTGATTGCATGACGGTTATGTATATGTGAAATGTAATTGTACAAGTTTTTTAACTTGTGTTTTTTAAGACACAATATAACATAATAAAACTCAATTATGAACAAAAAAAAAATAAAATAATACCCAATATAAGAAATAAGAAAATATGAATCTAAAGTACTTTTTATTTAATCTAAAATTTTATTAATTATGACAATGATATTTGGAGGGATTATGACAGTTCATTTTACTCAATACATCGTCCGCTTTGTTTGATCTATTATTTATTTTATTTGCCCCATCAAATAAGAATTGTTTTTGTGTTGAAGCATCTCGGGTCGTTTGCTTATAGCATATTTTTATTCTCTTTTATTTATTTATTTTGGCCGGATATTCTCTTTTATTTATTGATAAATACATTTATAATATATCACTTTCTCCTGTGGACGCTCAATTCCTACTCCTTCTTCCTTTTTCTTCCCCAAATTTGAAAATTTCACTGCCCCAGTGATACATCTCCATTTTCATTACAATTCCAAAAAAAAAAAAAAAAAAGAAAAATGGAAATGAAAGTCTCGATGTTCATGACCTTATAAAACCTTTACCCTAGTAAGAGGAGGGAAAAATTTAATAAGTCAGATAAACACCGACTTTCTTAGAATGGGTTCTGGGGAGGTTGGCGGCATCGATGGGTTTTGGGGGTTGGTCGTTTATAGATAGTTTCGGAGATAGTGATTGTTGTGTTGTTTGCTGTTGCTGGTGTTGTTTGTTGTTGGGTGCGGGGTTCGGCGTTGGAGGGTCTGAGTATTTGGGTGTTTGAGTGGGCGGTGTTGGGTTTGTGGTGGTGGTTGTTGGAGGCGAAGGTGGTGTGGTCGTGGGTGCAGATGGTGTGTAGAGTCTGGGTTTGTGTTGTGATTATGGGTTTTTGGGGGTGTGGTTGAGAGAAAAAGAGACGAAGGGGATTTGTGTTGTGTTTCTAGTGAAGGTGATTTGAATCCTATCCATGCATTAGAATGGGGTTCATGTAAGTAATTATCGGTAATGCGGGTGGCTATTGTCAATCTGAGCAGTTGTAAATGTTTCGTGAACTTTATTCATACTGGTATAGTCTCCATCTTGCACGTTTCTAATTCACAATATTGGAAATTCTATTGCTTGCATTCTCTGGTCGGCTCATGCATGTTTCGATTGGGTAGAATGATCTTATTTCATGAGTTATCTTTGCATGTTTGATTAGTTTTTATGGCAGTGTTAGGACAAGGTAGTTGTTAGCTTGGAAGTTTATAGTTTCCAAAGGCTTGGAAAGCTAAGAATACTGTATTTGGGTGCAGTTTATTGATATCTCTTTTGGTCTATTCTGTAACACCATCAGAGGGAGTTTGGAAAAGGTCGTTTCCAGAAATTAAAACAAAAACACTTCTTATGCAGGGAACTAATTTGGGATTCTATTCTATATATAAGAGAGATAGAATCCCATAAAACAAGTCAAGTGTTGATTTGGATGCCATTATTGTATCCTGATACACTTCCAGCTCTCAAAATGCACTTGTTTTTTGGCTTTAATTTTCTTTTATGTTACTGTAATTGCTATACTACTGCTTTTATTTGTGAAGTAAAAGCACTTGATACAATCAAACTTTAATTTGTAATCCTGTTAAAGTGCAGAATATATATATATATATATATATATCCCCATAGAAATGGTCTCTAATAAATCTACCATCCCTTTCCAACATGCTTTTTCTTTCACAAATGGCTTTCTATGTATTTAAGTGTGAACTCTTCAATGAGGTGACTTTTATTTTATTGATGTGTCTCTTTGTTTATTTATTTTTTCATTCAGAGTAGATCTGGGTTGTAGACAAGCAGCAAGGAGGAGTTCCTACTGTAAGTTTCTTTACTTGTTAACTGTGTTGTATGTCCAGTGAGATGATTTTTAGGTAACCATCTTTGAAAATGATTCAGAGGCAAAAGCTTAACTGTCAATGAACATGATAATCTGATCTTTGCCCAACTTGATAATCGCCTTTCAGAGTAAAAACTTGAGTTACATGTTGATATAATGTGCATTTGGCAGTTACATGTTCATGTTTGCTCTACAAATTTTTTTTTGTATTTGTTTAATTAATTGTTTCATAAGCTACTATTAAAAAGAATGTCCCTTCTTCACATGGTTTTTTTCTTCAGAACACTATTAAATGGCATCTGCTACTACATTACCCTTTCCAATTACAGCACGTTTGAAATTTCTTTTTAAATCAAGATAATGTTACTTATGATTAATACTCTTCATCCTAGCATATAAGGTTTATTTAGCAATTATTTGACGAGCCAGCAAGGCGTATGGCCTTTTTTTCTTTTTTGTGAGCATGCATACTTTAAGTTCCCTTGTTCATTCCAACCCATATAAATTTAGTAATGGTTATGCTTCAAAGAGTATAGAAATAGCATGGAATTATCTTTAACTTTAGTGGCCATATTGTTTTAAGGTTCTTACTGAGGACATTGCATCACCTGCAGAGCTTGCAAAAGCTTATAAAGGCTATAGGCCTTTAAAAGTAGGTCTAACTGCATTGGGGATGCGAAGTCAACCATTGAAAGGAGATCTAACCTCATTAGGTGTTTTGCTAGCCCCTTCAAAATCACCCATGTGATCACTTGTGCCAAAGTCGATTGCATATAAAGGGATTGATGATAATGTTAATTCAATCCAAAGGTCTCGTGATAGATCTGCAATATATAACATGGCTAAAAATCCATATTCAAGAATTTACCGAAGTGCTACTTTCAAAGTTAGTATTCTAGAAACCATTGTCATTACTCTTGGTGATTATGTAACTAATATCGATATCCTTTCTTTAGAGTGCTGGCCCAAGTACAGGGAGCCATGGTGGCTTATCATTGGCTACTCGTCGTTGGATATGGGTGGACCATCTAGTTCAAAGGTATTATGGATTGACCTATTCAATTCAATCTTTGTTAGTTTGAAGCTCAACATACCAACTTATTTGCTTTCTTCATTTCTTCATCTAGAGTTTGAAAAAGAGTGGTGCAGTTTTTGAGAATGGCATTGGTTCTTTTGGTTTTAGAACTTGTCAAAAGCCTAATGTGTCATCTCAAAGGAGTTGCAGTTTAGCTACTTCGAAGGAACAACCACCATCACCCATGCTATCGCTTTTGCAAAAGTATAGTACATATAAAGGGGGTTCACAATAATGTTTGTACATCCCCAAGGTTCCATGGTGGATCTGTAACATATAGGATGGCTAGAACTCCTCATATAAGAATTCACAAATGTGCTACTTTCAAAGTCAATATTCTAGAAACATCATCATTATTTTGATTTAGTGATTATGTTGCTAATATGAATATCCTTTCTTGCAGAGTGCTGGCCCAACTACAGGGAGCTATGGTGGTTCGTCATTGGCTACTCAATCATTAGATCAAAGTGGACCCTTTAGTTTAAAGGTATTTTGGATTGACCTATTCAATTCAATCTTTGTTAGTTTGAAGCTCAACATATTAACTTATTTGCTTTCTTCATTTAGGGTTTAAAAAAGAGCAGTGCAGTTTTGAGAATGGCATTGGTTCTTTTGGTTTTAGAACTTGCCAAAAGCTTACTCTGTCATCTCAAAGGAGTTGGAGTTTGGCTACTTCAAAGGAACAACCATCACCGTACTATTGCTGCTGCAAATGTCCACCACATATAAAAGGGTTCACGATAATGTTTATACAGCCCCAAGATTTCCTGGTAGATCTACAATGTATAGGATGGATACAATTCCTCATTCAAGAATTTGCCAGTGTGCTACTTTTAAAGTCAATATTCTAGAAACATCGTCATTATTTTGTATTCTTGAAACATCATCATTATTTTGATTTAGTGATTATGTTGCCAATATAAATATTCTTTCTTGCAGAGTGCTGGCCTAAGTATAGGGAGCTATGGTGGCTCATCATTGGCTACTCAGTCATTGGATCGAAGTGGATTGTGTCGTTGAAAGGTATTCTGGATTGACTTGTTCAATTTAATCTTTGTTAGTTTGAAGCTCAACATACCCAACTTATTTGCTTTCTTCATTTCTTCATCCGGGGTTTGAAAAAGAGCGGTGCAGTTTTTGAGAATGGCATGGTTCTTTTGGTTTTGGAACTTGCCAAAAGCCCAATCTAAGGAGTTGGAATTTGGCAACTTTAGAGGAACAACAACCACCATCTTCAACACAAAAGTTGCTATGTTTGGGTGCACCAAAGCAAAAATACAAAGAGAGGCTGACTAAAAATGAAAATAATAATATTCTTGGTGGAAATGTGGTCTCAAAGTTTACTAAGATGGCTTCGAAGATATAGCAGCAGTGTGTTAAAATTGTATCGCCACAGAAGGATGAGCTACCAGAACTCACAATAGCTACTGTGGAGGACAACGGACCTGCTAGGTTGTCACCATCTAAGTTGTGTGGACAAGCTTTAAGAAGCTTTGAGCATATTGACTCATCAAAGTTCCTAGATGCAGCTCGTGATGATAGCTTGGTGGTTTATTTAAAAAATTGTTGCACGAGACTGGAGAATCATTTTCAATAAACGAGAGAGATTTGAAGTAGATGGCCCGCCAAAGTTATTTGCCTCTTTGATACTCCTCCATCAGCCAATAGATTTCTCAGCAAAAAAGACGCGTCTCAAATGGCAACATTGTTGGTCGTAACCCATCCTCAAACGGAAAGGAAAAGTGCATTCAGAATGAATGTTGCTGAGGTAGAGTTGCATCCTCTCCAAGTAAATTCTTATTATCTTTTTTATGATTCCATATGGTGGACTAAAATTAATTTTAGTATTAAGCAAAAGTTTTTTCCCTTTTGCATTAAAGTTTAGGAGTTCTTTGTATCGTTTTAAAAAGTATTTTCACTTTTAATGCATGTCTTTTTCCCATCTACATAATTTATTCTCCTGGACACATTTTAAATGCATTTTCATTTGATAGAGCCTCATTAGAAATTCAAATTCCGTGGGAAGTATGTTTATTCCTACTGGATTAGGAGATTGGCCTTTTGAAGATAGAACAATAAACTTAATTAAGATGCTTCGAGCTTTTACTTATATCCTAAAGAGCTTGTACTTTTGCTTTTCCTATGTAATTATAAATAGTAAAAGTGAAATTTTGATTTGTAGGACTTCTTGGATCTGGATGATGACGAAATTGCAAACGGAGTTGCATCTAAAATATCAAGTAATGAGACAAAGAAGCAGGAAGCCCCTATATTGGAGGCTAAGAAAGTGGTAGCTGAAGCAGCTACTTTGGAAAGACCTCCATTAATTTCTGATGGAAAGCTTTTCGGTTCTTTCTCAAAGGGAAGGACTGATCCTGGAACTGTGCTATCCAGTTCCTCTTGTCCTGTCCTGTCTTCACAACCAAATGCAACTCATAAAACATAATAAAACAATAAAAGCAAGGTATGATATAAAAAGGCAACACTATAGAGATATAAAAGATTGAAGGTACAAATATGAAAAGTATTATTTGATGAATAATAACAATATATAATATGAAAAAGGTAATAATGAAGAGGTATAAAATAGAGAAAACTTCGAAATTGTATATTATAAAAAAGTTAATAGATTTTAATTTATAACAATCTACCTCTCTTGCACCATTTGGTGCAAGAGGGGTAGATTGTTATATTAGCATGTTTGTAATTTTATGGATGTTTTATTAGTTTCCTTGTTTTGTTATTTTGGTATTTTTGTTAGTTTACTTTTTTGTTAATTTCCCTTTGTAGCCTTATTTAGGACTTGAATGGTAGCCTAAGTAATTCATTTTTACTTTCTTTTAAATTGTACATCTTTGGGCGAATATTCAGTTCTAGGTATTCTTTAAATCAATAGATACGTAGAAGATTGTATTCTTGCAATCATACATGATTTAACGAATTTTGATTTTATCTTTAGTTGTTGTGTAGTTTTATTGCAACGGCATGTGCGAGGCTTTCACTGTTCCTCTAATGGTGACTTTGTGTGAAGATAACACAACCACTAAAACTACCACCAACAATAATAAGCTAATGGTTGGTTAAGAAAGATTGTGGGTACAGCTCAAAAGACTTGGTACTTCTAATGCTCATATGTTGTTTGATTTGGTGTTTTGGAAACATCTCACTTAAACTCGGCATCAATTGTCGGTTATGTGTTTTTTTTTTTTTTTTGTTTTCCCCAATGTTTATTAATTGTAAAGATTGATATTTTGCTTCCATTTGATTTGGTTATTTTAATGCTTGGATTAATTGTTAAAGAAGAGTGGCCTTTCATGTTACATAAAATTATATATATTAATAATAATGTTAAACAAATTTAAAATTAAGAACAAGGAAAAAAATTACAGATTACATGTGGACTTACTATTGCTATTTTAAACTGAAATATTACAGATAATATTAAAAGAGACCCCTATGAGTTTTACCGATATGTTGAAATTATTTGAAATCTATCAAGTTCAATTCAAATTGTACTCAACAAACCTCTAGTGTAGATTGAACTCATGACTTGCTGAACTCAACTCAATTGATAACGAAATATGTATAAGGAAATTTCTAAAGTGGGTGCTGCAAACACTTTTGGTATTCATTATTCTAATTTGAAGGATTAGATAAATTTTTCAGAATTTCCTTGATTGAAAATAAAAAACGTAAAGCTGCTTAATTGCACATAGCAGTACTATATATTGTAGATCACTAAATCACCAAATCAGAGTAATGATTACGTTTCTAGAATATCAACTTTGAAAGTAGCACTATCGCGAATTTTTTAATATGGAGTTTTTGCTATTCTATTTATTGCAAATCTACCATGGACCTTAGGGTTATATAAGCATTATCATGAACCCCTTTATATGCAGTAGAATTTTTACACAAGTAATAGCATGGCTGGTTTTGAAGGGCCTAGCAAAATGCTTAATGGTGGTTGTTGTTTCCTTTGAAGCAGTCAAACTCTAACTCCTTTAAGATGATAGATTAGGCTTTTGGTGAGTTTTAAGATCAAAAGAGCAGATATCATCCTTAAAAACTGCACTAAATGAAGAAACAAAGAAATCAAATAAGTTAGAATGTTATCTTGAAACTGACAAAGATTGAGTTGAAAAGGTCAATCGGAGTACCTTTGAATTAGAGGGTCCACTTCCATCCATTGATTGAGCAGTCAATGACGAGCCATACTTAGGTTAGCACTCTATAAGAAAGGGAATTGATATTAGCAACATAATCACAAAATCTGAGTAATGATGGCGTTTAGAATACCGACTTTGAAAGTAGCACTTTGGCTGGCGGATTTTCGAATATGGAGTCCTAGCCATCCTACAGATCTAAGCATTCCCCAAAGTGCTACTTTTAAAGTCAGTATTCTAGAAAAGTTGTCATTACTCTGATTTTCTAATTATGTTGCTAATATCAATATCCTTCCTTGCAAAGTACAAGGGAGTATGGTGCTTATCATTGGCTACTCTAGTTTAAAGGTATTCCTTGATTGACCTGTTCAACTCAATCTTTGTTAGCTTCAAGCTCAACATACCAACTCATTTGCTTTCTTCATTTAGGCTTTGAAAAAGAGTAGTGCAGTTTTTGAGGACGCCATTGGTTCTTTTGGTTGTGGAACTAACTAAAAGCTTAGTCTGTCATCTTAAAGGAGTTGGAGTTTAGCTACTTCAGAGGAACAATCTCCATTAAGTATTTTGACAGGTCCTTTAAAATTACCCTAGTATCGCTTGTGCCAAAGTCTATTGCATATAAAAGAGTTCACGATAATGTTTATACAACCCCAAGGTCTCATGGTAGATGTGCAATATATAGCATAGCTAAAACTCCATATTCAAGAATTCGCTAAAGTGCTATTTTCAAAGTGTGTATTCTAGAAATGTCATTAGTACTCTGATTTGGTGATCATGTTGCTAATATCAATATCTTGGCCTAAGTATAGAACTATGGTGGCTCGTCATTGGCTACTCACTCATTGGATCAGAGTGGACCCTCTACTTTAAAGTATTGCAGATTGACCCATTCAAGTCAATTTTAAGCTCAACATACCAACTTATTTGCCTTCTTCATTCTTTATCGAGGGTTTGAAATTGACCGCAGTTCATGAGGATGGCATTGTTTCTTTTGGTCCTATACATAGAACTCCTCAAAAGCCCAGTCTGTTATTTAAAGGAGTTAGAGTTTGGCTGCTTTAGAGGAACAACAACCACCATCTTCAACACAAAAGTTGCTATCTGTGTGTGCAATGCAAAAATATACAGATGGCTTGACTAGAAATGAAAATACTAATATTCTTGGTAAAAATATGGCCTCAGTTTCTTCTAAGTCTATTGAGATGGCTGTGAAGATATTGCAGCAACTTGATAAAGACAGGTTAGAGATTTTTTCCACTCATCATGGTGGAATTAATATTCTCTTTTTTTAATTAATTTGCTAATATTGAGAAAGCTGTTGCTTTTTTATTATGTAGTCGCTAAAAATGAAAGATGAATGTGTTTATCTGTGGCAATAGGCCTCTAATTTTTATTATGTTTTAATTTATGGCTCTAATCCCATTTTTCCATTGCTTGTTAGATATCTAAGTTTGTAGTTTTCCTTGTTCTCTTTGTGCTTCTTGTTCCTTCATATTTACAGCATATGCTTAGAAGAAATTAGGGTAATATAACTTTTGTTAGGATAACTTTGATTTACTTGGCACACGTTCATGTATTTTCTTGTGCTTTCAATGTAAGAAATGATGCGAAATTGCTTAAATATTAATTTTCGGATTAATTACATGAAAGTTCTGTTGGGATTGTTGAAAGGAGGGTTAAAATGTGTAAGATCTCGCATGTTTAGATCAATTTTGTATAAATAATGAGTGAAAAAGCACAAAATGGAATCGTGTTCCATGCATATCTCAAAATTTTATCAAGAAATGGAAATGAAGTGGTTTGAACCTGAACTAATACCTCTTTTGAAGTTGGTGCATGCAAGATTTAATTTGAAAAATAATGAATCATGTTTGAGGTGTTCAATTGAATGGCATGTGCTCTTATTTGACTCACACATGAGATTATTGCAGTTGCAACATGGTTTTGGATTAGCAGTGAACCTTTACAAGCATTCCTCCACTCTCTTTCCTCACCGACCCAAGTATAACAACGACAACAACCCCCCGACATCACCTCAAATCTTTATGATTGTTATGGTGATTTTGGGTGTGATGTTCCTGATGATATTAGCATGTTGATTAAACTTCTAGGATTATCCATATTCATCTGATGAAGATGAAGATGGATGTGTTGATAGCAGCAGCAGCAGCAAAGACACTGTTGGTGAACATGGAGTGATGGAATTTAATGGTGGTGAAGATGTTTATGAATGTAGGGATGGTTTTTATGAAAAGCTAGTGGGGTTAAGAGCCCAAAATGTAAAGAAGTTAAGAGGATAGAAAGATGGATTAAGTTTTTTATGAACCAGGGAAAAGAGCCTCTGAGGTTATCCCATTTGTTATTGGGTAAAGCTGCTGCTTTTGATTTTGAGGTTTGGATTTGGAATTTCCATCCACCATGCAAGAGTTCCTCCAGATGTATCCCACCAACCATCGCTTGCTAGATTAGATTAGGTGATAACTCCATTCTCAATACCACTGCCTCTGCCAGTTTTCCTATTTCATCCCTTTAGTTGATGTGTGTGATCTGCATCACGGATCAAGTTGATTTGATTTTTTTTTCCAAAGAGCTATTGCATTATATTATGCTGTTGTTGTTATGTTTCATAACTTGTTATTTGTTGATAAATACCAATTCCACATAAGAGTATCCTTTTTATTTATGCCTTATAATGACGACTACAGCATCTCTTGTTAATAGTTGATATTATTATCGACAATTTTAAGCACTCTTTTGCCCATAATGAAGATGGGTGTATGGTTCCTGTCGGATATTATCAGATTATCAAGAGTCAAAATAGGTAAAACTCTTCATGTTGCTGGTCCCATTGATAAGACTAAAATGTTAGACAGAAGGAGAGGTCTCCACTCTCCAGGGCCCCTACCTTGCCTTTGACACTGGGGATCCTGCCAGACTTAGACATAGACTTTGCACAGAATTCTCTAAATCCTGTTTATATATATAGATAGATAGATTTCCATAGAGTACATATTGATAATGAATATAAACAGTATAAAGCAACCATAAAAGATCAATATAGATGATAATGATTAGTGATGAATTCACTGTCATGCATACCATACAGCTTACACACAGAAAATGGGAGTTGCTTGTCCACAACTATTACAAAAAGTTGTATAGTAGATAATGTAAAACCAACACGTTGCTCTGCAAATGGCAAGATTCATTTGCAATAAGAATTATCCCAGATCAAAAAACAGTTAAGACTTGGGATAAAACACACACCATTCCTGATTGACTTATTGACCTTGCATTTAATAAAGATGAAATAAATAATGACATAACTAAAACATCAAGAAATTATTATATCAAAATATATGTGTGTGTATATATATATATATATATATTATAGATAACACATAAAATAAAACACCATCAAAGGAAAAAGAAATAGGAAGAAAGTCTTGTAACTCTACTGCAGTGAGCAAATAAAACAGAATGCACTAAGCATCATCCTATCTCTTTTAGATGATAGGCTAAACCTTTTGAATAACAAAAACAAAAAGAATCATAAAAACATACAGCATACACTACCGGTATAATATACATCCATACCTAGACTAGACAAGACGAGATGATTAGCTACAAAATACCATATAGTATAGCTATTGAAACTCTTGTTTCGTAGATCTATATTGATTACAAACGTATAATGTGTGATAGGGGGGATTTGGCAATACACAAATTTTAATGAATAATTATGTGGAGGAAAAAAATATAAAAAGAGACAATATGATAAATTAATTAAAAAATAACTTCAGATATCATGAACAATCAGTGATATAGGGCACAATGAAGTTAAGCAGCTCATAAGTCCTTTATAATGATCTCGAGATCTTGGACTTCAAAAAACATGATTGGTGCTACTAATGGAAATGCTCAAAGAGAGGAGCATCTCTACTTAATGCAAGACTTTGATTAAAAATCAATAGGGAGCAAAAATAATCGAAGGTATTGTTGTTCGCTTAACACTTCCCAACATTTTTATGCTGAAACTTTTTCAATTACTAAACTGCTTTGGTAAACTCGACCATAGAAGTAATTGTTATTGACTGATTACATAACCTTGTAAATGAAGCAACTGGAAACTGGTCCCTCCAAGTCTGTTCTAGCTAGGAGATGATTCAGATCATGCACCTTTTAAGACTTTATTTTATTTTAGCTACTTTTAAAGGAAAAATGTAACTCTCCAGTTAGTTATAAGCTAATGTGTATCTAATAAGAGCCAGTAGATAACAATCAATTTACTATCCCCATTCTTCATTTCGCCCCTCAACTTCAGAACACTAGAATGTTGAGTCATGGCCAAGAATGACACCATCAAAAGCTCACTCACTTACTTTTATTTTGAGAAGAGCAGACAGGACTTCATTCATGTTTGGTCGATCCGCAGGATTTGCAGAAGGGCAAAGGCAAGCGAGTTTTACAAGGTATTCAATCATCCCAGTTTTCTTCTTAAAGATGTCTGAAGCCAGTGCAGGATCCAAAATCTGATGAATGGTTCCCTCTGCTAGGGCTGTCTCAGCTGGTTGATGTAAGCTAGTTGTTTGCCCATCCTCATGTGCAGTTGGTCTGTGTCTTGTTAGAAGCTCCAACACAACAACACTGATGCTGAACACGTCTGCCTTGTTTGTGACCATTCTCATGTGAGGAAATTCTACCAAAGTCAACCACAAATAGTTAAGTTAGGGCTCGATAAACAATATTAACAAGGAAAACATCTTTTCTCTAAGTAGAGACATGCCATGGTTTTGGGTTTTAGGACCGAAGAATGCCGGGCTATAAATGCTTCTAGCATCTGGGTGTTTGAAGAGTTGATTCATAGTTTTGCTTCAGATCTTAGAATGCGGACATAATATAATTTCATGATATAACCCTTGTGGAATATTTTTCATATCTGCCTTCACTAGGTTGTATGTAAATAAGAAACAGCCTGGTGCTATGTAGCCAATTGTGCTTTCAAACGCTGATGAGGAAGATAAGCTACTTTGATTGTCAAGGTGAACATCGAGCATTCGTGCTGTTCCAAAGGCACTCACATGTGCATTCCAATTTTCATCCAAGAGAATGTCAGATGGCTTTATGTCACAGTGAATGATTGGAAAATCACACCCTGAGTGCAAGTAATCCAACCCACTCGCAATGGAAATACCGGCATCAGCTCTCTTAGATAGAGTCCATCTTGACTCATCTATCCCATTTCCGTGAATGGTGTTATTCATGTCCCATTTTCCATGAATTCTAGACCTAAAGCCTTCAACTTTCTGCTCTTCGAAGCATAACCAATCACCTTGACTAAGTTTCTGTACCTCAGCTGGCTTAGGATGTTCACTTCACGATTAAATTATTTGTCTGTTTCTATTGAAAATTGATGCAGATTTAATGCTTTAATAGCTTACAGTTTTCCCATCTTCCAGTTGACCTTTATATACGGTGCTCAGGCTGCTGGCACCAATGTTGTTCTCATCACTGAAATTATCAGTGGCAACATCAAGATCCTTTTTCTCAAACCTCTTTAGTTTCAAAATGGAGGCATAATTTGGTTCTGAGTTTTCATCTGCTTTTGTTTTAGGCTTCTCCCTCTCTGCCTCATGATTAAAATAACAGAAACTAGAGCTGCAAGTACTGCAAAAAGTCCAAGAGCTAATGCAATAACCAGTGCCTTGGAGAATTTATGTCTGTTTGGATTGTCTGTTTTTCATCTGTATCTGTATCTTTTTAAATGATATATGTAATATATATCCGATTTGCATCTAAATTTTATCAGTATTTGTTCTATTTGTTCTTTTGATGAGAACTGTCAATTTTTTTTTTATCTATATTTATTTCTTGATAAATAATTTGTTAGAAAAAAGTTTAAAAAAGTGTCTGTATCTGTCCAAAAAAAGCCAAAACAAACAGACCCGTGGACTCTTCTTCTTGCATGCTGGAAAACCCTTTGTTACACAGAGCTCGATTTCCAGTCAAACTGGACACATCCATCTGAGCAAATATTCCCGCCTTTGGGACCTGGCCTTCAAATTGATTGAAGGAAAGATTCAGATGCTTCAGGCTTGAAAATTCTTCAAAGTTTTTGGCATAAAACCAGTGAAGTGATTACAGGAAAGATCAAATCAGCTAAGCTGCTGTACATCTACCAACTCTTCTGGGAGTGAGCCACTCAAACTATTCCTTGAAAGGTTCAAATTTGTTAAGGAGTACATTCCCTTGAGAGCTTCAACAGGAGGGAACCTGAAAGATTGTTTTTTGATAAATCCAGAGAAAACAAGTTTTTGCAGCCTCCAATTACTTTAGGTACGGTTCCCGAAAGATTGTTATTGGAAATGTCAATTGCTTGTACCAGTTCCATTGAACCTAGCTCACCCGGGATTTCTCCCGTGAATGAATTATATGACAAGTTCAGATATACTTGTATCCTTCTCATGCTTGTGGTGACAGACCCTGGGATGGAACCCATGAGATGATTATGAGAATCCATTAGGGTCAGCCTAGTGAGATGCCCCATTTCCTTTCGAATTCAGCCAGTAAGCATGTTACTGTGAAGATTCAAGTATGATAGCAGCTCAAGTTTTGTGATGGATTGGGGGATTGAGCCAGAGAACCAGTTTTGGTGCAACTGGAGATTTGTTAACTGCTTCAGCTGAGATAATTCCTCAGGTATTGTACCTTCTAGAGAATTTTCTTGTAAAGAGAGCCCTCGTAGACTTGAAAGTTTTGATATTTCTGAAGGGGTTGGACCAGAGAGATTGTTTTCTGCAAGTGCTTGAGTGACTAGAGTTAGATTACCGATCCCTGGTGGGATGTTGCCATTGAATTTATTTGCAGCCATTTTCAAATTATGGAGGTTGAACAGATTGCTGATTTCTGGTAGAAGTAATCCACTGAACTGGTTGATGGACAATTCTAAAGTTGCTAACTGAGAACAATTGAAAAGATCATCGGGTATTTCACCAGAAAAGCTATTATTAGCAATAGCAAAGAATGTCAAGTTTGGCAACCTGCCCAATCCAACAAGTATAGATTGTTAGTTGTGAAACTTATAACAAGAGGGTGCAGTTGGTTATGCTAGAGGGAATGGATCCTTCAAGAAGGTTGTCAGACAGTGTTAGATTTCACAATTTATAGAGGGACCCTATATCTTTCGGAATCCGGCCTGTTAGGAGATTTGAGCTGATTGACAAATATATAAGATCTGTTAAATTTGTTAGCGACGAAGGGATATTACAAGTAAGCCTATTTGAATGGAGAGTCATCACTTGTAGAGACCTCAAAGAGCCCAGCTTTTGAGGAATGGTTCCTATCAGTCTATTCTCTGATAATCCTAAATGAGTTATTGACTTTAACTGAAACAACGAAAGTGGGATGTGGAGTCCAACAATTCATTACACCGTAAGGTCTCTGGTTTAACCAGTTTCTAGCTCTGGAGGGATCGGTCCAGAAATTGGTTGGTGTATAATTCAAGACCGTTAGGTTTATGCAACAACCTAAATCAGATGGGGTTTGTCCAACGAGAGCATTCTGAAATACTTGGAGAATTTGCAAGCTGGACAGATCGCCAGTCTCTAGAGGAAGCTTTCCTAATAACTGGTCGATGCTCAAGTCTAAAAATTGAAGAGCTTGTAATCTGCCAATTGATGATGGGATAGATCCGACCAGGTCATCTCCATATGCAACAAAGAGCTGCAGGTTGGCTAAATTCCCAATGTTAGATGGAATCGTACCGGTGAGATTGTTGTGAATGAGGCCAAGTTGCAACAAGGATGTGCAATTACATATGGTATAGGGAATGCTTCCATTCAAAAAATTGTCGCCTAAATCCATGGATTGAAGATCCTGAGCTATCCTATCTCACTTGGAATTGGACCCTGATAGAGAGTTAGCATAAAGACTCACTTCTAAAAGTTGGGAGCATTTTCCCAGCTCACCTGGAGCCTGCCCTATGAGGGCATTGAGAGTTAAATCAAGAATCTGGAGATTGGAAAGGTTTCCTAGGAATGGCAAAATATCGCCACCAAGCTGCTTTTCCACTAGAGAAATTGCAATGACGTTGTCGGAGGCAGAATCATGAGTGATCCTGTACCAATTGCAGTGGTGGATCACAGCAGTCCAGTCGGCTGGTACTCCTAGTGGGTCATTGGTAATGGAACCCTTGAAAGCCTGGAGTGCTTGAGCCTCAATGCCATTGCTTGTTCTGCAGCAAGCGTAGCAGCTAGGGATAGAACCATCACAAAAGAATATAGTTCGATCATATTAGATGACACAATATTATAATTTTCAAGCGAGTATCTTTGGAATTGAGAAAGCTGTGGCAATCATTTGAGGATTTCAAAAGAATATAGTTTGAACTCCTCGTTAAAATCTGGGCTTGATCATCTTAACCTTATTCTCTTTACTTTCAGTACTTTATATTATTTTTATAATCACTTGAGCATTTCAATTTATCAACAAAGTTATAAATTAAGGCAAAATGCCATTAATACTCAATTCACCCACTCTTTAAGTATTTTACCTAGTGTACTTAATTGTTTTCACTTGGAATGTAGTTAAAATAGTTAAAAAGTTTGATTGAATCTTAGATTAACCACACCAAAGTTTATGTAATTTTAATCTTAATGCATTATCAGCTTCCACGTGTCATCATAAAAAGAAGACACACTGACTTAGAAACCTGCTAATATCCTCAAAAAGCATTTGATAACTCTAAACTCATATAAATATATAATCCCATCAATAATCATGAATGCAACAATCAATACTAATGAAGTTAGCATAACAAAAAGCCAACTTATACTTATCTAATGAGGAATTTAAATTTAGTTTCGACATAAACCAGAACGCAAAAAATCGTTTCATAAACATCAATTGATAGACATCAAATAAGCTTAATGATCAGTTATCTGTCAAGTAGTCTAGTTCACTATTAATTCTTAGTCGATGGTTCATATTAAGTGGGTTCGGGTTTAGTACGGATAGGATTAAAAGAAATAAAACCAAAATTGAAAAATCCAGGCTCGACACACATCTACATAATTTATTCTCCATGCATTTTAAATGCTTTCATTTGATAAAGCCTTATTATAAATTCAAATTTCGTGGGAAATATGTTTATTCCTACTGGATTAGGAGATTGGCCTTTTGAAGATAGAACAATAAACTTAATTAAGACGCTTTGAGCTTTTACTTATATCCTAAAGAGCTTGCACTTTTGCTTTTCCTATCTAATTTATAAATAGTAAAGGTGAAATTTTGATATGCAGGGCTTCTTAGATCTGGATGATGAAAGATTGCAAATGGAGTTGCATCTAAAATATCAAGCAATGAGATAAAGAAGCAGAAAGCCCCTGTATTGGAGGCTAAGAAAGTGGTAGCTGAAGCTGCTACTTTGGAAAAACCTCCATTTATTTCTAATGGAAAGCTTTTTGGTTCTTTCTCAAGGGAAGGACTGATCCTAGAACTAGTGGTATGCCAGTGGTTGCTGCAAAGAGTGACAATTTTGGCAGTTCAATTGTGCCTTCATTAGTACGGCTTTCTAGTCAGTCGCACCAGCCATGCTACTCTTATCGTCTAATAGTGCTCTTTTAGAGAAGCTGTTAAATGCTGCTTCAATCTCTAGTTATGGTGATAAAGTTGGTTCTTAGGAGGAGCAAAAAATGCTCCGTGTTCAAATTTCTTCTAGTAATGGTTCAAAAGCAAGTCATGGTGATAAGGCTCCTGTCTTTACTTTTGCTTCATCAAGTGAACAAAATTTAGAATTTGACTCTTCGTTAGGATCAAAATTAGAAAACTCAAATAGGTTAGATATGTCTTTCATTCATCATGGCAGAATTAATATATTTTCTAATTAATTTGTTGATATTTAGGAAACAACTACTGGTTTATTATGTACTTGTTGAGGAAGAAAGATGTATATGCTTTATTTGTGACAATAGACTTCTAATTTGTTTAGTATTTTTTAAGTTTTGCTAATAATCTAATTTTTTTCTTTGCTGTTTAGATATCTAAGTTTGTATTTTCCTTGTTCTCTTTATGCTTCTTCTTTCTTCACATTTGCAACATATTCTTAGAAGAAATTAGGCTGATATAACTATTGTTAGGATAAATTTGAGTTACTTCATATAGCTAAAATTGTTACATATTATTTATTTGGGGCTAGATCAATGTCTCTTGCTAGTCCAATTGTCCCTGATTTTAGAGCTTTGGGGTCAGATAAAACTGATGATAAGGAGTTTGGAGTTCGTGCAAAGGTAATGTACACAGTACACTTGGCAGTTACACGTTTATGTATGCTCTGCGAAAATAATTCATATTTGTTTAATTGTTCGTTGCATAAGCCACTACTAAAAAGAATGTCCATGTTGCATGTTTTGCCTTGAGAATTAGAGCATTATTAAATGCTTCCAGTGCTACTAAAAAAAAAGTCCCCTGATATTTACTACTACAGTATCCCTTCTAGATTGAGGACATATCTTTTGCGGCATGTTTGTAGTGAAAAGAGAAGTGAGACCTATGCCATGGTACCATGGGTTATATTAATTGAAATTTCTTTTTAAATGATGATAATGTTACTTATGATTAATATTATTCATCCTTAGCATATAAGATTTATATAACATGATTTGATGAACCGATTGGGCATGTGGCTTCTTTTCTTCTATACATGCGTATTTTAAGATCCCTTATTGATTTCAACCAATACAGATTTAGTGATGGTTATGACTCTACAGAGCTCAACACACCAATTCATTTGCCTTATTCATTTCTTTATCTAAGGTTTGAAAAGGAGCAGTGCGATTTTTTAGGATAGCATTGGTTCTTTTGGTTATATACGTTGAACTTGCCAAAAGCCTAACTCGTCTTCTCAAATAAGTTGGAGTTTGGCTACTTCAGAGGAACAACAACCATCATCTTCAACACAAAAGCTACCATCTTTGGGTATACCAATGCAAAAATATACAGATGGGCTAATTAGAATTGAAATATTGATATTCTTGGTAGAAATATGGCCTCAGTTTCTTCTAAGCCTATTTAGATGACTTTGAAGATAATGTAGTAACGTGATAAAGACAGGCTAGACAATTTTTTAACTTACCATGGTGGAATTATTATTAATTTGTTGATATTTAGGACATTGTTGTTGGTTTATTATGTAATTGCTAAAGATGAAAGATATATACCTCTAATTTGATTAGTATGTTTTAAGTTATGCATCTAATCTGATTTTTTTTCATTGCTCAGATATTTGAGTTCGTACTTTTCCTTGTTCTCTTTGTGCTTCTTGTTTCTTCTCATTTACAACATATTCTTAAGAGAAAATAGGCTAATATAACTTTTGTTAGGATAACTTTGATTTACTTTCAAATAGCTAAATTTATCCCTTTTCTTTTCCTAGATCAGTGTATCCCGCTGGTCCAATTGTGCTTGTTTTTGGAGCTTTGGGGTCAAATAAAGCTGATGATAAGAAGTTTGAAGTTACATCTGAGGTGGTGGTGCCTTCATCATTGCCTATGGCAACCACATCATCATCAATCAACAAATTCACATTTAGGACATCTACTTTTGCTATTCCCTTAATATTTGGGTTGAGTGGAGGCTCATATGCATCTAATAGTGTTCTAGTTTTGGATCTATAGGCACCTTGTCTTCTTCCACTAGTTGCTGCCCCAATGTGTGGAGGCTAATTTGCATCTAATAGTGTTCCTAGTTTTGGATCTACTGGCACTTTTTTCTACTTCTACTGCCAGTATTTAGAGTTATGGGTACTTCACCTGCTCTAGTTGCTACCTCCATTTTTGGAGCTACTGGTGCTTCATCTGCTTCAATTGCTGCTCCCATTTTTGAAGCTGATGCGTTTTTGTCTGCTTCAATTGTTGCACCTTTTTTTGCATCCACTAGTTCTGTTTTGGTTCTTTTGGTAACTCATTTTCTTTTAGTGGTTCCATCTTTGGATTAACAAGCAGCTCTTCTGCATCAACAAGTTTGCCCACCTTTGGTGTGACTGAGACTTCATTTGATTCCATATTCTCTTTCAATTCAGTGTTTGCTACTAGTCCATCTCAACCAATATTTGGCATTGCAAATTCGGTTTTCACATATGGAGTGACTGGGACTCTATCTTATTCCACTCTCTCCTTCAATTCAGTGCATGCTACTAGTCCATCTCAACCTGTGTTTGTAGGCTAGATTTTGTATCCTTATGTACTCTTCCTATATCCTAGTACATAAGGTTGCTTGCTAAATTGATAATGCTTGTACCTAAAATCTCAATTGAAGAATCCATATAATATTATGAATATCAACAATATGAAACCGATAGCATATCCATCAAATACTAATTGAAAGATGTGTAATAAAGATATAATGGCTATTTATTGTCAAATGAAAATCAAATGACATTTTAAAGAAAAATTTACCAATCATAACACGTAAAGATCAATCAACTTCAATAGAATTGGACTTTAATTACGAATTTATTTAAGATAATATAGATTATGTAATGGAGTGTTGATAACACTTATTCAAAATTACTTGAAAATGTAATTGAAATTTCAATAATATATTTGATTTATTTTTCCCGCATAACAAAAGAAAAAAATTGATTTTTATTGATGATGAATGTTAACGGGCTATGAAGTGTGTTTGGAAAACTCAATTTGCAATGTAACCCATGTATTAGTTGCTTCATATGCGTGTTTCGTACTCGAATTCAACCTTGTATATTAATTGAGAAACTTTTAGAATAAATACGTCACAGTTATCAATATTCATTCATAAAAATGCCTGTAGCTGTTAAAAATGAAAATAATAGGGTTGTTTGAATGGTATGATTTTCATTTATATCTTATTTGTATCTTATTTGTTTAATCTGTTTATGAGTAAAAATGTGTGCTTTTTATTTGTATCTGTTTTTAGCAATCTATTCGAAAATGAAAAAAATAAGATGTTAAAAACGATCTAAAAATGATGAACCAAACAAACAAGTGTAATGTGTTTATGCTTCGATTAAGTAATGAAACACATTTGTACAGACTTATATTAGAAGATTTTTATCTAGCCTAGAAGCAGAAGGATGAAGGATCATTGACTAAAACAGATCCAAGTCTCTTTTGGAAAGAAGGTCCATTGGCAATAATATGCCACATATCAAGATGAGTGACACAGTAAAATTATGACAAGCGGTAATGATAATGAGTAAGTTTTTACAAAGTTATTTGTATGTCAAAATTTTATTGGTATTTATAAGCCACTCACCAAGACATGATGTGTTAATACTAGTGAAACCTTTTTGGAGCATCTAGATATTTGGCGACTTCAAGAAAGGATGATTATAGGTCGGATTGAATTATTCATTTATTTTTTATTTGTTTTGTATATCATCTTTGTATGTTTGAATTATAATCATTAGAAAATTTTCTTATTCGTATTATAGCATATATGTTTCTATTTCATTATTATTAGATCAAATGTGGTTGAAAGTATAAAAATTGGGACACAAAAAATAAAAATGGTTGAAAAATATATCTTTTACATATTAGAAAAGAAAATTTTAATTATATTTTATTTAAAATAAAAAATGGTAAATAAGTATAACTTTATAGGATTTATTGGGTATTTAACCATGGTTGTATGATTATTCATATCTCATATTGGTTAGGTAGTCCATAGATAAGGCTAAATGAAAGAAGCATAGATTTTTCAGCTATTGGACATTTTCTTGTTGCATCTTGTTGCTTTGATATTGAATTAAGAACAAGAAAACCACATACTATAGGGCATAAGAAGTTATCCATATTTAAGAATAAGTTCATTTAAGTTATTAATATTTTAAGCGCAAAAGTGAATTGTTCGAAGAAGATATGGGAAAAAGTCCCACATGAGCTAAATGAGAAAAAGGATATGGCTATATAATGAGTGAGGTGCTTAAGTCAAATTGCCTTAGGTATTTTGACAAGAAAGCCCTTTCAATTATTTAAGCCCACTGTATCTCTTGTCCATTAATGAAGGACACCATGCATTATGTGAAAAAAAGGCTACACTCTCCTCCATGGAAATCGAAGAATATCAAGATTGGACCAGGCTAACCATGATAATATAATTTCCAACATGAATAAAATATGTATCAACATTTTAGAAAATTTATATAAGATATTAATGTTTTGATTAATTTTTAATTAATATTATTTTTAATTCATCTCAATGGCCAACTGTGATATATTATTTTATTTAATTTGTAAGATTTTGATTCATCTTTTAACAACTTCATATCTAATTTGAATTTACCTAAATGTTAATTATTCATTTTAATCACTTAAAGTATTGATACTTAATTAATTTATCTATAAACGTTGATACCCTATAGTTAACCTATTGTCTTATGATGCAGGATCAATATCTAAAGCCATATGTGGCATCTGAATTCTGAACCCGAAGCAATCATTACCAAAACAAACCAATCACACAAATTTCTGTTGACAGCGAGTGATGGTTTGTGGGATGTTTTGTCCAATGAGGAAGTTTGTCAAGTTGTCTGAAATCGCCTTGATGGACAAATTAGGGGGATTACGGAGGATTTGGGAGGAGCAAGATCAGCTGTTGCGGCAGCTATATTGACACAATTGACAATATGTTCTATTGATGCCAATGAAAGTAAACGAACAAAGCATTTCGATATGAATTACACAATAAATGAAAATGTCTTATTTTGAAAAACTAAACTTGATTTTGTTCATCAAAGATTGGGATGATGGCAAGGGCAGTCTCCAATAGGTAAAATCATGGATTTGCTGCTAGTTTGTGTTATCTGAGTAGCTCAAGGTAGGCAGGATATAAGATCAATCAAAATGCAAGACATAATATTAGAGGGATTTCCATAAAATACGCGGAGAAGTAACAAACATTCCACATTGAGTAACAAAATGGATGAAAACATCAATGAAACACCTTAATATTCTGAAAAAGCAAAGAAGTACCGGTACATATAGCATCACCGAACAAACTATATATCCTAGGAAACAAAAGGGAATTGTTGCAAAGTTTGCAACTTACAATTGCAGAGGAAGACCCTCTAAAAACCCGAAACAAAAAATGACTCCAAAATCATTGAGGAAGTCATTTTCTTTACTTCTCAAAATCCACTGTTCACTGTCTTTTAACAGCTTCCAACTCTTTTGTGTTGTAAATAGTGAAGAGAAGGAGAAAGAGGATGAGCACTCCTTTTGTTTTTCAAATCGTCTCTTCGCTCCTTTCGTCCTTCAACCTTCAACTTTATTCATCACCGACTCTGTCTAAAACACTAATCGGATCAAGGTTTTTCCAAATCAACAAGTGAAAATGAAAGTCTGAAAAGAAAGAAAGGATTTTCTTGGGACTGCAAATCTGTATCCTGAAAATCTTCTTTTAGTTTCTTCTTCTTTTTTTCCTTTTTATACAAACGTGAAACTGTGCACTCGCTTTTTCTTAAGTTAAAATGGTTTTCCTAGGCCAAAGTGTAGCTTGAGACAGAGACGTCTGCTTGAGGAGAAGCATGGATGTAAACAAACTCAAGGCTTTTCCCAGCCGGAAGAGATTGAATCCATGAAGGGAAGCCATAAGAATTGCTGGATTTGCTCAAACCCCATAGAGGACCATAGAGCTTAGAAATTGAGAGACTTAGATTCTTCAATGTCTTATCAGATTTGTTAGTCACCATGGTTGAGTACCTATGGTAAATTCTCCCATCTGCATTCCATGATGCTGTCATTTTCTGCTCAATGGAGAGAGGGCTAGTAGTGGTTACTGCAAGAAATTACGATGTTAGGTGCAAAAAACATACCATCTCAAAAATGTAAAACTGGATAGATTTTGTTCGCTAAAAGCATACCAGGAGTTCGATTTGGCTTGTAACTACTGGTTTTGGTGATGGAACAACCACTGCAAAAAAATCATGTGTTACTTTTTTAACGTGTTTAAAGAACTGTTAGACCCAGATTTAGATTCTTGCAAGAGGAATTTGGGCAATGTACCTGGAAGGAGCTGATTGTAACCACCATGACCACCACTCAACCTGGCTAATATACCAAGAAGAGGAGCATTGTTGTAGGTAGCAGGCTCAGTTTGCTGATAATTGTCTCTTTGATCAGCAAAGTTGTCGTATGCATCAGGACCACCAACAACAGCTCCTGCAAGTAGATTAGGATCGCTTGCTTTCTTGCTAAACCAGGTGGCATAACCTCCTCTGCAGCTCACAAATGAGGAATCAACCTTAATGGAGACGATGGAAGCCCCCCGGTGGTGGACTTGTCTTGGGTAGTTGTTTCCATAACCCACCATGTAGCTTGTAGCCCTCGGGTTGTCTCCAAGGATGTAGTCTACCTGCGAAAAAACAAATCCAATGCTCAAGTAAGGCGTAGATATATATCATAGGATCAAAATCATCTTGCATCTCCCAATGAGACCACATAGAGGTTGATGAATTTGGGCACCTGAGACTTGGCGAGGGAAAGGAGTTCAGATGATGCAACGCTGCCAGAAGAGCATTGCACGTTTTTCCCTGATGAAGAAAGGTAATCGGAGTAAACCGTTAACAAGAAGGAAGCACTAGTGACGAATTGCATGTTGTTCCACCTCTGGCGGAAAATGAGCCCTCCAGGGGTCTTCTGAACATTCTCGAGCCCTTCCCAAGGCATGAGCACATGAAGTACTCTGCCTTCTGCTGGTACCTCTCGAAAACTGATGCATAGTGTCCAGCCTTGCCTTGCATCAAGAACTGCACATAGAAACAAGAACCATTGTCATTTACAAGCTCAAAAATAACATGGTATGTCGCAAAACTTTCCAACCATCTAACGTAATTGTGTAACAATGGATTATGTCTCCCCACAATGTCAATTCGATGTGGATTAATAATTCGATTATAAGTTTAGGTGTACAATTTTATAAGTTTACAATTCTATCAGTTTTATATAATTTTACAGTTCTATATATTTAACTATAAATAGAATTGCGAGTTTAACAACCACATGATGCCTAAAACATGGCCGGGCTAAATTGATACATTTCATTGATAGTGCACGTGAAAATGAGGAGGGTACCTTGGCAACAAGGGTTTGGACACCAGCATATTTAACATCCCAGCCAAACTCAGTCATGCCCAACCGGTTCCACCAAGTGAGTCCCATTCCTACCAAGATAGTCCAAGTAATATTGATTGTTGGTTGCTTGGTACAACCAGGCTGCACCCCAAAGCAACTCATCCTGCACCAAATTCACCCAACTCAATAAATGCTACATCTAATCTTAATCAATTCATACGTATGTACAACATTAATTATGGATGTTGAAAAAAAAAAAAAAGAAATATAAAGGACAACAACAACAATAACAAACATACATTGTACCCACTAATTGATTGGTAGTACTTCTGGGCCATTGTGATACTGCTATCATATTTGCCCCTGTACTTGTCTGCAAATTCAAATAGCTGGAGGAAGAAAAATAAATAAAAATTATTAATACGCAAAATTTAATTACCATATGTAGAAAATAAATCTGAGACATGCCAACGTAATATAATAATTAAATTCTCATCACATTTATTAATATAAAATATTAATAATTATATTATAGTTAGATGTAATTGTAACTTAAATGTTAAAAAGTTTTAATGCAAAATTTTTATGATATAATTAATTTATATTTTTAAGCAATTTTATCTTGTTATTATATATATATATATATTTATAAATTCATTGTTTGACTCAATTACAGATCACCGACGTTGAAGCATGCCAATCACGTGATAATAGAGTTAAAAAAGAAAAAAAGTGTTCGACAAAGTGAGAAGAGAGTACAACCGGACAATACCCGTGATTGGCGCAAATGTAATGTCTCCTTTTATTTTAAAATAGATTTAAAAATAAAACACAAAGAAAATGAAAATTATGTACAAAATGTTTTATTTCTTAATTTCATATGGACCGGAGCACTTGTCGGAAGGGGGAAAAAAAAAGGCTTTGCAATATGCACCATACAACCTAAAAGAACATTAGAAACGAAAAAAAAATATATATAAAATTAATTTATAAAAATGTTATACTGCATTTAGTATTTAGAATTTGACTGTAATTGAATTAATTAAAATGAAATTTAAAAAAAAAAAGAAGGTTTAACAAAATTTTCTTAAAGTTGGAATATTCTATTTTGAGAATTTTCCAATATTTACTTTTGAAAGTAGGTACTTCTACAATCTCATCGACAAAAAAGAAATCAATAGAATAAAATTTAGAAATTTGTTAGTACCCTTGATTTTTAGGAATAGCAATTCTTACTTTTAAAACCACTTAGGAATGCCTTCATTGCACATGAAGTTTTTTAGTCAAAATCATACTTTTTGCCCTAAGTTACAATTTCCTAGTTAAGTGAATTGCTTTAATAATCAAGACGTGTGAGATGAGTTTGAATGAAAAACCAAATTTAGAAGACATACATCCTATAATATAATAGGATAAGGTTTTATGAATATTTAGCAAAATTGGCATTAAATGCAATATAATACAAGTGCTATTAATATTATTTCTACTGGCAACTTTAGCAAGTGTCAAACAAAATCAAGATTACTTGGTAGAATCATTATATTTAATGCATGCTTTCCCATTCTCTGCAGCATGCACCGACAGATCTGACATTAAAGTTTTTTTTTCCTTTTATAATTTCTTTTACCTGTTTCTAATAAATTTTGCAGTTGAGTAAAGTGAACCAAATGTAGCAGCCTAATGTTGTTAAAAGAACTGCCCATTTATTACGTTACCTAGGGTTAATTACTCTAAAATTTTTAATATAAAGAAAAAATTTATTAATCAAAAGAAAACAGTAAACGATTTCACAGTAGGACGCAATTAATAATAATCCACACTATTTAACATAATATAAAAATATACAATTTTAATTGTAAACATTGCATATTATGTGTTTATATATATATATATATATATATTTTCCTTTTAACAAGTGTCCAAAACATCAATTGACAACATTTTCAAAAAAAAGCTTGCTACTTAAGAAGTTTATTTACATATGTGGAAGTAATAATTATATATTTCTTCATATTATAATGGGCATTAGTGTTATGATTTAATAAGATGTATATTTTATTTCTTTATAGAATAAATAATTTAATTTTACGACCAACATTTTTTTCTTCTTTTTTTCTTAAAAAGAAGCCGATTCACACAATTAATGCTATTCCAAGTATAGTTGATGGGAACATAATGGAGGACAGAGGGGAAAAGGACACTGCCACACTCAATGGACACATACATACCCACTTCTTCATTTTTCTCTTTCCAAAAAAGTAATTTATATTTAATCATAATAAATTAATAACAACGTCCAACAAAATAACAACAAATGAACCATAAAGGTACCAAACCTCCTTAAATGTTTCTACAAACATTAACGGATGTTTTTAAAAAATTTAAGTTTTATCTAAAAATTATATTGTTCTAAATTAATACTTGAAACCAAACTTAATAAAGGATATTAAGATTAGCGAAAAATGCAATACCTGCTCGGCATGACGGAGTAGCTCACTGGCATAGGAGGGGTTGCTGTGCCTGAACACAATGGAGGCAGCAGCCATTGCGGCTGCAGTTTCACCGGCGAGATCCGACCCGGGGTTGCTCGGGTCGATCTTATATGCCTTACGATCCGTGGTCATGTCCTCTGGCCTTTGCCAGCAGTAGTGGTCAGTGTTTCCATCACCAACCTAAAATTCCAAAAATCACCACCACACCGTTAAAAACATATATAAGATCTACGTCCACATTAATCAACAGTAAAAAGGGTCAAAACAAATGGTATAAAATCAAATAAAATAAAGCTCACGCCAAATGATTATTAAATTATTGATGGGGGGCAAGGATTGTTATCTTTTGGGGCTTTCCCTTGCACTTAGAACGAAACATAAAGCCCCATTGAAAAAGACAACCATATCGGTCTATAAATTTTAAAGTCTTGTCTTTTATTAAACCCGGATTTTTTACTACAGCTTAACAATTAGATAATGAATTACGCATAAATGCTCTAATTGGCGGGTCGGTCCTGTAGTTTAACGGTTTTTAAATATCTGGAGCAACAGATTCCAAACCGGATGCAACCACAAATGTGAAAGGTACCTCTCCATAAAGGACATATGGTTGGGGATGAGCCTTAATGAAGTAGTCGGTTCCCCACTTAACAGCATCCAAGGCATGACCAAGTTCTCCATTAGCAGCCATCTGCTTCCCATATTCAATTATGCTCCATGACATCATTGTCACTGTAAATGCCATTGGAAGACCAAACTTAACGTTGTCACCAGCGTCGTAGTACCCTCCAACCAGATCCACCTGTAAAAAGAAGACCAAAATTTTCCAAATCTTTACCCAATTTTATCATACAATTGTCAATGGTCAAAATAATCCCATTAGAAATATTCAGAAAAAATGGGGATTCAATAGGAGTTATATAAAAATTGCTACGTTTTAACTTGATAAAAGATACACAAGATTGGACTATTACTAAACATATTAAGGATTGATGAAAAGTTAGAAATATAAAATTACTTACCCCGCTAGCTTTGCCATCGTTTAGACCGGAATTGGCTCTCCATGAGACTCTCTGGGTACTTGGCAAATGACCGGATCTTTGTGCTTCAAAGAACATAATGCTCTTGCTCAATGCCTGACCATAGTCATGACCAGCAAGAGCCAGAGGAAGAAGAAGAAACAGAGCACTCAGGAACATAAACACAGAACCCATTGAGAAAAGACTTAAATTTTTCTCCATTTTTTCTCACAATGCGGACTTAGGAATATGAATGAAACTCCCTTTAGAAATAAAAGGTAAGAACTATAAGTTACTTCTATATTGTGTTGTGTCTACTCTGTTTTTAACAAAATGGGGTTCTTTCTTTTGAAGTCTTCTATAGGACAAAAGGGAATTCCATAACAATGGCAATGTGGGAGAGAAGGAAAAAGAGGGAGGAAAGTGGCGAGAGAAAGAGAGAGAGAAGGGTTGGGAAATTGGGAAGAGAAGAGGGACTTGAGGGGTCTTTATATTGAAGTGGAGGAGCCGAGGAGGGAAGGAAGAACCGAAAAAGGTGATCATACAGCAAGAGATCAATTAATGCAAAATAAAGGTTGGGAAAATTATGCTCCTGCTCCTATCACTCCACCAATGGCTTATATTTATTATAATTATGAACGAAGGTCATATTTTTTTTAATTTAATTATAATATTAGCAAATGTATGGAAAAGAAAATTAATATATATTTTTTAAAAGATTATAAAAATACCACTATATTAAAAATAATTCCAAAATAAGATATGTTAAACTTATTTCTTAAAGAAACGAGATCATAAGTGACTGACCTCGTCTCTTTAAGAAAAGAAATTTATTTTGTCATTGTCTCTTTCAAAAGTAAGGTTGATCACTTACAACCTTGTTTCTTTAAGAAATAGGTTTAACTTATTATTTTTTATTTTTTTTATATGGTGAAATTGGTGTAATATTTTTTAAAAAGTGACATTTTTTTCCATAATCGCAAATGTATGATGATCCTATGACGTGACATAAATTTCCTAAACTTAATAGGGTTTAACTAGATTTGATATCTCTTATTTGTTAACTTATGTTTCGAAAATACATTTTAATTATAATCTTTGGTTAAAAAATAGTAGATTTGAAAAAAAAAATATTTTGGACTTTTTTAAATATGTCCTTTGAGGGTATTTATTGGTATTTTCTTTTCTATTATTATTAAACATAATAATGTTGTGAAAGGCATTATAACCATCTTGGAAGGTCGAAAATAAAAAGGATTGAGAGGCAGAGGCCATGTGCGTGCCCTTGGCCTTTTTATGGGATTGGGTCGGTGTTGGATTTAATGTTTTCAATGGCAAAAAAAAAAAAAAAAAAAGTGTAAATAGAGAAATAACCTATGGACAAACCTCGCCTCAATTTGGCAGGAAAAATGTAAAAATATTCTCTCAACTTTTTTTTTTTTTCTTTTAATGGATGTGGCCAAATAAATTTTTATTTTCATAGCTTGTTATTTTCCTGAAAAAAAAAATATTTTACCTCTTAAATTAGGAACTTGTCAAATTCATTCTTTATATTTTGTCCATATATTCGCATTTTATATGAAAGTTAATGATAAAAAATTGATAGATATTGTAAAAATACCTACCAAAAGGATATTCCCAAGTTATCCAATTAAATATTATAGGATAAACATGCGCCATATAGAAGCCTAAGGTACAATAAACGGTATTAAAATATAAAAACTACTCTGTTCGAAGGTTTGCATGAAAAAAAGGGCTATGCTAAATAGGAAGGAAAGATTTGGAAATTATACATGGTAATTGCAATTTTTTTTTTCTTTTTAGTCATTGAGTAATTAACATATTTGATATTTAAACTTTGTCTACTTTTATAATTAATTACCCGAAGATTAAAATTTAAAAGTGTTTATTTAATACTAAATTTTACCTATTTTTAGAATTGACTACCTAAATTTTGTTAAATTTTGTAATTAGTGACTTATATTTTACTTATTTTTACAACTAACCATTCCATCTAAATATTATAAATGAACTCAAAAAGTATGTACTTAGTAAATTTATACTTAATTCTATAAATTGGTAAAGTTCATGTATTAAATATGATATTTATCTATTTATATATAATTTGTATATTCATATAATGTGTAATGTCCATAATTTTTCATCTCTTTAAAGAAAAATAGAGCGGGGAAAAGAAGAAGAAGTGAGGAGTGGAAAATGGAAATTGCCCAAACGAGAGCAACTAAGGAAAGAGACGTGCAACTTCCACTTTGCTTGAGTCAAAATGTTATTGGTAAATGTGAGTTGGGTATCTTCTACCTTCGAAATGTCAATATTGCCCTTGGACTCTCTTTAGTTTACTTTGCCCGAAGTCCAAGTGTCTTCTGTTAGGGCACGAAGCATTATCATTGGCATTAGAGCTAAGATAGAATTAGATTTAGAATAATTAGGCAATCGAATCCCAAATCCAAAGAGTTGAACTTGGTTGACCATTTTACCAAATCGATCCGGCTACTACATGTTTGTTACCTATCGCTTCTTTCTCTAGCTATTACTACGAGCAACAATTGAAAGCGAGGGAATTTTGAATTTGATTTTGTAAACAAGTATCAAAATTTTAGGAAAACATGGAAATGTTTGGACATCACGGAAATCTTCATTAATTTTAACATATGTTTGAACAATTATTGTGATAATATCCCAAACGAGGTCAATTCTTGGATTACCATGACCATGAATCAGCTTTGATTTTCGGCCGAATTCACATCAGTATGTCTGAATCCATATCTACTGAGCAAATTAGAAAAGTGAAAAATCAAGAAAAACTTGCCATGCCTCTTCATAATTTAAAAAAAAAAAAAACAAATGAGAATGTCTAAGAAAATTAGAATCTAGAGATAAAATTTCTATCTATAACGTAAATTTTCTCCACATAAATAATTATCGTTGATTCCATCTTCATAAATATAGCTTATTTTACTAATTCTTTGTCGTAGAACTTCTGTTTTTAAATATCAATTTTTTTGTAGTATGTAAAGAAGTACATTCTATAAAATATACACCTAATTAACCTAATAAACTCTTGATATAATAGTTATTTATGAGAACTGGGAAAATTGCGATATCACTTTTAACATCAACCGCATTTAGGTTAGATTTGGAAAAATAAATCAAGCACCTAACAACCAAAAATTGCTGTTAACATAAATTTAAATCATTGAGCTTTAAGGATTCCTCCCCCCCCCCCCTCTCTAGCATAAATATATAGTTTCAACATATTTTAATAAAGTAGATTAGCTTCTTGGCTGGTTCTTGATCGGTTTTTAGGATGGTCATCTAGCATTTTACGATATATGGTTTGGTCTCAAGCATGTGGTAAAGTACGCTATGTAATCCGAATTTGGTCATTAAGACACATGATACTATTTTTGAACTGAAGGTTCAGAAACCCATTCCAAACTTAGCCCATTACGTGCAATGATTCTGTTTCGTTTCTAGAGGCAGGTTTAGCAAATTTCACAATTAAAGGAATATTATTAACATTTATTGTCTTACTTCACAACAAGAAGATAATCTCTCCAAGCCAAATAATATGCTCTAATTCAAGTACCCAAACATAATTAATTGATAAATCATAATGAATTAGTATTTAGGGGTTTGACCATTTGTGATGGATAAGATCATCACCCACTTTAAATAAGTAGCACTATGATAAAACTTAGGAAGAGAACAAACTAGTGCATATTTCCCCAAGACAAAAATGCCATACGCTATAAAGATTCTTACCCTAATAACCAAGGGAGGGAACTTCTTTCCACTCTTGGGGGAAAAAAAAAAAGAAAAGAAACACTCGGAGAGTTTTTTCTTTATATATTTCACCTTCTCACTCTTTATAAGTTTCTATTTAAGACTCCCTTTTTGGCTTGGACACTAGGATAATTCAATCCTCTCTTGCCTTTAAATGGTCAATACTATATTCCTTACTATTGAGTACCCTCTATCGACTTAAGGGTCAAAGTGCATGTGTCAGGATAGGTCATCTAAGACACCCTTGTAGAGAAAGGCTCATTATGCAAACCCAGGTTTAGTATGTGAAAATTATACACTAACAATAAGTATCGTCAAATGGGGCATTTCCATGTTGTCCATTAATATCATAGACATCCTATACTAAGGCTACGAGGACTTGAAGCAGTTAAACATTTCACCTCTAGAGAGAGCTTGCAAGGTTTATATGTCAATCGAAGCACTGTGCTGCTTTCCTATTATATAACACTAAGTTGGGCTATTCTCCAATATAATGTAAGTAGATGGTGATCGCTAGGTTCCATGTTGAGACATTGCAACAATATTTTCAATATTGAGCATGTACAATTCTAATGTTCCATGATGTTGTTGGGATAAAAGTTGTGATATGATGATATAGTTAAGGTAGCAAATAAAAATTCTTATGTTTTTTTGAATCTGCATTCCTGTTTTTGTGCTTACAATTTGATTATATTCTTTTGTTGTTATCATCTTGACTATCAAAATTTGATTAACACACACTAGACCACAACATCTTATAAATTTCATGGTCTCACAACTTGAATCAACACGAGTTTGTTATAAATTTCATAAGACCAAGTGTATAAAAAATGAAAAGATTTTAACTAAGCCATTTAATAAGCGTAATATCGCATTTGTCAATTGTTCTTTTAATGGTAATTCTTGATTATTATAGTAAGAATTGAAATTATGGTTGAGTATGAATGAGAATATATCATTCTTTGACTGATAAGTAAGACTTGAGAACTTTTTCAATGTTTATTAAGAGTCCAAAAGGAAAAGCTCTTACACAAAGTTACTTTTGTTAGGAAGAGTGAGCATTCCATTTCCATACATTTCCTCTTATATGAATGATGATTGGCTTATGGATTGACTTATGAAGCAATATTTTCCTAATTTTCATGTATTGCACACTTCTTATTAATATTGGAAATAAATTATCCATTAATCCTTTAATGATCATCATTTATCGCCTTAGTCACCACATCTAGAGCTACAAGCATTAGGTCGCCCTAAGCTTGGCAATCTTGACAATGAGTGGTAGGACTAGTAATGGTTGGTAGTTTTCGCTAGATAATCTAATCTAATGTCATATTCTATTGAATTAACCTCAAAAGGTTTTGATTAGCAATTTTAGTAATAGGAAGAGGTGAGAAGTAATAAGGAAACTAAATACTTAATATTGATGGCAAACAAAAGTAAAATCAAGTTGGTAATTATCCACTACAAGAACGTTCGCAAGTTATCCTAAAGTTTTGACATTGATAGGGTAATATATCATGAATAGTATAGTCTAATAGTTATAATCGAAGACGATTGAAAGTGATTGGATGTGTCGGGCAAATGAGATGCACATGCACGAGGGAATCATGGAGCCCGGGTTGCATATGGATTGTAGTAGTAATTCAGTGATGAAGCCGAGCGGTCTCCATCACCACACGTGGAGAAGCTTCGTATTAACAAATCACATCAACACTAACATTACTTTATGGTAAGAATCTCTTCCGAATCAAATGTTGTTGTCTTGGTAGTTCTTTGCATTTATACCTCGGTCCCTAACATTAAAATGGTTGTTGTTGCAGTTACACATACATATAACATATTTCCTGGGATTTCATTACCCTCTTGAACTTTAAAAAACTGAGTCCTTTACATGGGCAATAGTAGACACCTAGTTTGAAAAATGTTAATAAGTAATGTATTTAAATTACGGACAAATGCTAATGTTTGTAATACAAACAGTAACCATCTAGTGTATGACTTTTTTGAAAACATTCACATATTATAATTTTATTAATGTTTATACGCAACTCATTTATGCTGTATTAGTACTATCTTAGAATCTTTCTTCAACTCCTAGTGTCACGTTTGGTACAATGACACCAAAAGGATATTAAATGAATGGAATTGTGATATGGAATCGTTTCCAAAGGAATGGATTAGAATGAGTTTTGGAATGACAAACTTTTGGATGGTTGCATGAGATTGAATAACTATAAATATATTTGTCAAAATTGTCCCTAGTAATAAATGCAAATACATATATATGATAGGATAAAAAGGTAATTATAATTTCACAATTAATGAAACTGTAATGGAATCGCGATTCCACTTTTAAAAGGATGAATCGATTTTTCATTTGAAGTCAGAATCATTGATTTTAAGGAATCGTGATTCCGACTTTTAAAAGTGTATCTAAACGACGTAAGGAATAAAATGGTATTCAGAATCATGATTCAATTCTGGGTTCATTCCGGCATACCAAACACAATATTATGTGAATTAATGCCTTACTCCATTCGGTGTGTGCTTGTTTTTTGAGAAATATTTTCCTGACCTTTTGTCCTTTTTATTATGATAAGAGGTGGTTGTCAAACATTATATTAATAGTCTGCAAAAGTTATAAGTATTAATGGCTTGTAACATTTAGGATTGCTCAAGGACAATACCACTCACCTATCATTAGTAGCGATGGTACTATAAAAAATATAAATAAAATTAGTGTTTTTTTTTTTCCAATCAATATTTTTTTTTAGGAGTAAATTACACTAGAAGTAAATAACATTCAAGGATAAGTTTATTTAAGTTATTAATACCTTAAGTGATTAGCAAGAATAATTAATGCTTTATAAAATGATTCAAATGATAATTCAATGTTTCTTAAAAGTTATTTGAGGTATCAAAGTTTGGATTATATTTCAATTAGCTTTCTTTAATTTTCTTCAACAGTGAGTTATAGATACTTAGATTAAATCACTCTATAAAACGTTGATTCATATTTTTGACCACTTAAAATATTAATACTTGTATATTATGTTTTTTACTATTGCATAAGTTAAAAGCCATCAATAACCAAATCCGTTTATGTTTATTGATTTATTTATTTATTTTTGCCAAGAACCCCGTTTATGTTTATTATGATATATTTTATACTACTAAAGATTTGATCATATAAATGCATGCTGGTTAGTCCAACTGTTCAATCACCTCAAACTTTAAGCAATTTGGGTGTTTTCTTTCTAAAAGTTATCTTGCATGGAAGGACTTAATCATTTATGTGGTAGTCACGGAATCTAATAATAAAATAGAAACAATCTTTCAAGATCGATGTTTATAAAATTATAAACTTTTTATGTAAATTTGCATGATCATGTTCATGTTAATAATTGGGGGAATGGATTGATTTGATTTGGCCAGACAGCATGATTTGGGTCGGAATAAAAAGCATCGCCACTTATTCGAGCGGTAAGATTATCATGTTCACAAATCACAAGGACCACTTCCAATTTCTTTATTTTTCTTTTCTTTTTCCTCTTGAAATCATTATTAATTAATCAAAGCATACAAAGGAACAACTATTACCAACATAGGTAATAGATTTGCTTTGGTTTGCATATTGATTGACTCTTTTTTTTTTTTTTACTATCTATAATTGTAATAGAATAATTATTATTTTCAAATAAAAAATTGATAAAATTTATATAATGGTTAATTTATTTAATTGACCTATTAAAATTGTCATTGCTTTATTAGTTGGCTTAATGGTTTTGAGGAATATGGGCTTTATAGCTAATTGTAAAGCTATATCATCTGTAATTTTCATACTCATAATTGTATAATTAAACTTTGAATAATTAGAAAAAAAATCCATATCAAAATAATATGTTATAAATTGCGAATCACTACATGTTATATAGTTATGTTATCATCTGACGTGTTATATATATATATATATATATATATATTTATAAAAACTTACATACTAGTAAACTGGGTTAGTGAAATAATTTAAAAAATGATTTAATTTTTTTCAACAGATTCAGATGAAAATAATTAATTTTGTGGTTTAAATAGCAAATGACAGTTGTGTAAAATAGTACAAAGGTATGAGGATTTAATGTTTGTCTTGAGGTAGTAGAGGGGGAACAAAATAAGTACTCCCATAATATGCCCCATTACTTTGCTTTGCAAAATTAACTGTCCATATTTATTCTTAGTTATCTTTTCATTCCTACTTACAGGGAATAATTAAAACAACTCAGCTGGTGGTTTCTTTTATTCCCTTTATTTTCTTTCTAGTTGACAATAAAATAAAACTATTTTACTCCCTAATTTAATACCACAATTAATTTATTGTGAGTAAATAAGGATGCAATGGTGTTTTAATTCTATTCCCACTGTAATAGAAGTAAACATTGGAATATATTTTCTTAGTAATAAAGCTTTAAATGAAATAAATGTTGTAACACATCATTCTTATCATAATATTATTCTCAAGCTATAATTTTTTTAATGTTGCTTATTTCTTGTGTGCAATAAACGGGTTATTAGTATGTAATTTTGATCCTTCATTTATGTAAGGGTTCATTTTTTCATTTGCAATATTTAATTTAAAAAAAAACCTACTCTCTATTTACATATATGGAAGCTTTTATGGTTCATCAATAGGATTGTACCGCTATTAATCAAATTGTTAAAATATATATAATAAATAAGATATTAATTATTTTAATAATTCAATTACGATTTAGTATTATATAAACCTCTAGATAATGATAAAATTAATTTCATCAAAATTAATGATAAAACTATGATATTTTTCGGGTAGAGTTATTACAAACCAGGTGCATCCAAAACAAGTACAACTACATTAATCACCCATAATGATCAGTCGCTCATGCACTTATGTGGTCCAATGAAATTAAAACCCATACCCGCGAGGAAGACAAAAGATTCAATGCGCATGAGCAGAAGGTCTTTTCTTTCTCTCTCTCTTTCTTTTTTCTTCTTCTTCCTTTTTCTATTTGATTTTTTCCAGTTTTCTTTAGGGTTTTTTTTTTTTCCCCCTTTGATTTGGAAATTTAATTGAATCAAGGTTATTGAAAAGTTAGCATATTTTATTTATTAAAAGACTGCCAAAGTGTTATGGAGCGTTTGTCACCCCTTTAGCAGTACCTGCCACAATCCATTTTAAAATTTCTTTTTTCATATTTATCTCATTTATGTTTCTTCAGTTTCTAATTTATATCTGTTTAAAATTTGACATTTAAATATTATTTAATTTATATTTAAACTGTATAGTCAGAATGCTTGGACAATTTTTTTTTTTTTTTTTGCAATTTGTTTATAATGTTGGCGAAGATGTTGATTATGGAATAAAAATCATAAAGCAAAAATTATGTTTTATACATTTTAAAAAGAAAACTCGATATAGATTTTTGGTAGAATTAAATATCCGAAGTATAAATAAATTTAGTTTTGCAAGGTTTCGTTAAGTCTTTAATATTATAAGAGGATAATATGAAAACCTACACTTTCATCCATTTAGTATTTTTACAAAACACCACTAAGAATACCACATTTTATATTAATACTATTGAAACATTTTTCTTCATATAATATTAAATAAATAACGAAATAATAAAGCCAACCATGTTTATGCTACAATACATTTTTGCACGAACATTTTATAATCTTGTTAGGAAAAATTTATTATTCCATCATATTTTATTGGTAGTCCATTAGTCTCATATTTATACCTAATTGTGATTGTGTTATTAAAATAATTAATATATTATCTACAAGAAGTATTACTCACAAGCATGATTATCAAAATCGTAATTTTACTATTTACTAAAATGTATAAAATCGATAAAATCGTACAAAATCATGCAAATTAGCTATACATATAAATTCATAATAATTGACATAAAATCTATATTTAATTAATTTTACATCTATTTTAAATTAAAAATAAAAAATTATAAACTTATAAAAACGTATATTTAAAGTAGAAGTTTGAAATCTTATTAACATAAAATAAATGTTACTGGTACAAATTCAAATTCCCTGTAGTCACTGTGTATATTATACATTTAAATCTTAACCCAATAAACTGACCGAGAAGGATGGCCAAAAAAAAAAAAACTGACCGAGAAGCAACCAGATGCATGAGAATCCGACAACCCGACAAACAGCACTCACTACCATCTTTCCATCTGAACAAAACCTAATATATTTTTAAACTCCCACCGACAGCTTCCGGTAAAAATTTAAAATGTTACTGCCACTAACAGGTCAAACTGAATGCTCCTCTTGGGTTGTGCTTGTACTTTTATGTTTTATAATAATATATTCCACGCTTGAGAAAATCATTTAAAAAAAAAGAAATAATAACAATGAAAGGAAAGGAAAGGAAAAGACAAGGACAGATGTGGTCAAAAAGGTTGGTCCCAATGTCAGAACGCTTTATTTTCCCAACCGCAATCAACGGTCTCCGCCGAAAAAGAGATCAATCTGTTGCCTTTTTCTTTTCTTTTTTCCTTTTCTTTTTTATTTTCTAAACACTTTTTCTAACTTTAGAATTTTAGGTTTTTTCTTTTTTTTTTAAATTTTCTTTTTATGTTTAGGAATAGGGATGCATTTTCTTCTTAAAGACGTGTTAATTTAAATTTGTTTTCATGTGTTATGTTATAGAAATAAAGGAGAATAAGAACAGGTCAACATTTAACTGCTTTTCTCGTTTAAATTCCTAATTTTTTTCTCTATTTGATTCCTTAAATTTCTTTAAATGGGAAAAATAACTCTTTTCATTTTTTGGTTAATTTGGTTAATATTTACCAATCATTACTGATGATGCATTCCAGTATTTAAAAAGAAAACAAGAAAAGGGTCGACACCCTATCCTCTCTCAGGCTTCTCCAACTTGAAATTATTTGTAGGTCATTATTTGATGTAATATTTGACGATGGTTGATCAATAAAATTTAATTTCATTGGGGAAAAAAAACAGTAGAGAAGTAGCATGCGCCGCCTTATGATTCGTCCATGTGATTTATTGGAATAACCTATAGTTAAGTATAATTCTGTATGTTTTTAATTTTATTCTAATGAATTATTTGTAATTGTACAATTATAGCAAAAAAAAGTGTTCATTATCAACCTTAGTCCGACCATGCATGTAAAATGTTTGACATAATAGGCAGTTAAAACTTTCCATGTTAGATTTTTTAGCCCTTTCACTGCATGTATATGAATATATGGCCCTCATTTAGTTGTTTGATTTCTAATCGCTTTGGCATCGTTTTTGTTTATTGTTTTTATATAGATCATACGTTCAGAAAAAAATATTATATATAGTATAAAATAAATATTTTTTCTTACAAATATATCAAATAGACTAGATATAGCTTTGATACATATACAAATCAGATATAAATATAAATAAAAATCATATATATTTAAATAAAATGCTACTTATTAAAAAATTGAAAAAGAGGGAACAAAAAAAAAAAAAGGAAAAACAAACTAGTTTGACAAATGGGTGAAAGTAAACATGGGGACACCGCATGCAAGTCAAAGGAGCAGTCCTCCGCAATGAGCGGTTAGCGCCGTTGCTGTCACGGCCACGGTAAACCTTGCTGAAACTCCGGTTAACGGCTTTTGGATTTTTTAAGGATTTCATGGACTGCCCTAAGAACCAAGCACTTATATGGTCCATTAAACAATGAATTTAATCATTGCAATTACAACCTCAAAGTTTTCAGTCCTACACGAGGTCGGTAGTTTCAATGTTGTCATTTTATTTTATTTTAAATTTTCTGCTAGGTTTTTAGCTTTACTGCAAGAGAGAAAATTTTGACATTTTTGAGGTCGATTAAGTAATTTAGTTGTATAGAAATGTAAAACTAAATTTACTCTTTTGGATCTTTATAAGTACTTTGAGGACTAAAGCGTAGATTAGACATAGGAAAATCTTAATGTGTGTTTTATGGAAATTTGTTATTGATTAAAAAGAACCTTTTACATCTTTATTATATTTTTAAATTTTTTTTCCTTGTGATGGGGCTTCAAAAGATAAATATTGTTATTTATTATTTCAATTTAACTCACAGGTTAGGTGACAAGGCTAAGTGAGTTGGGTTTAGTTATTGGGATGACTTGAGAAGATTTGGTTTGGTGGGCTTGGAACATGGAACATGGATCATTGGATCAATTCGCCGCATCCAACCTTTCTTAGGCAAGCTTATGCACACAGAAGATGATTATTGGCTTTGGCCCATAAGGAGCTCATTTAGGATAACTACGTATTGAACTTACTTCATCTCATCCGTTAATCACTAAGGTGATTTGATGATTGTCATCCATGTCAAATGCCTATAAACAGTTAGTCATTCCTCCTCATTTTTAACTTTTGAAGAAAAAAGACAAATAATATTCTATAGAGGAGGCTTTGTATAGAAAGATCAAACAAGACAACTCAAGTGAATTCTACCTCAATTGCTTAAGAACTGTATAGTCGACGTGCGAGTTTTACTCAAACTTCCTTACTTGTCACTTGTGCATTCGAGACACTAAAACAGTCTGTTCCTCCTCCCTTGTCATTCTCTTCAAGCCATTCCACCATCAAGTTTCATCTTCTCAGTAGCACTTCGAAATCACGTGTTAGAAGCGAGATCCACGCAATGCTTATGTAATCGCTATCAACAAGAACCTTGCATCTATGCCCCTTAAGTGTGAAAACCGAAATCAAGCTTAAAAAGATAAAAGATTTCTTTTTCAACCTTGTTAAACAATGCTTAAGGCACTCATTTTATTATATACATACAAAATGTTAACAATTTTTACCTAGAACTTTCATCAATTTAGGTAGATTTTCTATCTACAATGGATACATGGCATCACTTGATATGTCGAACTAGGTAATTTAAATAACTCTTATAATAATATTATATTAAATAAAACGACGTAATTCAAAAAATTATATGAAACGATAACACAAAAACCTCAATCAACCACCCTTTCAATTTTTTTTTTCACTAACAAATACTACCCAAGATCATAAATCATTAAGCATCCTTCTTATCTCAAAACCCAAATCCTTAAACATCTTCTATGTTTTGAAGTTTTTATATGCATAATTTATATAATGAACATGAACAAGGGTTCCAAGAGATCATCATTTAGTAAACTCCCTTCTTATTTTAATACCTAAATCCTTAAACATCTTCCACATTTAAAGTTTTTCTATGCATAATTTATATAATGAGCATGAGGAGGTGCTACAAGAAGAACAACGTCTACCGACAAATATGAAAAGCTAAAAACACACAATAAATGCTACTTAGAAGCATAACACCTTTTGGCTTTAATGAGAACTCTTCATGAAAATACACAAATCTCACTATCTTTCCCCACTCAAAAAAAGGAAAAGTACCATAATATAGGGATGGTAACAAGACCATCTATAGGCTTTTCTAAATGTTTCTCGCTTTCGTAATCTCTTTAATTCTAAAAATCCATCATATTACAATTCTATAACTATAAGTTCACTTTTCTACAAATCTAGTTTTATTAAAGATTGTGGAGCTTAATTAATGGTTTTTGTCAATAATATTTTACAATAAGTGGATTGTTTTTTATGTATATGTTATTCTTCTTCAACCTTTGTGTTTTTTTTCATCCCTTAGGTGGATTATGTTACCCTTTCTTGTGGCTGGATTGTTTTACATACCAATAGAGAAGTTTTGTTTTTTCAAGAAGAAACCGTATCACCTATTAAAGACATTTTGACGCTTGAAGAAATATGCTAGTTTGATTAGATTGGTCTTTGGATCCTAATTCTTTGTCAACCAATCATTTTATATCTATATAATTGATTGATGTAATTTTATTCTATTAAATGTAATTCGCCCTTTCAAGCAAAAAGAAAAAAAGAAAAAAACACAGAGAAAGAGAGAGAGAAAATGAACTAATCTACTTAAGTGCTTACGAGATTCATGCAAATCTCAATTCGCTTTGAACTCATGTCCTTTTGAAAAGTAAATAACTCAACCACACATAAAATTACAACAAAATTAATGAAGTAGAGTGTTCAGGGACTTAATGGAGAATATGGTTCAACTATCAACAACATTGGGTGAGCAGTTATCAAGGAGGTCAAGACGTTCGTGAAGAAGGGCCAAGCATAAATGGCCTTGAGCAAACCAAAATTCAAATAGTGTTATTTGGAACCATCTTAAGTTGTTTCAACCATGGGAAGTTGACATAGGGTAGTTTTTTGTGTTCTTTTAATTCATTTTGAGTTATTTTGGTTGAGGGGTGTGTAGTTTTTTACATTACTTATGCTTCAAAACTCAAGATGTCATATTGGTGGGAGAAATTCTATGGTCCCATGGTAGTTATAAGGGGATTGATCTTACTAGGCTAATACACAATCAATAATTCAAACCTATTCCTACCGTCATCGAAACTTGAAATTTTCTTATACTATTTTATTATAATTACTTTAATTATAGTATTATTGACGGTATGATTTGGTGAGATGGCCACAGAAGTTTCCATTGATCAATGAAGAAGTCGCCTAATCAACTATCAGTCGGTGGCTTTGTTTAGATTTGTGACTATTTGCATTGAATTATTGTGTTTTCAATCCGTGAAGAGTCTTCAAGTTAGCACAAATTGAAGAACAACCCACTCATGTTGGCTTGGTTAAATCGTGTTCGTTCAAATTATGAAGAGTTGCGAATGAATGTTTTAAGTTATTTTGAATTATTTGCTGCATCAATTTAGGTCCAAAAGGACATGTAAGTTACGCTAGGATGTGTTATTTCAGTTTCTCGTACTTTTTACATAAATATATCATACAAAGACAATAATTATCAATTAGTGAATGGATTTCCACTATTTTGTGATATAATTCATCTTGTTTTATTAACTAACATCAATTGTGGTGATACTTTCTAATTAATATATAGTTATTGTATGCATAATAGCACTTCAATTGGATGTGTCCAATTTATTTATTTGTCCATGTCCAACATATAAACATAAGAAAACAGTAAACAAATCAAATCAATCATATTGTCTACTAATGAGAGGCATGAACCATGCTAATCTTTTTTTTATCACATTTCTAGGCTCTTAATTCATGGGTGTCCTTTTGCAAGTTTCAAATATACGACGACACCTTTTACTAAGGTCCACAATCCCCATCAAGAATCTCAAAACAAACTATGAACTTATGAGTTTATTTCTAGGTTTAACATATTATTAATTTTTCAAAATCGAAATCCTAATGTTCAAATTGTAAATTTATATTACTTTTAGATTTAAATTATAACATATGTAGAAGTATCATAAGTGTCAAGAAAAGCACAACAATATTCAAAGAAATTTAAAAAAAAAATTAAAAAAAGAAACAAAATATGAAAAGAAAACTAGGGTTTACAATTTAGAGTTTGTTTGACTAGCTTTTTTCGGTAGATACAGATATGTTTTTCAAACTTTTTTAATAAATTGTTTATCAAAAAATAGATATAAATAAAAAAAATTGACAGTTTTGATCAAATGTAAATAAAATATAGATGTAAATTGGACATATTTATATGTATCATTTGATACAGATATAGATATAGATAAAAAATAGACCATCTAAACAGACGCAAGAAACTACAATTGCCACGCCTTTTTATGTTGTTAATTATCGGGGGGAAGGTTTTGAGAGAAAAAGCCAATTTTAGTTGGGACCCCAACAACGTCCCTCAAACAAGGACCCAAGTTAGGCACTTTTTTTCAGTTGTCTTGGCCGAAAAGAAGAAGTTTCGCGCACTTGGATCTACACGTAGACCATAAGTTGACGCATAAATATGTTTTCATATATGGTCGTGTCCATGTGGGATATGGTTATGGTTTTGGAGCGTCAATTTCTGCGAAAATTCAAACGTACAAGCCTACAAGGTGTGTTTTCCAATCTCCACAGGAAACTTGCCAAAGTTTGGTTCTTTGTTGAGTTCAATTTGGCTTAAAATTTTTAATATTATTCAACTGTTTCAATTAGATCTATATGCACTTTCAGAATTAGGTTGTTGATCATGACTTAATTGTGGTCAGCATTTTAGAGTGTGTATGAGTTGGACAGCTTGTTTGAAGATCTCAATTACTATAGCAAGTATTACGTGGATTAGTAAATCCAATACTGACATTCTTTCCATTAATAAGAATAACCAAATCTTACCAAATTACAAATAAAATGATATTACCCTTTCCGGCTTAGAGTTGTAGAAAAAATCAAATCAATACGATATATTATTAAACTCAAATATATTCAATCAAATTTAGAATTTAAACTCAATCTCGATCAAAATCACATTTAGTGTCAGTTGAGCTTAATTTAAATAAACTTATTTACAATGAATTTAGATTAAAATTATTTTTCATTCAAATAAAACAATATTAATATTTAAAATTGAATAGAACTCGGTTAGCATATATGCTTGATTCGACATTGATTAGGCTTATGATTAATCGAGTTAAATATTATTAGCTTAAATTAGACTTGGTTAAACCACTCAAGTAAATATTGAACTAACTTGTATAATTTGTACATAGATTTAACTCGTTTATACTCATATCCTGAACTATTTAGAACTTAGAAATTTAAATTAAAGATGTAAAGTAATTACCCTCCCACGGGTTAGCCCGCGGACAACCGACAAAATTGAAATTACAGATCCAGGAAAAGAAGCCCAGGCTTTTTTTTTTTTGACCGAATAGAAATAGTTATATTAATCAAACTTACCCATTATCTGGGACAATACAAGACAGATCAGTATGATTCAAAACATCCCGATCTAGTAGCTTTTGAAGGGAGGATGGGGTGGAGATCCACCAATCCATCGGACACATCCTCCTTCTGAAATACGTAGCTACCCAGTTAGCAACACAATTTGCATTTCGTCTTACAAAAATAAAAGAACAAGAAACATTTCTTAAGCTAGCCAAAGCCGATAAGGCTTCTTCAAAAAAAGGTTGAGAGGACCAATGAAGGCCCTCCCGCCGACCGTTGAAAGCTTGGATCACCTGCTTGCAATCAGATACAAATAAAAGCGTTGACCATCCCTTTTCCCTTGCTAAATTTACCCCAAGAGATACGGCTGCAACCTCACTAGCTTCTGCTGAGGGAAATAAACCCCACGTTGAGGCCCCTCCAATAAGCCTGCCCATATTGTCTCTCCCAACAGCTGCTGCAGCCCCCCATTCATTAGAGCCCACCCAAGACCCATCTGTGTTAATTCTGGCCCCTTGGTCTCCGATCTCAGCCCGCACATTCCTATCTGCTTCATGTAGCTCCAGATGTGGAACCTCCTGTACCGAGGAAAGGGAGTGATGGTGGGGCTCCGAACCATGAGCAGAAGCGATCCTACTCCGACCCACTTCTCTTTCACTCTCCTCCTCAACGCCTCCTTGTCTCACTTCAGAAACATCATGCTCTCCACCGCCCGAATCTTCTGAAGGGATGCTGTCGGCTCCACTGGATTAAGTAATTTTTCTCACCCAAGCTATTCAGAGTCCGTCTGACCGTAGCTTTAGGGTTTGGGGATCTATGATTGTAAATTGCATCACATCGTTCTCTCCATATACCCCAGGCCACCTCGCTTAGCTCGAAGATTTTTTTCTTGCGTTCTTTCCTTAGAAACCCCTGACCTCCCACCAATTTGTTCCACCACTCATCAAAAGATGAGATTTGACGTTTGTCATAGCGCACTCCTAGCACTCCAAACCATACGTACTGCACCCAATTGCATCCTAACAACGCATGTTCCACAGATTTATGCTCCTCGCAGAACGGGCATAGGGGGGAGGATATAACCCGATGGTGATAGAGGTTGCTCATGACAGGGATTGCATTCGACATCACTCGCCAAATAAAATGTTTGATCTTTGGTATGTTCTTACTATTCCAAATCTGCTTCCAAGTGTGGTTTTGAATTTGATATGAGGATGATGGAAAGAAACCCAGGCTTAACTGAACATATTTAATGTAAATCAACCAGATTATTTTTTACAGCACATACGAAATCGTGACGGTACATTAATCATATTTTTATACAGCCATATATTTATGTGATATTCTTTGTCCCTAAATAACTTTTTTATTCTTAATCTCCATCCATGTCATAAAAGGTACATTAATAATTTTATTAATAAAATAAATATAATAATTGATATATTAAATGTTTTAGTTGTGTCTTCACATTTGGGTATAAATTAGAGGCATTAAATATAAATATATGATTATATAATTTTGCTGATAGGAGAATGAAAGCTGCAAGTTTAGAACAAATGAAAAATAGAAAAGGACTCAAAAAAAAAAAACGAAACCGGAAAAAATTGAAACTAAGAATTGTAATCTTTGACAAAGAAGAATGTGATTCAAAACCATTATTATATTATGTCTATATAAGAAAGGAATGTGGAGTAATTAGAAGTTATTTTTTTGGCAAAAAAGAAAATTAGAAGTTATTTAGGACAGTTTTTAAAAATATGTGTCTAATATTGCCTGACAGATGAAAACTATAACATTAAAGATCTTAATTCAAATAAACTTATCTAATTATTTACCATTTTCAAGTACAATAGGGCCAGGAGATCTACTAGTATCACTTAATTTCCTTGAACAAACACGTTTACATGCTGATATTTAATTTTGTTCATGTATAATTTTTGGCAACCGCCAGAGATCAAGAGCTAAATTTTAAATCATCAAGTAAAAACGGATGAGAGGGCATTTTTTATTTATATTTTATTTGTATGTTTATCTTATTTATATTTGATCTGTATAGTTTGTTATGTCTCTTTTTCATTTATAATTATTTAAAAAAAAAACTATGATTAAAACAGATATCAAACTAATACCAAAATATCGAACCAAAGGCACCCTATAATTCCAACATCTACGTGGTTTATAGAAATTGACCGTTAAATTTTCTTGGAACAAAGCTTAAGAAGAACAACAAAGGGCCTGACGATCGACAGCTAAACTGGACAGAACACAACTAATATATGGCACATACAATAAAAATTTCTGTCCAAAGGAAGTTTAACAGAAACTACATAACCAAAAATAAGAAAAAATATTTGATAGAAATAAAAATATTATAAGAAAGAAAACAATTAATGAAGAGGCAAACATACGCTTCAAAAGCACATGCTTTGATATTAATTTTGATTATTTAAAGCTAACACAGAGTCACAGCTCACAGCTAATTTTACTCTTTGTATTTGCTTCGTGTCCAATAAAGGAATATGAATAAAATAAAATAAAATTAGACAGCATATTAACATAATGTCTCGGGCAGAGAAAATTTCATATGCAAAGTTTCAAATTTTTCTTTGGACAGCTTATGATATGCTCAACTCGGCATATGGAATCGAATACTTATAAGAGAGAAATATATATATATATATATATATATAAAGATGCCAATGACCTTATGCAATAATATGCAGTTCAAATCCTCAAGATATCGAATTCGATTTTTTATGTTAGGACATTATAATAAAAACTATATGACTATGTTGTAATTAATAACACTTGAAATTTCAAATCATTCCACTAGGATGTTCCTTTCAACTTCTAATACATATTTGTGCCTCTACGATGTATTGTCTGATTGAAATCATGTGTCTTGTGCATTAATTCATTCCTAAGTATGATATCATCGATAAACATCACAATAAATTTATCCAAGAATGCTGTAAGGATCCTGGTTTGTTTGAAAGACATCACCAACAGCTTACTTGTAATGTCTATAATGAGTGTGGAAAGTTATATTTGAAACATCTTTTGGCTTGACTTAACAGGTAAATTACATTAGAATGCTACAACGTTTGAGAGTTAATTCATTTGAGGTCATAACGTTTAAAGAAGTTGATACATGTATCGATAGGAGAAAAATTTAATTGAAAATAAAAAAATACACTACGTTATAACACATGTCAATAATGAGCTTGATGGACCCACTTCCCTAAATATTATGATCTTAAATGAATAACTCAAAATGTTATGACCTCATATTAACTTATCCTCAAATTTTATGATCTTCTGATATAATTTACTCTTGACTTAATGTTTATCCTCAAAAACACACATGCCTTGTTCAACTAATCAAATAGATTATCAATCTAAGGTAAAGAATACTTATTCTATGCTGTCACCTTATTTAATTCTCAGTAATTGATACATAGCCTCATAATTCCTTCTATTTTTCCTTTTTATCAAAGAGCATAAGCACTCTCCGTGATGAAACACCGGGAAGGGAAGGATATATCCTTTATCCAAGAGATTTTGCCATCTTTCTTTTTTGTTGCTTTAGCTTTTCTAGGGCTATCTAGTATGATGGATTTGAGATCAACCTAATCTAATTGCCAATTCTATGGACAACTCGGTTTCTCATTTTGATGGCAGTCTTAGTAACACCTTGGAGAAACACATTAGGACAATCCTTTACTACTTAAATCTTATTCTAATGTAGGCATTTTTCTTTGGTGTTGATTGCATAAACTTGACTAAATTCCCAACCAGGGCTTTATCTTTGTTCTATTTCCGATGGCCATGATCCTATGCTCTTCGGGTTTTCGAAATTGGACCTCCTTTCACTTACAATTTACATTAATTAATTAACTAATGAAATGATTAGACAGTTTGATCTTTTTATTCCTAACAAGATGAAAAATTGATTAATTGATGAATGTTCTAAAGCCTAAAGTAATTACAATGGATAAGTCTCTAATTATCCTATAATTCAAATTTGTTTGTCACAAAATTAAAGCAAATTATTATTTTTTAAATCTTAATTGATCTTATATCTATTCTATAAATCATAATAATACTTGCTCAATGAACCAAAAATTATGAAATTAAACTCTTCAAATATTTAGTGTAAAAACATCATAATCTATCAATCTAATATCCTAAACAATAGAATTTTAATCCATGATCATGTCAAAAGCAAGATCTATAAAGGGCAAAATATGATTCATGACAGAATGAAGTGTTTATTTCACACTTTATTCAGATGACATGAATCCTCCCAATAGCCTTCCATTCTCATTATCAACAAATTTTTGCAAACAACCAAAGTTATCATTCAAATGAAATGAAGTAGAATGCTCCTTGGCTCCATGATTACTAATAGCGTTCAGATGGCTTCAAACATTATTTCAATGGACTCAAGCATAACTAAAATATTTCTTCAGATTAAGACTCCATTCGAGCACCTTGGGTTGGCATTCGAATGAAGTCCTTTAGTAAGTTCAATTTATCTTCTCTCTTGACTAATTTCCATGTATCCTTACACTAAAAACCATCTCATTTGTATCTTTGAAATGATTGTATTTTCTTGTCAAAAAAAAAAAAATACATTAGTATAAAGTTAAAATAAAAACATGTAGTTTTCACCTTTGCCATGTAGGATCATCATTCTAGCGGATACTAAAGGCTAAAGCATTTATATTTTTGTGAAAATGATTACAACAATTGTTACCATCAATTACAAGTAAGGCCTAAGGAAAGGAGCCTTAGGATGTGCACACATGAATTGAGTCTATTTGTACATGAGCTATTCTCATCTTAGGCTTGTGGATAAGCAAACAATAAAACAGTGCACTTGAAATTTAAATGATTGTTAGGGTACTTTGAGTAGTAGATGATGATAAGAAACAATTTTAGGGTAGAAAGACATCCATTCTATTGATTCTCAAATAATGAATTTATACAAATGTATCGGAGACTTCCTATGCAACAGATTTACTAAAATAAGCTATCATAAAAATAAAGCTGTTAAATAACGCACAGCATGAAGTGCTACGTCCCAATGCTCTTAATTCAGCCTCTACATAAACTATGCAAGCATATTCACATAGTAGAAAAGTTCAGCTCTTGTAATAGAAAGATGAATTAATCATCTAACCAATCGACAATAATGCTTTAGATGTGGAATAGCCTTTCCATTGGCTAAAGGAAGACGATGGTTTTGATCAAGAGGGAAACCAATAGGATTGGCTTCTAACAAACTTGAGAAATTGCAATTGTTCCTAATACTACTATAGTTTTATCACCACTAACAAGAAAAACATCTCTTGATCGTTTTTCTTTAAGACAAACATAACATCCTTTAATCCACAAACTAGTATCCCTAACAAAACTAGCATTAGGAATTAGCTCTACAACTTTAGATGATAAATGTCCCAACCATTTATGGCATAGATTAAAGGAGCTCCACCATAAGCCTTCATTGTTACTATCCCACAAAAGTAGTATGGCCCTTTCTATTGCTCACCCGCTTCAATAAACATCTTCGAAGCGCGGTCTTGTATAACAGAAAGTTTGTTAGTGAATTGAACAACACAATCAAATTGCTTATGTAACTACGACATGGAAATCAAATTACATGTCAAACTTGGCACACAAAGGACATTATTTAACTTTCATTTATCATTAAGCGCTACTATTCCCTCCTTTATAGAAGTGCTTACTTCCCATTTGAAAGCCCCACAAGACAATCCATTATATCATGAACATCATGATACATTCCAATGATCATGTCATATGATGAGTAGTACCCATGTCAATTATCCATCTTATGGGAGAGCACTTACTAGTCAATTTTTTATTAGCTCCCATTTTGGTAGCATTCAAAAGGTTCATCAATGCCTTCCACTGCTTACTATTAAGACTACTAACAATAGCATTGTCAGCATTCTAAATCACAATATTACCTACTGCTCCTGGTGTTGAGACTTGAGCTGCATTTGCTATGACTCCTCTATGTCTTCTACCTTTAGGATTTATAATTTGTTGTCCTCCTTTATTGCCTCTAACTCCCCATCTTGTTCCCCATGGGTGATTGCCCTACCATTCGGATAATTAATTATATGAAAACAATTATTGGATTCATGTCCAATGTAGTTGCAATTGTTACCAACTGCATACTTATCTTTTCCATCTCCTTGCCTATGAGATCTAGATTCGACTTGTACATCAAACTCATCACTTAATCATGATCCTCCTTCCTATAAGCAATAGTCCCCACATGCTTCTTTTGCACTAAAGTTGAATAAACTCTATTCAAACTTAGCAAAGGATCCTAGGTAAGAAGAATGGATCCCATTGTTCCATAAAGTGTTTCATTGAGTCCCATGAGAAATTGATCGACCTTTTCCACTTCATGCTTTTTTCCCAATACAGATTTGAGTTACATTGGCATTACCTACATTTGCACGTTGGCATCTATTTGAAATTGGCTAATTCCTCCCACAATTTCTTCAATTTTTCATAGTAAGTAATAATACTCAATCCCTTTTGTTACACTCAACAAGATCAGCTTTCAATTCTTGTATGCATAGTCCATTAGCTTTCAAGAACTGTTCTTTTATATCTTCCTAAGGATCCTACACGACCTCCATGTGTGATACAGTTGAACACATTGAAGGTTCAATAGTATTCATTATGCAAAAGACCAATAATGAATTATTAGTCTACTGGTCTTCAAGATCTAGCGATTCCTCATCTAACCGTTGGATCTTTCCATTTATGAAACCAAATTTCTTCCTTACTCTCAGCCTAGTGTGTATAGCACGAACCAATTCATCATAGTTTTCACCCTTGAATTGAACTCATGTTATCAAACTTCCAAGATTATCACTCATGGTATTATCGTATAGGGAAATCGTCTTTCTCTATGTCGTTCCATCACCGTTCTCTTTGGTCTTAGTTTCATCTCTAGCCATTGTAACAACAAAAAAGTGATAAATTATATCAAATTTTGTGTGGCTCTAAAGCCTCTGATACCATGAAGACTTCCTATGTAAGAAACCAATTGTATTAATTGTCAAAGAATGAATATATACAAATGTACTGAAGACTTCCCATGTAAGAGATTTACTAAATAAGCTATCATAAAAATAAAGCTGCTAAAATTATAAGATGCATCCCAAAATTTAAGATACACAATATATGCTAATACTAAAAATAAATGATACTTATATATCACAATAGATGCCTATAACTATCGTGAACATTGTAATTGTGACTACACAAAAAGGGTACATAAATCTAAATCATGAAACATGTTCTAAAACATAGATGTAGAAAAAGATGTGGCGTCTCTATGTTCCTCTTAAAATTCCAATAGGATATGATAAAGATAATTGTTAATCAAGCATGTACAATGATTAGAACCAATCGAAAATAATAAAAGCATGCCATATTTTACAATTTAAATTTCAAGGATGATTTTTGAGCATCAAAATAATCATTGTCTCTCAAGCCAAGTTAAAGAGCATATGGCCCAAATGACCATGGCACGAGGATATTTTTGAAAGGAACGCAATATATATATATATATATATATATATCAAACACCTTATAAGTATTTTTTATAAACTTTGTTTCCATAGACTTTTCAATGCACCATTATCTAGATATGTACCCCAATTATTATATTTAATTTTCTACTTTGCTACTCGCCATAGTACATGCAACATCTCAATGACAACATGATGTGCTCCAACATGTTTAATGGAATTCTTAATATTAGCCTTGGGGCATTACTTTTCCTTGCATCTGCAATTTATTGTGGTCATTTTCTTGTTGCTTGATCTTAAATTTAAGTATCCTTTTGACTCTCGAGCGAAGTCATTACGCACTACACCGCAAAGGAAGGGCTACTTTCCGTTAATGGGCATAGGAAATAAATTTCTAAGACTATAGTTGTGAATGTCCTTAACTCTGTTCACACGAAGTGGTCCAAGTGCAAGTGATCTAGATAAAATCTATTTGTTTCATCATATTTTAGTCATGTTAGCATCATATTTTTATTATTTTTTAAATAAATATTTGTTATGAAACAAATATCAACAAAAAATAATAATTTTACTCATAAACAGACCAAACAGATATGATATAAATATAATACAATATCTATATATATATATATATATATGATATAGATAAACATCAAACAATCCAAAGAATATTACCAAATCAATAGCTCTTCATAATTGTGATCAATCCATGCATTGCCAACTAGTTCGATGTCTATGTTTGAACATTTAATTCCACGCATTTCAAACTACATTTAGGAAAATCTATAAAAGAAATGGTTAATCACTTAAATGATGTTTTTTTCTTTGAAAATAACCATATCAAATATAATAACTTAAAAGAAAGCATTTGACGCTATGTAAAATTTATATTCTTCTTACACTTTCTACCGGAGTCTCAAAATGTTCCTGTAACAAATGTAATCTTCCTATATTAAATTTTGCTTCAAGTGCAATTTATTTTTTGTCATCTTATGGATGGGAAATTTTCTCCTTTGTAAAACCTAATTTATGTATAGCAATTACTTTTTTTCCCTCCATGTATGTCGTAATTATTTTATTCGTGCCTTATGTCGTAAATTGGATTATATGTATCGTGATTGATTTGGCCGAAACCAATGGAGAAATCACGGTATGTAATTTCATAATTAGGATTTATAACATGGAAAATAATTCATTGAAAATTATATACCATGCATATATAACTTTTTATTTTTGTCCTTTTCTTCCCTCAAAAAGTAGTATTATGGGTGGAGGGAAATTTTATGATTTCATTTAGGCTATAAATGAGTTGCAAGTTACTTGAGTTCAACTCAGTTATAACTCGAATTCACCTCAACTATAACTGAGTAAAACTCAAGTTTGAGCTGCTGAAGTTGTTATCATGTTTGAAAATACTCAATTCAAGTTACCCACGAGCCTAATAAAAAGTTTTTCAGATTTTTATAAATATATATATATATATATATATAACTTGTGTTTTTCTCCTTTTTAAAGCATATTTTCTTTCCTTACATTTTTTATTTAATTTATATCTAATTGTTCGCATTTATTATACCCTATTATATTCCTAAATCCCAACATATTTTTTAATTTAATTAATTTTTATAAGAATAATCGAGTCTAATCAAGTAGAACTCGAACTCATCGAGTATCAAGTCAAGTCGAGTTTTGAGCTTAGAAATCAAAGTTTGATCGAATTCAAGTTTTGAGTTTTTTTTTTTTTTTAGCCGAGTTCAAGTTTCGCATTGTATCACCTAGATTCGACTAGTTTGCAGCCCTAGTTCTATCATGTTTTTATCGAAATTAATCTCATTGATTACTTAATGGCTTAAATTCAAAACTAACCATGATAATAACACCAAAATAATACATTAGTTACTGTATTTATTTTAATGATCAAATCATTAAATGGTCTTATAGATGAGACCGTAAAAATTACCAAAAGGGAGAAGTGTTAAAACTTTTTATTATCCTAACATCAAGCCACTTTTCTATTAAAACTTTTTATTATCCTAACATCAAGCCGCTTTTCTATTAAACTTTCCTTTATATTGTCACTATAATAGAAGTTAACCACTAAATTCGGGGTGGATTAGTGTAGCTCCTCTATACTTAGGATACAAGAGTATTGAACCATGAACAAAGAATGATGTAAAGGAAAGCAAAAGCACAATGACTAGCGACTTTGAGGTCTCGATCTTATATGAAAAAACAATTAAGGCATTCTTCTCAGCTTTTCTATCCCTTTGATATCGTAAAATTGATCAAGTCACGTAGGATTAAGGTTTAAGATTACCTGTCTGTTAGGATGTTTGCACTACATTCATCATTGTACTTCCATTTGACATCTATCTTTAGATAGGATTATGTCTATCCGTCTATTGCTCCACTCCCATGGGGACAGAAAGCCTGATGCTCTCTCAATTATACAGCCAAAAAGTCCAGGAAAGTTGGAATAATAGAGCACCTCCAATAGGGTGGGCTTATTAAGTAGATACTTTTAATAGCTGTCCACTCCCTACTTAGATTTGATAATTAGTAAACTAAAGGTTAATTTTTGGAGTTAATTACAAAAGTATGATTTTTACTATAGTAGTTTTATAAACAATTGACTTGAGTTTTGGCTTTTAATAAATATATAATTTGTGTTTTGATATTCTAGCAATCAAAGTTCTCGAGTTTTATTTTTGATAAATAATATATTACTTAAATTTTGATTTTTGATAAATATATGACCTATATTTGATCACATTATGTTAATAAAAATTAAGGAGACATAGTTTTTTTTTTCATTATTTGATTTAAATCCATTTATTAATATTATATACTAATGAGAAATAGTCACATATCCCCAACTTATTAGTTATTATTAATACAAAGAAACAAAATGCAAGTTTTATATTTGTAAAAAATCAAAACATTTTTTTATAAACTTATTTATCAAAGTATCAAAACTCAGATCATATATTTGTCAAAAATAAAACTCAAATCACTTAAATGCTAAAATATCAAAACATAAATTATTTATTCATAAAAATCTATACTCAAATCCCTTATTTACAAAAATATCAAAATATAGATATTCTAAATACTTGAACACCAACACTAGATATGGACCTAACACTAGCAATCTTATCACGTTTTGAACCCACCTTACATAACGTTTTAATGGGCAAATAGCTTAATCCATAACTTACTCAAGATTGAAAAGAAAAAATAAATAAAGAATTACAAGATTTGTATTAGTATTAGTAAAGTTGATTTGCTTGGTCAAACATTATAAAAAGAGAGACCCTCGTTTACTTTTTCGACAATATGGATGCCGCAGAATTGAAAAATATTCAAAATTTCATGCCTTTTCTGACTTGTTCTTATTGGCATATTGAAAACAAAATCAACGACGTGACCTGGAATCGACTATTATTTGATCAAGTGATCGTAAATTAAGGCAGAATACACATTTGATAGGACGTCGAACCTTTAATTACGGGACTTAGGGCTCCTTTTTGGTGTCTGAAAAACATATCGTGGATTATCTGGACGGCAGAAAGCATGAAGAGGATAGGCTCTTTGGTGTTAAAATTAGGTTGAAGATGGCGATTGCCAATAAATTTACAAGGTATATTTTAGTTCATCATTCAACCATGATTCACGAATTCACGATATGCCTTTCAAAGTGGAAATCAATGGGACGTACGTCATGGAAAATAAAGTACATAATAAAAAATATTATGTACAAAACCATGTCACATCAATCTCGAAAATGAAGGATTTTCTTGATTGGTTGGATGAAATTCTCGTTTGTTTTATACACACAGGGAAATTGTAAATATTCCATAGCTATAACCAAAACGTAGGGATACTTCTCCTGTTCTCCACTTTTACAAATCCTAAATAATTTTCCATAAATTTGAGTGGTATTTTTATACTTTAAGGCCAAAGATCGAAAGAATCGTTAATTATTCTTTCAAAGTTATAGGTAATTTATCAAACTTTAAGAGATTAAGCATAATATTTAAAAGTTTATGATGGTGTTTCCATACTGAAATCAAGATTAAGAGGGATTGTTTGCATTTTTTTTCATATATAATACTAAAATTTTAAATTATATTATGTAATTTTTAGGTGAGTTAAATAATAAATTTAATTTAATGTCACATTTAATACTTGAATTTTGTATATTATAACAAAAATTTTGTTGTTTTTACAATTCACTACCTAAACAAAATTAATCCATGTTCTATAAATAGTGTTGTAAAGTTTGTATTGAGTGAATTAATACTCTAAAAGTTTAAATAGATAATTATTAAAAATAATAAAATTCAAGTATAAAATATAATTTTTATCCATAAATTTTATGGTATTGATTGATAAGACCTAAAAAAAAGATTATATTAAAATGCAAGTCTTAAGTAGGTTTTAATAGATGTCAGCGGGTATCAGTAGGTAACCCTACCGTACAGGATACTCACTCGACCCCTACTCAACCGAATAAGGTTTGAACGGGTATTAAAGGTCCAAGGGTAGGGTATAGGTACAGATGCTCGAGAACCTGTTCTTACAAGGTAGGGTAATGATATAGGATCTCCATATCATGTACCCACCATAGAACCTATACTTTAATATATAAAGGATACAGGTTTTATCTTCCAGGTTATCATGTATTTTTTTCTATTTGATATTATACAACTATTTTAATATAAAAGATATAAATAACAATAATCCATTTTTTATTTTGTGAGTACTTCTATTTAAGATTATTATTTGTAGACTGCAATTCAAAAATTTTTACTATTGAAGAACTTATACTATTTTATTTTGGAAGAACTTATTATTTTAATTTTAGAAGAACTATGATTGTATGTATATGCTTGAACTTCCAAATTATATAAATATGTTGTTTATCTTCTAAAATTGATTGATATATAAGTAGTTCAAAAAAAATTAATTTTGGAATTTACTATAAGTTCTACAATTTTGTTTAATAGCACATATACAAGTTTTTCATGGATCTATTATAGATTTCAAATTTTACGTATAAACAAATTAAGATAGTTTTATATATCACGTGAAACCATATCTAATACTATAAACTTGAAGTTTATTAAAAATAAATGTAAAGATTTCATAGAAAATAATACAGCTTCAACAAGTTACCTTGTAAGTTTTGTAAAGTATGGGATATGTTCAAAGTGCTATAGGATAGGTTGTATATACAAAACTCATTATCTTGTATCTTATAGGATAGAGTACTAGTAGTGTTTCATAATCTACTCACTCTGTACTTGCTCATCCCTAGGCTTCAGAATTATTCTGAGGTAATACCTAAGAATGCAACCGAAGCGGGTTTAGGATAGGTTATATAAAACATAAACCCGACTCGATTCCTTATAGGGTTGTCTAAACTCGACATGTGACCTTATAGGTTTTATATACAATAACCAAACTCACCCTTATAGGGTCATGGTCCCAACCTAACCCATCTTATCCCTCCCTACCTCGCACTATTGACTTGATTTTGTCTTTATACCTTTTCATTTTTTTTGTTTTCGTTCTTTTTATTTATCGTTTGTCTTCTTTTCTTCATGATATATTCTTCATTTTGCATATTTGTTTTAATATATTTTCATTTGTTGGTAAAGCTACACATATAAAAAAAAAAACAATAAGTTAGACAATTGATTTTCGATGTATAACAATCAATTTGTAACACAATATAGTAGAATTTATTTTACTTTGGTAGTAATAAAGATATATAAGTACAAATATTGCCCCTTATTAATCATAAAAAAGCATGACATTCTTAATTTGGATAAGAAAATAAATTATATAATCATAGATCTATAAAAATAATAAAAAATTGATATATTCAACTTTTGATGTTATAAAATTATATTTTACCTTTACTAATCTTATCGGATCGGGTTAACCCCATAGAGAACTATGATCCGAACTCGATCCGTGACCCAAAAGGTCGTAAAAAATTTTCTCAAACTTGTCATATAACTTTATAGGGTCAAACCCTATAAGGTTTTTAGCAGGTTGGATACCTTGTAACAACTCTCTAAGTTATATCCCTAATAATAACTTGTACCTTTTCTAGTGTTTACTAATTATTATTTAATATTAAAATTTAGCTTATAATATTAAATAGTACTCATCCTAAAAATTATCAATTATGAAACACCCCAAACCTTCAACTAAGTTAAAAATTAAAATAAGATAGTTTAAATGATGCAAGTAAAATAGACAATAGATTATGATCATATAGATTAATGTAATTAATTTAATAATAGATTTAAGTTGAAATTTGAGATTTCGAACCCTTAAACCCCTAAACATGTTGTTTAGATGTTTAGTGGAATCCTAAATATCTAAGCTTTAACCTAAAATTTCATATTCTTAATCCCCATTAGTTTTGAAATCACCTGCTTGCCTAAAGATATTAAATCTTGAGTCTAAGCTCAAGTTGAATATCAATTTGATATAAACCAACCTCAAATCAAATCCCCATCTTGAGTTCTTTATTTCTTTGATCCTCAAGTTAATTTCTAAACACTTCTAAAACTAAAGATATCGATCTGAAAGGTTTAAACCTAATACCTTTATCCCTAAATATCCTATTATCCTAATCTTTTCCTTTCCTTTTTGTTTTCTTTTGGCTGTGCTTTCTTTTCTCTTCTCTCTCTCTTTTTCTCTCTATATTTCTCCTTCCTTTTCTTTTTCTTCTCTTCTTCTTTTCATTTCAACAAACCAAACCCTAAATCGCAATTTCAAGGAGATTAAAAGAGAAATTAAGGTTGAAAGACAAGGAAAAAGATGGAATTAACTAGAAGAAAATACAACAATCAAGGAGAACTAGAGAGGATCAAGTTATCTATGTATGTCAAACATATAAGTTTGTTTATTTTCATGTTTTGATTGTTGGTCATGCATGAAAATGTCGAATTAGAACTAGATAGATGTAGATCTTATGATAGAATTGATAAGTTAGTAATATGTGAACATATATGCCAAAACATGGATATGTATATGCATGTGTAGATTAAGTGTTTGATGGAATAATTTAAGGAAATATGATAAAGAAATGTATATAAAGGTGTTCATAAGCTAAGATTATGCATGTGTATACTAATAACAAGATGATTTTTATTGATATATGTTGAAAACAAGTAGTTAAAACTAGAGTAAAAGACAAAGGAAAAACGTAACATGATCCCCCTATGCATCACGTCATATCACGGCCCGTGATAAAAGCAAAAATGAACAAATAGGGTGATCATGGCAGTGATGAAGATTGTGATCTCCTTTACTTATGGATTTTCATATGTAACAGCCTAGATCACGGTCGTGATCAGTGCATGATCATCTCTAATCATAAGTTTTCCCCCTGTCGAGGGCATGACGAGGCTCGTGATGACCATCATGGCCTCCATCATAGACGTGATGAGACCAGTGATAGGATCACAGCTCCCATCATGAGCATGATCTATCCACTGGTGCTATTTATATTTAAAGAAAAAGAAAGAAAGAAAAAAAAAAATAAGATAGATGAATGATAGTTAAAATATTATGATAGTTAATTTATATTATTAAGAGTAAGTTACAATAATTTGTAGATTAATAATTAATTGGATTAGATAAAGAAGTTAAGGTATAAAGATATTTGATAACTAATATAGGCTTAAAATGTAGATTTTAAATATAAAGTGAACGAGCTAACAAACTTAAGTTTAAATATAAATCTTAGATACAAAATGAACTTGATTAGTAAACTAGGATCAACATGACTTGATGGGTTAAAATGGATTATATTGGTTAGGTCTAATTAACTTGGCTAAGATTAAGATAATGTACATTTAATAACTTGTAATTTGTCTTAGCTTAATGTGAAGGCTTAAATCATAATTAGTATAAGGAATATGTTGTTCCAAATGTTATTTGTTAAGAGATATGAATGTTTTGAAAATGAATGATGTGACAATGTTTCTATGATAAATAATCTTAAACAAAGAGAAAAGAAATACTTTGGCAAACAATGGAAAACTATCTGTATCTTGGCGGAGCGATTTTCATAGCCATGGTGGAGTTCCAACTTAGTATCTGATCAAATAGGTTCTAAAATAAATTTAAAGTAAATGGTTAATTAATTTAGTTTCCTATATATTTTAATTCTCTTAAACAAATGTTTGAGTCTGGCTTCTGAATCTTCCAGATTATCTTCTGAGCGAATTCAAATAAAAAAGGTACACAATGATGCACTTGTTGTTTGTTAGGATAGGTATTTCTTAATAAACTAAAACTTAAAGATGGCTTAAATAAATGAGTGTTGCTTGTGCATGTCTCATTTAATTTAGTTTAAGAAGTGATATGGTAGTTTAGGCGCTTAGGCCACCCCCCATCATGATGCAATGATATTTATAATTGGCTTAGGAGATAACTAATAAGGCAAAAAGTATCGGTGTAACGTTTACTTAAGCTTAGAGGGAGTAACATGATTTAGTTCACATTTATGAGAACGATTGAACTAAATGATATTATGGACTGAGATTGAGTAAAGAGTGACTAACGACTGTGAATTCTAAATAATTTTATTTTCTTGTAAAATTACATAAATGATATAGGTATTCGGGCTGCTTATATCAACCTCTTCAACAGCTGCTATTACTCAGAACCTCTAAGTTCCCAGGATTGTTCCAAAGTGTGAGTATTCCAATGTTGATTTGTTTACTTTAAAAAATAATAAATTATTATGTATTGCATTTCACTTAAGCTTGTATGTCATCTCATGTGTGCTTGAGTTACTGTGTATTGGGATTTGGCTCATTATTCTCTTTCCAAGTGTTGATTGTATGATGATGATGGTGTTGATGGTAATGTGATGATGATGGTTTGGTTGATGATTACCTTGGGTTTGGGTCAACTTGGGAGAAGCTTGTTGAAGAGAGAAATGGTTTAGGATCGTTGGATGTATTTTAGTTTTATTTCCATTTAAGAACTGTATTTATATTTTGTAATTTGTAATATTCTTTTGAAGGTCTAGTGGAGCCTGAGTTTTGTAATTTAAGTTTTTTAAAATTTTGTTGTACCATCAAGAAAGGTATATGAGATACTTGATGATATTATTTTGTTAATGAAAGTTGATTCACTCTTGTATGAATAGAAGTTAGAAATGTTTTTATAAAGTTTGTATTATTGTTATAAATCCAGTTGTCTTTAGAATCTAATTAAACAATTTCTGAATTTAAAATCGGTTAACAATATTCAATACAAATATAATCTTTTAAGGAAGCATGTCAGTGTAATACATAAGGTATTATACGTGATAATTATATATGTCTTGATTAAATTTGGGGCATTACAAATTATGTAATAAAAAATTTCTAAGTTCCTACATGTCGTGACTGTCACATCTAAAGGATAGCTATAGCACGATATCTTCTATTTTACTTTTTTTTTTTCAATTTCTTTTAACACAATCTCAATTTAAATTCAATTTTGAAAACAAAAGGACGCAAAAGTCCTCAATTTATCCACTTCAGCGATAATGTCTTAAACGATTCAAAAATTACAAAATAGATTACCACAATGCCAAATGACACCAATCATTTCCCTTTTTATATGCCATGTGGCATGGCACCAGGGCGGGGGAGAGGGATGGAGCGGAAATATCCATAAAGCTCTTAAATTCTGTCTAGAAATCGATGAAAAACCGAAAATTGTTTATTGGTTTAACTATGAGGAAAATAAGATGATATGTTTTACTAGAAAACCATATAGCAAATTGAAATGTAGCAAAAATTATTTATTTAATCTCTTAACAATAGAGTGCCAAAGACCTTGAAGTTTAATTGATATTAACATTGGTTTCCTAGATAGGATGAGCAAAGATTGAATCCCCTCCCTCATGATGGGTAAAAAAATCTCTTAACCTTAAAGTAAAAAAGAAAATAATTAAAAAAAAAAAGAACTTTATTATTGTTAGAAAGAAAACTTTTAAAAGGTTTCACGAAAATATCCTTTTTATTTTAAAAGCAGATATATAAATAAGATGAGTTGAGCTAAGCTTTTATAGGCTCATTTAACAAATCAATAATCTTGAGTCTAATTAGGCTATTAACTAGCTTGAAATAATATAGGCTTGAGATCGAGCTCACACTCACACTATTCGAACTTATTAAGAATTTACGGGCCTGAGCTCGGACTTGTTTAAATAAATACTTATATATAATATTATATTAATATAATAAGACAAACAACCGTCCATAAAATCCCTGGAAACCACACAGAATTTGGACAAGTTCACTATCTGGGTTCATTACTTCTCCAGCAAAAAGACGAACCAAAATCTTGTGTTCTCAAAACGAAATCTCCATGGAAAATCAGCTTCAGCCACAGTGAAAGCAACAGTCCAAGTTCTGCCCTCCTAGAACCCCACAATCAAAATTTACAGATAGCAGGCTGCACGTAGTGTCCCTAACCACCATTTGTATGTTTGCATGCACTAGCATTACTATTATAATATTATTCTAAGTACGACCGTTAAAAAACTAAGGAATTTATATCTTAATGCTTAGATATCGCAATCTTCATCAGATTTTGGAATATATGCTTTATATTTTGTAAGATTCATATGCTTAACTGAAAATGAAAAACGAAGCATCCAAAAGCCGACATCAAAGATCACCAAATCCCAACGTCTGCACGATTTGCAATCCGACATCGATTATCATCAAGTCGATTCAGGGCCCAACTTTTTTTCTTTTTTAAAATTAATATTCCCGCAAAGGGTTATTGGGATATATTTATATTAGATTGGACTGTTAAGAAGGTTATAAATAGAAACTGGCACGGTTTGGATCGATTTCAGACCGAATCGTAATATCCAATTCACTGTTTCAAATTTCGTGGAATCGAAATCATCAGAGCTAGGGCGGTTCACAGTTCCACGAAACCATTGTTTCTAGCGGTTCTAATTCCGGTTCTAAGTAAACCCTTTTTTTTTTAATTATTTGACAAAATGAAAATTTTGTTTTTTTTTTTAATTATTTGATAAAATAAATTTTTTTTAATTGCTCTGTATTATATAGAGGCTGGCCTCTCCCACAGCCCACCCCCCCCTACGCGCCCAACTCCCATCCCCCCCTCTCCCACGCGCCCCAGCCCCTCTCTCAATTGGTTCCGTCTTTTATGTGTGTTTGTTTTTTTTTTTTTTTAATTTACATATATAGCAGGTCGGAACCACCGATCCCGGATCTGAATAGCGGTTCTAGACCCGGTTGAACCGTCATTTCTACGAGGACTAACCGCTTGGATTTGTCGGTTCGACGGGTCCTTCGATTCATAACTGTCCCCGATGGGGCGGTTCCAAGTACAAAACCGCCGGGGATGGTTAGGAGCAATTCGCGGTTAGAAACCGCTTCGTGCCGATGTCTAGTTGCAAATGCAATTTAAAAAAAGAAATCCAAAAACTAAATTTTTGGAAAAAATTCCTAAAATTACCTTGAAATCATACTATGGCTTTGAGAAAAAAAAAAACTAATCAAACCGTAAACCGAATTGAATTGAATCAAAATTATGGTTTTTAAAACAATTTGGTTTGTGAAAAAAATTGCTAGGGAGAAAATTTTCGAGGGAAAAAAAATTAGAAAGAAGGAGAATAGAATGAAATAAGTTAGTCTATTTCTTTATTTTTATTATTTTTTTCAAAGGTAATATTTTTGTTTTTTGAAATCAGACATGATTTCATGGCAAAAGAAACAAAGAAAAATAGATACAATTCCAATGAACTAAAATCCTATCTGTATTATTAAGATTTTTTTTTCATAAATCCCGAATTTTGGGGATTGGGAGGAGAAATTGCAGTGGAGAAAAATTCGAGGGAAAAAAATTAGAAAAGAAAGAAAATAATAAAATGAGTTAACTTCTATGAGGTCTCTACAAAAAATAAAAATTGTCTAGAACAAAGAAATTTATTACTAGAAAAAATGCTTCATGAAATTTAGATGCATAATTCGTTTGCTTATCCAAGCATGTGAGTTCTAGATGCTATGGGACGAAGGCCGAATCACATAACTAGGAGGCCAAATTTATTTTATTGTAAATATAAGTATAATACATAAATTTTTTTATTTAAATATATTATAATAATCAAGCTTTTTCCCAAGTAAGAGAAGCCATGCCCCTTTCGTCCCCGGCCGGAGTCCATCCCTGTGGATGCTTACAATTTTCTCATTAACGTGACAATCTTTGATCCATCTAAATGGCATAATAGCTTTACTCAGATAACTTTTATGTCGAACACACCACAGGCAAACAGTCCCCTTTAGTGTCCACCTTCTTGATGCCAAATTATAAGGAATGCGATGATCCTCTTCCAATGTTCGAGTTTAACCAATTCAATAGCTTTTGCTGAAGCACAATATATAGAGCCGTAATGGTCAATCTATAGAAACTGGCACCAAAACCTCCACTAGCACCTTCTTTTGATAAGCTACCGCCACAATTTATTTCGAAATGGCCCTTCGTGATAAGCACTAATTTGACTTGGGATGGTGGTAATTTAGTGGTACTAGTGGCTAGATTGGTTTACAGATCTTTTGTTACATCACATTCATACATTTAGAATTCATGTATACAATATCTCCAAGAATCAGAAGGAGACAAAATGTGGGCTTTTATGAAAATAAATAACCAAACTATTTAAGAGATTCTTCCATGTTCATATAACCTTTCATTTTTGTAAGAATTAGCGGATTTAACATGAGGGTAATTGACAGATGACACCATAATCAATGACATAAAATTAATAAGCTTATTGAACCTTCATGTTAAGAAGAAAGATGCCATTTCCATAAATTCTAGAAAATAATTGACACTTCATAGAAAAGATGAGGAAAAAAAATTATATTTATTATGTACATCTAATTACCACAAACGTACAAGCCATTGTTAATCAAAATTATCGAGCTACTGAATCTTCCAAGAAAATTAATTCGCTTTGTTACTTGCAACCAAATGCTCTTGTAAGACTACTCAAAAATCACATTTAATTTTTTTCACAAACCCAGCATCTTAAACATAGTGACATTCCTATTGATCTTAATGCCTCTTAGTTGCTAAGCAATTCAACTGTGATTACCACGTAAAAAAAAAATTTTTGGGAGGGAGATGTGTCACAAGGCCTACTTGAGTGTAAGATTGAGATTTACTTAATTTAATAGTTGCAAATAATTCCCACTCACCACTGTGATTAATGAATTTACCTACTCTTACTTACAGTTACAAGGATACACGTCAAATCTAGATACTTACAAAAGTAAGTCTTCATAGGTAACTTCGGTCTTGAATTGCAACTGACCATGCCATTGGTTAGCTCTCCAATGGCTCTGATTTGCTTAAAGCACATCAAATACTCCACTATAAAATCTGGCAACATCCACGTTTTGTTTCAACCTTAAACCTTCATCAACTTGATTTCTCTACCCCTCCCTTAATTTTCAAACCATCGACCTTGTCCTCTACGTAATGCCAACGTGTTGCAATAGTTTTTCATTTCTCTTTAGCGGATTTACTACTTTGCTACGGGCATCCTCTAAAGTTGCCCCGTGGATCTCCCACCAAATCCACTTGTTTTTCTCCCTTAGATAAAACCAACCCTTTTTCTTCATCCAATTTTATGATTTACATTACCATAATGAACTTTGTACTCAACTTATCCCTTTAGTTACAGATATAACAAACTAAGACTTTCTATAGAGTAAGCATTTAATGATATGAAATTCGGTTTATTAAGGTATTATCTGCTTCGGTATGATACAACATGGTTTTATCCTTGATATCAATTGTTTTGCAGGAAGTCACCTATCCTAAGAGTACTTCCATTAAACATGCTTAACCTTAGAGTTTTGACAAACTTTGGATCATTATGCAAATAGGCATATTGATAATTAGAGTTCTACAATCTTATATTTGAAGGATATTACATTCTTTTCCCCATGCAAAAATAACATACAAAACCAACATCCTTGTTATTTTTGTTTTGCAGGTTTAGAACCACACTAAGTAAGTAGGATCCAAGAGCTGCTCCTAAAATGCTTAAAGGTGACCTCACTTTGTGGCACATTGCCCCTTGCCCTACACAACACTTAACTCCCTTAGTTTTAGCTAGTATACTACTTTGGTAGTGCTTATGATGATCTAAAATTTTGTCCATGAAGATATTACCTGCTTTGACGTAATGCACCACATAATTTTGTCCTTAGCAACAAATGTTTTCTAGGAAGTCATTAGAATGCAGTCTGTTCATTATAAAAGAAGCAGCTTTAGTTCAAATTCAGACTACAATGATAAGCAGATATATTTGTATGGCTTTAAGCTTAAAAAATGAAACTAATGAAGAGAAGGTAGATGAATCTAAATCTAAGATTATCCAACAAAAAAGATCAAAATGAATTATCTCTCTTTTTTAATTAATTATTATCATGGTAATCACAAAAAAAAAAAAAAAAGACAAAGCAATAGTAAAGGCTAACGAAAGGGCTACAGTAGGTTGAAACAAAAAGGGACATGCATTAATGGTGCATTACATAAGGCTTGAAAGAAAAGCGTGAAGTAGTAAACATGACAGACTCGAGCAAGGAAGTAGAAAACATAAGGATGGTACAAGGGGTGCAATTGGTCAAGGAAAAATAGTTATCTAAAACTCATTTCCCCATAATATGGAACCTAATGTTTGACATCTCCAACTATTACAGCAGTTGGAAGTAGGAGCTTTCTTTATGAGTAAAATGGACATTAGGGTTTCCACATGCCACTTTTTAGGTCCCCATGACTCTTGCCTTTGACAAAGCTCTTGTTCCATTGCCTTCTTCCATGGATTGCCTTTAAAACTAGAAGCTGTTGCTACATCCACGACTACAAATGTTGTACCCCATGCATTCATGACTAGTGATGGCGCTGAGATGCATCTAATCTAATCAATGACCGCTACTCCATAGTAAGTTTATCCACCATCTAACCTGCCTCATAACAATTGTTACTCAAGCAACCTAACTAAATACTAGCAATGCATTCTTATCATTTAACTGTACCAATTCACATTGAACAACAAACCACAAGATTGGAGTGCTTATGTCTAACTCCCTAAGTAAGTTAAAGAATGAAACCACAAGTTTAAGATCCATGTCTACTACAGGGTCAAAAGATAATGGATGTCCTACAGTTAAGGTTATAACACCCTTGACACCTGGCATACGAGCAAGAACCTTTGATTTCAACCTAACTTTGATCACATGAATTATTGTTTTGGATCCTAACATGTTACATCAATCGCAAGTTTCCATTCCTTGTTTATTAAACTAGCTGCACCTCTCTTTCCTTTAACACTAGATAGAAAAAAAAAATGGAATTTCAGACTCCAAGCACTACCCCCATCCTTGCCAAGAACTAAGAATTTGCATCTCTCTTCAATAAAAAAACCTCCTACTCTCACTTGAAATGAAGTGCCTTCAATTTAGAGGAGTGATATCAAAAGCATTAGTAAGAACCGCTTGTGCTCTCTTTAGCACACTTATTATTGCATAGTAGAACTCTAATAGTGTAATCCATAAGTTGAATTGGTGTTATAAACTTCTGAATAATAGAAGAATCAAAAAGAGCATCACTAAAGAATTTACCATTAGTTTTATCGACTTCATAAGGTGCAATTATTGTTATACATTTATAGGAACAAATAATTGTTACAGGAAACTTACATCTTTTATTAAGACAAGGAATTAAAGGATGGCAAAGCATTTAAAACTGCTTACAATCTCTTCTTGGTGCAAGTGCAACACATATTTATCCTCAAGAAGCCCTAATCCTATGTTCTCAGATGAATTTCCAACATTGCAAAGTGTTGGATGGCAAGTCTTACCATAAGTATGTAAACTACAATGTCGGTCTTTTTTAAATGATTTATTGCACCTAATATCCTTTCACACAGAAAGTATGTTTTGAAGTACTAAATGACCAATATTACATTCCTTTACTATTGGAACGAATTACGTTCAACAATATTTAAAGTGATAATTATGAGAAGCTTGTTAACCATAAGGTTAAGGTATTAAATAAAAAAGCTTACACGAAGGAGCAATGTTGTCAAACTTGGACCGGGGCTTTGATAAGTGTTTTAAAACCCTCATTATATGTGCATTATTGAACATATTTTATATGTTATTTGAGTAAGTCATTAAAGGAAAGAACTTTTATTGGGTTAATTACTTGTTTCAGGGATGATTATGGAATAATGAAGCTTTTTAAGAGATTCATCATGAAAGAAACCAAGTTATGAAGGATTATGGAGCCTAGATGAAGTTACTGGTCATACACTAGTAATTATACACTACTAGTGTAGATTTGGAGGATAAACTTGAAGAAAAATCAGCTTTTTCAATGTACACGACCCAGGCTACACGGGTAGTGTAGGATGAGTAGTGTACACATGACAACAAAGGAAAATGCGCTGGAATTAAGTTGTACACGCCCCGAGCTACACGAGTCGTGTAGGGTACCCGTGTATGTGCAATTTTGTATAAATACAGCCTTCTTTCATTGTTTGAGAAGAGAGAGTCAGATATCATTTTCTAACCCTAAGTTCGTCTTTTGGAGAGCTTTTCAAGAGAATTGACGGCACAACCATCCGGAATCACAACAATTGTTTCAAAGGGGGTTTTTGTTATTATGATTCATTTAAACTCTTCTAGATCTATTGTTCTTATTGTATCATATATGAGTAGATTTGTATGCCCTAGGTTTTGTGAAACCCTAACTCATGTTCTGAATTGTTATCAATTGATGAAGTTTTGATCTTGAATTCATTCATGTGATTTAATTGTCTTGTGATAATTTTCTGGCCAGGATTATTGCTTGTTTGATTCTTATTAGTTAGAAAGAGATTTCAACTAATAGGATAGATCTTACATGAATGATAAATTTGCATGTTTCACCTAGACATAGGGAGGCTTCGAATTTCTGCTATAAAGATTAAATCTTTATTTAGGGTTTGTGAGTTTTATGCAATTTTACATTGGCGTGAGTGAAGGAAGAGATTCCCATTTTCTCATGTAAAATTAGGAATCAATTGACTTGAAGAGAGTAATTGGTTTAATTTAGAAACCCTGCAGTTCAAGATTTGATTTTTCATCAGTTAATTTTATCATAAGTATTAAGGGTTAGGGTGGATCAAAACTAGGGGCATTGTTGTGAATTGAATTAAATTAAGGAAAGCTCTCATATTCTATAATTAGGGTTTGTCAATTATTAGCATAATTAGTCATTAGGGTTAATACAATCTTTTGATAATTTAGACTAGATAGTAGTGAAAGGGTATTACTAGTAATTGCCCATAGATCTTAGGACGACATCCGAGTTAATTTATATACTACAAGATAGGTGCGCTGCCTTGTGTGGATTTGAATTAATTGGATTATAAATTTTATACTTGGTGATCATACACACATCAAAAGTTTTGGCGCCGTTGCCGGGGATCTAGCAATATTAGGAAAGCCTTATTAGCTGCTAATTTAGTCATTTTTTTTATTTTTTTCTCTTCCTTAAAAAAAAAAAAAAAAAATACTGATCCACTCTTCATCTCTTGCAGTTTATGACAAGTAGTTCTTCATCGGAGAATTTTGAATTTGACCCTGAAATAGACCGGACATTTCACAGGAGGCAAAGAGAAAGAAGAGCCAATCTAGAGACTTCGGAAACCATGGAAGGACAAGGAAATGAACTTGATCCAAATCAAGTTGGTGGGAATGAAGATAATCCACTTCAAGTTGCTGGAAATGAAGTGCATAGACCCATGTGGGACTTATTTATGCCCACTGTTGAAGGAGTCGCTCCACCTATTGCATGGCCTGCAATACAAGCGAATAATTTTGAGCTGAAGCCTGCTCTAATTCAGATGGTGCAGGTAAATCAATTTGGAGGAGGAGCTTCTGAAAATCCACACGATCATTTGTCAAGATTTCTACAGATATGTGCCACCGTTAAGAGTAATGGGGTATCCGATGATGCAATACGCCTTAGACTATTCCCTTTTTCTCTTAGGGATAAGGCAAGCAACTGGTTAAATTCACTACCCCCTCATTCCCTAACCAATTGGGATCAAGTGGCACGGAAATTTTTGGAGCAATTTTTCCCACCAAGCAAGACAATACAATTGAGAAATGATATACTCTCCTTTCGTCAGTATGAGGGTGAATCACTCTATGAAGTTTGGGAGAGGTTCAAGGAAATCCTTAGGCGTTGTCCTCACCATGGAATTTCTCTTCATGATCTGGTTAGAATTTTCTATTCCTCCCTTGGTGATCAATTGAAGATTATGATTGATGCAGTGGCTGGTGGAAGTCTAATGAAGAAAAGCGCTCCTGAGGCATATGATCTGATAGAAGATATGGCAAGAAACACATTTTGTTGGCATAGTAACAGGAATAAACCGAGGCAAGTAACTGCCAATCATGAGTCAGAAGCAGTTGCTCAACTTCAAGCACAAGTTGCATCACTTACAGCTCAAATGAGTAGATGCAACCTATGTCAAATGCAGGACCAAGTCATATCCAAATATGGATGCTTCACCTCAATGCAATTTTCCTACGGGTTTTTCAGATTTTCCTATGGGAGATTCTTATGTTCCTGGAGTTAGCTCAAGCATGGAGGGAGCGAATTTTGTGAACAAATTTGACAGAGGAACCGGGAACTATAATCCCTATAGCAATACATATAATCGAGGTTGGAGAGATCATCCAAATTTTTCTTGGAGCAACCAGAATGCACAAAGATCCAATTTTCCACCTGGGTTTCATAAGCCGCAGCAGCAACAATTACCAACGCATCAACAACTTCCTGCTCTTCCACCACCTGAGAAGAAGCAAAATGTGGAAGAACTTCTAACACAATTTATCCAGAGTTCTGATGCACGTCATCGAAATCAAGAAGCTTCTATTCACACTTTGGAGCAACAAATTGGCCAAATGGCGAAACTGCTTTCAGAAAGACAGCCAGGATCTCTTCCTGGGAATACTGAGCCTAATCCTAAGGAACAGGTGCAAGCCATTAATTTGAGAAGTGGTAAAGAAGTTCCGAGCAGAAGTGAGGAGGAGCCTGAGAAAATGTGGAGAAGGAAGTTACATGAATGAGAATTCTGAGAAGGGTACAGTGAGCCAGAAAAGAAACAACCTCAAGCAGTTAAAGAATATGTACCTAAAATACCATATCCTGCTCGTCTTCATCAGAAAAAGGATAAAGAACAGTTTGAACAAATTCTTGGATCTGTTCAAGCAGCTTCACATTAATCTTCCTTTGTGGAAGCTCTTTCACAAATGCCCAGATATGCTAAGTTCCTTAAAGAACTTTTGTCTAACAAGAGGAAGTTGGAGGATGTCTCTACAATTGAAATAGGAGCAAATTGCTCCTCGATTATTCAGAACAAGTTACCTCCTAAGTTGAAAGATCCTGGAAGTTTCACTATTCCATGTGTTGTGGGGGAATTATCTGTTGATAAAGCATTGGCTGATCTTGGGGCAAGTATTAATCTCATGCCTTACTCCTTTTTCAAGAAATTAGGCCTTGAGGGCTTAACTGAACCCCGTCCCACTCGCATGAGTCTTCAGTTGGCTGATCGTTCTGTAAAAATTCCAAGGGGAATTATTGAAGACGTTCTAGTGAAAGTTGGAAACTTCATTTATCCTGTAGATTTTGTGATACTTGACATGGATGAAGATAGGGATATACCCTTGATTCTGGGAAGACCTTTCTTAGCCACAGCAAGAGCAGTGATAGATGTTGAGGAAGGGAAGCTTACACTTAGAGTTGGGGACGAAGAATTGGTGGTAACAGTTTCTGCAGCATTAAAACATCCGATGGGATCTGCTGACTCCTGTTATTCAATTGATGTTGTGGATTCCTCAGTGTCTGATCACATTGAAGAAATTCTAAGCAGAGATGAAATGGAATTGAGTTTGACTCACGATGAAAAGAAAGAAACGACGAGCCCGAAGTAAGAGCTATTATAGCAGGATTGGATGCTACAGAGCAATTCATACCTCAGAATGGGTTTGAAGAATTGAAGAAGAACAATGAAGCACAACTGAAACCTTCGATTGAAGAACCACCGATGCTTGAATTGAAGCAGCTACCAAATTTTCTTGAATATGCTTTCTTGGAGAAGGATTCTAAGCTGCCAGTGATCATTGCTTCAGACTTATCGGATGAACAGAAAGAGCAACTAATTTCGATCCTAAAAGCACACAAGCGAGCAATTGCTTGGAAGATCTCTGATATAAGAGGTGTTAATCCATCCTTCTGTACTCATAAAATTTTGTTAGAAGAAGGTTACAAGCCTGTTGTTCAACCCCAAAGAAGGCTAAACCCGAATATGAAGGATGTGGTTAAGAAGGAAGTTATAAAGCTACTTGATGCTGGGATGATATATCCTATATCTGATAGTTCTTGGGTTAGTCCAACACAAGTGTACCCAAGAAAGGAGGGATGACTGTGGTCCCAAATGAGAAAAATGAACTCATTCCAATGAGAACTGTAACTGGATGGCGAGTTTGCATAGACTATAGAAGATAAATGAAGCCACCAGAAAGGACCATTTCCCGCTGCCATTTAGATCAGATGTTAGAGAGGCTTGCCGGACATATGTACTATTTATCTTGATGGGATGTCCGGGTACTTCCAAATACCTATAGCTCCAGAGGATCAAGAGAAAACAACATTCACCTGTCCCTATGGCACTTATGCCTATAGGAGGATGCCCTTTGGGCTTTGTAATGCACCGGCTACATTTCAGCGGTGCATGTTAGCAATCTTTGATGATTTGGTGGAGAAAATTATGGAAGTATTTATGGATGATTTCTCGGTCTTTGGAAATTCATTTGGTGAATGCTTGGCTAACTTGGAGAAGGTTTTGATCCGTTGTGAAGAAACCAACCTGGTACTTAATTGGGAAAAATGCCATTTTATGTGCAAGGAAGGAATTGTGCTTGGGCACAAGGTTTCGGAGAAAGGGATTGAAGTTGATCGAGCAAAGATTGAAGTCATTGAACAACTTCCACCTCCAACTTCAGTGAAGGCCATTAGAAGTTTTCTTGGACATGCCGGTTTTTCGACGATTCATTAAGGACTTCTCCAAATAGCTCGCCCCATGACAAGGCTATTGGAGAAGGATGCTGCTTTTGATTTTACCAAGAATGCCTTGATGCTTTCAATCTTTTGAAGGCAAAGTTGACAACCGCTCCAATCATGATAGTTCCTGATTGGAACCTTCCATTTGAACTAATGTGTGATGCGAGTGACTTTGCTGTGGGTGCTGTCCTTGGACAAAGACGTGAGAAACATTTCCGACCAATATACTACGCCAGTAAGACGCTCAACAGTGCTCAGGAGAACTATACCACAACAGAGAAGGAATTATTGGCGGTAGTATTTGCTTTCGACAAATTTCGATCTTATCTTGTTTTATCTAAAGTTGTTGTGTATACAGATCATTCTGCTTTGAAGTTTCTGTTGTCCAAAACTGATGCTAAACCTAGGTTGATCCGATGGATTTTGCTTTTACAAGAATTTGACCTAGAGATCCGTGATAAAAAGGGAGCAGAAAACTTAGCTGCAGATCATTTGTCAAGGTTGGAAAATCCGCAACTAAGTGACCCTGATGAGGAAGACATTGATGACAACTTTCCTGAAGAAAGACTTCTTGCAGTTTGTGAGCGTTTGAGTACTAAATTACCATGGTTTGTGATATTGCTAACTATCTTGCTGCAGGAATTCTCCCTGATGATTTAGATCGCCATGCTAAAAAGAAGTTTTTCTCTGATTTAAAACATTATTATTGGGAGGATCCTTTTCTTTTCAGGGTTTGTGCAGATCAAATCATAAGACGATGTGTGACTCATGAGGAAGGTTGGAAGATTCTATTTGACTGCCATTCAGGCCCTACTGGGGACATTATAGTGCCAATCGGACAGCGCATAAAGTTATGGAGGTAGGTTTTTATTGGCCTTCAATTTTTAAAGATGCTCACCGTTTTGTTCTTTCTTGTGATAGATGCCAGAGAATAGGAAATACATCTAGACGGGATGAAATGCCTCAGAATTATATCTTGGCATGTGAAGTATTTGATCTTTGGGGCATTGATTTTGTTGGACCGCTTCCCACATCTTTCGGGAATAAATACATACTAGTGGCAGTGGACTACGTTTCCAAATGGGTGGAAGCTCAAGCTTTACCCACCAATGATGCCCGGGTAGTATGTAAATTCTTGAAAAAGCTGTTTTCAAGGTTTGGATTTCCTAGAGCTATTATTAGTGACAGAGGAACACATTTCTGTAATTCTCAACTAGAAAAAGTTTTGAGGAGATATGGGGTTACTCATCGAATCGCCACACCTTACCATCCTCAGACAAGCGGTCAAGTTGAAGTGTCAAATCGAGAGTTGAAAAGGATCCTTGAAAAGACGGTTAGTCATCACAGAAGAGATTGGGCGGAGAAACTCGATGATGCCTTGTGGGCGTACAGGACTGCTTACAAAACACCTTTGGGGACGACTCCCTATAGATTGGTGTATGGGAAAGCGTGCCACCTTCCGGTGGAAATTGAACATAAGGCGTATTGGGCAATCAAGCAAGTGAACTTTGATTTAGTTCATCGGGACTCAAAAGAAATTTCAGTTGAATGAATTAGATGAATGGAGGATGACTGCATATGAAAATATGAAACTTTACAAGGAAAAAACGAAACGATTTCATGATGCACACATTCGTCATCCAAAGAAGTTCAAGGTAGGGGATCAAGTGCTTTTATTTAACTCCCGTTGAAGCTTTTCCCGGGCAAGTTGAAATCGAGATGGTCCGGGCCTTTTCTGGTAAAGCAAATTTTTCCACATGGTGCTGTGGAGTTGGAGCATCCTGAGCAAGGCACGTTTAAGGTGAATGGCCAAAGAATCAAATTGTACTTAGGAGGAGGAGCAGAAAACGAGGACCGGGAGGAGTTTAAACTCCATCCACCGGATAATTAGCTTTGAAGAGCTTGAGAACGTCGAGCCAACGACGTTAAACAACAGCGCTTCTTGGGAGGCAACCCATGTCTGACTTTGATAGGTAAGTTTTTCTTTTTCTATTTTTTCTATCCTAACATCCCGATTTTGCAGATTGTTGAGCCATAGTCGAATGAGATACTTGAGTTTTCATGCTAAGTGTGGGAAAATCATAACCAAGGAAGGTAAAGAGGAGGATTTCAAACTGCTAAGTGTTCTAGGTAAGTATTCTATCATATGTATTTTTTGACACTTAGGATCATTCATTCAAAAAAAAAAAAAAAAATTTGACTCCCAGTGTACACTACCATAGTACACGACCAGTGTACTAGAGTAGTGTAGGAATTCTAGCTACTGTGCCTTCATGAGTCATAGTACACGACCAGTGTACTAGACTAGTGTATGAATTCTAGCTACTGTGCTTTCACGAATCATTCTACACTACTCGTGTATTAGGGTAGTGTACGTTTGCAGTAGCTACTGTAAAGTCATGAGTCAATGTACACGACTCGTGTACACTGCCGTGTTTAAATCAAGCAACTGAGGAGTCATGAGTCGTTCTACACGACTCATGTAGGAGGCAGTGTACAAAATGAGCAACCTGAGGAGTCACGAGTCGCTCTACACGACTCGTGTAGGAGGGCGTGTATGTTCACTTTGCTACTGAGGAGTCACGAGTCAAGCTACACGGCCGTGTAGCACGGGTCGTGTACACCTCCATTCCTTGCATTTCGCGCACGACTATTAATCTCTCACTCCATTGCATTTCCCACTCCTACACAACACGACACAACACTACACTCCTCTCACTCCATTACACAACCACACCATTACACATCAAGGACTCACGATCGGGATCACCATCATCACAACGAAGGTATGATTTAACTTCTTCCTATTCCTCATTGCATGTTCTTTATTAGTTCATTTAGCTATGCGAAAGTTGTGGAGTTTTGGAGATTTGCGAAGTTGCGACAAATATGGGTGAAGCATGATTTTGTTGTTGGTGGATGCGTGTTGTTGATGATCATCTTTGAAATGCTAGTTATGTTTTCCTTTGCTCTAATCATGCATGGTTTTCACGCACAAATTGCATTTCTAGGGTTCATGTGAGATTTTTAATTGAAAGAAAAATTGGGGCTTTTGTGTTTTTAGTGCAATTACATCATTCTAATATACAATGCACATGTTAAATTGGAGAAATTCTTGCTAGGTCATCCTAATCGCAATTCTAGGGTTTGTTTTGTGCGAAAATTGGGATTTGAAGGAAAATTGGTTGAAATTTTGGTAATTGAAGTTGGTTATTGTTTTAGTGACAACCATGATTTTCAACACGAGTTCTTACACGAGTGATTTTCCCGCGTTCGTGTTGATTTTAAAATTTTACAATTTTTTTGGTTGTACACTACCCCTACACTAGTCGTGTACAATGACTAGTGTACACACAGCTTCAATGCAACTTTCGCACACTTGTTCCGCTTTGTCTCCTTGTTCTTAATATTGCTTCTCATGATCTATATGACTTCTTGTGCAACAATTTTGAGTTCTTGTATCTCTTTTTATACTAAAATTTGTTCTCTCATTTGTATGTAGGATGGCAAGAACAAAAGAAGTAAGTAAGAAGTCTAAATCCTCTCAATCTACTTCAACACCACCTTCAAAGAAAAGAAAAGTCTCACAAGCTAAAAAGGCTAGTCCACTATTGTCTGATCAACTATGGAGCAAGGCTAGGAAAACTAGGTTGGACAAGAAGCCTTTTGGAGCTCACAAGTATGTAAATTGGCATGCTTGCTGAATATGGTAAGGAGCAACGGATTCGTGAGCTCTTGTCTTTGGGACCATGGGAGGAACTGTTTGCTATTAGGACTCCTGCTTATAGGAGTATCACTTTGGAGGTGCTTACAACTTTAAGACATGAGGAGGAGGATGATAGGTCCATCGATGAAGATATGTTGTCATTTCAAGCTTTTGGGAAAGTGTACAAGATTACTTTAGCTCAGTTCTGCAGTATATGGGTTTGTACACTCAAGAGGAAATTACATCATCTGAGTTTCATTCTTTACCAGTGGGTCTACCCCGAACAGTGGAGCCCAAGATTACTGGCAGGAGTTGTGTGATTGCGCTATTCGGTATAGCCATCTAGATCTAAAGCGTCTGCCATGGTAAGTGATGATTACAAGATTATTCACCACCTTTTATCTCATACGATTGGTGCCAGAAAAAGTAGTAAGAGTGGTGAATAACTTTGAGCTGAGCTATTTATATAGCATTGATAAGAGACGCAAGATCAATGTTGGGATTGAATTGCACTTTTTCTCATTCGCCAAGCTACTGACACCCGGACGAAGGGAATTTTTTGTGGAGGTTATATCACTAAGCTGCTCATGGGGATGGAGATTTGGAAGGACCCGTCACCTACTGATGTTAAGGTTGATATTAAACCTGTTCTGGATGGGCCCTTCAGACATTGGGGACTTAAGAAGATACATATGGGGCAGAGTTCTTCTAGAGAATATACTACACCTCCTCGACCTGCCACGAGCGATCCAGCTGGCTCTCTTAGGGGATCATCTGGTGGGTCTGATATGCTGTTGTCCAGACAAGAGTTCGAAGCGGTGGAAAGGCGGCATGAGAAAAAAATTAAAAATAAGAATTTAGGAAAGCCGTTTGGAGTTTTCTCCAGACACTTGCTGGGTGTTTCTCCCCACCACCTAGGAATCTCCCAACTTATGAGTCCTCACCTGAGAGGACTATTTCTGAGGAAACTCCACAACCTAGGGTGTATCAAAGGAAGGGAAAAGCTCCAATTATTGCTGAGCAATTAACTTCTGAAGAAGAAGCGGTTGCTACTTCTGGTAATGAGGAGGAAACTGAGGATGTCGATGATGAAGATGAATGATGAGGATGACGAAGATGATGCAGATGATGATGAGGAGGGGGATAAGTGATGTACCCTCGCTGGATTTAATTTGATTTGATATATCCATTTGTTTTCTTTTAGACTTTCTATCTGATGGTCTGTTCTTATTGAGATCCCCTTGTGGGAAGACTCTTTTGCTGCTGGTTTATAATGTTGATGATGGATGTTTAGGATAGGTTAACTTTTTCTTTTTGTTTTGATTTTTTTTTAGGTCAAGCTGGCTCAATTTTGTTTAGGGTTCACGAACCTTTACTTCTGATGGTGCTGCAGTCAGCTATTATCTGGAAACTGCTTTCATATGGGGAAGTTCTTATCTTTATTCCTTTATTTCTTCTTTTCCTACTTTGCATTGCATTGTGAGACATTGGGGACACTGTCTCAATTAAGTGTGGGGAAGGGGTATTCTGAAAGGAATATATTTGGGTCTTGATAGAAATTTGAATGTACTTGATTGATCATATTATATTGTTGATGAATTTGAATTATTGAACCCAAGTTTTTAAATCAAAATTCCCCCACTTACAAGTTTGCAAATGTGCTTGGCAGTTGAATATGAATTAAGTTAAGATAAATCTTGAAAATATACTCTTTAAAATTATTTGAATTAGCATTCAATTTAAAGTAAAAGCGACTTACATAGTACCTTACTCACCTATTTTGTAGTTGGTATACTTGGTTAAAATTTTTGGATAAAATCTAGGTGGGGTAATCTTACTTGCTATTTAACAATGGAATTTAGAGTTTAGAAGTGGTTGAAGTCCTTAGTTGAAAGTTAAACGGTTATGTTTTTAAGCTTGTTGATTTGTATATTTTCTTTTCAAAAATTTTGAGAGCCCTCTTAATATTTTGTGAAAGAGCATATGATGTTTATCACATGGTGATCCTTTATTAATAACTTCTTTGAATTGAAAAAAAAAAAAAAAAAAGAGGAGAACACAATCTTTACTCCAATGACTCAAGCAATTGAGTTATGAGTATTCTGAACTTGAATGTTAGAGTGAGGGAGAGTTCGATGGGGTCCCTTTAAAACCTGGTTACTTGGGTGATGAGCCCGGGATATACCGACTCAATGAACTCACTATAACGAGAAGGGAGGAAATGAAAAAGTTCATTATATGAGCTTTGAACAAATAATAAGAGCTGAAAAGATACGGGCTACACCCCGTCCAAAGGAAATTCCTTTGAAGGCTATAAAAAAAAAAAAAAAAGAGAGAGAAATTCAAAGAGATTTAAAATGAAGGAGAAAATCCAAGGGAAAAACAGATGCAATTACTTTCATTTTATATTATTGTGCTTAGAGAAGTGGGTGAAAAGTTTATATACTTGTTAACAGGTGGTGAAGTATAACTGGGTCTCTTTTGCTATTGTTTGACTTTGTAATTACTTTGTAACTTTGGAATCTACTTTTAAATGGTGAGGGTAAAGTTTGACTTACCTGGATTAATCTTAAAATTTTGATTTTAGTATGCTAATTACATTTATACGGTAGGTTTGAGCAATAGGTACAAAGTGAGTCGCTACGGTTAAAAGACTGTATGAATGCTAAATGAACTCCGAATTTATGAAGAATTCATGGGTATATTTGATGATGGATTTTCTTTGTCTTTTGTTTACTTGAGGACAAGCAAACGATTAAGTGTGGGGAAGTTTGATAAGTGTTTTAAGACCCTCATTATTTGTGCATTATTGAACATATTTTATATGTTATTTGAGTAAGTCATTAAAGGAAAGAACTTTTATTGGGTTAATTACTTGTTTCAGGGATGATTATGGAATAATGAAGCTTTTTAAGAGATTCATCATGAAAGAAACCAAGTTACTGAAGGATTATGGAGCCTAGATGAAGTTACTGGTCATACACTAGTAATTATACACTACTAGTGTAGATTTGGAGGATAAACTTGAAGAAAAATCAGCTTTTTCAATGTACACGACCCAGGCTACACGGGTAGTGTAGGATGAGTAGTGTACACATGACAACAAAGGAAAATGCGCTGGAATTAAGTTGTACACGCCCCGAGCTACACGAGTCGTGTAGGGTACCCGTGTATATGCAATTTTGTATAAATACAGCCTTCTTTCATTGTTTGAAGAAGAGAGTCAGATATCATTTTCTAACCCTAAGTTCGTCTTTTGGAGAGCTTTTCAAGGAGAATTGACGGCACAACCATCCGGAATCACAACAATTGTTTCAAAGGGGGTTTTTGTTATTATGATTCATTTAAACTCTTCTAGATCTATTGTTCTTATTGTTTATCATATGGAAGAGTAGATTTGATGCCCTAGGTTTTGTGAAACCCTAACTCATGTTCTGAATTGTTATCAATTGATGAAAGTTTTGATCTTGAATTCATTCATGTGATTTAATTGTCTTGTATAATTTTCTGGCCAGGATTATTGCTTGTTTGATTCTTATTAGTTAGAAAGAGATTTCAACTAATAGGATAGATCTTATATGAATGATAAATTTGCATGTTTCACCTAGACATAGGGAGGCTTCGAATTTCTGCTATAAAGATTAAATCTTTATTTAGGGTTTGTGAGTTTTATGCAATTTTACATTGGCGTGAGTGAAGGAAGAGATTCCCATTTTCTCATGTAAAATTAGGAATCAATTGACTTGAAGAGAGTAATTGGTTTAATTTAGAAACCCTGCAGTTCAAGATTTGATTTTTCATCAGTTAATTTTATCATAAGTATTAAGGGTTAGGGTGGATCAAAACTAGGGGCATTGTTGTGAATTGAATTAAATTAAGGAAAGCTCTCATATTCTATAATTAGGGTTTGTCAATTATTAGTATAATTAGTCATTAGGGTTAATACAATCTTTTGATAATTTAGACTAGATAGTAGTGAAAGGGTATTACTAGTAATTGCCCATAGATCTTTAGGACGACATCCGAGTTAATTTATATACTATAAGATAGGTGCGCTGCCTTGTGTGGATTTGAATTAATTGGATTAAAAATTTTATACTTGGTGATCATACACACATCAGTCTTGACCCAAACATGTTAGGGGATCAGGGGTCAAAAGGTTGAAATGAGTTCAACCAGGGGTTGAATCGAGGTCAATGAAAAACAAAATTTTAGGTTACATCCTAGTTATGAAATCGAAATCTTATTATACATGTTTAAAAGACAAATTATAAAGTTAGATATAAAGCTAGATATCAATCTAAATCCATGTCGTCATCTATCTCTTATCATTTGGGAAAAAAAAATAGTAAGTGTTAAGAAAATTTAAATTCAACACACATGTAAAAAATTAATAAGTTACAAATAGATCATAAACCTTAAGTTAAATCATCAGTTGTTATAAGAGTGGCATCATCATCATCATCATATATTGCTTATTCAATGATCTCATCAAATCAAGTTCATGAGGTAAATCTTCTTCTTCTTCCATTATCCAAAAATTCATCTTATTAATGCAATCATAATCAACTGGACCATAATATTTCTTCTTATGTTGATGCCTACAAAAAAGTAATTAGCAAGGGGAAAAAGAAAAAAAGAAATACAATAGCAATTCTCACACAAAATAATTTACATACGTATTCTTCAAACGAAAATTGTAATTCACATAGACAAGATCATTGAGTCTTTGGTGTTCCAATTTATTTCTCTTCTTTGTGTGAATGCGCTCAAAGAAACTTCGATTATGTTCACTTCCCAAAGTAAAAGCTATTTGACTTAAGATTTGAACAATAATCTTTTGCAATTGACCAATTAATCTCCACCAACCATGTATATTTTAATAAAACAAGTCAAATAATGGTGAAAAATAAACATTACCATTAATTTAAATTTTAGAATTCATTCATATTCACTTATCTAATTGTGTTGATTCTGTAGATTTGATAGTCATTTCTCAACAAAAACCTTCTCTCCTTTCACAATATAATTTGCTGTCTTTAATTATTATTGTCTTATGACTACACATGCTTTTCTTCTCTAGTAGATCATATAGGCCTTGCATAATTTCTATAGTTTCTTCAAATTTTTTCATATATAAAACCTAGATTCAAGAAAATAAGCTACAACATGTAAACCACAATGAAAATGCTTGTCCTCACTCTAACCAACAATTTTGATATAAGGACTGTATAATTTTTTCCTATTTTAAAAAACTAATGTAATCTCCTATACACAAGAGCTTCACAATGAGAGCTGCAACTTTCACCATGAGTAAACAATCTTCCCAAAATTAACTATCTAAAACAATGGCAGTATAAAAGCTTTTCCAATAGCATATTTGGAAAGCCTATGACTTATAAAATGTGTACTTGTTGCCAAAGCTTACAAGTCATGCTTATGTTCATAGATACTTTTCAAAGTAATGAAAATAGTGGCAAATCGAGTTGCTTCTAGACAAACAATTTTTTTCTAACTATCTCTTTTTCTCAACTAAGACAACAAGACAAAGATAGTTACCTTTGATGCACTCTTTATAAGATCATCTACATGATCCATCCTGTCAATATCTTTTTAACATCAAATTCAAGCAATGTGCTACACAAGAAGACTAATATATATGATCGTACATCTCTTGCAACAATCTTCCAACTGCAACATTTACTTGCATTGTCAACCACTATATGCACCATCAAAAGGCCTATCCTATTGAACTATTTTTCAAAACATATTGGACAAATTATTGGCATCCTTCACGATATCCAATGCATCAATGGACTTCGCAAACATCACCTTAGCAGGACAATACAACAAAAAATTAAAGAGAATCCTTTGTCTTTCATTAGTCCAACCATCAAGCATTATCATACATCTCGATTTAGCCCAAATGCTTTTGTATGAATCGATAAGAAATTGATACTCTTTTTGACAATCTTGTAGCAATTGAATACACATGGCATGATAAGATGGTCCCTTATATCTTGTACTAATTGCTATAATAGAATCCAATGCAAGTTCAAAATAAGGTGACTCCAAAGCATTAAATGGTATACATGCATCAAAAAACCATCTAGCAAATGTATTCTTTATATCTAGTTAGGACAATGAAGTGGTGTTCTTAGTGACATATTTATCAATTCCTGCCTTTTAGTTTTCTTTGGGTGGCCTTGATAAAGTTTTCAACTCTTCCACTTTAACCCCATCTTCATTATCTTCAATTTGAGTATATTGAACTTCATCGAAGCCTTGATATTTAGCAGATTTAAGATATGCGAACATCTTTTCTTGAATCTCACCTGGAACTTTTTATAAGGTATAATGTTGTGACGAATCCCTATCAAATGATATTTCAACCTATTGATCCCTCCACCCTAAGATCCATAATAAAGGCACATGAATATGGTCTTTCCTTTCTCATTAGTATATGATTTAAAATGCTCCCAAGCAAGATCATTCTTTGTACGAACCAAAGATAACGATTTACTACTCACCATGTCTCTTTTTTAACAACCAATGTTTTTTTATACAAAAAAAAGCATGTATAATTAGTGAAGCTAATAAGGTTCCACATTAAACTTAGAATAAAGCACACATTGGAATGTGCAAGAATCCATAAAAGTGATAAGCTTATAGTGATAAGTTTCTCAAGTGGCATGCGAATAGAGATAATTGGGAGGCCAAGATAATAGCAAGCATGTGAACAAGGATACTTATATACCATCTTCTTCATGAATGAATGAACAAAACTTTAGCATTTTGATACTGGACGGTGTGTTGTTCACCATAAAAGGATACCATAGATGGCACTCTCATTTATTAGGTAAATTATGTACTTTGTTTAACACTAGCAATATATACTAGACATGGAACAACCTACCATTATAACATTGAAGAAGCATGCTGAATGAATGAAATTTCAAATGACTAAATCTACGAGGTAAGTCCTTTTCTTTTTCCTATATAATTAACTTTAGCTTCTACATAATTACAATTAATGCTTGCAAGTATATGCCTTCTATCCTTGCTTTAATTAACTTTAGTTTCCTAAATTTTCTCTTGAATTAATGCTTGCAAGTATATGCCTTCTATCCGAAGCAGCCACAATACCATTCACATTTGACAACTGCAAGCTATATCCATCTACAACATAATCTAACTCCGACTCATCAAAACTTAATCAATAACCCAATCATAGTCACCAAAGCTTATGAATTCCAACTCATCAAAACTCACCAGGGTTTTCTTCTTTAATTTAAATAAAAACTAAAGACAACCCAAACATCAAATAAAGCTACCAACTTTATCAAAAAAACAAAATAGTAATGGGTATGGGAAACTTACCTTAGCTGACCTGTGGAGAACGGAGATGATGGCATTGTCATCTTACATTGATGGTTCCTTTGGTGGTGGTGGGTGGCAGCATTATTTTTTCTTTGGAGAATGGGTATTTGTATTTGGTTTTCATTTAGCTTTTAGGTTCACTAGTTTAGACATCTTTTAGCTTTAGTTTCACCGTTTCAGTTTAGCTTTTAGGTTTAGAAATTCAGGTTTTTTTTTTCTAAAAAAAATTTGTGGACATTCCAAATCTGTCTAGGGTTGATGTAAAAACAAGTCACAAGCAAGACCTGGCCCACCTTTAGTGCCAATTCAATCGAATCGGTTGGTCTAAGTTGATTTTGATAACATTGAGGAGGAGGAACACCATAAGATAGTTGAGGAGGAATTGAAGTTATCCAAACACATAAGTTAAGTCAAAAAAGATTACATCAAGGAAAAGAAGGCAATGCTAATATAACAAAATGAGGCACATGAATGCTATTCACATCTGAGCTTTTTATAAAGGAAAACAACAATCTTAGTATCAATGCCTCTTGCAAATTTTCTTCTAACCAAATGATTTATCACTATTAAATATTTCCTCTTTTGTTTTGTAACATGCAATGTTATTGAAATTCAATTCACATTTACACATTAGATTAACAGGCAACAAATAAGGTAAACAATCTCCAGCATGACAATTCTCTTTATAGAGATGAAGCCCACAAGGGTATATCTTACTACATACTTTTCAACAAGAACAACTCTACCTTTCTTCTTAAGTAATGGTAAGGAATTTTCTATAATAAGCAAAAGTCTGATGAAGCAATGTCACGTGGATGTAGAAGGCCCATATGTCATTTCCTTAAGAAGAAGCAATGGTGGTATATGGGGAATAAATAATGGCCAACTCTGTTCCAAGAGCTATAGTGATGTAGAAAATGCAAACTTATCTAGAATGATTAAGCATAAAGCATCTCTATATAACTTTTTAAATACGCTATATTATTCGAAGGCTTAACCTAATAATGATTACCTTCTATTTGAGGGATATAACAATCTATCATCCTTTACAAAATTAACATCCTCATCAATTTTACTACACAGGTTTATAATCACACTAAGTAATGAGGATTTAAAGGGTGTTTCCACGCAAGATTAGGATGCGTCCCCATCATGTGACACTTTACCCTACATGGCATTGAGCTCCCGTACCCTTAGATGGTGTATTACTTTAGTACCACCTTGTAATGGCTTAGAAATCCGCCTGATAAGGTATTGTCTACATTGACATGGTGCATTGCACAATTCTATCCTTGGTACTGGCTACTTCCTAAGAGATTTCTCATCTGAAAAGTGCTCCTCACTTGGCACGTTTAACCTTAGAAATCTAATGATTTATAAACTATTTCACCTTAAAACATCTCAATTATTAAAGTTTCACAATCTCATAGTATGGGATATTACTTTCTTCTTCACTTACAAAACTAACATCATTGTTAATTTTGTTATATAGGTCCAAAACCATACCAAGTAAGGAATATATAGAGATGTTTCAACATAAGCTCAAGAGATTACCCTACTCTATGGTACTTTGCCCTATGTGGCACTTAACTCTAGTGTATTACTTTAATACTATTTGTAATAAGCTAAAACCACACACTGAGGTTTGTTCACTTTAGCGTTGTGAACCGCATGGTTTTATCTTTATGTCTTCTACTTCCTAAAAGGTCACCAATGTTGGGAATACTCCCAATTAAGGGGTATTACAAAGCAAATTTAATTAGATTGAAAAATAATGACAGTGTTGATCTTGTCCAACAAGTTTATACCCACATGGTTCCCCTCCCTTGTTATTTCCAATGATAAATTAAGCATTTTTAGCAACTCATGACATTAATGTCCCCTTAGAATTTGTAATCTTATGCTTAACCTTAGTACACCCTCCACTCTTACCCAAAGTTTATGAGTAGCCTCCTTGAAAACGATTAAGTGTGAAGCTTTTATATTTATTATCATATTCTTCACACAACCAACTTAACATTCACATACATTAAGCCCCTATGCTCTCGCATCATAGAATAGGATTTTATGGCATAAAGGAGATGGAGTATGTCTAGTTGATGATGCAGTCATAGATTTTAGTCACTAATCAAAGAGTTAAGGGATAAACTAAATATGGATTCTACAACTCAATCTATGCTATCTTGATGGCAAATAAATGCCATTTGAATGGTTAGCTTGACTAATCTAGGGATAGATTGCCTATATTTACTATTCAAGCAACAAAGAAAGACTAGCCCAATTCTAGATTCAAATGAAAGCCATTATGCAAAAGATAAAGGACACTTATTTGAACAATACTCAAAACCTTCTAACCCCAGAATGAGTTCCTTTACAATTTAAATAGTAGAGGAGAGTCCCTTAACAAAAAGATTGATGGATTGAGTTTTACTTAATTTGCTTTTTGAAAAAACTTGCTTTCTATAGATTTTTACTCCAACATTAACGGGTTTAAATTAAGGTTTTATATATTATTTACTCCCATGAGTCATTTGTGAGCTTATTGGGTGATTGTATTCTCTTATTTTCTTACCTTCCTACTAATCATTTACTATAGTTATAATGAACCAGATATTAGGATTTGCCAGTAACATTAAATTCCTTTTAAGCGAGTCGTAACAATTTTAGTAATTGAGAGTAACATCAGTAAATAATTTAATACTTGATACTAATGTGATCTATCTAGTATTCTTTGTGTCCATATCTTCCTATTTCCATCATTTACATAAAACCATAAAACATTAAATTTCTTCTTTCTTTATTTGGTTTATTTACATGTGACATTATGATCAATTCAATCTTCTAGGTTGACTACATTATAATTTGGTACCACAGCACATGGACAACACACTTGTGGAAATTTAACCTACCTTTTTTTAAAAAAATTTGTGGATTGAAGTTGGGTTGTGTTACTATATTTTATTATTCTTTTTGTTATTTTGGAGTTAATATTTCATTATTGTAGAAGTAGTGCTATTAATTAAGGATGATTGTGTTAAGAATTTGTGTGTTTTGTGCATTAAGGGTATAAAGAAAGAACATTAGGTAACTTATTAAATTGTTTGAAAGATAAATTATGGATTGGTGAAGTTTGTAAAAATGTCTAATTCAATGTGGAGTTACTGCATTGGAAGCATAGGAAGAAGGATTAATAATTTCAAATTTTTATTACAAGAAGCCATAGACTTGGTACATTAATTAACGATGCAAATGAATATCAAGCAGAGGAAAAAAGTAAGCAATAGGAAAAAGAATAAAAACCATAGTGGTGGTTTAAACACAGGGTAATGATTAAGGAAAAGATATTTGTGAGATTTTAATTGAGAATTCTGGCAGAGTAAGAGAAGTAGAGCATGTAAGGGTTAATGAGTGAATAGAGAATATTAAATTAAAGATTCTATCATTTAATAGGAATAGTAAGTGTAAGGTATTGTTTAATTAGATGCTACAAGTGAAGAAAATAATTTTATTACTATAAGTGTGATGATAATTAATGTAAATTACCCTCATTTTCACAAATTATTCCAGTCTTTTGGGGGAAGAAATTATAGCGAAAAGTCAACAACATGGAGAAAATATAACAAGGACATAAAGATCGATAAAAAGAAAATTGAAATAAAGATTTATACCTAGATATTTCAAATAACAAAAGCTCTTTAAGCTACAAACTAAGGCAAGGGAAGACAATGTTGAATTCCATTATAAGGAGTTTAAGACTCTTCTAACTGGAAGTGAGTTTCATGAATCTTCAAAGCAATCTATAGATGGTTTTTCGGTAGCTTTAGGTTAAGATAAATAGTGCAGTGGAGCCGAAGCACAAGAGTCAAACAGTAGCACAAGAGTAATAGAAGTTTAATAGTTATGAATATAAAAAGTACGTGGTGAGGGAAGAGCCTAGTAAAGGGAAATAGACCCTATAGAAACGTAGTAGAAGCAAGGAAGCAATAGCTAAGATTTTAATGATTTAAATACCTCATATTTGGACATAACACTTCTCAATGTCCTAACAAGAGGCTAACGGTGGTTAAAAAGAATACGCTTGGAGTAACTATTGAAGGTGATGAGGAAGAGAAAGACTTATAGCTTACACATCATAGTCGCGAAGTAGTAGAGATTAGGGGTATGTCATTAGTGACTTACCAAGTTTTGAGTGTATAGTATAGGTAGAAGAAGACTTCAAATAGTAAGAACACTTATTTCACACCAGGCACTTGATAATTGAGAATACTTTTTCAATCATTATAAACAATGGGAATTGTACCAATGTAGTTCAAATTTGAGAAAACTTATCTTATCTTTTATATATATTACAGACTCCCTTTAATCATTTATGAATCATGTAATTGTATCTTCTTTAAATATCTTATGCTTCTTATCAATCATTTACCATGATTGTGGTGAACTGGCTATAAAGATGTATTAGTTGTATTAAATTCATTTTAAGCATCCTACAATAATTTTAGTGATTTTAAGTAGCACCAATGATCAATTATAGATTTAGTTACAAGCCCAACTTGTCTTTGATAGAATCGTTACGTATCTAAGTACTGTTTACATTCATAACCTTCTATTTTACTCATTTAAACATTAAAATCTAAAAAATAATTTTCCTCTTTTTTTATTTGATTCATCACATGGCTTTATGACTGATTTGATCCCTTAATTTGAGCACTTTAGTTGTCTCCCTTATCTCTATGTGACTTTTTCTGTACTGTTATAATATAATACTTTGGTATGTATTTCTATAAACTGATCCTATCTAAATTTTTTGTGTTTGATTTGTGATTTATGCCAAAATTATAATGAAAGGGCTTAAATATAAAAAAAAAAATTCACATATTTTGGATCAACACAAGAGCATGGTGATTATTGAATCAAATTACACAAATTTTAGTCGTTTTATTACTTTATTTTATGAAATCCAAGGGCTATTGTCTAATTGATAGCCCCAATTGCCATTCGGCCAATATTAATAAAATAAATGACTTAATGATTTTCATTTTCCACGTACCATCCAAACACCGAATGCAATTCAAAGATTAATAGTGACTTTCTCTCCTTCCATCCAAACGCTAGAGCATCCATTGTCCAATGGATAGTTTAAACCATAGATTATCGTTGAGAAACTTATATCACGCACCAATTAGTTGTCGTTAAACCTTAATAAAGTAGCACACAAAACATGTCTACCATCTAAATGGTAACTTAACCATTGTTTTCCGTATAGCCTTTGATTATCAAAAATATAAATTACAGAAATCGAAAAGGGAGGAAACATAGCATAGTTTTTAGAACACTTTCTATTTTCTTTTTTTACTGTTTAACATAGTATAATATTGTAGATCTAGTATTAGACTCTGTTAGAATAGATTTGGTTAATTCCTAACCTGTTCTACACTATAATAGTGAATTATATGCCATACGTTATGGATTTAGATGCTTACTAAGTTGTAGGTTTTCTTAGCATGTTCCATACGGAGTCTTGGATTTCTATCTTCAATTCTATTATGTTTAATGCAATTTATTAGTGTTATTTATGATGTTAGTATGTTTGGATAAGTAGATTGTTGTGAGCTAGTGATGGTTAGATGAATTGAAGGTTGTGTTTTAACTTGTGGATTAAATGGTGCTATCCTTTTCACTTCATAGGGTTCTCCACTAACTTGAGTAATAGAATATCTACGCTAGGTCCAACAACCTAGGGCTTGTTTGGATTGTTGTTTTGGTATCATTTTCAAACCAAACTAATACTAAACTGATACAGATATGATACAGATAAAAAACTAGTAGTTTTACTCATAACCTAACTAAACCAAACCGATATCGAACCAATATAGATCCAAAATAGATAAAAATTTAACAATCCAAATAAGCCCTAAATCTCACTCGAGAAGGTAAAGGACTTATTAATCAAGTTCAGGAGCTAGCCAATGAAAATATCATACCAACACTAGTTTTATAGAACAATTAACATGATTCAAGCATATGATAACTAATTGGTTCCATCATGGCTTCCTTTGTGCTAATAGGGTCTACATACCATAAATAGATAGCAAACCTCGATTAAGAGTTCTAGCTCCTAGTTGATAGCTAATCCTTGTCAATTAATGTTAAAGCATTGAAACTCAGTCCAGACATTATTGAAATTGTGATGAAAACTTTCCATCGAACCATAATTTCAACTAGAGAAGTTTAGGTTATTAGAGACCTCAACTATATTATCAAAAAATGTAAATTAACTATCCCAACCAATATGTTTCTACTGTATGATAAAACAAGCAAGTTGTATATGTTTGGCTAAATCTAAATTGACACCAACAAATACATCTTCATGGCATAATAACCAAATTATGAAGGGGTAATGATGCATGATCCCACACTTTAAGCATTAAGTTTATCCATTAGTGGTTCACAATTCACTGGAAATTATTGGTTTAGGATTTAATATAGAGTTTCTTTCTTAAATATGTTACTGATCGCTTAGATTGGTTACTTATCCTATGTTATTACACAACCAATACGCTTGTTGAATATTGTAGGTTTCACATGCATTATTTGTTATTACTAGCTTACTTGTGTCATGGTGTGCTTTTAAAAAAAGAAAGTGATCTTATTCACTTATGACAGTAATTGAGATGTGAACCAAGTTGTTGATGCCATCATAAAACAAATATATGGTTTTTAGTCTTTTTATGACTAATTTTGTTATAAAGTAGCATAGTTTAGTGTTGGTATATAATGTAGTAATGGTTCATTCTGCCTTTAAGATCCGCATGTGTATTATTTGATTTGCTTCGATATTAAGAAGATAACTTGTGATTTATCATTGTGAGCTTACTTGAAAGTTTTAAATTTTGCTAAATTGGTTTAAACTTGGAAAGTTTGATTAAATATTATTCCTTGTAATTGTTGATAATCGAAGGAAATTATGAGTTAAAGTCTTATTGGTTTGACATTTTAAGAGACAGGAGAAACCTTTATTTGTATTAGAAAAACAACCTTTCATATAAAGACGTCTTGTGTTTGTATGGTTAATGGTGGCTTCACCCTTTAAAAGTTTTGCATCTTTGTTTAAAAGTGGCTGTGAATTTTTTTTTCCAAAGGAATTATAAATTGTATGTAAAGGAGAGAAGTTACTCATATATCCATATTACATGATCTCAAAATTGAAAGTGGTATCTATAGAAGGGTTAAGAGCAAGAAGACAAAGGAGTATCACAAAAAAAAAAAATTTGGCATGAATGGAAGTAATGGTAAGCCAAAAAAAAAAAAAAAAGAAATAGATGAATTAAAATAGTATAAAGGGAAATGTAAAGGGGCATAATCCTGGGAGAATATGTCACATTTGATACTGAAACTTTACCAATTTGTACAGTTAACAATCTATAATTTAAAACTGTGTATTCACCTATTTTATAATTAACTACTTGAATTTCAATAAATTTAGCATTAGCTACTTGAACTTTATCTATTTTTATAATTAATTACCCCATTCAAGTACCATAAATGAACTCGAAACGTTCTTAGTAAATTTACACTTCTAAATTTGATGTGATTGATTACACAAATTGAGAAAGTTCAAACACCAAAAGTTACATATACCTTCATGAGAATATACCATACCAACTATATATGGATGTGGTATGATATGACTAGTTTCCAATAATTAAACTTAACTGTGCATGAATTAAGGTCTCTATAGAATTATAGGGTTTCATTCGTAGTGTTTATGTTATTAGAGCTAGCAAACAAGAAGTTAAGAACACGATTGTTTCTTTTTGGGAGAGATCACAAAAGAATTAACCTAAATATCTTCTAATAAGCCAATAAAATGCCACAATAAGAGTCAAATGGAAAAAGAAGAATGATAGTTACAATTCAAAGAATTAATAACATCAGGAAAATAAGAGAATAGGATCTCTTAAGGTTTTCAATTCAACAATCAATAGTCAATTATTAATGATGCATCGTTAACAAAGTTTATAAAGTAAAACTTGATGTGCCGAGAAGCATAAACGTCATATAAAGAAATAGCATGCTTGATAAGCTAGTAACCCATAAACGGTATTTTACCAAATACTTAATTTTTAATTTAATTGAACATATAGTTTTAAGTTTAAAAAAAAAAAACATATAGTTTAATATAATTACATATTTTTGTAATTTTTTGAAATCATAAATTATCCTATGCTTTATTAATCTTGATTCCACTCCTAATCGAACTTAGCATAACCTCTTAATCCTTAACTTTCTAGTACACCCAAATCAACTATCCATGGAAATAACAATATTGCTTTCAAATATGTCATTCTTAATATCCTATAAGAGTATTCGCATCTTGTAGAATCTTAAAAGAGCTTCTTAAAGTGTCATGTCAGCATTTTAAGAATTTTTTTAAGAATCTTATTATTTTATCTCTAAGATTATTTACTGTTTTTTACATCCTTTTAGGTTTTATGAGTTTAGTATACTTTTAAAAAAAAAACATAATAAAATAAAAATTATGAAAAAAAACATAAAAAACCTTACATTTATTGATCGTTGATAAAGAACCTTAAAAAATTTTAAGGATCTCATTTATCTTGTAGAATCCCAAAAATTAAAGTATTTTATATAGGTTCTTGTATCTAAATGGAAATGCACTAACAATTTTACACAATAACTCGCTCAAGATGGGTCCAAGATCTCCAAAGAATCAGAATCATAAGCATACGGAGTATAGTTCTGATTTGGAACATCTTCATTTACTAAACTACATTCAAATTGAAGTACCATTTCACTTTTAAAGAAAGAAAAGTGAGGGAAAAGGAAAAAAGGAGAAGTTTGATGCCAAAGATGTACTAGGTTTTAGCTAGGGCTCTAGTGTAGTGTGTGCATCCATGGTTGAGAAAGAGATGGTCAAAAATGTCGGCTAACCAAAAGTGCAAACTGCAAAACCCCTCAAACCTCATTCACTCCAAGTAAAACTCAAAAACTCAAAAAGATACGATGTTGTAATCCTCCGAATTCTGCAAAAGAAATCGCAATCAACGGTGGTGGATTATCGTCAATGAACGTCAAATCCGGAGATAGGTAGGGACACGGTTCCATGTTCGTAGGAAACATTAAATCTTAAGCATGTGACTGCTCGTGCCTTCTGACAATCTTCTCTTTTGGGCTCCACCACGTGCTTTTCCCTATCATCTGAACCATCTCGGCCATAAAAACCCAAGCGGAAAGAAATTTTTTTCCCACCGTTCGGATGAGGTCCCTTCCATGGCCGGCGTTCATGTCACTTTTTTAAGGGTTGTTCCAAGTAAATATTAAATACTTTTTGCTCGAAATTAATTGTGACTTTTAATGAAGATATATTATGTGAATGTGGGTTAGGAAAGTAATATAAAGATGATTAGTGAACGCAAACGTCGGAGTAAAAAATAAATAGACAAACAATGTCAGTTTATCTTTTTTATTTTTATTTTTTAAACTCAGTTCGTCTTCTGAATCTCTATAATTGGAAGTGTCTTTTAATTTATAAAAAGGTATGATTATCTCTATGAATTCTACACTCTGCCGTCTTTTTTATATTTTAAAAATATTTTCTAACTATTAAAATAAATATAATAATTAACATATTAAGTATATCGCAAATATGATCAAGATTTGTATGAATTTTAGCTATTAGATAATTCACAACTAACTGACCAAAGAATTTTCATAAGGCCGCTTACTTCTAATTTTTTATTTACCTACTTATATACTAGTCCTCTTTTCTCTTCATTTTATTCTTTCTGATCAACTTTTGCTCTTTAAGTAACAGTTCATTGTCGAATATATTAATATTATTAGACAGCTTATGTATAAATTTATTTTTAAATTATCAGTTGTGAATATAATTTGATTCAAAAATTGTTTGTAATATTAATTTGATTTTATTATGTGCCTTTACTAGTAAATTTATGAGGTCTTAACTTTATGGCGTCTATTATATATCATCTTAACTGACGAACAAAAAAATTATACTTATTGTAGGAATTATCCTAGCCAAACTGTTTGGGCTTAGTCCAATATTCCAATAATACGCAATTAGGGTCCATTTGGCATCAAGCAAATAGCGGATGATAAACATTTTTTTTTAATTTTTTTTAACAAATTATTTATCAAAAAAAAAATATGCCACTTCTCATAAAAACATTAAATAGATCAAATATAAATAAAATATAGTTGTAAATCGGACATTTTTACAAATAAAGTTTAGATACGAATACATACATACATATATATATATATATATATGAGAAACCGACAGTCCAAACAGATCCCTTAGCAGCTACTCAGCTTCACGATGTAAACAGACAGAAGATTTCTTCATTTATTTATTTACATCTATACTAGGTTTACTTATTTCTATTGTCGGTCGTTCTAGTGAACCTGAAGCCTATCATCATGATAATTGACAAGGAATTTTTATATGGTAACTTAAAAAATGAATCCATTTTTATTGGATTATATTTTATAAAATCCTTGTTAGAGTGCATACAAGGACCAAATGGAGTAATTGCTATACGGTAATTAAGGTAATCCGGAGTTATTTTTATAAAATAAAACCATCTTTATGAGATTATAACTTTAAAAATCCTTGTCATAACGCACACAAGACCCAACGATTTATATTATTTCTACAGAAGTTTGGATAATCCATAGGAGGCGACAATACAAGGTTTAAATGGGTACATAAGTATCAATAGGGTTTTTAATAAATATAATATTTATAGAATTCTGTAATAATTGTTTTGAAAACTGTCGAGCTTGATAGGATAAGACGAGCTAGATAGTTCATCACAAAATATGATGAAGAGTAGATATAATCTTCTATAGTAATGACTAGAGTTGAAGCTACCATGAAATTTTTTAAAAATAAAAAAAAATATATAAAAAATAAAAATTTTAAGTTTTATCTAATTTTAAATAAATCTTATAAACTAAACATGATATAATAACTATCATTAAATTCATTATCATAAAAAATTATGCAACCAATGCTATCATTATATCAAAACCGTATCAATATTTACACAAGACAATGGAGTGTGACAACATTAAAACTTCAGAACTTCTATAATCATCATAACCCACGAATTATTAAATGACTCAGATTTATACACCAATATAACAAAACTATTACCAATTATTTTAAAAATCATAATTATTCGACTGAAGATCCAACCGAAATGGTCCAAAAGTCTCCCTCATAATTACTATGTATTCCAACGGCAGCGTAAGGCACGTGGTTCTACATGAAAAGATGACACGTTGCTGCATCGTATTGTAATGCCAATGCAACGGTCCACATGGTTCTTGACATAGTAACAACTGCTCCATGGGTGTACTTGCGGAAAAAAACATGGTTCTCTTCTCTGCTTTCCATGTTTTGTTCGATTTGGTTTATAGAGTTAACTGGGTACAATAAAGCCTTCTGAGATAAAGGACAAGGAATCAGAAGGGAAAAGTAGACGGAGTAATAATTAAAATTCAGAGGGATATGGTGTATTTTTGTCTTCTTTGGTGGAATTATCTCCCACCGTTCATTGATGAATTCTTATAAAAGAAAAAGAGGAGAGTCTAAATTAGAAAAAGGAGACACAACCTGTTGTTTCTCGACAATCATATGTGTGGATTGGCAAATATTTTAGAATATCATTCTGACCTTGATAGGGTTTTGATGCGATATAGGTATATATATGTTTTATTACTAGGTTTCAGATTTCAGGAATTTGCTAGCTTATATAGCTGGGTAAGGAGTCAAGTTTTATTTGATTTCCTTATTGTTCATTTTATTTGGGCTCTATTCCAATTGAATCCATATATATATATATAGAGAGAGAGAGAGAGAAATAGTTATTATTTTACATTTAAGAAATTTCTATTGTTTTCTCTCTCTATACATATTTATGTTTTAAACAAAATTAGTCATATTATAATTGAATAACTTGGATCTATATAAATTGTAATTGAATTATCAATATTTTTTTACATTAATATTTTATAGTCAATTTAATACTAGTAACATGGATGGGATGATTCCCTTAATGGAACAAGACAAGAGCTCTTACTTTTAAATAGACTTACTTGCTCATTTCACGAATCTTATTAGAATTATTTGTCATTACTGCTGCTACACCATCATGACTAGGACTACCGTACCATTACAATCTTAAAACCCTTATTTAAAACCATAAGATGTCTAGTTTTGATTAGCTAAAACACAATTTATAGCTTAAATTTAGGATGCAACAACAATCACTACTTGTTGTTTTTATACAATGTCATATGAACAATCTTCCAACAAATATGACTTACCGAGAAAAAGATCAACTATAGTAATATTGAATTAATATACTTTCAATAGAACAATATTGGGCATTGATTAAAGATTGATGAGAATAGATTTGAGATTGAAAATCACTCAATAATGACCATTAATGGTCTCATGGGACATATACTAGAAAACAACTCCTTTATGTTAATGCTTAGGTTAAGTTAAAATAGCAAAATCATTTTTATAAACATCAAAGACACAAAATAGGAAAGTGCAATAAAAAGGGTTGCTATTTTAATGCCACTAAAGCATTCGAATACCCATATCAATGTTACTAGGTAAAGTGGCATCTAAGCTCCTAGCCAAATGCCTTAATGGTTGGCATCCACATGGTAAGTGTGTCTTTCAAACACTTAGGTGGCATTGTTTGATGATGTCCCTCTTAACTTAGTGGGTCCAAAACTGTCATTAGATTATCTTAGATCTACCATACATATGGCTAGTTAATAATCTACATACTTTGAACTTGCAACTACTATAATGCTAAGAGTATAAACTCTAACTTAGCTTTGACTCCTATAACTTATTAGTAAATGACTTGTAGGTCACCTAATAAGTAAGTATGGGCATGGGTTGGGAACATGACTAGACAGACTTCAGCAGTCTTTGAGCTTGTCCCTTACAAGATTTGTTGAACTAAAGCATTACGTCCACTTGCTCTTAATCAGAGCATTAGACTAGTTCATATGGGATTTCTATCATCATCTTAAGGCTCTTGAAGATTTCTTCTCAAATCTTGAAAGTTTCATCTTTAAGAATGTACATGTTAAAGATAAATAATTAAAGATTGCTAAAACTTTGCAATCTTTTAGTAACTTAATGTTATAGAGAGTGTCATTGATCTTCTCCAGCACCATTACCGAACCATTAGCTATTGCAACAAGTTTTGCGTTTTACCTAGAATCATCCCTTTCCTCAAATGGATTCCTCTATTTGTAATCATGTTCTCTATATGTCTCTGTTTGCATAACTAAGCACTCATATACCTGTTAATGAAGCAATTTAATATCCATAGCGTTTATATTACCTATCCACCTTTGAAGAAGGGTATGGCAGTAAATCCAATGGAGTGATAAGATTAAAATTAACACAACCTCAAAAGAAGACTTCAGTTTCACTATGACCGTTGTAGGAAAATTCCAAAATTGGTAAATATAAGTCATTATCTTCCATGTTCTACCCAATAGGAGCCTTGAGTAGTTCTACTTATTCCTTTTGACAACTTTAGTTGCCTATTTATTAGAGGGTGACAAGTAATATTAAAGAGTAATTTAATTCCTAATCTTCATCATGAGGTCTTCTAAAAGAAGCTAAGAAGCTTAAAATACTGTATGAAACAATGCTATAAGGCACGCTTATAGTCAAACTATTTCACTACAAGAAAAGATTAGCAATAGGGATGACATGATGTAATCTATAGTAATATATAAATCATAAAGTACGTCAATTTTTAGAATATATCTACTACAATCATTATAGTATTTTTACCTCTGTGAAAAGATAAGCCTAGGAAAAAAATCTGTGCTTGAATCAAATCAAGGTTTTAGCAATATTAGCAAGGGCAAATATAACTTATAAGTGAAATTCATATAAAATATTTCAAAGTCGAGGGTACTTTTTTATATCTTTTTATAATAATTTGTAATTATTAATAGTTTGATTACATTTTAATTATGAATCAATATGCTTTAGTATGTGTAACTCTACCATAGCAATTATTTTCTATTTTTGTGAATCTATTCCTTGATTCTTATTATTCTCTATTTTGGTGAAAAGGGATCCTAACACCTTTTCCTATGTTGATTTAAGGGAAGTAATACTTCTAACTCGGTTACCAATCGTGTACCATACACCTAACATTTAAACAATAAAAAAATGCAAATCTATAATGTCTCTTAAAAATTAGATATCTCTCTGTATCATAGAGGTAAACTATAATGGACGGGTTAGTTATGTAGTCATGCTTACAAATTGGATGGCTAATAGACAGATGCAGTATACTCTAACAAACTGGCATCAAAACTTGAATTAGACATCTTTAAGATCCGAGGCTTAAACAAAAGGAGCCATAACTGCATCAACTAAGAGACGTGCTCAAACCATGGACCTATCAAGTTTATCGGGTTCAATCTATCCTCTTTCTTTTTATTAATGAATAACATCAATTCTTAATTTAAGTGGGTCTAAGAATACATTGTCCTTTAACACATTTTAATTTAACACTATCAAGGATCAATAATTATTTACTCACAAGCACATCCCATTTGAATTGAAATATTAGTGATATGGGATTAGAGTAACACTGTAAAAGAGTAGAGTTTATAAAAGTAGAAAGTCTCACATTATTTAGAAGCAGAATTGTTCTCTTAGTAGAACCTAAATAAGCACATCAATATTTTTGAATTATATTTGTTATTATATGTATTATTATTAATAACGCATTATATACTTTGAATAGGTAATTAATAATTTTTATCCACATTGAGAATAGTCTAAATATTAAATGTTATTTTTTTTTTTTACTTTATATTTTATTTTTGTTTTAAATTTTTTATTTTTATAATAGGCGTCATGTATTTACTTCTTCTTTTTTTATTCTTTGAAAACAAAACATAAGGACCCATGGGGTCCATGGAGTCTAGTCGGTACACCCTATTGGCACGTTTGGTACGCAAGAATGGGCCGGAATGAAATCGCGATTCCGACTTCCATTCTCTTTCCTAGTGTTTGGAAGCGTTTTTTAGAAGCAAGAATCGCGATTCCTTAGAATTGACTATTTCAGCTTTAAAAAGGAATTTGATTCCGCCTTTGAGAAGGCGGAATCATGATTCTAGCCCATTCTTATTAATTATATGAGTGTAATTACTTTTTTATTTTATCATGTATTAATCTTTTGTATTTATTATTAAGGGCATTTTCGACAATCACTTTTAACCATTTCATTCCATGTAATCTCCCAAACATAGGAATTGATTCATCATTTCTAAACTTATTCTATTCCAATACATTCCGTTCCAAATCATTCTTGCGTACCAAACGTGACATATGCGTTCAGACAACTGGTCAAAACTACCCAACCAGGGATAAGTGGTTTTGCAATCTTTTTCCTCATAGAAATTTCATCGAATAATTTTTCCATAGTATGCATGACCCAGATAAACGTTTTATATCAGATACGAACCAAATTATGCTAGCCCTTTTAATTTAATCCGTAGGTGGCCGGATTTGCAGATGATTTTGGTCATGGTTGTTCTGATCCAAATCCTGTGGTTTGCAGGTCAGGCCCATGTGGGGGCACCTGGTGGAATACAAGAAGATGAGGAGTGTAGGCAGTAGTATACAGTAGGATGATGATAATAATAATAATAATAATAATTTTTCTTTCCTTTTATTATATCAATTCTAATAAGTATTGCTATGTTGAATCAAAATGGCTAAGGTGCTAATCATTTTATAACCTACAAATAGTTTCATAATTTAATAATACTAATACTAGTCTGTCTAGTGTACAGTTTCAAATTTCTTTCCCTCCGTTCTAATAAAAAATTAAAAAATCATCCTGACAAATGATGTACAATAGCCACACTATAAAATTAGGGGAGAATATTTCGACAATAGGTAGTCCGCCTACTAAATTGTGGCACTACTTTCCATAAATATTTGAATTGTGAATTGGGAGGTCAAATGATCTGATCAGCCATCCATTTAACATATGTCCGGTTTTGGTAATTAACATCTGACAACGGGTTTAGCTCAAATCCCTTCGGTGTACCGTAAAAATAATTTGATACCATTTTAAAATTTCAAAAAGTTACATGATGTTAATATATTGTGTCTTGACGCTGAATTTCAGGGTACTCTATGCTATTATATTCCCGCATCAAACTTATAAATTTAAACTTTTTAAATCAAATTATAATACTAATCTGAATATAATATTAGAACAAAAAAAATTAAATGAAAATCTTTGTTTTTTGACCGATATTGAATTTCATTCTATACACACTCATTTTAAATCATTCAATTAAATTATCCAATTGATAAATCTCAATCAAAATCTGATTTCATAAGTGAGGACCATTCATTCCGTGATGTTGTGAGTCCCAACACAAAATCAGTCATGCACCAGCCACCCGATTGATGCGTGCAAAAAAATTTGGTCCGAGCGGCATACACCAAACTCGTAAATAATAGCAAGCTAGAAAACAAAGCTGAGCTAATCCCATCTATAATACACAACCAAAACCATTTGAAGAAGAGAAACCAAAATTTCATCAACTATAAAGCTCATGTGTGTTCGACACATCTGCCTCAGCAATCAGCATTGTGCAACTTGGACGATTGAAAAGGGAAAAGGAAAAAAAAAAAAAAAAAAAAAAAAGGCAAAAAGGTTGTAGAATATTACATGTTTAATATTGCTTTAAACAATTACACAAAACATGAATAGTATCGATATATTACATAGCGGTTTTGTGATACAGGTTTTTCATGTATGTCGTATTTTGTAGATGAGATACACATAATATTATCTTAAAATTTCGATCATTAAGAGGGCTTCACCATAACCTGTGATGCACAAGCATCAGTGACTTGGTCCTATCAATTTTGTGGACTTGAGTAATAGGTGGATGAACTTGGCGCAATAGTGGTGGAGTAATAGGTGGATGAACTCGGTGCAACAGTGGTGATTTTAGGTTTAATGGTGAGCGGCAATTGGCATTCTAGGTAGTGTAGGTGAGTTTGGTGGTCGAAGTGGCAACTCGTGACACTATCTTGGCATCTATTGTGAGTGATATTCAAGAGAGCAATTGGCATGAGATTGAAGATGACTAAATTTCATGATGACAAAAATGGTGATGTCGACTCTGGATTCACATGGGTGTTCGACTCATTGACTTGGTTTTTCAGCCATGGTTGGTGGTGACGATAGGCGTTTGAGAGAGTGACGAGAGAGAAAATGTTCCAAGGTTGAGGATGAAGTCCCTAGAGAGAGATGGTGTCATGGATGAAGATGATGTTCCCTCTAGGAGAAAAAAGATAAGCTCGTCTACTTGCCTAACCTCTATGCGATAACACAAACTTCTAAAAATTTACACGTCTAGGTCACTATATCGATCCTAGTAAATGCGATACAAGTAAAATTAACACAAACTTCTAAAAATTCGCACCTCTAGGTCATTATATCACTTGTAGTAAATGCGATACAAAAATTAAGAATATCTCTAGTCCAATATGCGACATAGTGATACTCATTTTGTACTTATTTTTGTATAATTTGTATTTATTTATTTATTTTTAACTTTTTTTTTTTTTTTTGGAAGAATGCTAGACTAGTGTTTTACCCAAAAGGTTGCATATAATTGTTGTATAATCTCTTTCAAAATGGCTGCCCTATAGAAAATTGACTGTCAACAAACTGCTTCCGTCCCCGGTCGATGAGGAGCTGGAGTAGAAAATTTGACAACAAAGTATATCAGTAAATGGTAACAAAAATGCGGCTAGTCTTTCCATCCTTCCTTGTTAGCCCGGCGAGGGGCTAGGCCTTTAGACGAGAGGCTTGGAGTAACAGGCATTGAGGGCGTCTTAGGTGCCTCTTCATCATCCCAACCATCTCCCCAGCTGTCATCCCATCCATCATCAGCAGCAGTCTCGGTTTCGTCACATTAGAAGTTGGAAGCTCCATGTCAAGCCTTTGGTACCTAGAGTCACTGCTGGAGACGTGTTTACGCCTCATGCTGATGCAGATCCAGCTGGACACCACGATGAGAAGTGCAGCGAAGCATAGAAAGGCTAAGATAGGACTCCGTCTAAATATGCCCGCAGGCAAAGAGTTTGTGAACCCAGTAAAAGCCTTCCCTGAAATTTGTGGCATGTCTCTAATGTCAACGGTGCAACGGCCACTTCCAGCTTGTAGAACGATCAAGTTATCTGTTCCTACTCCATTAATGGAAACTTTCACCTGAAATAAGCAAAAGATTCAACTTTTTAGTCTTTAAATGAAGAATACTACCTTCAACTACATTAGGATTGTGCCACTAAGCATTTCAAAATTATTAAAAGTGCTCATAAATTAAAATACTTAGAATCATCAGTGATGCACCTCCTGCAACAAAAGTTCTGTGTGCAGAATGTTTTCTGGTAGGTGTATGTCTCATCAAATCATTAACCACAATCACTCGCAACAAATAATTAGCAAATATTATCCACAACTGCCACACAATTTTTCCCTGAAATTTTTCAGATTTTTCCAGGCAGTGTAGGCAGATAAGAAAAAATATTTTTAAAAAAGTGATATGTCAGAGCTTGCAGTTAGGCACAAAGGAACTATCCATATAAATTGGGTAGCAATAATACCAGTTCAAGCAAAAAGGATCTCACAATAGAGCATGGCTCAGAAACCCCTAAATGATTCATGAAGAGAAATAGTTTGTCCCTCAAAAATTTCCATCACTAACACCGTCTCACAACTAATAGGCACTTGAGCAGTGTTGATATGTACATATATTGCAACCATGGAGATATGGCGGGTTATAGGAGACAGATGTATCATAAATTTAGTTACAATTCCCTCCATATTGTCCACACAGTTCTCGCAAGTAAATCCATTTATACTAACTGCTCTTTCACAAGCCATTTTATCTCAGTAGGAATTTGTTTTTACACTCAAAGTGGAACTCATTACCATAACAACGGATATAAAGGTCATAGAGTCATAGCAAAATGATGTAACTGGGCCTTACAGAAGAATAACTAAGACAATCTAACTTTTGTTTTGTTGGTAAGAACACGTCTTGATGTGTAAGGTCCAATCATCAGACAGCATCATCAAGCCCATTAGGAGGCAGGGTAATCGATGTTTTCTCTCTATCGTATTCCCAACTTGCAGATTATTCTAGCGATGTAAAGCAAGATATGGCTGGTAAAATAATTAAAAGATATTACATATGAGCCATACAAATTAAAAATTCCATCTGCCTTCACCATCAAGCAACCTACTAGTAGCTATCAAGCAACACAGCAACCACCACTTGGAACCAATTACCTCCAGCTGCTCTGGTAAATAGAGAGGGAGGGAGGGAGATTAATAACAACAAAAAGGGTAACTTTGCCACTTCACATTCCACCATAAGCAGTTTTATAGCAAAACAAGGTGTACTCATCCTAAATTACAACTCAAGAGTCCATAAGCAAAATCTATGTGCACCTTGCACAAGAAGACAAGCTCTACTTACTATAACATTCCTTTTGTGGATAATGATTAAGGGACTATTCCACTTGATAATAGTTGTTGCAAGTAGATCATGTCTTAAAAGTAAGAATTTACTGACTTTATCCAGAAAAAATGTCTTAAAAGTAAGAAGAGAAAACACTTGCCTAAAAAAGAAGTTAAGGAAACAACAGATTACCTTTTTATTCCACTGCTGGAACTCTATTTTAGAATATAAACTTTCTTTGTTAGCAAGGTCACATGTAGAAAAACTTGGGTGTTGGACAATCTGTCAAGGAATAAATGTAAATTGGGAAGCGTTAGAAGTCACTTCCATTTATATTTTTCTATAACATGAAGCCATAGATATCATGGTATCAATTCTTTTTTCCTTTAGTTATTTACATATTTGTGATTTCTTTGACAATACATAAATTTGATTGACATGATTGCTCAAAATGGCTCCTTGGCAACTCTACAACCATTATCATTGTTGTCAAAACCGCGATGTTACCCATATGATTATATGAATTTATGATTTCAAAAGCCATTTCAAATTGACTTGTGCATAGAATTGGATTTTTTTTTTTTTTTTTTTTGGAAAGTATCTTATGATTTCAACCTAGTTTACATGTAAATTCAATAAAATACTACATTTTTAACCATAAATTATAAAAAATATAATCACATTTTTATAAGCTAATCAACTATTGGGATGATACATTTTTTTATCGCATTTTAATTTTGTTTTTGTCTCTCTATCTCTCTTTCCCTTCCTCCCCTTAACTCCCCTATTCTATATTTATAAAATTTATTCAAGTTGAGTTTTAGCAATAAAGTTTATAAGAAAACTTATCTGTTTTATTTATATAATTTAGAATTTAAGATAGTTGAAAATTTCTATTCTCCTCCAATCCATAACTTTTAATTACCATTCTACTTGCTCCTTTTTTTTTTTTTTTGGGTCGAACTACTTGTCCTTTATTATGTATATTATATTATTAATTAAGAGTTATTATGAAAAAGAGAACCTAATTTCTTTATTTTTTATTTTTACATCCATTATGCATTTCAAGTTTTTTACAACTTCTATAAGTATATCTATAATTTTTCAAAGTTGTTTTGCATAAGTCATATAAACATGTTTCTACATTCCAATTCCATAGATCTCTAATGTAGAATCGCAAATTTGATAAAAGGGAGGAATTGCATTAATAAGGCAACAACAATAAATCTCATTTAAACCCTATCTTGTGTTGATCTAGCACATTGCTGCATAATAATCTGCCTCTTAAAAAGATGTTGTGATCACCTTTTTGGTTTTCAATTCACAACCATGATTTTAGGGAAGTGTAACTGGACTTGTTGCACCAAGAGCCTAGAAAATGACCTTGTTCCAAATTACTTAGCAAAAACAATGGTGAAAAAACTGCCAAACTACTATAATCTAATATGGTCCTTGATGATGCTTTTACTCTCAAATGTGTAGGTTTTGAGGGTAAATGCCATATTTGGTATCTAAATATTACTCATGTTTCCAATTAACCATCTAAAATTTATAAGTATCAATTTATTATATATAAACTTTTCGAGATCATTGTTGAACTAACCCCGTTAAGTAATTAATTGCAAAAAAGACAGTTTCGGCAATTAATTACAAAAATTGACAAAGTTCAAATAACAAATTGACCACTTTCAAACTTCAAGTAACTAATCATAAAAAACTAAAAACGGGTAAGGTACCCAATATGTCCTTTACCATAACTTTTAGTCCTCTTCTTCCCATGAATTTTGCTTAATTTGTGTTTCTCCATACTTTCTCTATGTGCTTTTAGCAGCTCGAATGTGGTTGTATGCACCAAAAAAATGATGGTACAACCTTGAATATCAGGTTGTGGGATGGAGGAAATTCAATGTTTGAGAGTCAAATATTCTTGACATGAGCTTTCCAATCATATTTTCCCTAGTTATAACTTCACTTCAATGAAGAAACTTTCCCAACAGCAAGAGAACCATTGTTGCATGAATATACCTACCACCCAATATACCAAACATTATACAATGAAGTTCTACCTACATAACATAGCTGTTGCCCTTGATGAAAATATTGCATAATGGTGAGAAGGGGGGGGACAAAAAAAAAAAACACCACAAGAAAATATGGAGCAACTTCATTAAATAACGAGATCATATATCAAAATGCAACAAAGGCTTAACTTACCTCTGCGTGTTTTTCACCTTGCAGCTTGACTGTTTCTCGTTCCAGTTGGACAAAATCAGGAGCAGAAATCGTAACAGTGAGCAAATCCTTTCCTATATTCTGAATTAGAAGGGACAAAGGAGCATCTGAAAAATTAACAGGTCAAAATCTCAGTTAAACCACAAGGACTGAACTTAAGTAACTGAAGGAAATGAATATTCCACTTCATCATATCTGAAGATTTAAATTTACTCTACATGCTAGAATGACTGAAAATAAGCAGATGGCATGTCAAGCCAGCAATCATCAATCTTCTGATCCCTTTTTTGGCATCTCATAGGGTCAACTTGCAACACAAAGTAACTAGCGTAAAAAAAAAAATAAAGGGGAAAAAAAAAGGGATATCATATCACAAACTAGGGCAGTTTCCTGATCTTTCCTGCCTAAAAGCATCTTAGACTTCATCATCTATTAACAGAAGGTACCACCCTCTTCACATCAACGACTTAACCATTGATGCAACTCACATTGACTGGCCCATGTGAAGCAGACATTCAAAGCAAGTGAAGCAGGGATCCTTGTGAATAGCCCAAAAATAATAACTACTGCCTTTGAGTGGAAATAGGAAGATGGCAGAAGTCTAAGAATTTTATACAACAGGTAGCAGCATCAATATTAAGGCGAAGCCAAACATGTGATAAATTGCACATTGAGTAAGATGCATTAATTGTACATAAGATCTAAAAAAGCAAAAGCAACATGAATGCAGCAGGTACAATTTACAATGTTAGGCAATATTAGAACATGCAGGGATGTACTTGAGAACTTCTTAGTCATTTACTCTAGCTAGAGCAATAAAAGAACTGACAATAGCATAAAAAAATAAGATATGGCCTTCAAGGAAATTCTCAAGATGTTATCAAACCTTCCCAACTTGTTTGTAGTATTATAGAAATCAATTAACTTGAGGATACTGATGCAGTATACACAAGCAGAGATTATTTCTCTATGGCCATGCCTAGAGAGTGGTCAACGCACTTTATATTTCAATTTTCAAATGAAATATTACGGAAACATTAACTTTCTAGAAGCAAATTCATTAGTATCGGACTAGGTTGTGATCATTACACCAGTTACTACGAACTGAATATTAAACAGTCACCACTATTAAGACTAAAGAAAGAAAATCATTCATGGACTTAAATTGTCATATACAACCAATCAAGCATATATTATTTAAAGCAATATCACCCAATTTAAGAAAGCAACGAGTAAACTTAGCAACTGAACAACACAGTATAATCAGAAGAAACTTACCGTTTCCGGGTACCATCAAACAAGCTACTAACTTGGCCGCCTTGGCTGCCTCATCAATGCACTTGTTAGACGCACCACATATTTCTTCTCGAGGCCCCTCCTTTTCCAATGGCACCACTGAACCCGACTCCCCTTCCTTTCCATCTCCTTTCGGCTTTTCCTTAGAAACATCATCAGCATCTCCCACCTTACCACTTCTATCATTACCTGATTTCTCAACCACACCACCATCTTTATTCCCCTTATCTTGATCTTGCCTCAACCCACTTTGCTGAGTAGAATCCCCTGTAACCCCATCATCCTCAACCTCATTTTTCAAAATCCCCAGTTGATCCTTTTCACTTTTCACCCCATCAGGCTTATTCAAATCCTTACTTGACTCCAATTCCTTTGTTTTCCCCTTTGTTGAATCAGTACTAACTTGTAGAGCATCACCTGTTTTCGAAACTAAACCCGGGTCTTGACTATCATTCACCTAGAATCCATCATCATTTTAATCATATCAACCCAATACCCCAGAAGTAAAATCGATCAACATATAACAAAGATCAATTTTTTCCCCACTTTTACTGACTGAAAACATCAGAAACATCATTAAACTAGCCTAATTCATCGTTACTTACCTTTAATTCATCACAAGAACATTGATTCAACCATGCAAACAGAAGAAAACCCAGAAGAAAAAATCCAAATTTCTCCATAAAAATTTCGGAGAAAGATGCAATCTTTACTTTATATCCACACTGCAAAAAGTTGAAAATAAGCAAATTACTAAAAGAAGCGGGAAAAGAAAAGAATAAAGAAAAGTGAAAAAAAACACAAGTAAAAATAGACTAAGGTTGTAATTAACTTACTGAGAAACTGAGGTCGTGTTGTCTAAGATTATTCTAGTACTGTTTCAAGTGGATCGTGTGTACTGTATTGTAATGAATATTGTATTGTGTTTAGAATAAAGGGAAAGCTCGTAACTAGAGTAAAGAATCCAATTTGGGGTCAACTGTCCATTTATAGGTGTAATCTGCTTCAAGGGACGTTGAAAGTATCGTGAAAAGTTTTGGGTCTCGCTGGTGAAGGTTTACCCTATGTTCGGCAGCGTTAAGGGCAGGTAAATCTACCATTGCAGGGGAAAGTGATTGATAAGGGGAGACATGGGATGAAAGTATAGATATTATTATTTTATCCAATATTTAATTATTTTGATATTATATTTTTATAATTTTTATATATTGGTGAAAAAATTGATAATTTTACTTACAATAAATATATGATAAATACATATCATATACAGATAAGATATAAATAAAAATCCAATAATCAAACAAGCCCTAATTTACGAAATACTAAGACAAAGGATGAAAAAAAAAAAGAAAAGAAAAGAATTGTTTCCAAATCTTGTTTAAGATAAACACCATTGTCATTGTAATTGTAACTTAAGGGTATGACTATAGGTTTTATTCTTTAATATGGGAGCAGGTTTGATTTGTTGTAATGTAAGGTTGTGATATGGATTATGAGGAGAAAAAGAAAATCTTGTTTGGTTGGTTTCATAGAAAGAAAGTAAAGGAGTTTATGGATGTTACATAAATAAGAAATATACACAAGGTATAAAATATAAAGAGAATCATATTTTCTTGCACATATATACAATAAGGAGAATAACTTATTTTGAAGGCACATATATATTAAAACTTACACATAAATAAAATGTTGCAACACTTAATGTTCATTCTCTTCCTTGAACAATAAAGTCATAATGCAATTACTATTATTAATGAATGAAATAGGACACTAATAAAATTTCTTTTTTATTTGAATAATTATATTTAAAAAATCAATTCCAACATTGGATTGCTATTCATGATTTGAGAGATAAATGTTATTTATTGTTTTTTACAATAAAGATTCATTATTGAATCGCTATTATGATTAACTAAACACCAAAATAATTATTCATAAAGTACTCTAATGTAGTTGCTATTGCATTTTAGTGAACAAACAGTTAATATGATAATGAATGGACACGAGAAACGAAGGGGTAGTGGGATAATAAAAAATCATAAGAAGCTAAATGGATATTCTCCATTAATAATAGGTGCAAAGGATACAAAACTTAAGCAAGAAGATATAAGCTTAATCTAGCTATTTAGAAAGTTTAGAAATTTAAGGATTTTAAGAGAAGGAAAGGAGATCGACAAACATTTGGGATTTCCACTAAATGAAAATGGATTTTGCTGTTCAAAGGATATTTCTTTCCTAGTGGATAAACTTGGCTCTAAACTTTTTGGATAGAAATCTAACTTACTTAGTATGGTAGGCATAAAAGTAGTCTTAGATTTATTATTTAATGGTACTTAAGCTACTATATGTAGGCACTTGCAATTCTCACTGCAACAATTGATCATATTGAAAAGATAATGAAGGATTTTCTATGGAGATTCAAATATGAGCAACATGGCTTCCATGGGGTCACCTGGCAGAAGGCGAAGCTAGCTAATTCAAAGGATGGCCTCCAACTTTGGGATATAAGGACATGGAACAAAGCTACCTTAATGAAACAAACATGGAAACTAAGGAAGAATCATGGCCTATGGACAAATATGATGGAGAATGACAAGCGTTGGCCATGATTTAGACAAGGTATAAATAATAGAGCAAAACTTACCAAACTCATCCATCAGTATTCATTTGATGTGGATAACTTATGCCGGTAGTAGCCACAAAATGGAAAATCGATTCTCTTTTTTACAGATATTTGGAGAGGTAATACAACGTTAAGCTCGGTAATCTACGGCGTTCATTCTTGTAAAGCTTTGCAAGTGACTTTAGCTTATATTTGGCATAGTCCTAATGAATTGGATGAGAATGTGATTGAATATCCACTAGATGCTACCTCATTATTGTCTTTATCGATTATGACACTAATAGAAGGAGAGGAACAGGATATATTGGCATGGAACCTTAAGATTAATGGATGCTTTTCAATTAAATCAACCCACAATAAACCAATAGAGGATGAGTAGACAAATGAGAATATGAAAGAAATAAATTGGATCTAGAAAATGAAAGTCCTTTCAAAGCCAAATCTTTATTTGGTGCTACCTATGGAATGACCTCCCTACTTGCACAAACCTAATAAAGTGGGGTACGAAGATGCAATCTAATTGTGTTTTCTATGGTCATGTTGAATCTTTATAGCATCTGGTCATTGATTATCTAGAGCTTCAAAGAGGATGGAATACACTGAATTTATAGGATTATATTAGCTACAATAACCCTTATATTGCTGAGTGGAGGAAGAAGAAATTCGGCTAGTCCCATTCCACAAGAAAAAGTACACATTACCCCTAATAAGTACTTCACCTGTTCCCTTTTGTCCTTTCGGTGCAAAAGAGACAAGAGAATTTTTTAAGACAAAATTGATCATTTCTGGTTTCTAAAGGCAAGGATGGCAACTCATGAATTCTGAAGCTACAAAAACAACAACAAAGTTCTTCTCATCTTAATCATAGTGATGATTGGACCCCATCCCCCTTTGATGCAATGATGAGGGATTGCAATGGATCCTATAAGGGAGGTTTTGTTGGGAAAATTTATGTTGCATCTCCTATTGTTGCTGAGTTATGGGCTATTTATCGGAGCATGAAATGGATAGAGTATAACATATTACTAATGCTATTGTAGAAAGCGACTCGATGGAGGCGATTGAATGGATTCAAAATGAAAACATTGATATTTCCTTTGCTCCTAACATAATATTTTCTTGCAGGCTCATGATAAGGGAGCTACTGCAGAGAAAATAGATAACTCTTCTTAAGTGGATTAATCAATATAGCAATTGGATTGCTCATGACTTTGTACGAATTGTTCATTGTTGTTTCTTAAACTTTACTTTCGATACCGCTCTCCCTGATCTTCTTTATCGACCAACATCTTCAAAGTTGAAGGAAGTCTTTGTAAAGCTTCATTATGAAGGTGATCTCACTAGAGTACATCTAATAGCCTTTTTTTGCTTGTAACCAGAATTTTATTCATAAAACCGATGACCTTTGTTGCGCACTAAGATGTTGGTTGATTTAGCGATAGTCTATATCTTCCTCTTCGTTTCCTGTAGTTATTTTATGTTTCTAGACTATGATGTTTTGATGCTCTACTGACTTTGCTATAATGGTAATATTTTAATTCACAAAAAAAGGATATTTATAACGCTTTCCTTGGATGTTCATTTTGTAAATGCAAATAACTATAGCCTTATTAAAAAACCTTTCCAAGGAAATGGTGGAACAAAACCTTTGATTAGGAAAAAAGGGTCCAATGCTAAACTTCCCCTATTTACTATACCATTGGAAATCTTTAAGCCATCGCATTCCAATAAGATGAACTAATTTCTTAAAAGTTGAAGTAGGTAATGCTTTAATTAATAAATCTATTGGACTGTCACTTAAGAGAATTTATTAAATATTAATTTCACTTTTCCTTTGAAAATTATGTGTAAAGAATAAATTTAGTGAAATGTGATTTATTTTGTCTTCCTTAATATATCTTCCTTTAACTGAGCAATGCACGCTACATTATTTTCATACATTTTTCTTAGGATTTCACTAGCTAAAGATCGATCACATGCTTCCTGAATATGTTTGGTTATTGATCTTCATCAAATATAATATGTACTTTCTTTATGATTAACTATTATCTCGGCATGATTTGTAGAAGTAGCAGCTAATATCTACTTTGTAGAATATCAAGATATAATTGTATTTCATATGTAAATAAATAACTTGTTTGTAGTCTACTTTTATGCAGATCAAATAAATCTCTACATTTGCATGACTAACTAATTAAGGTCCAGATTAATTTATATAAAACAATCCCAAACTAATAGGGTAAATTACACCAGAAGGACGCAACATTCGAGGATAAGTTCATTAGAGGTCAAAACGTTTAAGGAAATGGGTCGATTAAAGTTACTATTAACATGTGTCATAATATGGCAAATATTTTGAATTTTAATTAAATCTTCCAATAGTGAAAAACTATATCTTATGAAGAAATTAATCAAAAGAAAAAAAAAAAAGAACAATATCAGACCCCGTATTATTAGCAAAATAGATGAGTGTGTGTATTGCACTAAGAAGGCAAGACCCTTATATACATCAAATGATCGAACAACCATTGAACTACTCAATGGATGTGCTTTATCTATATAAAATTGTTTGAGGATCTTTACTATATAATTTAATTTTTGAATATAAATCCCATTTTCTAAGTGCTCGATCTATAAATAGAGAAAGAACTTTGTTTTCCTAAGATATTTCATTTCAAATTCTTGTCAAATATTGTACGCCCTAGGGGTACCCTAGTAGTAGCATACAATCCACACATGTATACTATTACTACTATACCTTTAGAGATGACATATTTTCAAACAAACCAGTCTTTTAAGTGCATTGAAAAGAAATGACAAATACATATAAGCCATAAATTAGTAAAATAACTAACATCACAAGTCTTGAATAATATAACAATACAAAGCATATTCCTATCTCATAAGTTTCCAAATACATAAACTGATATTTCAAATACTAACTAATTTATAATTAGGAAATAAAAATAAACTATTTATCCCAAAGTCCCAATTCTTCCATTTTCTAAATCTTACCAGAGTCATGCTCCTGAAAGAAACAAGCCAAGGTCGTAGAACAAGCTTAAAAGGTCTTTAGGAGTGTGAGCAAAACCATGGGCTCATTAAATAATCAGATATATTACACATCAAACAAGTTTATTAACAATCATATATAAAGCAGAAATCAAATAAATGCTCAAAATACAAGTTTGTAAGATCAAGAATCCAAATAGGTAAGAGATTTACGCTCTCTCATTAGGGTTAAAAGATAATGACTTAATGATCCACTTGCCTAGGAAAACTAAGTATATAGGAAAATCGATGATTTCTCGTTTTAGATTATCACTTTAATTTAAGAATATTTTAATTGACCATTTTTTGCATCAATCCATAAAACTCCCTAAGTATTAGTAATTTCAAAGCGATACAAAAGGCGGCGCCCTTCGTTGCCACTTAATTCCAGTGGAACCAATAGAATAAAGATAATCTTGTGTAGAATTATAAATCTTTTGTATAGAAAAACTAAGCATTAACAAAGAACTGAAATACTAATACGTAGTAACCTGTCACACTTTTGAAATATGCAATAATACAGTTCATGTAATGCATGATTGTTTTATTTATATAGCCAATAATTGTTAATCAAGCTTAAGGAGATCACACATTACACACAAACATATATCGTGCCTTTCATAGGTCATCAGACGATTTGTATTATCCCTTTTTTATCTTAGTTTGTCAACATAAATAAACCACTCATATCACAAACTCAACAAAATTCCACATCAAGCATATTATTATCTTTGCATTACATATACCACTAGTTACAAATATAAACAATGTAATATATTTGAGTTACTCACTTATTCATGATGGTCAGTTGTAATAGTCTTTCTAAAAATCCACAAATTGATCAGTATCACCTATTGGACGAATAAATATTCACTGATCAGATATATGTGTGTGTATATATATATTTCTATATAATAAATGTTATTAGTTGTCTAAGTATCCTAAACTAGTTTTTATATTTTCTAGATTTATATTATCTTTTCTAAGTTATTATTTATCGAAAAATAATAACTCTAAAATATTTTATTTTTATCGGGTAATTATAGAGTTTGTATTCAATAATTCAGTATGTTATTATTACTATCATTATTATTTTTATATTATTCGTTTAGTTTGATCACCTTATGGTAATCAATATATATTTTTTATTATTTACTTTCATTGTGTTTCTCTTGATCTCATTTCATGTTATTATCTATTATTTATGGAAATCACATTATTCTTAATTATAGCTTATTTATTCACATTTTCAATTCTTATATACTTGCTTATATAGAATAATCTTTGGTATTATCTACGGTGTTTGTCAACTTTATTTATCTACTTAGAATATTATTTTCTATTGTTTACGGAATAATTATCATAAGCTTTTCCTTTTAATATACAAAAGTGTTTCTTATTTGTAACGGTTATCTAAGTTTAATACTTAACAAGTATTTAAATATGCTAATCTTAAAAAACTTATATTTATTTACTAGTTTTCATGTTCTATATATATATATATATATATATATGCTATTATGGACGAAACAAATTTCGTCCAGGTGAAATTTTGCATTTGACTACCGACATTGAACCTAAGACTACAGGCCTTCATGTAAATTTTTACGTATCTTTGTTCTAGGGAAGGCTGGTGTAAAGGCTGCCAGCTTTTCTACACATGCCACTAGCCTTGGTAATGTACGCTACCGGTGTTTGTATAATTTTACGAGTAATAAAATTTTACGTAGCGTTGTTCCAGTTTAAGCCACCAGCTTTTCCATGTACAACACTGGTTGAGGATTTTTTTTTTTTTTTGACCGAGCACTGGTGTAGGATTGACGTATCTACTATTCACCATCTTCCTCGTTTTTCCCAGTTTGAAGTTCATTTTCATTATACCATGTATGTATTATGCTTAGTATTTTAAATACTTTTAAGTGTTTTTCTATGATCCTTAACCGTTATTCGTAATATATCAACACATATAACATCTCATAATCCTCATAATAAGTGATTTAAGGTTAGAGATTACCTTATATGAGCTAAGATTAGGTTGCTTACCACCTTCCCAAATTTAACTCGAATCTAAAGTTAATGAAAACATTGTTTAAGCTAATGTTTATCACATAAACTAACTTAAAACGAATTTTACTTACCATAATTTGTTCTCTTCCTAAGTTGGAGCTTTGTTATTTGTTTGTTTATGGGCTGTGTTTTTGTGCTACTTATCGGCTTTTTGGTTTTTTTACAGATGAAATGGGGAATAATATGACTGCTTAAAGTGTTTTTATGGGTCTTGTATCCTTGTTCAATAATGTGTTATTTTTATAGGAGGAATGGCAACAGCTTCAAAGAATATATCCGGGTAAGAAGAAGGAAAGTTCTCCACCGAAATCTCTCTTGTTGTGCTTGAATTTCATTGCAGTAAATGTGGTGTTTATTTGGATGGTTTTGATTGGTTTTTCCTTAGTCAATTTGACTTTATTGGATGCAAATTTGGGCAATCTGTTTGATGATTTCGGCTGTTGTAATTTTAAGGATATCTCAACTGCATATCAAGCAATTCCATCGAAAGATTATAGACATATTATTATAATTTTTATTTAATTAATTAATTATCTTAGTTTTAGGATAATTTATCAAGCTAAATAGTATATTTATATCAGTTAGTTAGAATTTATGTCTCTTAAAATTTATTTAAAGCTTCTAGAAATTTTCCAAGATTATCTTTGTGTTTAAGTTTGAGTTTAATTTTACACGATTAATTATTTTTTAAATTTTATCTCACGCGATTAGGGTTTTATAAGCTTGATAAGCTAATTTCGGTTTCGATCTCTAAGAGCTTCATAATTCTCTAATTAGAATAATGGTGCAATCCAAATATTTATTTGCAGTCTAGATTGTAAGTTATGGATTTGTCTTTGTTCTTCTTGTGTATTTATAACTTTAACGCTTCATCCTTAAATTATTATTTTCTAGCTATAAGTTTTATTGATTATTTACTTTTTAATGCACTCGAAATCTTATCTTACTTATTTCTATATTCTAAATTTTTTATACCTACTATGAAATCTTATTTTTTATATCTGTTACTATTTAAGGTATTTCGTTTAGGGTTTGAAGTTATATATAGGCCCATTACTACTCGTAGTTTTATTATAAGGTTTTTGTTGAGTCCTATATTGACCTTCTATTTTTTTTTATAGATTTGTATTTCTATTTATTTTTACTAATATGAAAATTCTCGGGGTTAACAAATACTCTACTACTTTTAGAAGCATTTTAGAAATTCCAATAATATTAAAATTATCCACATAAAGAGTAATTATGGCAAATTCAGACCCAATCTCATTATTAAAACACATAAATAAATAAGGGTTTATCTACTTTGCAAATCAATTACGGAAGCACTATTATAAATAACTCTTCCACTTCCAGCTAATTCAAATTCTTCCCTCGCTATCGATTTAGCTTGTACATTCACTAACTTAAGTATCGAAAATGGTGTTCCTACCAACTCTTGGCATCCACCATGTCTTGTTTTGATAACCCAATATTGTTGGGTCCAGTCGATTGTTTAGTCCAATATATGAAGATTTCTATTCTAGTATATTATTAATCTTAATTTATTAATGAATGTGGAATACATACCAAAAATAGTATAAAGAAGTTGTATTATAATGGTTTTTTTAACAATACTACACTATTTTTATTGTTTTCTAACATACAATAAATCAAATGCTACATAAAATAAGAATATTTCCACTCATTCCGTTTTTTCTTTTTTTACATGGAAACAAGGAATAAATCCTATGGCCGGGAGACCCTTAGAGAAAGTGACAATCTTGAGGAAATTGATATGCGATTCTAGCAAGGCCATCCACATAGTGATTATCCTTGTGATAGGTATGACAGATGGAGGTAGACTAATTCCTCTTCAACAATTTGTATATACCTCAAACCTGTTTGTGGAAAAGCTGGCAAGTTGTTCTTGCCTGTTAATAATGCCAATGACCACTTTGCTATCAACTTCAAGACAAACATTTTGAAAGCGTATATCCCAGCATAATTCCAAACCCTTACACACTCATTCCCATTTATTTGTTCTCTTTATATAATTTATTAGCCATACTATGTCTTTCATTTTCATCCAATTTTTTAATCACCACCCATTTTCTCCTATCCAAACACATTAAAAACCTTCATTTTAGGTAAAAGGCTTTTTAAATATGTCTCAACTTAAAATATTATATCTATTGTATTAAATATCATTAATATAAACTTTTATAGAATATTTATAATGTATTGTATAATAATATAGGTACTGGATGGTTACAGAGAAGAGAGAACAAAGATAAACAGCAAGTTTGTTTCAACAGAAATACCTACAAATCCTCGATGAGAAGCATTGGGTTATCGGAAAAATTTTATCAAGTCAATTTGTGAGAATGATAATTATGGGTTTCCGTAAATTTTAGCGGAAGATGTAATTGGCATGCTCATAACTTTTTAAAGGTATGCTATAATTACCAATGATCTTATAATTTAATGATATTTTTCTTGATCTCTCAAGCTTGAGAGTCTCTTATTATAATGAAATATATATATATATATATATATATATATTATAATAAGGGAGAAAAGAATTGCTTTAAATTATCTGTGTTATGTAAAATAATGATTTCGCCAAAAAAAGGTAAATGGATAAAATGTGTCTACATTATTATAATCCATAAGAAATAGAAGGCCTGGTCATCTTACATATTTAAAATTATGATGTCACCAATATATGATTAATAAAAGGGAATATATATATATATATATATATATATAGAAGTTAAGATTAGGATAAAGGAATAGAAATAAAAATAAATGAGATTCACAAATTTATTTGGAACAGTTAATGGAATATGTATATACTGTTCGTGATAAATGCTATTTATCATATAAAAATCGATATCTTTTTTAAACAATCAATAAATAAATTTATCTACTGACTTATTTATTCTTATTAATATTTTTTTCACACTCTTAATCGGCATTAGACAATGACCAAATTTGAAAAGCTGAGTTATATTTCAGCCCAAACTTTAAAGCTCAACTCATGCGAAGACTTGGGCCTAAGGCCTTCAATCATGACCACATGACCTCAGCCCCTATGAAATATATAAAGCCTTAAACTGTTTAATCTTCTTCTTCCCCCCGCGCCCCCCCCCCCCCCCCCCCCCCCCCCCCCCCCCCCCCCACCTTTTTTTTTTTATTATTTCAATCTTCTTGTGCTTTGTTTCAGCATTGTCTTAATCAAATCAGTATTTGCTGAAATAGACACTGAAAAAAAAAAAAAGAAATAAAACTATATATGAGTACACACACACATATATGCTAAGTACAACACTAAACACCTATCTAACTCTTATAAGGTTAGATTTATTTACCTTTTCATTATATTTAGTTTAAATATAAATACATAAATAAAGATTTATTTTTTTTCCAATCCATAAATCTTTATTGATACAAAAATTTAAGACTGCCATAGTCTTGCATATTTTGGGTTTGTTTGGATGGTCTGCTTTTATCTATATCTGTATTTGTATTGAAACGATATGTATAAATATGTCTGATTTGCATCCATATTTTTATCTATATTTGATCTATTTGATATTTTCATGAGAAATGCCAACTTTTTTTCATCTATATGTATTTCTCGATAAACAATTTATTAGAAAAAGAGTTCGAAAAAAAGTTTCTGTACCTATCCAAAGAAGCTAGCTAAGCAGACCTTTTATTTGCTTATATTCTTCACAAGGAGATAGTCCCTTTTATAATAGTCGTTGTAACTATATGCTCATCAATATTATTTATTTTCTTCCATAAATATCTCATCTTGCCCTGCTTGTAATACTTTTAGGAAAATTCTACTATCTAGTAATTAATTACATTATATCTAATTGTATTCGACCCACTAAAACAATTAATATTTTAATTACTATATTTATTTTAATAATTAGATGATCTACTGGATATTCCGATGTAACTATAGAAGCTCCTTTGTTGTTTATTTAATGCTTTCAAAATTAAACTCATTGGTCATCTTAACAAAAGTGGAACATCCCATGAATGAAATAATCTTAAAAGGTTTTGCCATTGTTGTGAAATAAATTTTAAGTCATGGAGCTAGGTGCTCGATACTTATTACTCTTTCAAAGACATTGCTTATTATTGATGCTTCTAATTCTGCACCTCTAACTATTTACTTTTGTTTTTCAATCGTCTATCTAGCTTCTAAATTATGTTGATTTTTTACTAGTGTCTTGACCTAATTTTTCACTTCTCTTTTGAGAACTTCATTGAAGAACTTATTTTCTGCTATGTGTAGAACTTCTTTCAAGGACTTAAGTATATAATATATTTAATACATTTAACCGCGCATTAGGAAAACTTGTTAGCTCACTTACTTATTGGTTTTCTCTCTCTTCTCTCTCTCTTTTTTAATCATCAACATATCTTTGAAATAATAAGAGTTTGTAATCACAAAGACTAAAGAGATTGTTAGGTTTTCTAAAGAAATTGTTATTGATAGGTTACTTTAGCATGGGCCGCTAGGTCCAAATCGACCTGTTTAGGCCTTAGATTGAGCTATTTGGGTTTCACCCAATGGCGCCCTTAGAATAATTCGGCGAAGTCAAGCCAAGTTGAGTTGTCCTCTTGGTAATAGGTAAATTTTAACTCAATCACTCCTTGCACACTCTCAGGTAAGTTCCCTAGAGCATCCTCAAAAAAGCTCAAACTTGATTAGTCAGCTAGACATCCATGAAATCGTCTTCGCTTGTGTCCAATTGTATTCTTTACTCACCACCAAAAGATTTAAAAAATTATTATAATAGGAGATATACTTTTAACTCAATCACTCCTTGCATAATCCCAGGTAAGTTCCCTAGAGCATCCTCAAAAAAGCTTCAACTTGATTAGTCAGCTAGATATCCCAGAAATCGTCTTCGCTTGTGTCCAATTGTATTCTAACTCACCACCAAAAGATTTCAAAAATTATCATAATAGGAGATATACTTTTCTAATATATTAAGATACACTTCCTAATATATTGGGATGCATCTACCCGTATGGTGAATCCACTTATCTATTTGGTCGTTACTCCAACTTTTATAATTAGGTTCCTCCACCCTCTGGTATGATTATCTATCTTGCAAATTACTGACTTAAACATTAAAGTAGTCGCATTGAACAAATCTCCTGCCCCTTTATCCCAAGTAATTGTTTTCTATTTGCAGGCCTCTTCATTCTTATCAAGGTTTAATCTCCTCAAGATCTCCACTGATAGAATTTCGAAACCACCATTTATGATGGTAACAAACCACTACTAACTATTATTAATGAATGACAATGTGACATAAGTGTTTGTATGCTTAAAAAGAAGAAAAACTGGTATACTTTAATATAAGTGGGACTTATTATTAGAGCTTATAAATAAGAAGCAAAATCTTGAGATAAATCTAATCAAGAGTTGAAGTTCAAGGAAGATAACATAAGCTAGAAGTCTAAAGAAGACACAAACTAGAAGCATGAACAATTATCACAAACACTGACAAGACACAAGAGTGGATGCACGTTAGATTGAATGTTAGATACATAAGTCAAGGTAAGAAGCTTAAAGTTCACTCCAAAACCAAAAGTCTAAGATTTATGATATAATTTGTATACAATATTCAAAAACCTCATTAAGGAAATTTATTTTCACTGAGAGCTTTGTTTGTTATGTAACAAAACTGTAGGTTAGTTCTATGGATTTATATTATTTCTAAGTTGGAGTGTGCTACAAAGCATGATTGGATTTCATGTCAAAAGTGTGCTTCTAATTTTTCTTATATATTGGAGCGTATTGGTGTAAAGAGCAAACATATAGCTCAATGTTGAAATGGAGGACTATGTTATAAGGAGGAACTTTTATATGTAATTATCTTATTCTCTTTATTCTTAATCTATTTTTTTCCTACATATTTTAATTCATGATCTATTGTACTAAGTTTTTATAGCTTCCTTTCCCAACTAATTAATCTGAACTTGTTATATGCACTTAAACTTCTTTTTTTTTTTTTTGTAATCAAGGAATATGATAAAATTGAAATCAAATAGCAAATTCCATCTATGTTTATTTTTTAGATAATTAAGAAGCTTTTTAAATTCTCAACAAATTGTTTTCTTTGTTTTAATTGAAAAAAAAAATCTTTGTTTTTAAGGGTTTAAAAGAACAATCAATTCACCCCTTGCTACATGATTGTTCATCTAAGACCAATATTTAGGGACACAAATTGATCAGCCATTTGATTTCACCTTACCAGTCACTCTCATTCAAAAAACAAAAGTTTAAATGATGATTGCAGTAGCATAATATCAAGGACTTATACAATCTATCAAATTTCGATGGTTTTTGAAGAAAGTTGAGAAAATCACTACTTATTGATTTTAGGGGATTCAAATTGGCTAGTTCTGCTGTAAAATCTTCTAATCAAACCTCATAGAACATTCACCTTTGAAAAATATAAATTTGATATTGTGATTCAAAAAACCCAAAAACCCATAATTTATACGCCATCAAAATTGGCGAATTTGGGTAAAATTTGAAAAAATTACTCCTCATGAGTCTTGAACATTTGGGAACCTACCTTTAGCTTATTTTACTTTAATATTGTCTTCTGGCACCTCGATTACTATTTCCTTTGAAAAATATGTTTTTGATGTGGCGGCTTTTGATAAGCGTGAAAATTACATATTTAGTTCTAACTTTATACTTATGTGTAAATTTTTATATTTTTAATGGAAAAATGTATGGATTTAGTAGATATGCACAAATTATTATAAGTGCAATAATTACATGAAAGAAAAGGAGTAGATGAGTAATGAAATCTAAACAAGGCCAAGCCCACCTCAATTCGGACTGACTAGCAATTATTGAATTTAAGTCCAGGCCATGCCTTTAAACTTTTAAAGCCAGGGCCCAAGGCTGTAAGTTCTCTCTAAAGTCAACACACATGTCCAAGAAGTTGAGGCCCATCGGTTATACAATATACAAAAGCCCGATCATCTTTCCAAATCAACATATGTTCATGTCAAGCATGTCCTCGTCCAATAATATGTTATTATAAAATTCATTATTATATAATTTTTCTTAAGATTTTCTATTTTTTTCCCTCTATGATCAGTATTTTTTTTAAATATTATTAAATGTATTGGTCTTTTGGATTCCTTTTTCTTTCACACCCAACAAAAGGTACGGTGCACCATTATCTTGGATATGCAATATGTGAAACTGCATCCCGGAAGTTAAGGGCTAGCACCAAAAGGAATGGGCGTTAAGGACTATTTTATTTGTTTTTTAGGGGTAAAAAAACCCCAAGTCCACAAAAGCTGCTTATAAGTCAGGAATCTCAGCTGAAATAATTGTTGCAATCCCAGCATTAATCCATATTTTGCATCAATCTGTTATGAAAATTGGCTCTATCAAATGAAAATTACCTCCATTTATTGAGCACATAAAACCCTCTTGAAATCCTAAAGAAACCAGTTTAAACTAGTATGATCAAATCGTTTTTACACTGGTATTCGAGACTTACATGCGCCCATAATGTCAAGGTTGGAGTATGATATTTTACGTAGATACCTTGGAAGTTAGTACCATGTATATACTATAGTTTTTATGCAATATAATATCTTGTAATTTTTATATAAGATAATGCACAAATTAGGGTTTCCTACCTATCCAATTTCAACACTTGTTTTCCCCTATTTCTAGTACTAAAAGCTAGCAAGTGATGATTATTCTGCATAGAATATTTCTTCAAGGATAAAACTCCATAAGAAGATTTCCATAAGAAGATTTATGGTCATTGGTTTAAATTAATCCATATGGAGAAACAAAATATACTAACTTACTGCCACGAACATGAGTTATTAAGCACTTGAATGTGAGATATTTTAAAGTTTTAAGATTTTATTGTTGGCAAATTCTTTCTTTTTACTTCTTTCAATTAAAATACTATGACAATCCAAATATGAAATCATAATATTTAAATTCGAAGTTAAATATCACACTATATTGAATTTCGATTAAAACATAAAAAAAAAATAATCAAATAACGACTTATATTAAATTTGTAACGTAGGTCTGATTATTTTATTGGGTGCTTGTCTAAATAATAAGTTCAAGTAAAGCCAACTTAGTTGAATTTGTTAATATTTATAAGATTTAATTATATTGACTAGCAAAATAAATTACTAGTGTATATGGTAGTCTACATATATTAGAAAATTTTAGGTCCCTACAGCACAAAACTTGTAATTAATAAATGAGCTGAAAATTTCGATTGAGTTCAAAGATAATCTATTTAAACAGATAAAAGATGCGCACCTCAGGACATAATGATTTCGGGGGTCTCTAACATGAAATAAAAGCCCTTGACCTTTTCTTCATCAACTCGTAAGTCAGCACCTCCATTGAAAATAGCCCATGAATGAACCCATCATCACCCTTATCTGCATGTAAGTCGGTCATGCATGCCGGTGATGGAAAGTCAACTTGCCCAAGATTTAGGGTTTTCTTGACAAGATGGCATGTGTTGGATAGAAGACAGATTAAAGCAAAGTAGCTTCCCTTTTTGTTGCATTAAAGGATTTCAATCATTCTCATTAGCTGATTCATCTAAAAAAGGTGGTAGTGGTTGTGTACACTTTTAAATGATTGAACTGTTAAAATCTAATTTTACTATAACCATTTTTCATTGGGATTATTAGATGCAAAAACCTAGGCTAAATAATTGTTTTTAACTAATAATACATATTCTTTAACATCAGAATCAAGATTAGAGTTGCTCAACCAGCCAGATCAAAAACCTAAATTACTTGCTTTTCCCCTAGTTCAATTGATGAAGTCTACCATGTCGTAAGAAAAAAGAAGTGTTTAAAAAAAAAAACATTAAGAAGCTTTCTATTTAAAAAAACTTATAGATAAAGACATAAAATGGATAGTTTATCAGTGAGAAAAATTATTGTTTAAGGTACTAATATAACATCTTAATAAATTCTTCAAATAATCCAATGGTAAAAGATAGTTTAAGAAAATACGTTAATGGATGCCTCAATAATAATTAGTAAAGTAATAAATAAACAATTAAATCAATATTTTGCCTTTTCATACATTCATGCTTTAGTAAAATGTATAAACTATATAAAAAAAATTAAATAAATTTCCTTTTCATAATTCTTAACAACTTTCCTTCCTAGTCTGTAAATCCATTGATAATAATACCATCACTTTTGAATTAGTCTTCCATAATAATGGGAAATTTTTTTAATGAATTATTTTGAGAAATATTTAGTCAAACCGCCCTGGCCCAAACGGATGTTACAGTTTCGCATTCAGAAGAGAATATAGTTCAAAATTGTTTCTATAACTATATGTTGACTTTGAAGACAGCTCATTAGAAGGAAGTAAGGGAGACTTTGATATGACAGAGGTCAGAGTCATTGAGGCTTCTCTCTCTCTCTCTCTCTCTCTCTCTCTCTCTCTCACTGTATATATTAGATCTCGTTAATTTCTTTAGATTATTAATTGCTGGAATCCAGCAAAAGATTTTGACTGTTTGCCTCATCCTTTTTACATGGTCAATATTCTATTACACCTACCTGTCAAAACTTTCTTATTTTTAAAGGTTTATATCCATCATCAATTATATATATAATATATAATGTAATAAAAATTTTATGATGGCTTGCTAATTTTAATGGGATTAGACTCATCAATTATTAAACAATTCAAATCATACTCAATCATTATTACATCACTAAAATAAGTACTATTTTTTTAAAATTAATATTATAATTATTATATTTATTTTAATATTTAAACAATTGATTAGACAGAATCATTGATAGGACCGTATATGTACATTTCACGTTTATATATAAGGATTTAGAGTAACCAATGTCGACAAAATAAATATTCTAGTCATAACTTAGTTGAAACAGTTGGCCGGCATGGCTAGTTACCTTCAAACTTAAAATTATAATTATAACCTTTTAACATTTCATTTAGTTCAAGCAATTTTAATTTGATAACAATTGTAATATTTACTGACATAATACAAATTAGAATTCTAATTATAAACCTTTGAACCATTTCATTTAGTTCAAGCAATTTCAATTTGATAACAATTGTAATATTTACTCTAGTGCTATACATAATACAAATTAAACTCATTCTCACACTACTGCTTCTCTAAGCATTTTTTCCCCTAAAACTATATCAACTTTATACAGGTTATTCATCTTGAATTTTAAGATCCTTTATCAAAATTAACATAAAAATCTAAAGAATCAAATTCAAGATTAATCATTGGAATTAAATTAAAACTCTAAAGGATTGACAAAAGAATTAATTTGACTACCAAAAAAATTTTAGTATAAACATAATATACAAACAACAAACTTCGTTTTAAGAGACTGAAATATTTTCAATATTGCAATTCATGATTTAGAATAAATATAATATATGATGTACAACCATAATTCTAACTTTCACACACACACATGTATATTATTTTTATAACAAGATAATTGGAGAACCGCTTAGAGTTCAATTCTTATTAGGCCATATCTATTGTAGCGAGCATTTTTCCTGTTAAAGAAAATAAGAACTTTTCTAGAAATAATGATATAGCTATCTCTTGAATAAGGATTTTTATGATTCTATTAATTAGTAGATTTTTTTAATAGTGATTAGACATTCTTCACTATTTGTAATATATAAATAAATGATTTATAATGAAGGGCAAAAGTGTTATATATTGATTAATAAGAGGGTTTTATGGTCCACCTTATTATGAATAATGATTTATGAATAAATGGCAAATGCATTGAACAAGTGAAAATCGTTCAAGAAGGATAAGAGGAGACAGTTGTACACCGCCCCCTAGACCGCCAGCCTTGGAATTTATGCCACCGGCCTTGGATCTTACATTGCCAGTGTTGGTTGTCAACCTTCAATTTCCCTGTTTCTTCTTTTGAAGTTTTAAGCTGCCAACATAAAATCTAGGCCACTAGCTTATACCCTTACGCCACCAGCATATGTGACAGCATACATACATGAAATTTTTAAAGTTTTTCATATTCTATAAATAGCTCTAGCCTTATTCCTTCTTCTCCAAAACCTCTCTTAAGCATTTAGAAAACCCTAAGATATCTATCAAGCTGTGGTCTTGCTTCAAGGAGGACTAAGAATCAAGTAAAAGATAAGGTGATCATTTTCAATCCTTTTGTGATCTAAAAGTGTTATCTTCCTAAGGTATTGGTATTGGTATTGGTATTGGTATTGAGGGGGACCAAGTTCCTAGAGAAATTTTCGGAGAACCCTAATTTTGGTGGTTGGAGATTCTATGATTCTACAATCAAGAGATGGAACGTGTGTATGAATTTAGGGTAGTTGCAGTTCTTTTTAGTTTAAGGTTTAGATGATTATAGAATTATACTTATCTTGTGAAAACAAGTTTTGATTGAGTATTTGATGGTGTTAAGGTGTTTCTCGCGATGTTAGGTTTTTTGTTTCATACATTGTTTCAGGTACGTCGTTACCTCACTTGTTGTATGTGATTCAGGCTTCGTATCATAAAAGAATCTAATTGTTATCCAGCTTAAATTGGTTTGCTGCTTATGTTTGGTCGGGTCTAATAGACCAGAAGCACCGTGTTCCTAGGACGTCGCCCTCATGATCTATGTGTGTTGTTGTCCCTAATGGAGTCGTGCATAGAAATGATTTTGGTCGTTTATGAGTGATATGAGTACGGTATCCAGGGTGTGTACGGAGTACCCAACACCAATATATGTATATAAGAGTACTTTGTGTATAAATTTGTTTTCAAGGAGTCATGAGTTACTCGGGTTTAGAACTAGTTGCAAACGGTTCTAAACTATATTGGTTGCCTAACTAATCAAAGATAATAACCAATATTTGTTACATAAGTTATTAGGTTGCATGTGAAATTTGTATAATGCTTATTTATGTGCATGTAATTGTGTTTTGGCATACTGGGCTTTTGCACTCACTTCTTCTGCTTTTCAGGTACAGGTGATGACTCAGTGCTTAATCTATCAGGATATGATGTGTATGTAGATTATGGGAAGACAGTAGTAGAGCTGACTTTCTAACTAATTTTTAGATATTTTAGATTGGAGATAGCTAGATTTGAAGACCTTACAAAACTTTAAATAGTTTTTATGATTCTGAAATTTTTATGAGACATTTTCTTATGATGTTTTAAGTTTATTGTAAGTTGGCTTTTGGTTTATGTCAACAAAGTTGTTTAGAAGTTTTGTTATGTAATAATATTTTAAGAAGTACCTCAAAATGTGAGAAATTGATGTTATATGGAATTTACAATTGTGGATTGGTAAAATAATAGCCTGGCGTGTCCATATCTAATGAGGACATATGGATATCTCGTAGTTCCGGTTCCGGTTACGGTTCCACTTTTTACGGAATCGAAACCACCCCATCTACAATATATGGCGTACGAATAGTGGACCCACCGTTCACGGGCGGGTCCTACGGTTCTTAACCGGTCCAATTGTTTTTTTTTTTAAATCTCCACCACAAAATTTTAGTTACCCAATGCAAATTCAATGTGTTGAAAAAAAGCTTATTATATTACACTTATTGTTTAAGGAAAAATTTCTTAATTAGCCACTAAAAAAAATATGAATACATTTGCACATATACAATACACTTGTTTTTTGATTGGTGATTTTTTTTTTTTTTACACATTTGGACCCCTTGGTTCTGGCGGGTCCCAAATAGGAAACCGGCAAGAACCCGACCTAGGAGATGTCTAAGGACACATGGTAGGCTGATAACGCTTTTAGTTTTTCGACGTTACACTAATTATTATTATTATTATTATTAAGTAATAATACCTGGTGAACTCCAACTAGTTAACCCTTCCTCATCCATTTGCATTCGGCATAATATGTAATTTAGCAAACATATAGTTTCAATAGACACGACTTCGTGAGTTATCACTTCATTTCCTTGATTAAACATTGTATGGATATTCAAACAGGGTACTATAAATAAACTGTCTTCAGACAATGCAATAATGCTGCGTCTGTAAACTATGAGAATAAAATTTTGAATTTGTTCAACATATAAATTTCACTTGGAAATTACTTTATTTACAAAACGCGAGAACTTAGATTGTCACATTTCATGATGATACAAGAAAAATATAATTTTTATAGAAGCAACCAAGCTATTTATAAACCAATTATTTTTGCAAGACATCACCATGAGCCAAGTTTAACTCATTACTCACGGGACATCTAGCTTTTGGTATGACCTTGATTAATTTGATAATTAATCTAGATCACATTGTCTATATATAACCAAGTGATAAATTATGTTTACTGAACATGCAAGACAGGGTAAGCAGAGACACCAACGAAAGCAACCGAAAGAAAGTCTAAGGATCATCAAATCAGAAGTTTCGAAAATTTCACGTTTGTTATTGTAAATTGAATGAAAGTCGAGACGGTGAATTCAATATATTATCACCGCATAAAAGACATGTGAAAACGCGTTTCAAGGTTGTCCTTGTCCCTTTTGAGGTCCAAAAAATGACGTCAATTTGATGAAATTATGGACCAAGTTGATGAATGATGGGGGCTCGAAAAGAGCTTCTGACCTAATTGTACTCGTCATCGCCTTACACATCTTGATCCAAAAGTTGCAAGCAATTTTAGTTGAGTAATGCGAAAAGTGAAATCGTGGAAGTTGAAAGGATCTTTCATTTTTCACACGATTTTTTTTTTTTTTTGTTTTTGGTTTTTTTACAAAAAAGTTCCTTATGCTCATGCTAAAATAATTATTTTTTATTTTTTTTCCTTAGGAATTCATTCATTAGCAGAATATGAAAACAAGAGTGCATATAATATTATAAAAATATACTCTAATGAAATAAAAGAGATATAAACCTAAATCAAAACGATAGCAATGGCAGTGGTTATGGTGATGCTACAAATGCTACACTAATAAAAACAAAGTGACTTGTTATTGAGTTTAATTTCTATATATTTATATTGTCATACTAAGTAATTTTTTCTCTTGATTTTTTCAATAATGCGCTTCTATAAATGATTTAATATGGAGAATTCACGTAGCGAATTGGCATAAAAACAGTAGGTTAAAAAGATTAATTTTTATATATAAATGATTAAATGAAATTTTGACGTATGGATGGAGGACTTAATTCACCTGCTTAAAGCCCAAAAATAATCCAATGTATTTATTTTGTAATTTTTATTAGTTTATTAACTTGGAGAAATAAGATTTTATAATGTGAAAATCCATTAGCAATTTCAAATTCTTTGATGGAATGTAAACTACATTTTGAAGTAAAGCCTAGAAATATGGAAGGTACTCCGTCCACAATTATTTAATTTACACGAGCTAAAGACAAGAAAAAATTACAGCGGTATTTGTTAAAAACATAAAAAATAAAAAATAAATTACCACATTTACAATTTCTTAAAAATATAAATATTCAAAAAGTTCTTCCCTTAATACAATTCCGAGTCAATCTTTTATATTTTATACCGACATTTATAATTACTTTTTTAAATCGATTTATTATCCAAATTAACCCATATTGATATTATCCCTCAAGTCAGATCACAAATCGATAAAAAAAAAAAAGATTAGTATATGTTATTTACACGAATGAATTGATTAGATACTGCGTTGGAAGAAAATTGATTTCAGTATTAATAATTTTCAAGGAATTTAAGTATTGTTTTCTGAAAATTTGGTCTCTCTCTGGGGATTATCAACGATTATTCTTGTAATTTAGCTTAAAATTTGATAGAGTATTCCAACAATTTGTCCTAAAAATTTGATATTTCTTCAAGGAATATCCTTGTTGTTTAGCCTTAAAAAAAAAGATAAAAAAAAAAAGATGAAAAGAAAATGTCATTCATAAAGTCATATCTTGAGAAGGAGACAGACTTCCGTGGATATTACATACTATATGTAATATACAAATGATAAGTAGTGATTAATAATTTTCTAATAGATGGCATTATATCCGTTGAATATTTTTCTGTGAGCCCAAACTTCATTTGTAATCATTCATCAATGTCAAAAAGCAGCACAGTATTGTCCTTATAACGGATAATTAAGAGGGGACCTTAGCAAGGCAGCTGGAGAACGACAGTTAATCGTTGTCTTCCCTTTTCTTTCCTTTTTTTTTCAATTTATTTTTCCACATCAATTTGCCTGCCAAAATCGACCTCTAACTCCTCTATTGGTGTAAAAAAGACCAAGTCTCATTTTGAATCAAAACTCCATAAATAATAATGCCTCCAAAGGAAACCTTTTTTTCACAACATACAAAAGTGTCGTCCCGTTTTCCATCTATATAAATCGGAACTTAATTGCTAATGGAAAAGGAAGACAACGAGAACATATTAGCAGTAATGTGTAGTTGTGTGTTACATTTGTTAATAAATGTATAGGTATAGCTACCAATGATGCTGTTCCTATGTTTCCATTTCTGGTCGGTCCATCATGATTTTGATATTGCTATGTGATTATTTCATAAAATCATTATTAAGCACGACTAAAGATATTGAAATTATCTAGAAGGTTGGTGTATGTTAAGGTTGGCATTGATTCATAACTCTACTTATGAAAAAAAATTGAAAGTGTAACATCGTTGGAATTTTATAGAACTGACACAATTTGAATTTTTGTATTCATACACCTCAATTTATTTCATATAATTTTACAAGTTTACCATTTTATAAGACTTTTTTATCAAAATAAATATAATATTGTATATGTATTGTCATTTACAACCTCACTAACTTGTATCTCAATAGAAAGGGTTTTGTGGAACTTGACATCATTAAAAGACCATGAACAAATGAAACATTGAAAACTCAAAATTTAATGGTTCAAGAAGTGAAAGATACCTTGTTTATCCTAACATGAACCAGGCCCATTAAAGAAATTAACTAGGCCTGAGCCCACTGGCCCATGAGTCTTGGAGTGCACGTCAGCTTAAGGTCATGATGACACAATAATTACTAAAAAAAAATGTGAGAACATCATGTTCCATCTAGAATCGAGGGTATTTATTTCTGCCATCCGTAAATATAAGGGGCTGTTGTACGCTGCTGCATGGCCATAACGATGTCTTATAACCTCGGATTACGTGCCCAACAATGACAGTGGTTGTGAGTGTGCATGGGGTGGAAAAAAGTAAACAATGTACGATCCGAATCGAATGTCACGAGTCTCCATGATTATCTCTAGGGGAAAAGAAAGGAGTTTGTGAGTAGATGCTGGACGAATTAAAAAAAGAGAGATCTATACACGTTTAGATGATTTGTAAAGTGAAAAATATCTCTCATCTCAAGAAAAATTGGTTAATATTGCGAATACTTGTTAGGTATAGTTAAAATTAGTGTTATGTTTCACAAACAAAAATAAATCTAAAATAGACTCCTAAATCTTAGATCTACTCTTTTTTTTTTTTTTTTTTTATGTTTGTATACACAATTTTCTATAATCAACGATTTCAATATTGATGAGATCCAGTTTGTATAGATAGGATTATGATTACATTCTACGATTATTAAATATATTTAGTTAAGTTTTTTGATAAATGCACATATATTAGTTCCTCTCTATTTCATTCTTTATGTTTTTAAACAAAAGAATAGATTTATCATTTCAAATCTTATTCTGTTCTAATCCATTTCATTTTAAATAATTCTTGCGTTTAAAACGTGACATTATAGTCAAGTGGTACCTCATTTTTAATGAAATTAAACTACATGGGTTAGTAATTAGTAAAAAAAAAAGAAATGTTAGCTACGAAAATTATTTTAGCATGAATAAAGTAAATACAAGGTGAATATCATGAGCTTTCTAGGTTATCTCTAGAGTAACACTAACGAATATATACTTGGGTGACTCAAAGACCAAGATTCTATGGGTTTTTCTTTGGTTTCATTGATGGATTGTCCAATCTATGATCTAATTTTTTTTCTTAAATTCTCATTACATTAACTTTATAATTACCTCAATAATTAAATTATGAGCTAGACGATCCCATCATAAACAATAAAAGTTCCTAAAATCTATACACGTCTCTAGATGATTCATAAAGAAAGATGATATCTCTTCTCTCACCACATAGGAATTAAACCTATATTTCTTTAAAAAGTAGAATAATGTGTTGAAAAAATTATTTCACGACATCTATATTTTCATGTGTGCTTTTACTCACTTTTTTTTTAATATATTAGAAATGTTTTTAGGCGGATTATATTTAACATACCAATATCATATACTTAAAATATATTCTTAAAAGGATAAACTAGGAAAGAAATCAAACATCTTTCATTAATGTGACCTCATGGAATCTTTCATCAATCTGAAAAAGCAATGAGCTTACCAACCACAACTCCTAAAGAGTTAAAGCTTATATCTTTATATAAATTGTCATTTGACAGCTTCATGTAAAATGCTAGCCGAATTACATTAAAAAAATGGCCAAAAACAATTAATGCTGAAGGTACTAACTTCTTCTTACGTGGATAAAGGAAATCAAAGACATATGTGTACTTTTTTTCTTTGGCCTCTGAGTCAAGATCAAGCCTCCTGCTCCGTATGGTCGTTCCAAATGTAAAAAATCGGAGTCAAGTGAATATAATTAATGTTGTCAAACCTTGTTTGAGGTATTTATCCAAACATTGCTAAAAGCTAAGATCAAAGAATAAAATCAGATCAGATCGAATAGAAGTTGAGTTAGGATTGAAAAATCATTTTCAAGGCTTAGCACGTTTTAATTGAGTTGAATCAGTCGGATCAATTTAAATAACAACTAACAAGTATGAGTATTGAGTTTGAACTTTAGATTAGTCTAGTTTAGAGGTTCAAATTTAAGTTTAATTTGAAATGAGATTCAATAAGTTGAAGCATTATTAAAACCTAATTATATATTTGAAAAGATATATTCCCAACTAAATTAATATTTAAGCAACTATATATAAATAAAGAGTCTAATAATATGGTGTGATATTATTGAAGCAAATGAAAATTATATCTGAAATCGAATTCGAATAACTCATGAGTAAATACCTTAATGCATATGATTTTAAAACTGCTATTGTATGTGACAGCAAATGATAAAAAGAGGTGTCTGATCATAAGGAGAAGAAAAAAGTGCATCAGGTTTTTAAGACGTTATGGGCTAAACCTCTTCAGCCAGAGCAATGACAAAGGGACACGCGTATTATTGTTGTAAAAAATGGAGTTGTAGGGACACGTGTTGTCTTTAGGAGAAAGGACCACAAGAACAGGCCGGCAACGACAACCTACCATAACGTGACTCAGTCCTATGCAGCCAAAATAAACCTTTTTGTTGTCAATCTAAAAACGATTCGCCTCAATCTAACAATTAGACGTACTATGCTACGTATACTAAGTTTCGATTTGCTGACTCACAATGGTGCTCTTATGAACACATAATCATATAACAGGCAAAAATATGCTGTAAGAAGTCAACCTAATGCATATTTTAAATGTTAGCGGATCTTAGATTTAGGACTGTAAATGATCCGAATTGAGTTAAGCTTTTCTAACAAGCTTAAAATTGAGGTTTAATCCGACTCGTTTAGTTAAACGAACTTTCATTTAAGTTTAAGCTTGGTTCGTTTATGAAACGAGCTTGAGTCGAGAAAAACCTTTTATTGAGCGTAACAAGTTTTATCAAGTCTGAAATTTAAGTTCGAGTTTGACTCATTTAGATAGCTGTTTTCTATTTTTTCAAATCTAAAATATAACATATAAGTGTTGTTATAATATAATATATATATATATATAATTATTAAATGGAAATTAGTTTTTATTATTTTTATTATGTAGTTGTAGATAATATGTCATGCATTAAAAAATTCACAAATATGCTAACAAACTTATGAACAAGTTTATTGACAAGCCTAGTCATGAACCTGTTCACAAGTCTAAATCAAAGCCCGAGCTCAACTAGTTTAGATACAAACTTTATTTTGGGTTCAGGCTTGGCTCGTTTACTAATCAAGTCGAGCCGAGCCAAACCTGAAGCAGGCCGAGCTCAAAAGCTCAAAAATAGCTTGGCTAGTTTGCAACTCTACTTACATCCGCCATCTAAGTTATAAATCAGCTAAATTACTTGTGGTTTATTCGAATTTAACACATTCAATCTTGATTTGCAAACTAAGTGAATTCAAACTCAAAATAATGTTCTTTTCTCTGAATAAACTAAGCTCGAACCTATAATTAACAAATTTAGTAAAAGCCTAGCCTAACCCTACCTCGATAATTTTTCCAAACAAGCTGAAATTGTATAAATAAAAGCCTTGTTTATTTGCAATCCGCATAGATGTGTGTTTGTAAATATATGTGTGTGTGTATGTACAATTTACATAAAATTAGGAAAGAGAGGAAATAGATAGGTATTGGGTAGTTTTAGCTTTGTTATCATCTTACAACTTTATCCCTCTATCGAAGCCTTTTATGGTGAGATAAGGACCATATAGTAAGATGATGGATGTGATCAAGGATGGGGATGAATTTTATTGAGGAAATCCCATAAATAGGCTGAAAGAAAAACTGAAGAAATTTGCAGGTATGCAAGTAAAAAGTTACAAAGACATATGAAAAGAATGAAAAAAATTGTGATTGTCAAAAGTTAGGACAATGTCGAGAAAAGGAAAATAGCAAAATAAGAATAGAGGAAAATTCAGGAAAAAATGGTTCTTCTCCATTATTTTTTTTAATTTCTGTCAATTTTGATTTCCTAAAAACTGTTCTATATAATCGATGGTTAAAATTATAAAAAAAATAATATTATAATGATATTGGAAGTTATTTTAGAAATCTAGACAATCTCTATCTTTGATTCATAAAATGAGGGAAATTTTGAGAAGGAAAATTAAGAGATGTAGATCTCCGAGAACAATGGCATTCTTTTTAATAATATATTGCTTGTCACTAAATGTGGGTACAAGCCGGGTTTTGATCTGGAATGGACCCATCAGTCAGAACCTACGTGCCATGGCCAATTCCACAAAACAAATAAAATATATAACAATAATAAATTCCATACCTCATCTTCTTGCTGTAATAAATTTTCTATCCAATTAACATATGATAAAATAATTTCAATATACGTGTGCTAAAAATTTCTCAAAATTTAAAGTAACTATAATCCTTTTTTTTTTCCTCCTTACTAACCTTATCTCGTAATCCAACCTAGTTTGTTTCATCATGATTAGAGTAAGGTATTATTATTTTATATTTTCATATCAAATTTTAACATTCTATATGACATTGTGATAAATTTTCTGTGTGGATCGGAAAAGGCGTGAGGGAATGCCCATCGCAAGGCAACTGGATCCTATCTGACGTCTATAATGGTAAGAAGCAATATAATTATTATGACTTCAATGAGCTTTACGCAGGGTATATGGATGGATAAGCATAAGGCAAGAAAACTGGTACATGGGAAGAATTTGTCACTATATCAACGAGAAGTGGATTTTTCATAAATGATTGCTAATACTTGATAAATTTAATGAAGGATACAATGCATAAAATACTACTGAAACCTTAAGTATTGTTTTAGAAGAATAAGAACTGAGTAAAAAGATTTATTTCCTTTTTTTTTTTCTTCCAATGATTTCAATAACATTACCACAAACCATAAGTCTACTCTCAAAATCCAAGCACTAATCTAGCCCTCGCTTGGAGGAGTCTTTTTTTCATAGGAAACTCTATGACCCATTATTAATTTTGATGGAATCGGTCCCGATACTATCCAACGGCTCACACGATATCCAATTGTATGGAACTATTAAAATAGTTAATATTCCAATTACTATATTTATTTTAACCATTATGGTGGTTGACTAAACGATCCTGTCAGCAAGACCATAAAAGCTCCATTTTTTCATATACATTACTTATTTTACATTTAAAATCTATGCATTGAATAGGTAAGCCCACCCTAGATTTCACTTACTTGCCTATAAAGAGGTAATTAAATACATGTTGGATCATCCATCAATAGTAGGGTTTAGCGTAAATTTCTTTATATAAATTCAATTAAGACCATATAAATCTAAGAGGAATGTTTAGCATAAATGAATTTCATCCCATGAACTTCTGCAAAGCACTATCAACGACAATTACGCATTGTGTAATTTCACTTTGCTAATACCTCAAAAACACCATCACATTCAATTGATTAAGCATACACACAAGGTTGTGATGTTTAAGATCTTTTATGATTGTACAAAAACATTTTACCGTCTAAGTGTTCACTCAATCACTTAAATGTATTGGCAACTGTTAACATTCTTGCTACATTTTTTAAATGTAGTATTAAATCATGTTATAGGTTTGTCTGAGTAAGATGGGTAGAAAGTAGTGTTAGATATTACAAGAAATTACTAATGTGCATCTTATTGCTATGATTTTAAACTCTTAACTATAAGTAGACAGAGTTAGTGATTTCTTGCATTGATATTATAATAAGTTTTGGGGCACACAAAATGCATAATTAACAAGTGCATCACATATCACCTATGAATGTCGAAGCGCTTGCCTGCATGATGATTACACAAAGCAGAAAAGCAATAACAGAAAATATACGGCTCCTCTAGCACAAACGGGGAGCACTTTAATGATTTCAGCACATCAAGTGACAGTACATCTGGCTTTAAACTCCTATCAACGTACAATGTAGGACTTCTGAATATTAGTTTTATCGTTTTCAAATTGATTATTTGTCAAAAATAAATACAAATGAAAAATAGATATTTTTACTCATAAACAGATCAAATGGATCAAATAGAAATAAAATACAGATGCAGATCATATTAATAAGATACACATAAAAATCAAACAATTCAAACAAACTTAGATTTTTTTTGTTAATCACTTAATGAGTAGATGAGGTGACTAAAATTTATAAAACCAATCCGAAGTCATTATTATGTCCCGTTAATGTCCAAAATAATTAATTTTATAAAATATTAAAAGATCATAACAACTTTTAAAAAAAAATTCAATTAGCATGATGTGTGACATATCCAGATGAGTAACTAGCAATACTAATATGTTTTAAACAAGTAATAAAGATGGTGTGTTATTTTTATAAAACTTTCTATATGAAAATATTTTATAATGTTTATATACTATTGATCATTCCATTTGGTGTATCACGATTAATGATTTTTTTCCTCATGATAACTTTATATCCATACATATCGAGCGTTTTTTGGTTAGTTATATGGTTTTTAACCATCTATTTGCAGCTTATTAATAGTGTGGAAACCGTTGGAGGAGGCTTAGCATCTTACATGTATATAATTTTGGAAATTGATAATTATTTTACTTTTAGATGGTTATACAAAGAAAAGAGTAGCCAAGAGAAATTATGTAGATGATCATATAAAGTATATATATACTTCTTTTATTAGTTAAAAAAATTATATTTAATCTCACGTGTGATTGATAAATTTAATCATTTTCTTTATTTTATAGCATGCATCATGGATATACTATTTGGTAGTGTAAGATTAACGCAATTCAAAAAAAAAAAAAAAAAAAAAAAAAGCAATTTTAGGATGGAGGACCATGCCTAGCCTAAGCAACATATACAAAAAGATGTACATGTTTGGTTAGAATTACTTGTGAATATACAACCCACGACTTTAAACGCTATAGCCTATGCCCTAGCCGATTTTATTTTTCTCTCAGAACTTATGTCGGCACAAGGAATTAACTGAGAGTGAGAGCAGTTCGCTTTTCTTTTCTTTAATATATATAGATGAAAAAAAAAAAAGAAGTCTTACATGCAAAAGTAGATATGAGGAAAATCTCTAGATTCACCTTTATTTCTTATGTAGTATGGGCATGTTTCATTACATATCCTGCAAATCCTCCATCTTAGCAATTCAAGACCAAGTAAATTATATCAAATCTCTACCAAATTTGAACTAGCAACATTCAATGGTCAATCCATTACGTATTTTTATATAAATAAAAATATACAAGAATCAAATCTTAAGTTTTATGGTTCTTCATCTCAAAAATTGAATACAAAGAAAGATAATTTCCTCAAAGGAGTGCTACAACATGCGCATAAAATATTAAAACCAACACATATAAGTGAATGCACAAATAAGATATATATATATATATATATATATTTTTTTCCCCTTCTTTCGCCAAGAAAAACAAAATCCATTGAATTATATGCTTTTAGTCTCATTGGAACACCAAGATTTTAACATACAATATTTAAAATAACTCAAATTTCACTCTCAGATGTGATAGAATCCACTAATATGATTGTAAGCAAACAACTCTATATAAGATCCCGACGATAGATGCAATCGGAATAAGTTTGAGAGGAATCATATAAGACATGAACCCAACTTGTTTTCTTATAGGGTTTTCAAAACTTGACCCTAAATCCTATAGGGTTTTGATCACTACACCTAAACCTGCTCTTCTAAGATATCGAATCAACTCGTCCCACTCGTTAATTCAAACCCAAAATTAATCTAGCCCTAAAAATAAATAACAAAATCAAAGTCAAGTTATTAAAATAAAGTAGAATATCTCCAAATATTATGGGGAAAATTGATATCTCGTTTTTCAAATAAAAATTAACATATTATTTACAAAAATTCAACTTTTACACATAAATAATAAAAAAAATATGATTTACTAAACATTATGAATGTTAGTTTAACTTAAATAAATTAGTAGTTAGGAGTTGAGCTTCAAATATCATATGACAATTAATATGAGTTGAGAGAAAAAAAAAAAACAAAATTCAAGGGTTCTCTTTAGAATTTGAAATGAATTTTAATTTAATTTTTTATTTTAAATTCCATTACATTTTAATGGGTTGGGTTTTTTATCGATCACAACCATGATCTGTAACCTAATCCTAAACCCTATAGGATCATAAAAAGATTTTTCGAACCCAACCCTAAATCATATAGGATCAAATCTTATAGAATTTTTAATGTGGTGAACGAGTCAAGTACTTTTTAATAATCCGTCTGGTTGCATCCCTAATCCCAACTCCAATCAAACTCAATGTAAAGTCAAATTTACTTGAAATTGCTACATATGCACTATATTCACCCATTTCGAATCCCATTTCAATGTTTGAGGTTTCAATCGAAGATTTCAGAAGGTCGAATTTTAAACCGAACATGTAAAAATGGATGCAAATGCAAATTTTTCAACTGATTAGCTAGGGGCTAGCTAGGATGCACGATCAGAACAAGAGTAGAAGATATTCTGGCATGAGAGACGGGCATTATTGTATGTTCATGTTTGACTTAGAAGCAGATATATGGTTGGGGCCATTCACATGCATCCACAGAAAGTACTTTGTGAATTAGCTATTGAAGAACGGTGCGTGTTACTCTCACGAGCCTTGTCTTCCAAAGGCAGTCTACTTTTCAAGCATATATATCAACATATATATATATATACATATATATAAAGTGGACCTACCAAGCTAATTATAATTAAGGAGTGACATAAGTAAATCTTCTTTCCTCATGAATTCCTAAATAAATACAAACCCTACTTTTAACTCGTCCAGACATTTTTCTCCCAACGAAAAAAAAGGAACATATATATATATATAATTAATTAATTAATGTGAAAATCCAATTGACTAATTACTTGTTCTAGATAAATAAAGCAAATCCCTTATCTGTGTCACAGACCAAAACGTTTACGTATTGAACTATTGAATTCAAACACTAAATGATCACCACTTGCTTACACAAACAAATGTGTATAAATTACATTTAGACAAATTTCTCTCATATCGTGAGTGATAAAAGGAGTTAAACGACTCAGAGATGTCTATATTTTTAATTTTTATAATTTAGTATATGGACTTTCAATTTTTAATGATTTAATGCTTACTTTTTCAATTTAGTATCAATTTAATGTCTCCATTAATGGAAAAATTAACATTGTTACATTTCTTTGTATTTTGGTGTCCATACTTATTTTTAATCACTCTTTAGTGTTTATACTTTAATTTTGATATACTTTAGTAATTATTCACTAATTAATTCATTAAAAATTAATATATTACTTTTTTAAGTGATATATTATTTTAAAAAATCAAAATAAAGTCATATATTAGTTTATTGAAAATTAACTTTATATTTTTTTTGCCGATATATTATTTTAAAAATAAAAAAATTATTTATATATGATAATTTTGATCGCAAATAACTTTTTGCATGTAATGTTCAATTTTGATAAAATTTTATATCATTAGAAAGCTCTTCACATTAATTTTATTTGAAAATAAGATCTTATTATATGTTCTAAGATAGCGGGTAAAGTTAAAGTTGGTCATAATGTGTAAACCATTAATTTTTGATAAATTAATTAGTGGATAAGCACCAAAATACATCAAAATTAAAGTAGACACCATGGTGCAATTAAAAGTAAAGTACAAACATCAAAATACCAAAAAAAAAAATGTGACTACGTCCATTTTCTTCCTAACAGAAACGTTAAATTGAAATAACAAGCACTAAATAGCTAAAATTGAAAGTTTAAACTGTAAATTGCCAAAAATTGAAAATACAGGACTTCTAGTGTTTGTGTCCTGTGATATAAGATGGCACTCTTCTATACAGCTCTCACACCATTCAAATCATACAACCCCATCAAACTATCTTTATATGCCCACACCAAGATAAATCGAGCCGTGATGGTGTATTTGTAAAAAGTGAGAAAAATAAAGGTGTGTAATAATCCATGCATGGTGGAGATGGACTTGGGTAAGGGTATCCACGATACAGCTTGGTTCGATTTGTTCCTCGAACTGAATCATACCATATATTACGGTTCGGTTTTTCTTTTAAATTCGAACCTAATCATAAGGTTTGGTTTGTACTTTTTTTGAACCGAAAGAAAAAAAAAACTGTTCAGTTTCAAACCATTTTAATTCATAAAATAAAAAATATATTCTATTAAAAAGCCTTCATTACATATTTCTTATCACTAATACAAATGTAAACAACAATATTTAAAATTAATCACTTACCAAATAAATATGTCAAAATTATAGGAATGAAAGAATTTTATTCATTATAAAATTATAATTGTGACTAGTTTCATTTTTTTTAGTTATCTTAGTTTCAGTTTTTTTAATTATCTTGAACTATAATGGTATAATAGACTTTATCCCAATATAAAACAAAATTTAATTCGTTATATACTTCTAACTAATATATTATCAATTATAAAAATCAATAAGTAACTAAATAATAAGTAGATTAATTAGTAAGACAAAAGGAAAAAAATATATTCAGGAGTTAGAATACTATAGGTTAAAATCTAAAATCTATCTTAATCATAGATAACATAATAATTAAAATATAATATAACAAATCTAAATTTATTCTCATGAATAATACGTATCTAAGTTACAAATTTTTAAAAACAATTAATTTTTTTAATGAAAATAATTAAGAGTTAAAAATAATATGTTTAATTTTAAATATAGATGTATATATAATGGTTCGGATCGGTTTGGTTTGATTTGGTTCAGGGTCCCGAACCTAACCACGAATCATTTGCTCTTCATCGAACCAAACCGCGAACCAAATTGTCTCAAAAAAAAAAATTTCAGTTTGATCCGGTGCGGTTCGATTCATAATTTGATCAGTTTTTTTTACAGCCCTAGATTAGGATTCTGCAAGGTTGGGATAAAATTTTCAAAAGCGCAAGGATAATTCTTCTATTGTTTTAATATAACATAAATTATTATTCCTTTTTTCTTGAATGCAATAAAATATAGTAATAACTGATTTTTTTATTATTATATTATTTAAGAGTTGAAATTGTGTTATTATCTTATTTCTTTTCGTCAACACAATAAGCATTTATTTGTTTTTAATTTCATTAGATTTTTTTCCAGGCAAACATATTAGGGAAACTAATCATATGTAATGAATCATTTAATATATAGCCAATGTCCCCTTTTATATCATTGCTGCCAGCGGTATTTTGTCTGGTGACTTATTTGATGTGTTTGGACTTACTTGCTCTGATTATTTAAGTTTCCAAATTTTCATTTTGACTACTAGACTACATTGATTTCAAATGCGGATGCTGGTTTGACACGATATCTTTCATTGACTAAGCAATGAAATAAAAATATCAATTATGGAACATAATATATGTATATATATAATATTTGGATATAAACTCATATTTAGTAAATCAAGGAATCAAAATAGAAATCCTACATTTCTAATACTAATAATTATATCAACTAATACCATCCTATATGTTATTTCTGCTCATAGCAATAATTCTATATAATTCTTCTTAAATTATATGGCATTATAACTACTGCTCTCTCAATTGTAAGCCCGATTAGATTTGGTTTCATCTAATCTAGTTGTAATGGAACAATATTCAATAAGTAATCAAAACCTCAGTAATGCTCATATGGTAGATAAGTATCATTCCATGATTTAGTAATATAATTACATGTATCAAATAATAATTGGTATTTATCCTCTATGTATATATCACATGAGACGTGTATTAACCATATGTATACTTGACCATCTGTCCATCTTGGTAATTCAAAAAGATTAAAAAATAAATATAAAAATAAAAAGAGATTTAGGTGCCTCCAAATACTTATGATAAATGTGTACTTTATATATTTTGTATGTTAATAAAGAAAATATGTATTACATCATCATGTGGGGTCATCTAGCATTTAAGAAGTTAGCTATTTTGAATTAATTATTGCTTAAGCTTATAAGTTAAAAGGGACCCAATCTTTCAACTTGACTCCTAGGCATGCGATGTTTAGACATTTTGACCTATAACATCCGATGAAGGACTTGCCAGGACAATGTAGAATCTATCTCCATATTGTATATCATTTATGGGTGACAGATCAAATGGATTTGCCTCAACAAATTTGTGAAATTTCAGTTATTATGGATTAATAATGCATGGGACATGATAGATGAACCTTTGTGGAGAAGAATATCTTATGTGTAAAAGATGAATAGGAAATAGAAAGCTAGTGAATGTATATGACTCTCCCTCACTCAAGGGATTGGAAAAATGGTATTATTAAGTTGAAACGTACTTACAAAATCTAGCGGCCATGCTTACATTCATGTGCCTATAGTCTATTAAACTAAAGTTGCCCTTTGACAAACTATAGCAATGTCTAGAGATCTTTTTCTTTATTTTTAGGATTTTCACTTCATAATCATGGGGTACAATAACTAGGAGTATGAATAAGTTGAACTTCCTAAGGAGCTACTCAAATGGATTTGATATTTATTTAAGTTCAATGCATTAAAATTAGGTTAAGTTAGAGTTTAAACTACCTGAAAATATTAGTATTTGAATTTAAACTTTGCAGCGTTGATGGTAATATTGCTTTAAGACGAGCTAAACTAGTATTGATCAAAGAGCTTCGAAATTTTAAATCGAGCTCAACTCCAATCATTTTAAATTAACTAATTTACAATCATAACATTGCTTTTTTAGTTGGATTGCTAGCTAAACCTCAATGTTGTAGCCGAGTATGATATGTAAATCAAATTCTATCATTATTGAAATAACAAAAAGTTTTTTAAAGTGAATTATTTTAGAACTTATCTAAACCCATAAAATGTTTCTCTGAGTATATGTGTATATATATTACATAAATTATGGAAATCTTCAAACAAAATGTTATTTAATTAGATTTCTATTTTTATTCATCCTTTCAACGAGGCCTTTTTCTAAGTTCTAATTGCAAGCAAATGCTAGTAGAAATCTCATGTAATTACTCCTGATCTTGCTATTGAGATAAAAGTTTTATTAACATCTATTCATTTTTCTTGTAAATTTCCCTATATTATTAGCCTTATTTACCTTTTACAATTTTTCAGTCAAGTTGGTCATTTAAAATCTATTATGTTATTGTAGTTGCTTGTCTAGGAAGGTTTTCATCGAAACCCTAGACTTCATTTTTAAGCGTTCCACCTCCTCATGTGAAATACAAATCCAGTAATTATTGTTCAACTCTTCTTTCTACATCTTCAGATTCCATTTGTGACAGAAAAGTACAGTTAGCCATTACATTTTTTAACCAAGGTCTTCCATGATCAGATTTTGGGTCTGTTTGTTTAGGCTTTTTTTCGACAGATATAGATACTTTTTCAAACTTTTTGCTAACAAATTATTTATCAAGAAATAGATATAGATAAAAAAAAGTCGACAGTTCTCATCAAAATATCAAATAGAACAAATATAGATAAAATTTAGATGCAAATTGGATATATTTACACATAGCATTTTAAAAAAGATATAGATACAGATGAAAAACAGACAATCCAATAGATGCAAGTGGACATGATTTTTATATATATTCTATTAAAATGTTACTTACATTTTATCACACTTTTTTTTCACTAATAGTATCTTTTTTTCTTCCTATTACGTTATACTAATTATAATCACAATTTAAATAGTCGATTTGGTATAGTTTTGCTTTCGTTTTTAAATCAAACTAATACTGAACTGATATAGATATGATACAAATAAAAAATTAATAATTTTATTCATAAATTATACAAATCAATTAATATTAAATCGATACTGATCCGATACCTATAACTTATTGATACAGATAAAAAATCGACGATGCAAATAGGCCTGAACGAGAAGAAACAAAAGCCCTGTGGCTCTGGGTTATAATGCACATGAAGTAAATAATCTGAGAGAAGTGGCCATCTAGCTGCAACAGTACGGCTGAGCCGGGGACCACGCGGACTCCAAATTCGTCTCGGACATGTAGTCATGTACAATCTCTCACTTTCAATTTCTTTTTTTTTTTTTTTATCAATCACGGTTTGTACGAACAAAATCATCTAATCTATCATTTGATCATCAGATATAAAATAATATAAGGGAGGATTTTAGCAATTCAGTAATAATATTAAACTATCCTTCCAACAAAACCATAGACAACGTTTTCTTATTATATAAATTTATATTTAAAAAACCAAGCAGAAGTGAGAAACAAAAAAAAAAAAAGGAGAATCAAGTACAATAAATGGGTTAAAAATCAAATACACTTATTATACTTAGAACTAGGTAAATCTTTCATTCATCTTCACATATATTAAAACATCAAAGTGATATCCGATCTATTATTTTGTATGCCGTCTTTAACATTTCATGAAATAAATAATAATAGAAGACAAGCCTATTTTAATTATATCCAACTATATCTATCTTTACATTCACGTAATGTCTTCAAGCTAGCATAAGTTATACATAGTATTAAGAAAACTATCATTATATCCCGTCAAATTTGCTATAATTTATCTATTCTATTTCTAAATAATAATTCCATTTCATAAAGCAAAACATGCTGATGGTATTGGTTTAGTTAATGAAATATTGGTCATGTTTATATATTTATCGATTTAATATATCTGAAGGATGGCTCTCGAGGGGTATTATAGTCATTCCACTAGCAGTGTAAGTATGAATGCAGTTTGAGATATGGTGAGAAAATATGTAGGGAGAGTTGAAGTTCATGGGGTAGTGCTGTTTCTAGTGTTCTTCATCTATAAATACACTCATAATGGAGAGAAACAAACTTCATATTCATTCCTACTTCTCTCCGAATTCTCACAACCTGACCCTTCTCATTTTTCTTCTCAAGGACTAACTTCTTTCCTTCTCTTCCTATCTGAGTTTTCATCAAGAATTTTGATCTTTGGCTTTTGGTTTAATTCCATACAGCTTTTAATTTGAATCATATTGACTTTACTTTCATAGACTTACTTTCTTCATTTTAGAGTGGAAAGGGCTAGTTTTTGCTGTCCTGTTTATTCCAAGTCTTTCTGCAATTTGACTTTGCAAAATGGAACAAGTCCAAGAAAACAATCTTAAACTCCCTGAAGAGACCACCTTTGACATATCCTCTACACTTTCCCAACTCATATTATCTGGAGGAAGCAATCCTTTAGATTCTATTTTCTCTTATTCTTGTTCACCATCAACATCATCTTCTTCTTCTTCTCCAGCAAATTCAGTTCCAACTCCAAAAAGTGGTGCTTCGGAGCCATTAGGCTCTTCTGTTTACATCCTCCAAAGAGACCTCCTCCAAAAATTCTGTGAAAAACACACCCCCAAGAAAAGACCATACCTTCATGCTCCAATCATAACACCCCTGCTCTTCAATCTCATTCAAATTCAAGCATTTACATGAGACCTTTAAAGAAGAAGTTATATAGGGGAGTTAGACAAAGGCATTGGGGGAAATGGGTGGCTGAAATCAGACTTCCACAGAACAGAATGAGAGTATGGCTAGGGACTTATGAAACAGCTGAAGTCGCCGCGTATGCTTATGATAGAGCTGCTTATAAATTAAGAGGGGAATATGCAAGGTTGAATTTTCCTAATCTTAAGGATCCTAGTAAGTTTGGTTTTTGTGATGGGACTAGATTAAATGCTTTGAAGACCTCAGTTGATGCTAAAATCCAAGCTATTTGCCAAAAGGTAAGAAGAGAGAAAAGTAAAAAGAATACTAAAACTAGTGCTTCTAGTAGTGCTACTAAAACTAGTGCATCAGGTGGGAAGAATGAAAGTGTGGTGAAGGATAGTTGTTCACCAACTTCATCATTTTCATTGTCATCATCGAGTTCGCCAATGACTTTTGAGGCTAATTGGGTGGAAGGACTGATGTCATCAGAAGATGATGGATTTTGGAAGAGTCCTAGTTTGCCAGCTTCAACAATGGATGATTGTTCGATGTTGATGGCAGAGGACATGGAAAGTGAAGGATGCTCTCTTGCTAAAATGCCTTCCTTTGATCCTGAATTGATTTGGGAAGTTATTGCTAATTAAATATGAAAATTTTTTTTCTTTCTTTTTTTTTTTTTGGTCCCTGCTTGACTGGGTTTCGGGATAAAAACATGATAGCTGTTAGGATTAAAATGTAAAAAGTAGCTTTGTGATGGATCTTTTTCCCAGTGGACTTGAAGATCTGTTTCTTGTGAATTTATGTCTTCACTTGTAGTTTTAACAATTATTATGAATCTATAAGATATTTCAAGACTTCTGAATCTTTATTTTATTAGCAGTCACGCTTACCATTATTGATGTAGCTTTTGCTTGAACAAGGGAATACTGATAATAGTAGATTCACAAGCATCGACCGTGATGTTTCAACCAAAAACGGGGTGCTGGAGAAACAGGTTATGTCCTGTGTATGCGATACAGATATTACCAGGAAAAGTGTAGTAATCACGATCCATTAAATAGAAACAGATCCCTGTGAAAGCTGTCCACATTATTGACAGCATATTTGCACAAACCAGCAAAAGAAAATCCCGAGAAAATCTTATGCAATGTAAATAGAAAAGGAAAAAAAACCAAGATATCGATATTGGCTGACCGTATTTGAATGTTAATAGCGATGAACGTGGTGAGACCATGCTGTGCTTATGATTAGACGCCATATGCAAACTAGTGGTACATGTACACATACTAATTTCCAAGAGAAAGCAGTAGATATGTTTGCAACGTTTTTTCCTTCTATACAATGCAAGGAATGAAGGAATCATCTTCCAAGCACAGAGAATAAGGCTGCACGTCTGCAACAGCTTACATAAAGTTACATTTACTTTAGGATAACATTATCACCTCAAGGCTCCATCTTTTGCTCGTTAATACATTAGACAATTTAATGATACATTTCAAATTTTAAGCTAGATATCATATCTCAGGTCCTATGCGATGTGGTTTACTCTTCTCAGTGTCCTTGGATTGTCACGTTCCTGTTGGAGGAAGCTGATCATCTGAAGTCGTTAGCTGTGGTGGAGTCTTTAGAGATCATTACCAACTCAAAGAATTCTTTGACTGCTGAATCCTTGCATTATAGGAACTTTCTAGCTCTTCCTGGATTCAATTATGAGTCAGTTGCATGACATGTATTTATTATAAATGACGTAGTAATAAGGTGTTTGGGAGTTGCAAAGTCATCAGTTTCGGCTTTTGTTTTGTTTTTGCAATGGTATCTAGTAAATATTTAATATTGCCAACGAAGAAGAATATGGGCACTAAAAGCCAATTCTTGGGAATTTGTTTACTGGCTTTCTCAGTTTCAGGCTTTCAGCTTTTTAAACTTCACGAATGTAATTGCAAAACATATTCTTAAAAGACTTTAATTTTTTAAATTTTGAAAAGCCCAAATTTTCTTATCAATATAAACTCAATGTTATCAATAGACGGGTTCTTTGAGGTCCAGTCCATAAACAATGTCTAAAAATTGACAACATCCAGCATATATAAGGGAAATGAATGATGAATTTTTCAGTGGAAATGAATGGAGGGAAAAGGAAAAAGGAATGAAAATACCTTGCAAGATTTCAGTAGCGGCTGCAAAAAAGATGACCTGAAATACTCAACTGATTTTCCAAGCGAGGTCTTATACAGTTCTGGATGAGAGAAACAGTAAAAATTAGATGATTAAGACTAAAATAGCACATAAGAAAAGTTAACTTGTAACTGCAGCATACCATCTTTGACGTCTTCATAGCTCCCTTGTTGAGTTCTTCCAAAAGCTGCATGAAAAGAAAATGTTGGATGATTGATTTTAGAGTTACCAAAGTAATAGCCAGCCTATACGTAGCAACAGGGATGAGGAATCCAGGCATGATATTAACCAATTATACTCATCAAAATGCTGATGAATGGCTGAATGACCTTAATTGAAGAGACATTTACATAATCAAAAGGCAGTTAATTGGAATGATTTATTCCATATCATCATTGGCAGTTGTTTCAAATAAACTTCGTTAGGCAGCAGAATACGAATCAGCTTATGCATACAAGCATAGCTCAAAAGTCCCTACTGAAATTGATTTACTTCAACTTTCAACTATTCTCGTTCAAATTAGTACACTCAAATAGGCAGCAGCAGCAGGGAAAAAAAATTATTTGCGTAGATGAAATGGCAATTTATATAAATACTTCATTGTTCCAGCATCTTTAAAGAATTGGCAATCTCATACGTACCATGGAAAGAGTAGGCACTGTGGTGGGATCAAAATCCTCACAGATTTTTGGATCAATAGGAACACATACACGACCTTGAGGAGGAACAAGAGAAGCAGTGAGAGAGATTTCAAATGGCTGGTGAACATTAGAATAGCATATATACTGGAGGACAAACAGAATAATTATGAGGGCAGGAAACTTTGACATCATGGATAAGTAATTTTAATGAACCAAAGTTTAATTTTCAGTTAAGAACCAACCTGTTTTTGGGTGAACACAAAATGGTGCTTTCAGTAAATGATTCATGTGTTTGGAGACCTGACAAAATATGTTTCAAAGAGTCAATTCATTAACATAATAACATTGCAAGCATTCAACATTGAGGATTTCCTCGGGAGAAGTAGTTCTGCAAATTACATCAGAAGAGGAAAAAACAAATAACGATGGCTGTCAAACTGACCTCCATATCAATCCTTGGGTATGCATATGAGAAGACAATCTCTTCAATACACCTACGCAAACCTTGTGACTGGGAGGAAAAAGGAAAGGACAAAAGCATAGAAATTATAGCTCAAAATAAGCCATCAAGTTACAGAACATTTGTAAAGGTTCAAACTAGATTTTCATTGCTGGATCAAAGAGGTTCAGTCAGCAATTAAAAAGCACATTTCATGGTGAAATTTGCTCCGATGCTGCAAAGCTACCACAATCAGAAGGGTGACATTCTCGAGCAATGGGAATTGTTATAACTCTCACATGATTTGAAATTTCAATTTAAAGTGCAAGTAACCCATATTTATGCTGTATGATGTGTATGCATGCACAGCACACGGAAAGAGAAAACTGTCCACTAACCAAAATTAAGCATGAGTAGTTGGTTGGAGGGCAGTAGTTAGTATCCTTATTAATGCATCAAAGGGTATAACTAATACGGAATTGGCTTCCACGTTTCTTGAAAGAACATGAATTCTCATTGAGCATTTTCATTTTAACGAAAAATCCTCAATTTTCAAATACAGTGTCAGGCATACTGTAGTATCAGTATCGTTTTTTCTCAGCTAAAAAAATAGCCTATAAATTTCAGAAATCATCAAAATATTCTAGTTCATATTTCCTTGTGATCAAACTATTAACATTGACTAATGGACTTTCTATTAGCGGCGTTTTACAAATCTCTACCTAAGCCTTACATATCATCAACTTCTGCGCTTCATGATTGATACAATCCTGTCATGTTTTTTGCCAATTTAGCAAAGATGACAGATCTATATAGAAATAAGCAGATATAAAAATCACCAGCAGGAATACATTTCTTGACATCATATGGAATAATTCAGTAACAATCCATTCAATAATGAAACAATCAAGAGTCTCTTACTTCAGTATACAAGTCAAGGCATTAAGCTAGCTGAAGGAACACTTTGGACATATATACATGCTTGAAAGATAATGCAGTATATGAAGGCAATGGGATGACATTAAGTGGAACTATAAGGTTTAAAACAATCCATCATAGGTAAAGCAGAAAAGCTAGCTGCGATGTCAACTGGGTAAGTGTCATCTCACAGATATCACCTTAGTTCCGTAGTAGAGTCATTAATAAAAAATAACACGGATAAATTTTGTCATGTAAATATGTGCAAAGTAGAACTAGACCTTATGTTTGCCTGTCTGGAGTAGGTTTTTTAGCTGCCCCCATCGTAGAACGTTGATGTCTTCCTTGGTCCGACGCTTGTCCTGCCATTTTCCTCGAAGCTCAGAAGTAGCAGCTACAAATGTGGAAAGTTGTCAGTTTGGTAGGAAAAGATGGATATATAGATGTGAAAATACGCAATCATCATATTTATATACAATCATCTGGAATCATCTCCAAAATCTTTTCATATCTCTCCTCTGTTGATAGTAAATTCTGATTTAATAGCAGCTTCGTCTCAAAGAAATCCTTGAGCACCTCAGTGTATGATCTCCTGCAGGTACATAATATTTTAGGGGAAAGTATAAACGAATTATATGGAGAAAAAACCCACATATTTAGTAACTTACGACAGGAAAGGATGAAGAGCAGGCCCAAGTAAAGAAACCTTTCTATTACTATTTTCATTGCCCTAAAGTCATAATAAAAATCCAACAAACTCTGTAAGCAGATAATGCCCTCGTAATTAACTATGCGACGCGTATCAAAACTGGAAAATGGCAATTACTTTATACACACGGAAGTAATCAGCAATAGCTGCTCTCTGCTCATTAGACAACCTGCATCATTCATACTAGTGCATGTAAGCTTCACATAACAAAAAAGCAAAGTATTAAAATAAAATATTTTTGCCAACTATGTGTAAAAAATACCTTCTTGCTTTTCCATCACAGACCCAACAATGAACACCACGTCGACCACTAAACACCCAGAGAATATGATTAAAACCAAAATCATCTGCAGCAAAATTATCTGTTAACAACCACTCATGCTTTGGCTAAGTCTTTTTATTTATTATTTTCCCTTTTGGGTGGGGACGTTGGCTGATCATATTTTTGGTCTATGAAGTGATAAAATTCTACTGGCCCAAAAATAAATAAATAAACATTTATGAAATTCCATAAAAACGTAATGCCTATCAAAATAATAGAGTATGAACCATGATGCCAGTATAAAATTCAACTTAAAATATTGACAAGATTACAAGACCACATGGAATCATTAACTCATTCTCAAAAGCATCAATATGATATTTTACGATTGTTAACCAGAAAAATTACATGGTATTATGAAATAAATGTGAAACAAATTTCATTTCCTACCTCTTAGGGCATTGTGAATTATTTTTATAGCTACAGTCATCAAGGGCCAGCAATCTAAGCAAACATCAGCTCCAGAGCAGCAATATCTAACATCATCATAGTCTGTTATATCCTGCAACAAACAACAGACAATAAGGCAATGTTTCCCTCCATATAAGGCAATAATGCAAGGTGCCTTGAAATATCACAGCTTACTATATCAAAGACAAGCTCCCTCTCCACTGGAGTAAAAACATTACCCCCCGATTGTGCATAAGCATGTCTCTTAGCAGGCTGCAGAAAGATCAAACAAACAGGGATGGAAAAATAGAAAATGCATAGAATATTGCTGAAAAGCACATAAGTGTCTTCATTTACATTTTCATGGATATAAAGCTGAGGTTCCGTGTCAGCAATTAAGAATTGATAAAATGGTGAACAAAACAAACAGAACTACTTTATGCAAAACATAATAGTAAACAATGTCAGCTTCTTGATTTTGATGCTTAACCTCAAACCGTCTTATAAAGAAACATCACAAATAACCATGTTTTTTTTTTTTTTTTGACCAAAAAATAACCATTGTTCAAATTCAAAAAAATAAAAAGTGAACTATATCTTACATCCACACTGTAAACAGGTCCAATATCTATTTTAAAGGGGCACTTCTCTTTGATTGACTTTTCCAGCTCATATGCACTGGCAAAGGACTGGAAGCGCAGGTAAATGTCATTATCCAGTGTGAAAGAAAATTCTCGACGGCCAAAGTAGGACTGATCACAGGCAGGGTGCTTCCCATCTGTGTATAAGCAATATAATGATGTTTCAAAAAGAATGACCATCTTATGAATTGTGAAATAATCGATGTCTCTGACTAGTTTATTTGTTGTGCTACTTGGCAATTACCATTTCCATAGGACAGCCATTTGAAAATATCAGAATGGGGAAAAAGCTTTCCTGCAGCAAATTAACTCTGTTAGTGAACAAATACCACAAAGCTCCACATGATATAAAGCAAAATCATTGACATGTTTAGAGATGGACCAGGCAGCTATCAATCGCTATAAGCAGGACCTTACATCCAAAGATCAATGTACCAATGCAGCAGACTGCCATACCTTTCATTAAATCCAAACTTTGCTAAATTTAGAGGGTTGAAATAGTTTAAAAATTAAAGCCATAAGTTAACTCATCAAATTCCAGGAGTTTTTAAATTAGGTATGATTGACTCCACGTGAAAATATGAACCTCATCGTATTAAAAAACCAATTTACCACCCCAAAATAGAAGTTAAATTGCATGTTTTTATGAAGATATATGAGATGTTAACAGATGAGGGGGGAAGCTAGAAACACTATACTTAAAAAAGTATGAATGTCATAACATGAAAGCTGAGCTCTATTTTCTTATAATTTTAATCATGTTCATATTACAGTTAGCTGACACACCAAGCCATTGCAACAGTCAACAAAGAAATCACATCATGCATATTCTGTCAGAATTCAAAAACAGGACACCAGACACAATGGTATACATGCTAGTTTGTTTTTGCTCATCGATGTACATCTAGATCAGTTAGTCAATAGCAAAACATTACCCTTCAACTAATAATCAATGTGCAGAAAGTAAAAATCTTGAAAGATTTCATCGTTTAATTCAACAGCAATAAAATAAAATAAATACAACATGATTACCATAATATACTTTGAGATAATTAGCATTGAACTCTTCAGGCATGCTATTGTCATTCTTCAATGCACGAACATTTCCATTAGGCTCATCAATTGACATGCCATCCCCACCACGTTCAATTTCTTCTTGAGTCATGCTGACAGCTGCTCAAATCCTACAGTCAAAACAAGCCAATATCATCAACTATATATGACAAAATGCTTGCATCCACACCTGAATATAACAACACAAGAAACCCCATAAAAACATGCAAAAATTCCTTCAATCTTGCAAATGAAACTACACTTTTCTTGCCTGTATAAATTAATTTTCACATAATGTGCTTAAACTCATAATAGAACCTTTGATTACAAATCATGCAACAAACTTACCATTAGGTAACCTGAAAATTCTGACTACAGAGTTATTCAAGCAAGTCGCAAAAATTTGTCAACTTGCAACCCAAAACTTTCAGTACTCACACAAAGAACCTCTAATGATTTTACTTAATGAAAGCACAAATTATTCTCCAAGCATACAATCAAACTTACACCTTTCATTCATCTCCATAATCAATTCTCATAGAAGAGTCACTAGCAGCTGCACCTCCACAAAATGGCATACGAATTTTTCCAAGCAGGCAATAAAAATTTCACTTTTCTTACTCGTGTCTACGGATACCAATAAAATGAGCTTAATTGAACAAATAATGATCCTAGTTATCACTAACTACAAGACAAATTCAATCTTTATATAAATATAAAAGTAAAGCCTACAGTGATCTCCAAGCATACGCTCAAAAAATGATTTCATTATATCAATTCACATTAAAAAATCATAACAGCTGCAACTAAATGAAATTACATACGAATTTTTACAAACAAATAATCAAAATTTAATTTTCCTTCCTTGTGTCAATGGATATGAATATAATGAGCTTCATTTAACCAATAATAGATCTTATTAATCACTAATTACAAGACAGTCAGTCTTTATATAGATATAAAAGTAAAGCCAAAACAGTCAGTCTTTATATAGATATAAAAGTAAAGCCAAAACTGGACTCCAATTTGAAAAGGATGAGACTTAGAGTTATTTAATCGATTCAAGCAGAAAAATAAGTGATAGCTGTAACATAACTATATCACATGCAAAATTTTTCCAAGCAAACAATCAGAATTTATTTATTCTTACTCGTGTCAATGAATACCAATACAATGGCCTCAATTTAACCAATGACAGATCTTATTAATCACTAATTACAAGACATTCGACCTTTATATAAAATTATAAATATGTTTAAAAAAAAAGCCTAAACTGATCTCTAAGTTTTCGATCAAAATTACACCTTTTATTCACTTCAGGGTTAAAGGTATCTGATTTACAGATATTCAATCAATGCACATAGAAAGCTCACTGGTAGCTGCAACTTAACAAAATCGCACACGAATGTACCCAACCAACCAATCAAAAGAATTTTTTTTCTACTCGTGTCAACGGATACCGACATAATGAACTCAATTTAACCAATAAATGATTTAATTAATCACAAATACAAATGCAAAGTAAAGCACCGATCAACTCAGCATTTTGCTCTAATCAGTTCGTTTTTTCATATAATGAGCTGATTTAGAGGACAATTACAAGCTGTTTCGTAAAGATGACTGAAAATGGAACTTTTTGCATGCAAACCCTAACCCTAGAGAAAGAAGAATGAAGTTTTCGAGTAGTGGAAGAAAAGGAGCGGGGAGAGAGAGAGAGAGAGATATACTTAGGGCGTGAGGAAATCGGTAGCGGAAATTGGTGGTTCTGGTTGTTCGGAGAAGAGGATCGACGAAGCGTTGGCTTGGATGGAAATGAGTAGGGAATTTTTATTTGTTGACGCGGGAAATGAGAGACGGTGAGAAGTTTTGGCGGGAAACGGCTACTAAAAATATTCGGCAAGAAAAACAGCATTAAAAAGGGGTTAACTTTCCCAATAGAAAATTTTGGCTAGGATTGGCTCCCGTCCGAGCTTTGGACTGGTGTCCCACCTAGACATCAGCACGGGGTGGTTTGGAACCGCCCCGAACCGTCACCAGCGGTTCCTGAACCGAGAACCGCCCCGTGGGTGACGGTTCCGAACCGTTTAAGGACCCATCGATTCCGGCGGGTCCAAACGGTTCGAAACCCTCACCCACGGGACGGTTCCCGGTTCGGGAACCGTCGGTTGGCGGGTCCAAACAGTTCGGCGTTGTGGAACCGGTGGTTTAACCTAGTCCGGAACCGCCATTTTGGACCGGAACCGGTGGTTCCAACCCGCAAAAAAAAAAAAAAATTCTCAGAACGAAACTGGGAAAGGAAAAGGAGGAGCGTGCTGGGTTTCCGGGGGGGGGCCAGAGGCAGCATTTGAGGAAAAAAACAAAAAACAAAATAAAACGAAACGAAACAGAACAAGTCAATATTGTCGGCAATGCAAATGAAGAAATGAGGAGGGGGGCCTTGCACCGTGCAGTAGTATGTCCAAAAAAAAAAGCAAAACAACAAAATCACCGAAAGTTGGAGAGTTGAAAAATTATCAACGGCTGGGGAAAGTTGGAGAGTTGAATCAGACAACTTATTTTGATATTTTACGCACGTAAGGAGCTCTATAAATATAAGAGTTTCATTCAAAAAACTACGAAACATTCAAAAGCTTTACAACCTTCACAGATTGAGTTTTCTAAATTATCAACCATTCCCGTGTTTTAAAAATATCAGACATTCTGTGTTTGATATTGCTTGTTATTTTGTAGACTATCTGCACAAAGGGTTACCCAACAACACTTATTTATCGTGTTTGCTCTTAAATTTTCAATTCTTCTAATACTACCACTCACATTAGTACGTACTCGTTGTTTTAAAAAGGCCAGATGGCTTCCTTTTTCTTTGGTGGTTCATCAAAAAAATCTGCAAAGAAAGACAAATTAAAGGCGAAGATACCGAGTGCCAGCAAGAGCCTACTATCAATGTAGATGAGGATGCTGACTGCTATGACTTTAATGAGCCTCGGGTATCCGACTTTGATTTCACACCTGAACAATTCCCTCCGATTCCACCAGGTTTCGAGACAGTCAATCCAGTTTACCATCAACAAGGAGATGATGATAATGACTCCCAAGATCCGGAAATGGAACAACTACCACAACATGAAGCCGAGGATTATGGCGGTTTGGGTGAAGAAATACACCCCTCCATTGAGACAAATCCATCCACAAAGCCACCTCGACCATATAAGTCTAATATGTTCACCAAACATTTTAGGAAGGTCGAAGGGCCAGATGGGAAGACTAGGGCGCATTGCAATTATTGCAATGCAAACTATGCCTTTTCCAAGGGAGATGGATATGGTAGTCTTTCCAAACATCTAAAGTCAAAGCATCCTAGTGAGTATGGTTTGGATCCATCACAACAACAAATATCACGATCGAGTTCCAAGAAAGAAGCAAGGCTGTGGCATTTTAATGAAGAACAATATCGTGATGCCATGGTGCAAATGATAAGCGGGTTGCATTTGGGTTTTAATGCAAGCGAAAATGCAGATCTTGTCTATTGCCACCAAGAAACATTGCAGCCACAAGCACCTAAATGGAGTGCTACGACAATGAAACGACATTGTCTAAAAATGTACCGCAAGGGTAAGGGACAGCTCCAAGCAACTTTTTCTGATCTCGATACATGTGTGTCCATCTGTTCTGACATTTGGACTGATAGATGGGGTGAAAGTTCGTATATGGGGATTACATCTCATTGGATTGATAGACATTGGGTAATGCAAAAGAGATTAATTGCATTAAGAAAAATGGATGGATCCCATACAGCTCAAAACATATATGCCACAATACGGATAATTCTTGATGAGTACGGGTTGACACAAAAAATTTTTTCAATTGGATTCGATAATGCTGCAGCAAATACAGCAAGTATTTCTGATCTTCAATCGTTATGCCAACCAACGCTTGGGGGTACCTTTTTCCACATAAGATGTGCATGTCACATCTTAAATTTATGTGTGAAAGATGGAATGGATTCTTTAAAAATCCGTACATCTCCGATAAAAGCTGTGGTTGACTTCATTACCGACCATCCATCTATTAACAGAGAATGGCGAAAATGGTGTGGTGTGCATGGCAAAACCGAGAAAATTCAAAAAGGATGTGCAACACCGATGGAATTCGACGTACGAGCTTCTAGCTAGCACGGTACCATATAAGGAATTGCTATGTAGCTTCGCCATTGCACATGTACCAAACATACCATTGCATCCAATGAATGGAACTTCTGTAGCAACTTGTTGCAGCTTGAAGGTCTTCTATGACTGCACAAATGTTTTCTCCCGTGTGTACAATCCCAGTGTCCATCTCTTTTTACTGGAGGCCTGCAACATCATCGGGACACTCCAACAGGTAAGATCTGATCCAATTTTGCAAATGTGTGTTAACGATATGACTCGCAAGTGGTTGAAGTATTATAGGGAAATTCCTATGATATACAACGTGGCATGGTTGTTGGACCCACGCAACAAAGTTGAGGGACTTCGCGAAGTCCTGGATTACTATTACGATCATGTGGACAAGTTGTCAGACACTCAAGACATTTATGCAATTTCTGCTCATAATGTCGTGAAAGAGACAAGTAATGTGCTGTTGAACTTATATTCTCAATTTAGTAGCACATATGGTGGACAAATACCCACCAGTCCAGCAACCCCAAGTAATGCCCCCATATCAACCACCGTGGAGAAGCCCGGAGTGGTGCTCCAGCATCGGCGGTTCAAAAAGCACCGTGGCATAGGCGGTAGTGGATCAGACTCTGAGATTGACAAGTACTTGAACACGGCATTCGAGTTTGGTGACATGGTGGATGCATACAACTTTGACATCTTAGACTGGTGGAAACGTCACCAGGAGACGTTTCCAATACTATCTCGAATCGCTAGACAAGTATTGGCTGCACCTGCTTCAACTGTGGCAGTTGAGCAAGCATTCAGCATTGCTGGGCAGCAGTTGGATGAGCATAGGTCCCGGTATGGTCCCGCGACGGTTGAGGCACTAGCTTGCAACCATGATTGGACTCGTGCAGAACGACGGCAACAAGACTTGAAGACTACTCAAGTGAGGAAGACGAGTATTTCAGTGACTTCAACTCATCTGCGGGAAGCACAGCTGCGACCTCTCCGGGACTAGTCCAGGCCAATGAGCATTAACTTTACATTTACTCGATTGATATTATTCTACTATGGTGTTGGTATTGTAGTCAAGATCAATGAACTGTGTGATTTAGTTAGTTATTTGTGGTTGTAATAGTTAGTGTGTTCATGTTGTTGTAGAGGTAATATGTAATGTTTGGCGCAATAAAATTTATTCGTCATCGTTTGCCTGTATGTTAATCGACTTCTATGTGTTCCGTAATTATGTTTATTATTTGCTAACCATTATATTTTATTTTAAAAAATTTTAAATGTTTACTTTGGGTATAAATAAGTTATAATTGTTTTTGTTGATTTTATGTTTTTGTTTTCTTTTTTTTTCCAAAAAAAAAAAAAACGGTTCACGTGGAACCGGAACCGGAACCGCCAGAACCGGCGGTTCCTTGGAACCGTGAACCGCCCCGGCTCTGCAGTTCCGGTTCCGGTTCCATGAAAAGTGGAACCGTGAACTCCCCTTCCAGTTCGAGTCCGAAACCGACCCGAACCGTGCCGATGTCTAGTCCCACCTTCCTATTTTTTGTGGCTTGACAAATCAAATCCACCCCAAGGTGGGGTGGGTTTAGCAATCTATCCATAGGCCCTTATATTGATAGAGAAGATCAAATCTTGCTCTTTCACGGACCGAGCCTCATCCCTTACCAAATGAGCGAGCGCATATTAGCAAAAAAGGGGTTAATTTTAAAATTTTCTTTTTCCCCCATGACTAATGGTTTATTTTTACTACAAGCATGTATAAAACAATAATAGTTTGTTTAGCATGCAGCAATGAATTGGACTAAAATCGTGATTCCAACTTCCATTTCTTTCCAAATGTTTGAAACATCATACGAAGGCGGAATCGCAATTCCTTAGAATCCACGTTTCTGACTTTCATTCCACGTTCTATTAAGAATTTTTACTTAAATTATATTTTTATCTTGTATGAATTTATCATCTTAGTTTTTTAAAGTGTATTTTTGGTAAATTCTAATATAAATTAATTCATATTCGTTCTATTTCGTATTCATATCCAAACAAATGAATGGATTTATCATTTCCATATTGATTCTATCCATTCCATTTCGGACGATTCTCGCATACCAAACGTGACATAAGGATTTTATTTAGGATCTTTAGTGTCGTGACTTTTAAAGAATCAATTCTTGCATTTTTCACATAATAATATCTATTCATTTTAAGATGTTAGTATCGTTTAATATTTATTGAGTTATTCAAATATTTGTCAAAAATTATAAAAACAAAAGGACATTAGACATCAAATTTTATAAAATCTTACTATAATGTGAAAAATAAGGCCTTTAGCATTTAGGGAACTATGCCAATTATCTCTATTATACGTACTCTTATAATGAAAATCTAAAATAATTAAGTAATCTATAGCGATGGGAGAAAAGTAAAACTATTGAGCAACATATGCATCCTTCTTTTGAATATATGGAGTTACCTAATTTATAACTTAGGTATTGTTTGGCAATTTGGTTTCTTTTTGGCACAATTTCAATCGAATATTAGCCAAAAATTTGCTATTTGGCTTGAAAAATATTCTAAACTAAGCAGGAGAAAATGTCGAAGCAAACCCTACTTTTCTTTTTCTAGTCACCCTTCCAAATCCTCTTGCAAACAATACACCAACTAACAATCCATCCTATTTGAAAAAGGAAAAAAAAAAAACAAAAACATAACAAAACAATCAAACTAAGTTAAGAATATTTACAGTGAAGATTCCCACACTTGTAGGATTCATCTAAGAAACATCATCCTACCTGTGTTTGTGGCCATGCTATCATCGCGGGGCAAATAAGAATTATAAGTTTGTATAAAGAAGGTAGCTTGGAGAGGGAAGTTCTATGCATCCAAAACCCATAAAAATATTATTCTTTTTGATAGATTGCATTCCTTTGTACGTTTAGGTCAATTCTTAAATTGTTTCTCCTTTAAGTTTTTTCATTCGTATTGTAGTGTTGTTCTTATATACGTGTGATAATTGTCAAAAGACTCATATTCTTTGTGCTTATTTGGATATGTTTATTATGCATTTCTTGTAATTTGTTGGAGAAAATGACACTTAATTTTTTAATTACTCATTTCAGGTTTAAATAGCTCATTTGTAAGAGATTATGATGATTTAAGAGAAATGAAAGCAACTAAAGCAAGTTTGGGCAAAACTGTGCAAGAAACAAGGCTTTTATTTTTCAACCCTCCCTTCAGCACAGCTAGGGTAAACAGGTAAGGATGAAATCAAAATACTATAAAATACCCATCTTGTCTTCATTCTATGCAGGGAGAAAAGGATGTACAGATAGAGAATAGAATAGAATAGACGAAATAGAGAGAATAGAATAGAAATACGTACAGAGAAATATTCATTTTTTAAGAGAGGATTTAAAGAGGACTTAATGATTTTTTAGGGTTTCACAGCAACTTTTGTGCTTCATTACTTTAATTCATCAAGGATGTCGTTTTTTATTGCTTTATCTTATTATAGGTTTTAATTACTTCTCTAAATCATAAATTTGTATTGTCATATCCATGGAGGAGTAGTTGATTTTGCTTGGGTTTGTGGATCCTTGGGTCAATTTCATGCAGCTTTGGTGTGCTTGTGTTTGAATATGTGTTGATTTATTGAATTCAATAGCTTGAGCTTAATAGATCCTGGATTTGTATAGTGCATGATATAGGTTCATGTCTAATTTCGTTAAAATAAGCTAAAAGTATAGGCTATTGATGAGATTGCTCATAATCACCTAGAGATAGGGATGGTGAAATCTTTTTTCACTTGTTTTGAGATTCATTAGGTTGGTTTTAAAACAAAGAATTTTTAAACTTTATGCGAATCTAGACCGCTAATAACTTGTGAAGGCCTAAGTTCAATAATTCAACACAACCTTTTTCTGAGAATTTCTTGAGTTATATAAAAAGACCTAAGGTAAAGCATAACCCAAGCAATCTTGTTTGTTGTATGCTTGTTGTGAAACTTGTTGATATCTGTTAGTTTAAGCTCAGTGTAGATTCTTAGTTGTATAAATTTCTCCATGTTTCGTTTAGGCTAGATAATAGAAAAATAGTGAGTAGAAGTAATCACCAACTTTTCCTTACAATACGACATAGATCTTTCAACTATACTACTCCAATAGGTATGCTTCCCTTAGTGAGACTGTCTTTAAACAAAGATTTTAGCAAAGAAAGTACAAATTTTAAAACCCGGTTCTCCCAAACAACAAACCAAGTTTATGGCACCATTGTTGGGGAAAATTTGTGATATTTTGAAAGCTTAATACTATTAATCTAGCCATTTATTTTCTTTTGTTTTGTTTTTGCTGGAAATTGTGGTGAATTTTCTCATTGAGCTTATCTTGCATAAGGCATTCCAATGTCATGGATTTCGGTTGGTGGGTACCTAAAGATCATTATGGAATGTGCTTATTAATTCTCAAAACAATAAACTTGAAAATGAAGTGAATAATGTATGATGGAACTGTGGTGAGCAAGATCGGTATTGTTGATGTATTGATCCATGTTTTTATGATGCTCCTACATGCAATGAAGAACAAGTTGATGAAAACTTAGGTATCTTAGCTCATGCATTAGAAAAATCTGTTTTAAACTCATCATCATCACAAGTGCTTTTCATTGAAGTTGATAATTTGCATGATTTTGAACATTTTGATTGTGAATTGATGATGGAGAATGTTTATGACTTGGATTGTGAAGTAGAAATTTTTGAACAAACTTTGAATGAAAAAACTATTGAGCAAGGTAAAATTATAGAGGAGAGTTCATTTGAGTTATTTAATGAGAAAATTCAATTCACACAAAAGAAGTGGAGGATAGAGAGGTTGAGCAAGAAACGAGTATTAAGGATAACAAGCCCTCTCCACTTCTTGAATTATCTGAAAATTTGGGAGATGTTGAGCATCAAGATTTGAGCCTTAAACCCATTGGATATATCATTAGATATGAGAAGGCACCAACTTATCATAACACTCCTTGCCAACAGTGTCTGATATCAATGAAGATTGAGCTAAAAATGAATAGAGCAAGAATTAAAAAGAAATCTCCTGTGTGGATTATATAAACATGGTCTTGGGATACTTTTGTTTGGGATCCTGGTGGATGATAATCTAATTGGTTTTGATAAGACAAGCTATTAACATTAAATAAAGCACTTCATGGGAGGCAACTCATGTCTAACCTTGCTAAGTCGAGTTTCTTTTATTTTCCTTTTCTTCTCACTATCTTAATTCTAATTTTCTATCAAAAATTGCAGGTGCGTGGTGTTTGTACACATTTGTAAAGAGGTGAGAATTCAACTATAAGTGTGGGGGAAAGCACAATTTGTTATGATTTATTCATTAAAAAAAAGTGAAGTAAGTCTTTATCCAAGTTATGTGAGTTTTGTACATATTGCATGTTGGATGCATGATGAAAACCCTAATTTTTTTTCTGCAACAATCTTTTTTTCGAGAAAAACAACTTATGTTCTCATCACTAGCCATCCTGCACGTATGTGTAGATGAAGAAGTAGAAGCTTGTGTGCATGTCGAGGGCTCGAAGAGCACTGTCTTGCCCTATTTGATCTCTACTTGCCCCCGATTTGCCTAGGCAGAAGCTTAGGTATCCCCTATTAAGCTTGTGATTGCTCCAAAAACCATTCCCATGCTCGCTTCTGAGCACTTGAGGAGCCCCCATATCGGCTTAATCCCACCCATGTAGGATGGCATGGTGAATCTATAGATTAATTGACGCAGCGAGATAGTGTGGATAGAATGAGAACACTCCACGAGTGAATCTCAAACATGAACTTAATTCACACAATTGTAAAACAATTGCAATTTCAGAGAGAATTCTCCAAACTTGGATTTCAAATTGATAAAAATGTTCTAAGAAATATAAGCTAGGGTTTCTGGACTACTTATATGCATAACAAAGTCCTAAAAACGACCATAAAGAAATAACTCGTATAAAAAAAGGCTGGAGTAAAAGCTGGCAGCTTAAAAGGCAAAATGTCGAGCGACCTAAAGTAGGTCGACACTTAGGCTGGTGGTATATCTCCCTAAGCCAGCGGCTTATATCTAGCTTTGTTGGTTCCCATTAAGGCCGGCAGCCTTCATTCCTGTGCCTTCGGGGTCGCTTCTTTGCCCATAAACGCGTCGGCTATCTCATCTACATCATTCTCTCCCACTGCAAAGAACTCGACCTCGAGTTCTCGTCTGGATATAAAGACATATCATCGGAATGGAATGGATATAAGTATGCAACATTGAATGTCCTCGCAATAGCCATAGTCGCCAGGAGATCAACAACATAAGCGTTGTCATTGATCTTTTGGATAAGCTTGTAAGGCCCATACTTCCTTGGTTGTAATTTGTTGTAGGTACCCATGGGAATTCTCTCCTTCTTTAGAAAAAAACATTACTTGATCTCTGACCTCAAAAGACCGTTGCTTCCTTCGTTTATCAGCTGTCTCTTTGTACTTAGCGTTGGCTTTCTCAATCTTCGCCTTAACCTCTTCTACAGTGCTCTACTAATGTTCTACCATGTGCTTAGCTGGTATACTATACTTAGCCATTTTGGGAAGCTTTACTAGATCCAAAACATGTTGAGGCACTTTGGTGTAAACGATGGAGAATGGAGACCTCGCTGTTGTTCGATGGAGGGAGTTATCGTAGGCAAACTTCGCGTGAGCTAAACATAAATCCCATTGTCTTGGCTTCTCTCCACAAATACTCTTGATGAGATTGCCTAATGTCCTGTTGGTAACTTTTGTCTGTCCATTTGTCTGTAGATGAGCAATGTTGCTATAGTTCAAAGGTAAATCAAATATATATCAGAGATTCTTCTAGAAATAGCTAAGGAATTTACTATCTCTATCAGATGTGATGGATTTGGGCACTCCATGCAATCGCAGTACCTCCCTGAAAAAAAGATTGGCAATGGCATGAGCATTGAGGTCTTCCTACAAGGGATGAAGTGAGCCATCTTGGAAAACCTATCAACAACTACAAAGACAAAGTTTGCACCTCATTGGGTACGAGGAAAACTAAGTACAAAATCCATAAAGAGATCCTTCCATATGTTCTCAGGTACCAGCAAGGGTATATATAGTCCAGTACTCTGAGAATGCCCCCTAGAAGTTTCGCAAATATAGCACCTCTAGACTATCTTCCCCACATCCTTCCTCAACTGAAGCCAATAATATCAGTCAGATACAACGGCAATGGTCTTGTCTCTTCCCAGATGTCCTGCCAAGCCCCCTCCATGCAGGTCTCTAATTAATTTCTCCCTCAAAGACAACTGGGGAATACATAATTGATTACCCTTGATTAAATCCCCTCATGTATATGATAGTCACCACAGGGCTCTTTACTACTACACTTACCCTATATCTCACTGAAGTCATCATCCCCAGCATAAAGTTCTTTCATCTATTCAAGCCCAACAACCTCAACACTCATCACAACTAAGACATCTACTCTCCTGCTTAAAGCATCTGCCACTTTGTTTTGGACTCCAAACTTATGCATGAGTTTATAAGGAAACCTTTGCAAAAACTGGATTCATCTAGCATGCATGTCTTCACTGATCCTGGTTTGACTACTCGAGTGTTTTAGAGCCCCACAATCTGAGTATAAAAACAAACTCTTTCTTTACAAGGTAATGCTCCTATACCCTTAATGCTCTCACCACAAAGTAAAATTCTTTGTCATATGTAGACTAATTCCTTCTAGAATCACAGAGCTTCTTACTATAAAAAGATACTGGTCTCTTCTCCTATGAAAGTACTGCCCCAACTCCTACACCATTAGCATCACAATCCACCTCAAACAACTGATCAAAGTCAGACAATGCTAATATAGGAGCACTACACAACTTTTCCTTCAATAAGGCAAATCTAGCTTCGGCTTCCTCACTCCAACTAAACTTATCCTTCTTCAAGCACTTAGTCAATGGAGCAACAATAGTACTGAAGTGCCTGATGAAGTCCCTATAGAAACTGGCTAATCCTAAGAAACTCCTTAACTCTGTCACAATTTTAGGAATAGGCCATTCTCTAATGGCTCTTACCTTTTCATCATCTACTGTGATCCCATCTCCACTCACTACGAATCCCAAGAACAATAACTTCTATGACATGAATATGCACTTCTTCAGGTTAACATATAACTTATTCTCCTTTAACACAATCAACACACTCCTCAAGTGATATGTATGCTCACCTTCAGACTTACTATAAATCAATATGCCGTCGAAACATACTACCACAAATTTACCAATGAAGGGTTTGAATACCTGGTTCATGACTCGCATAAACGTGCTAGGCGTATTACTAAGGCCGAATGGCATTACCAACCACTCATACAATCCCTCCTTTGTCTTAAACGCGGTCTTCCACTCATCTCCTGGCCTGACCCTAATTTGATGATACCCACTACGCAGGTCAATTTTGGAGAAGATGACAGCCCCACTCAATCTATCAAGCATGTCTTCAATGTAGGGTATGGGGAATTTATACCCAATGGTGATCCTATTGATAGCCCTACTATCAACACACATCCTCCAACTCCCATCTTTCTTAGGAGTAAGCAGTGCTGGGACAGTAGCACAGCATATGGGCTTATTGTCTCTGATAAAGCCTTTATCTAATAGTTCTTGAACCTTCTCCTGTAAGGTCCTTGTCTCCCTAAGGTTCATCCTATAATGTGGCGAATTAGAAAAACTTGCCCCTAGAACAAGGTCAATCTGGTGTTGGATATCCCTTAAGGGTGGAAGTCCCTTTGGTAAGTCATCTAAAACTACCTCCTTGAACTCCTTTAATACCTCTTTCACCACATCTGGAAAGTCATCTCTATCCTCCTCTTCAACCTTCAGCACGTTCTTCACTATCAGGGCATGTACCTCCTTGGAATCTTTCATGACCTCTTCCATCTCCTTCTCCGAATGCACAATGGTTAGGAAAGATTATCCCTCTGACTTAGAGCCTTTGGAATGAGGCACTACTTTAAGGGGCAGTAATGTATATCTTATACCATCTTTCTCTAGCCTGTATAATTTTGTTTTTCTAGAATGTTAGGCATCAACATTAAACTGCCATGGACACCCAAATAGAAGATGGCAAGCATCCATGTTTACTATATCACAATAGACCCCATCTCTATACTTGCCAATGGAAAATGGCACCCTACACCTCTCCTGAACTTCAATCCTCTTAGCAGCTTTAATCCATCCAATGGTGTATGGAATAGGGTGTTTCTCAGATGGTAACTGCAACTACCTGACCACCTGCTTACTAATGATGTTTTCACTACTTCCAGTATCTACAATCACGTGAAATACTCTCCCACCAATCATGCACCTCGTATGAAAAGGTTGGTGGCGTTGAGTGTTCCCCTCCTGCTTCGGCACTAACATGAGCCTCCTGATAACATATGAAGGCTCAATATTCTTCATAATCCTCCACATCGGGATCACAATGTATCTCCTTGTCCTCTTCATGCTCTATAATATTAACAGTTCTTCGATTTGGGCACTCATTAGATCGGTGCCCTGGCTGTTTACAACGATAACATTTCCCCAAGATGGGTTTGGCATATGGATTGGTTTGCTTCTGGCCTTCTTTGGACTCCATAGGCTGCTTTTTTCCATAGCTCTCTCATTTTTCTTCTCACCATTACTACTAGGCTTTTCTACAACACTCTTCTCTTTCTCTTCAACACCTTTACTTGCTCCAATATGCTCAGCTCTCTCAACTCCATACCTACGACCACCACCATCAATCCTGGTGTTCTTATCATTTAACATGAGTTCAGCCCTTAATGCTATATTCTTGGCATCACACATACTCCTCAACACCGTTATCCCAATTTTATCCCTGATTTGCAACTTTAAGCCATCAACATACCTAGCCACTTGTTGCCCTTCACTCTCTCTTAGATCATTGCGCTCCGCCAATCTCATAAACCCAGCAGTATATTCATGGATGGTTCGCATCCCTTAGCAACACCTCTGATACTGCTGGAATGGTATCTATTCATAATCAGGAGGAAGAAACTCCCTCTTCATCAATTGTTTCATACGGATCCATGTTCGCACAGGTTGTCTTCCTTCCTTGACCGCCTACTCTAGACTCTCTCCTACTAGGCATAAGCACCACCCTTCAACCAACAAGCTACCATCTTTACCCTTCGCTCCTCCAAAAAATCCTTATAATCAAAGAATCTCTCCACCTCCGCTAACCAATCAAGAAACTCTTCAAAGTCCTAAAATTGACAATAAACAAAATAACTCGAATAAATAAAGCTGAAGTAAAAGCTGTTAGCTTAAAAGCGAAACATCGGGTGGCCTAAAGTATCTAGCAGCCTATCTCCCTAAGCCGGCGGCTTATATTTGGCTTTGTTGGTTCCAATCAAAGCCAGCCTTTTAAGGCCGACAACCTTTGTTCCTGTGCCTCCAGGGTCACTTCTTGGCCGCTTCTTTGCTCATAAACGCGTCGGCTATCTCATCTATATCATTAATTTATATATAAAAAAAGAAGTTAAATAAAAATAAAATAAAAGCCATCTTTCACTCTTTTTAAAACACAAAACCAAGTAGTAACTTTTCCCTCTTTTAAAACACTCGTGCTCTCATTCTAAAACACTCTTGTTCTCACAAATTTTGCACAAACCAACAACCACATGCATTTACATCTCAAGATTCTTGCTCCCATCACCATCTCCGAGCAAGTCTTTCAATCTTTCCTCTTTAGCTCCCTATTTCTTAAATGTCATACTATTTCTTATGCTTAAATGGTTTCCATACATGAGTGGCTTTATAGTAATGCATGCTTATTCTATGTCTGAATTGATGATTTCCATGAGCCATTGTTACATTTTTTAACTTTACTTTGTTGATCCGTGATCTACATGTATTGTTCTTGTTGAATTTCTCCATGTTAGGGTTCATGTGAAATTTTTAACAGTTATAAAATTTGGGGCTTTTGCTTGATTCATGTAATTCCACACCTTTAATGCCTTGTAATGCAATGTGCTTGAGAGATTTATGGTGGCATTTGTCAAAATCGTGATTTAAGGTTCACGAAAGAAAAATTTTTCTTGGGGTTTTGGCTTTTGAGATATATTAAAGGATTTTGGCGTTTTAACTGGTGTTTATATCGCAAATTATTGTCAAGAATTTGTTCCCAATCTATGACATGACTTACTTCCCTTGGTCGTACACAAATTTGAATTACCTCAATTTCTATCTTCATCTCTACCCTCTGCATGGCCACGCTGCCTAAAGTAGTGCAGAAATCCTTGATGCTTTATGATGCTTATTTCATGATCTTTCGCACTCTATATTTTATACAATGATTGAGTTTAAGCATCATTTATTGTACTATTGATTTTAGCATGCACTTCTTTGCAATTGTTCTTCAATTATTTTTTACCCTCGCATGTGTTAAACTTCCTTTATAGGAATGGGAATTAAGAAATCTTGTCCAAAGAGGAAACGACTACTTAGCTCACCAACACAACAGCTATCAAGCTCCCAACCAAGGACAGGAAAGTCATCACCACCACTTCCACAAGGCATAAAGAGGGTTCATTTTATAATAGAATTGTCTCAACAATCATTTAACAAGATTATGATGGAAAGGTTGGAGAAAATGGAACCCCACAACAACAGGTATTTGGATTAGAGATTGTTGAGAGAATTTAGCTTAGAGGAAAAGGTCCAAGAGTTGATTCAAGTGGGACCATGGGCACAATTTTTTAAGATAAATGAACCCACCTACCGAGAGATTACCTTTGAAGTTCTATCTACCATGAAAATCAAAGAACAATCCTTTACCCATAAGGTAAACAACACCTTCACTTCCAAATTTATGGCCAATCATATCGCTTTCATCTTTCCTAGTTTAGATTGTTTTTGGGTTTATATTCTAATGATGAAGTAGTGACCAAGGATTACTTGCAACTACCTAATGATTGGTCTCAAAGGGTCACAGTTGAAACATATTAGAAGTTACTTTATGAGGATCCTACCATACACTATATTCCATCTAAGTCGAAGGCCACCTCCATGACTAGCATAGATCTAAAAGTGGTTCATCACCTTCTAGCTCATACTATTGGGGGTAGAAAGAGCAATCATGGAGTCATTAACAACTTTAAGTTGCTCCACTTGTGTAGCATAGCTATGAGATATATGATTTAATGTGGGTGTGGAAGTAGCATATTTTCTCAAGCAACAAACAACGGATCCTTACTTAAGAGCTTGTATTGTGGGGGTTATATCACTAAGCTTCTAAAGGGGATGAGGTTATTCATAAAACCATTAGTTGGTACCCTTTTAGTGAAAGCAGAGAAAATGACTGATGGACCTTTTCATGGTTATGGATTAACTAGAATACTTGGTGTGCATATTTGGATGTATATTATTTGTGCTTATTTAGACATATTTATTATGCATTTCTTGTAATTTTTTGAAGAAAATGATACTTAATTTGTTAGATATTCATTTCAGGCTTAAAAGAGCTGATTTGTAAGAGATTATGATGATTTAAGAGGAATGAAAGCAACTAAAGCAAGTTTAGGCAAAATTGTGTAAGAAACAAGACTTTTATTTTTCAACCCTCCATTCAACACAACCAAGGCAGATGGGCAGGGATGAAACAGAATACTATAAATACCCACCTTGCCTTCATTCTACGCAGGGAGAAAAGGATGTACAGGTATATAATATAATAGAATAGACGGAGTAGAAAGAATAGAAGAGAAACACGTACAAATATTCCTTTTCAAAGAGAGAATTTAGAGAGGACTTAATGCATTTTTGGGGTTTCACGGCAGCTTTTGTGCTTCATTGCTTTAATTCATCAAGTATATCAGTTTTTATTGCTTTATCTTATTATAGGTTTTAATTTCTTATTTGAATCATTGATTTGTATTATCATATCCATGGAAGAGTAGTTGATTTTGCTTGAGTTTGTGGATCCCTAGGTCAATTTCATGCAGCTCTGATGTGCTTGCTTTGAATATGTGTTGATTTATTAAATTCAACAGCTTGAGCTTAATAGATCTTAAATCTGTATAGTGCACGATATGGGTTCATGTTTGATTTTATTAAAACAGGTTGAGAGGTCATTTTAATAAATAGATATAGGCTATTGATGAGATTGCTCGCAATCACCTAGAGATAGGAATGATGAAATCTTTTGTCACTTGTTTGAAGATTCATTAGGTTCGTTTTTAAACAGAGGATTCTTAAACTTTATATGGATCTAGATGGCTAATAACTTATAAAGAGATTAGATCTATAATTTCTAACCTTGAGAGATGCTTTAATTTGTATTCGTGAATCCAATAGTTCAATAATTCAATACAACCTTTTTATAAGAATTTCTTGAATCACATGAATAAACTTGACGTGAAGCATGACCTAAGCAATATTGTGAATTGATATATCTTAATTCTTGTATGCTTACTTTGAAACTTGTTGAAATATGTTTGTTTAGGCTTAGTGTAGATTCTTAGTTGTATAAATTTCTCCTTCTTTCGTTTAAGCTGGATAATAAGAAAAGAGTGAGTAGAAGTAATCACCAATGTTCCCTTGGAATACGACTTAGATCTTTCAACTATACTACTCTGATAGGTTCGCATGCCTTGTTGAGATCGTAGTTAGACAAAGGTTCGACAAAGAAAGTACAAATTTTAAAACTCAGTTCTCCCAAACAACAAACCAAGTTTTTAAAAAGAGAATTTAGAGAAGACTTAAAGGATTTTTAGGGTTTCATAGCTACATTTATGCTTCATTGCTTCAATTCATTGAGGATATCGATTTATTGCCTTATCTTATTATGCGTTTTAATTACTTCTTTGAATCATTAATTTATATTGTCATATCTATGGAGGAGTAGTTGATTTTGCTTGGGTTTGTGGATTCTTGGTTCAATTTCATGTAGCTTTGCTATGCTTGCTTTGAATATGTGTTGATTTATTAAATTCAATAGTTTGAGCTTAATAGACCTTGAATTTATATAGTACACGATATGGGTTCATGCCTAATTTCAATTGAATAGATTGAGATATCATTCTTTTGAATAGATCCGAGCTACTAATGGAGTTGCTTGTAATCACCTTGAGAGAGGGATGATGAAACTTTTTGTCACTTCTTTTTGAAATTCATTAGGTTTGGTTTTAAAACAATGGATTCTTAGCTTTATATATATCTAGACTGCTAATAACCTGTGAAGAGATTCTGGTGGTCTGATTTAGATCTAGAGTTATTGGCCTTGAAAGAGGCTTTAAATTACCCCAGTGAATCAAACAGTGCAAATACGCTAGCAAACAACTCTCTCTTAGTTTGTCAAGAAATATCATGATAAAAATTGGTGAAGTAAATCCCTAGGCTCTCATCTTGCATTTATACAAACCTATCTTCAATTTTACCCTGAGAACATTCGTACATTTTCATTAACTTTAATATAGCTTTTGTTTTTATTATGATCTTTTAAATTTTCTTTGGCTATATAATAGATGAATGTAAGTAAAGTAGATGCCAACGATCCTCTGAAATACGACCTAATATTCTCTATATTACTTCTGTAAGTACACATGCCCGATGTCGACAGTTGCTTCAGAAGTTGAACAGAACTTATTAGTTTTATAAATTTTCAAAAACTTTAACTCCGTGTTCTTTAAAATGATTTTAACCCAATGAACCGACTAGTGTGTTATATTTGGTGTCTGTGCGTGTCATTGTAGGTAGGGCTAGGGGGTATGTCTATAAATGCATGTGTTCGTGAAGATGAGTGTGTGCATAAACGTGACATCTGTGTACGTTCTGTTTTATGTTTGTATTTGCATCGTGTATGGGTTTGGCGGAGGGGGGGGGGGGGGGGGGGGGGGGGGGGGGGGGGGGGGGGGGGGGGGGGGGGGGGGGGGGGGGGGGGGGGGGGGGGGGGGGGGGGGGGGGGGGGGGGGGGGGGGGGGTATGTGTGTGTGGTGTTTATTCTACTTTAGTTAGAGCAGTTATATGAGCAGCTTGTTGGATTTGCTTCCTCTGAGTGTGTGTCTAGAATACTCTGGCTGCGTGGAATGCGTATGTGCAGCGTCTGTTCTGAACTGGGTGGAGCGAGTGCATATGTGGCATTCTAGGTGGTTTGTGGTGTGTTCACATGAGGCTTCTTGGGCACAACAGATCGAGTGTGTATGTGTGACATCTTGGATTGTGTGTGTTGATTTTGTTCTCCATCTTCTTGTATTTTATACATGACTGGCAAATAAAATGGTGTGTGTGTTTTTCTGTTCTCCTTACAAATGTGGTCGTGCGTGCTGTGTTCGGTGTTTCATCTTCTGTTTGGCTCTTTATTATTAACTTATCCGTTAAGCTAGATGAATGCTCCTTATGATAGGCATGTCAATTTCATTTATTGACTATAGATTTTTAAACCTTCCTTGTCAAGCGTGAATGGCATCTTAAAGCGGATTGAAGTGAGTGTGTGGGTGAGGGGGGGGGGGGGTGGTGGTTTATAGAGCTCATTTCAAGTGGGTGTTTGTCTTCGTATGGGTGTGTATTGCAGTGGGGAAAATTCTAGATTGAAAAGTTTGAGTACACACTAAAGTGTATTTGAAAAATTGAACTTCAAGACAACATTTTAGGTTAGAGAAATGGGCTTTTTGTGTTTTTGTGCAATTAAGATAAAGTGAACATAAAATGCTTTCAGTATTCATGAATCAAAAAATGGTGTCTTCAATTACATTTTGTTGTCTATTAAATTTTTGTCTTCTATTACATGCTTCAATTACAGTTTTTTCCATGGCATGTGACCTCTAAAGATGCAAAATTTTAATTATTTGCAAATTGTAGAATGCTCCAATTCCACTTTATTTTATTTTATGTTATGTGAGTTCATGTGCTAATTAAATGTCATCTAAATAATGAGTGATAGGGCTTAATGGAGTGAAAGCGATACAATTGCCTATATTGAATTATGTGTTGAACAAGTCCAATTAAGGAAGCGTGCTAGTCAATATCTGAAGCCAACCACATTTGTAGCAGTGGCCATTAAAATGCAAGAAGCTAAAGGAAGATCATCTACTCCCAAGCAGCTTCATATAAATGGGACACATTAAGGAAGTTGTAGTCTAAGTGGAACTGGTTGACAAGATATGCTGCCTTAAGAGTGGGTTGGAACATTAGCATTCATACTTTTGACACGCTTGATGAATGATGGGAGGTCATGGAACAGGTAAAATTTATATAGCCTACTTTTAAGTAATTGATCTTCTGTAATCCTATTTGATCATTCCCCTATATGATGATGTAGGAATATAAGAGAATAAAAAATGATAACATTCTCCAATTTCATGTGGAGGGGTTAAGATATAAAGACCAGTTTAATGAGATGTCGAAAGGCATGAAGGGGACAAATCGCAGAGCTTGGACACCCAATTCATTCATACCTCTCCTGGAAGATAGCCCTAAAGGCAGTGGAGATTCATATGGGGATCCACGGTTTGTTGATCTGATGGATACTTCCCCACTTGAAGATGAGTCGGTTCAACATTCTTCCCATGAGGGTGAACCATCAATAAAATGAAAATAGTCGCCTGCTTGAAAAAACATACCAAAAAATGTTGATACTTGAAGGATGATCTCACGAACGATTTAGGCAATTTGATTGTCAAACTTCAGGCTTGAAGTTCAAGTAGTGACATGTCCGTTGGCAATAAAAAACCGCCTTCGAACATCACAACAATTATGAAGGACGTTTGAGCCTTACTGACGGTGCTAGAGAAAAGCGAATAGGTTTAGATGCAACAGACATTTTTGTAGACGAAAGAACATGGGAGTTTTATTTTGCTTGTCCAAATAACAATGTTAACACTGGATTTCTCTTATGCGAGATAGCAAATAGAAGTAAGAACTAACATGCATGTTTTTTTATTGTTCTATTATGTGGTGTGTATTCTTTTATTGTTGCTGGTAAATGAGGTCATAAATGGTGTATTTTTTTTCTTTTTTTTGTGAGGAATGATTTTAAAATATTGTGTTATGAACTTGACTTATTGCAGCAAAGGTATGGTGGATGATCGATATGACAAGCTCGTGATAGTAAGCATGCTCTATCTTATAATAGTTAGACACCTATTTGGTAAAAATCCATGCCACAACTAGGCAAAACTAGAGCACATTTATTAATGAGCTCCTCAACCACTTGAACCCAACAAGACGGCATAACATGTTCTGGATGAGTCCAATATTACTTCACTAATTATGTGGGACTTTGGCAAAATATGGCCTTCAAAGCAGCAAAGGCGTGCCCATCGAGGAAAAACTCAGGATTTTCTTAGTTACAGTTAACCAGGGTGCGTTGACAAAAGCTGTGTACGAGATGTTTCGACATTCGTTGGAAACCATCTTTTGACAGTTTAATCAAGCACTTGACACAATTTTGGCATTCTCAAATACCGTATTACAACTAAGTGATCCTCAATTTTGTAAAAGGCCAGCAATAATAAGCGAAAACACATAATATTATAAAATTTTCTAGGTTGGGATAATTTTGTATGCATGAGATGCACATAGCATGAGACTAGTACCAAATTGACATTCATTTCTTCATTTTTTCCTAGGGCTGCATTGGAGAAATGGATGGATCACATGTCGTGGCACATGTTCCAAAAGACAAACAAATCATATATACAAATAGAAAAAGGCAAAGCTTTGCGAAACGTGTCGCTGTTTGTGATTTTAGTTACAGATTTATATTCATGACCGCAGGTGTGGATGGTCAGAGCCATAATGCAAATGTGTTGGCTATGGTACTTGAAGATCCAAGATATAATTTTTTGGTGACACCCCTTAGTAAGTGATGATTTTGACATACACTTTTGTAAGTCATGACACAAGTTTGTTGGTGAAAGTGATAGTGGAAATAATTTTCTAGATAAATATTAATCGGTGGACTCGAGATTTCTAAATAAAAAGGGGTACTTAGCTCTTTACAATGGAAAGCGATATCATAGGCTTGAATATCGATTAAGTGGTCTACTACGAAGTCCAAAAGAACTATTCACTCGTATACATTCGTCACTAAGAAACATCATAGAACGAACATCTAGAATATGAAATAATAGGTTTTAAATTCTCCACAACATGCTATCATATAAGCTAGCTAAGCGAATAAAGATAGTTGTTGCTATTGTTGTTATACATAATTTTATTGTTCAAAATGATATAAATGATTCATACATTAGGAATGATCTTGCACGAGAGGATTATCATCCTAATGGTGAAGAAGAATTAGAAGGTAGTAGTGCGCTTGAATTAAGTAATGATTTATGGATGAATACTATATGTGATTCAATAGCTTTGGGTTTGGCAACAAATTGTCGTTGTCGGTAGATGTTGTGTGGTAAACGGTATTTTGTGTGTTTTAGTTTTAATGATGAGTTTCAACTCCATAATTGATGCTTCATTATATCAATGAGCTTTAACTATTTAAAATAGTAACGATGATAGTGTGAAATGGTAATTACAACTTCAAGGTTATTAAAGGTTCTAATATAATTTAATGAAATTGAGATAAGTTTCAAAATAATGTTAAAATAAAAAAGATGATGATTAGTAAATCTATTGTTAATTTAATAATAAAAAAAAAAAGAAGATAAAACACAAGATTACACACACTGATACTAAATTAAAACTGTAAGCTTTCCAAACACTAGCTTCCAAATCGACACTGAAATGAAGCTAACAGCTTTCCAAATACCAGATTTTCAAACCGATACTGAACTAAAACTGAACAAATGATGATACCAAACTGATACAAATACTGGTGAAAAACTGACAATCCAAACATGCCCTTATTATTTTGGTGTTTATCTCAAGTAAAAAAATACAAAAAGAATAACAAAAAAAAAATAAATAATATTAGACCTGACCCACCTTTTTATTATTTGTACTCTTTTATGGGAATGACAAACACTAAAAACCCACATTTCCTTTATATCGATGGTAAGTTCTCTAACTTTTTCTTTCTACTTTTCCTCTCTTTGCTATTTCTCAATTATGGTTTCTTTTAGCTGTGTACGTGTTTGTGTTTCTTTGAGCATTGAATTCAAGTAAAATAATAGTTGACCTCTTCAAGTCAACTATGACTCTTAAATGTCAAGAGACACTTTTTTCGAAGAAAATCCAAATATCTCTCTTCTTGTTTCAAGTATTTATTTTGTTCATTGAGAGGTTGTTTATTGTTTGTTTTGTATCTGTTTCGAGATCACCAATCTAAGAAATCTCACACACCTTAAATGCTTTTTTTTAGTTGGCATCACTCTAACTGTTTATAGTTGTAACTTGCAGCTATACTGATTATTGTTCAACAAAATACTAAAACTTATTTTTAATGATTTTTTTTACCCTTTACTTGTTGAAGGACACCAAACCTTTAAGAAACGAGGAATAAAAGCATGGTGTAGACTAGATGGAGCATCCATCAAAACCTAAAACGAAAGTAAGCAATTTGATTTTAAAATAAGATTTTTCTAGCCATATCTTCTTATTGAAAAATGTGTCCAACCCTCCTATAATATATAATTACTGATTATAGTTTATATGAAAAAATTTACCAAATTACTTCGCAAAATCGCATTTATAAGTCAGGATGTTAAAAATTTATACACAAATCACGTGATATAGATGCAATATCACGTTTCTGTATGGCCACTAAATCGCATTTCGTAAATGGGATACAATTTTTTAAAAGTAAATCGCTTTTCATTATGACGATATAGCAACCATACTGTGAAAATTTTTCATAGGAAGAGACAAAGCGAACGAATGAAATGAGACAACAAAGAGAATGACGTTTTGACTTTTAAAAATCACATGGGGAAGAGAAAGAGAGGGAGAGAGAGAAGGGTTAAGTATATGTTTGCTTGAAAAAGCCAAAATATCCTGCATGTATATCTTTATTTTAAAGCAAGATTTAAGTGGATATTAAAGACTATATCATGTTTATTAAACACATATATATACGGTATATTAATTTCCATATATAATGTTTTAAGTCGCAATTTAACGACTGTATATCGGTGATTATTTTTATTTTGACCTTAAATGAATAATTAATTTTCACTGGGTTCTAAACATAAAATTATTTCTTAATTTTACTTCGGTATCCAAAAACCAACACTCAAATGTTTTTACAATAGAAGATTCGAATCACCTTCAATTAATTACTTTATTCATCTCGTACATTTGTAACGACCATGATTGAGTAATATTATGCACCATTCATAAAGTATATATACGTTAAATCTAGTTTTTTGCCAATTTCGACAACATTGATTGAATGTTGCATATCACTTGAACCATCAAACTAACATTGGGAACACGTGATAGCATTCGACGAACACACACTTTCCTTTCCACTACCATTTTACGCTTGTCCATCTTATCACTTCCATTCAGTAGTGATGAAGTTGTCTATCCAAATCACCTGACCATTGATTAAGTAGCGAATTAACTTCTCGAACCAATTCCTATAACATTTTACATAGAAATTTTACAGGAAAATGTTGGTATGATTATGACAAATGTTGAATGTGTATGAAAAAATGTGACTAATTTTATTATTTCAAACAAAGAAGCATGTTTCTAACTTATTATATATTTAGGATAATGTTACAAATACATGAACTTTGATAAAATATGCAATTAGGTACATGAACTTTGAAATTGATCAACTTAATACTTGAAAAACTTTAAAATTGATCGATTTAATATCTAAACCTAAAAGAATTTGACAAGTTTTCATGCACGAAAAGTTATTTAATAAGTACTAAAAGTTCAAACACTAAATTAATCAATTATAAAGTTTAGGTGCTTAATTGCATATTTTGTTGAAGTTCAGGTACCATTCGTGGCACTGGTCCTATATATCTCGAGAAGCAAATCAGTTATTGGTAGTTTTTTTTTAATGTGTTGAGGAGTCTTTAACAAGTTTTTCATGGAAAATATTTTGTTATCATAAAAAAAGTAAGAGAATGTTGAGTTCTCTTAGTTAATTGATAGCAAAAAAGATAAAGTGTTTTCTAATAATTTTACTAAGTGTGCAATGTTTATAAAGACTTAAGCAAATCTGGATAAAGAACCTAAGGCGAGAACATCAGAAGAGTGGTTAGAAGTTTTGTCAGATGATGCATCAAATGATTGGTCAAAGAGGTATTGATAGTATGAAATGAATTTGCAAAGGTTGTTGATTCTTGACATTTAAGTTTATTAATTCGTTTCGTGAAGACTTAGCTTATTATATGTATCTGGGTAGTACGTCTAATGCATTCCACTAAAGTTAAAATCAAATCTATAGAGAATTTCAAGTTAGGACAATTATTCATTTATTTTAAAATTTCGAAAATCAAGTTTTTAAATCTTTGTTTACCAAAAAAAAAATAATGCAAAGATAATTTCATATTTTTCAGGTTTAGAACATGATCTATTTTGCATATATGGATAAAAATATGTTTGGCTAAACATGTGGAAGGGGATAAGGATAGATTTTTTTTCAACCAAATATCTTTTATCTTGTTCAAGCTTTTCAAAATCAAATAGGAGAAATTACACACGAAAATATATTAGCATCTAAGAGTAAGTTCAATTAACGTATCAACGTTTTAAGTTGTTAGAAAGAACAATCAATGTTTTGATTAAATTCATTTAAGGTATCAATATTTTGAGTAGTAAAAAGATGAATCAATATTTTACAAAATGAGTGAAATAAGGTATCGATAATTGACCATCGAAGAAATTAAACAAAATAAATTGAAAATTACTCCAAACATTGATACCTTAAATGAAGTTTACAAAACGTTGATATCTCGTTTGAATCACTTTGCAAAATATTTATACATATTTTTAACAACTCAAAATGATGCTACTTTAAATAAGCTTATCTCTAAATGTTGATGCATTCTAGTGTAATTTATCTAAATAATAAGATTAATGTAATTTTCCAACGAACAACATCAGTAAACAAATATTAGCATATTATATATCTAGAAGATGCATAATGGATATCAACCTAGATAAGTTCAAAAATTCAAATTAAATCCCGTGAATATAGGAGATTTTTCCATAAATCAGGCAAGGATTATCTTCAATGGTTTACTGGTTACTCAAGATAGATATCTCACTTAATTGTCTTTTCGTTCAAAGCCATTATCTAGAAGTTATAAAAGAGACTAAAGTTCAAAAATTTGATAGATCTTGAAAATTTAAAATTAAAAGTTCACAATTATATATAGTGACTATAAAAAACTTTGTTAGAAGCTTTGTCAAAACCTACTAGTGAACCTACACACATTCAATATATATTTTATGTGTTCAAATTTGAGAGGTTTCATTGTATCGTATATTATAAGCTTTTATATTCTTTGTTGAGACTTAAGTCAAGTGATTTCAGAGAGGATTACATATTGTATCTTGTAAATTTGTGTTAACTAAGTGGTAAGGTTAATGAAGCAGGCAAGATAGCATCGATGATTGTAATATCTCTATTTTTATTAGATTTTATGGAATGAATCGGTGTGGAATACCAGGTCTCCAACAGTGGAGTTGGAAGAGATGATTGACTTATAGTAGAGTACTTTATAAATCTAGGACTTCATTTACTTTTTGATACTTTTACTTTATTTGTTGTTTACATGCTTGATATTGACATCATTCTGTCAGACTAAGTAATCTTAAGGAGATTGTCATTTTTGGAAATATCTTTTTAAAGGTTTAATTTTTCAAAAATCTTAATAGCAATCATTTCAACCTCCACTCTTGATTGCTTAGTCGGGACTAATAAATAGCATTATTACAATCATTCATATGCAAAAATATTTTATACATGGGCATTTTCTCCAAATTACCATTTGTTGTAAGTTTTAGATAGTCTTTAATTATGGGTATTGGAGATTTTTGGATTTTAGTGTAGATATGGCGCTAAAAATGTAACTTTGATATGAGTATGGTTTATTTTATATGCGACCTATTGGGAGGTTTGTTGTAGAGAATAACCACTTGAAAGTGGCATCACTTCGTTCAGTGTAGGAAAATCATTAATAATTACGACTTATCGAAATCACATACAAATTTTTTTACTTGTGTCGATTGACTTACTTTAACTAATAACAATTCTTATTAAATCAATAATAGTAAGACAAATTACTGCTAAAATAATAATAATAAGAAAATTCAATTCTATACATAGCTTTCTAGGTCTAATTGCCATCTGAAGCTTGGGCTAATCCCTTGAGTGGATGCAAAGAGTAGCTTTTGGACACGGCAAGTTAATCCTTCGAATTGAACATTGAAAAGTTAACTTGAGTCATATAACGCACACTCCCATAATACCACTATCCTCACCTTCAATGAAATTGAGACGTGCCTACGTAGCCCAATATTTGTAATCATGCTAAATCCCCTTAGCTTCTCATTACTCCATGATGGTAGCAATTGCAAAAAGTCCTTTTCTTTTAAACATGATCAACAACCACATGGATCCCTTTTCCTATAAACACCTCCTCTGGAAACTTTTATATGCAAGAACATATTGTTAAACAACTTCTTACTATGCCAAACTGGTAACTCTCTAGCTCTACTTCTCCTCTCCTAACTTGAGTAAACATTAATTTGAGCATTGAACTTGGCATACAAGAAAACTCTTCGGTGCCCCATAGCCATGTCTTACTTTGCAAGTCCTAGTCCATAACTCATGATAAGCCAATTACTTAAAAGTTTATCACTAGTTTTAAATTAGTGATGCTAAGTGATTTAAATAGAGGATCTCATAATATCACTTGTTGCAATAACATTAAAAAGCTGATGTTGCACCTTTATAGGATGGTAAGATATCTTACTTCAAATCATTCACTATAAGTTTAAATAGGATGCTCACGTCTTTTTGTAATTTCTGGAATCAATATTTATGAAGTTTATTGGAACCAACAATTATGATGCACAATAAAAAAAATCAATATTATATAAAATAAAGTAAAATGAAAGTATCAATATTTTATGTCGTTGAATAAAGGATCAAACGTTTTAAGTAAATAATAAAAAATACTTAAAAACAATTTTTTATTTACATCATTTTGTATATTATTTATTTTTTAGCTATATAAAATGTCAGTATATCTTATCTACATCATCCTGTATAACGGTTTTTTTTTAATTTTTTTTAATAATTTAAAACGCTCACTTCATGTAAACCTACAATTTTTATAACGTTGCTTTCTATGAAATGGCTTCAAGCATCTGTTATTTTTTGGCCACCCTTGAGGGATCTATTATTGTCTGTTTAAAATATGAAAGGGTAACGAGCGAAAATATTATATTATTTATGGTCTGCCGACAGAAATTTCCTTAACAGCGGGCTCATGTCGCGTAAAATGCTGATGCTTGCCGGTCACGATTTGTCATCCACAGATTTCCATGCTCATCGAATCAAGCTTTTTATTCACCTCATCGCACTCAGATAAAGTTTCTCGGAGTATAAAGATGGAGAAGAATCAAAATTTATTGTTTTTTTTAAACATCCTAAAGTATGCCTTTGCTTTTCTTCTTTAAGGAAAAAAAAAAAAAGAAAATTAATAACCACCGTTACAAAATCGAAACGTGGGTCTGATTGGATTGTCCATTTCATTTTTATCTTTAATATGTTTATAAATAAAATTATTTATTTTTAAAAATTTTAAAATAATAAAAAAATGTTAAAATAATTAGAATAAGATAAATTAGACAAAAATGACAATAGAGGCTAAAAAAAAAAAAAAGAAAAAAAGGTTGGCAAAGGAAAAGAAAAACAAAAGAGATATAGTTTTTGTTTTTGCTTATCTAAAATAATAGAAAAATTTATCTTTTTTAGTTAACATGATAAAAGAAAGTATTATTCCCTTTTTTTTTTTCAATTTTTTATTTTAAGGTAATTTTTCCGCATGATTTTCTATTCTCAAATCTCAATATACATTTCTCCCATTCATGCAAATATAAGTGTGAAAATACCACCATAAATTTTTCTCATATCCGAATCAATTCTTTTATATATATTTAATATACTATAAAACTAAATATTTTAATTAAGATTAATTATAAATAAGGACTTGGATTTACCATATACTAAAATTTTAAAGATACATCCATGGTCCGCTTTTTGTTTTTCATTCTCTCTCTCTTTTCACACACAGATATATATATATATATATATATAACTATACATTTACAAATATATTTCCTATTATGTATAATACTACTAGAAAGTCCTATACACACACACACACATATATATATCTAAAAGCAGTTTGTATGAATGCTTATAAATCCTTAACAATAACTATACCGATAGTCCAAGTGTAAGAGTAGGGTTGCAAACGAGTCGAGTCGAGATGATACAATATTAAGATTACGCTCGAGTTCAACTAAAAATTTTGAAGTTGAGCTCAATTAAGTTTAAAATTTTAACTTAAAGATAGGATCGAAAAAACATTCTATAAACTCGAATTTGATTCCATGGCAAAAAAAAAATCGAATTTGATTCGATTAAACTTATTTAAACTCGATATATTAAATACTTATTTTAATTCTAATTAATATAATATTAATACTAATACTCAAACTCGAGTCAAATTCGATTATATTATACTTGATTCAAACTTGATAAAGTTCGATTAGGTTTGCGACTTAGACTTGAATAAATATCGAATCAAACTTGAATAGTTTATGAACCATGTTGTCAGTTTGTATCCCAAATAAAAGTTATAACTTTCAAAATTTTAAGATAATTAGCAACATTTATTTTAAATATATAACTTTACATATTTTTTCCTTTTACATATATATACTTAGTTTTTCGCATAATTGTTGTAATTCATCTTCTTATTAATGGTTTGGCCAAAAAAAAAAAAAATATCTTCTTATTAATGGATGGACATGCCTAACTCAGGGTGAGAACTTTATTCAACCAACTCTTCTAAGTAAGAATTTCAATCGGCGTAAAGTTTGGAATATTCTTTATAAAATCTCAGAACGCACGTTTCAATGCCATGTAAGTTTCTTAAAACCTAATCCAAAACAAAAATTATAATAACATTATTATTTTCAATGCCAATGTAAGTTTTCTATATTTTTAGATTATTTGATTTATATTTATATTTATAATTATATCCGATCTGTATTTATATTTATAAATATATAAGGTTTGTTTTAGCGGTTATAGTAATTGAAAAATAAATAAAAAAGAGAAAAGAAACACTTCTAGCAATTTTTCAAATTAAAATCTAACCTTTAAAAATATTATAAAAACTAATAATATAATAAAATTTTTAATAATTTAAATGATGCCTCGGATTCCTGGGACATAAAGACTTGTAAGGAGATTGTAGCCGCTGGAAAAATCTGATGGCCAACTGGAGCCACTCCCTTACCGTGGAGCACAGCATGCATTGAATAAGAAATTTATTTCCAATCGACCACTCAGTTCGTCTCGGTTCCCTCACCCCATCTCCAATCCAGTTCCTCTCCATTAACCAATTTCTTAATCCAACAACCTTACCTTAAAAAAGCTTCATTTGTCACTTTCTCTCCGTTCCCATCTCCCACTTTGACTATCCTTCAAACCACAAAAATGCCACTACCACCACCACGACTATTCCTCACTCTCCTCTCCATTTCACATTTCCTACTGATCTTCCCCTCACCGGCTTCCTCTGCTGCCGCGGACGGTGATCAGGTGACGTGCTCCGGGATTGTGCCGGTGAGGGACCGGAGCGAGAGAATCTCGATAACGGACGTCGGAGGTGTCGGTGACGGCAAAACGGTGAACACGAACGCGTTCCGTGAGGCAATATACAGGATCCAGCATCTGAAGAAAAGAGATGGTGGTACGGTGCTCTATGTTCCTTCTGGAGTGTACTTAACGGAGAGCTTTAATCTGACCAGTCACATGACGCTGTACTTGGCTAAAGGTGCTGTCGTTAAAGCCGTACAGGTGAATTTTATTGATTCCAAGCTCGAGCTCGAGCTCGATTTATAATTTTAAGCTCGGTGCCGCTTTAATAATTATACTTATGATTTGAGTTCGGTTGTTACTGCGAGTTAGTCGAGCCGAATGGTGTAGATATTGCGGTGCATTTCAGGGTCTGTTTATTCTGTCTACATGCAGACCACAGACTAAGTTTTCAGACAGACCGTTTATCAAGAAACAATACAATACAGATGAATAACATACAAGATATAGACTTAGAGTTTAATGCTGCGCTTCTAATATGCTTGGAAGTTGATTTGGGCTATAAACAGATTTTATTAAAAATTTTTAGTACTATATCTGGGTAAATGCTAGATGTGCAGATATTGGGGCATTTTTGTTGAGGATATTGTGGACCAGCAGCCTTAATGTATGCATTCTACAATCTTTTGGGATCTAGCTTTTGATCCCATAAAATATGTTGTTAATATGTGAACATGAATATATGGGAGCTGAATTGCATATAGAAAAAAGGGAAAACTGCAAGAATTGCTGCTTCCGAATGTTACTTATATTCTTTCCCTGGCATTCATTGCACGCACTTCTTCATTCGTTCTTTTGTTGATGCTTCAGGATGCTGCAAACTGGCCCTTGATTGCGCCCTTGCCATCCTATGGAAGAGGGAGGGAGCGCCTGGGGGAAGGTATATGAGTTTCATTCATGGCGATAGCTTGACCGATGTTGTAATTACTGGTGTGTATCTTTAATGGCCCCTCTCTGATAAGGATGAAATAGTTACTGTTAGTTGCATTACTTGATTTACTCAGGCAAATGTATGAAGCGGTCTTCAAAATTCAATTAGTTAAATATGCAAAGCCAGATATCTAAATTTTCCATTTTATTATTAACGCAACAAAACCATCTTCTTGATTCTCGTAAGATGTATGATGAGGAATATAATCTTTGGGTTCAAAACCTATGAAGATAACAGAAATCAACTATCACTGATGGATACATTCTTAATTAAAAGAAAAATATCTGTTTGTTTTTAACTTATGGTAAAAGTATGACAATGTTAAGGCAACAATTACACTTACACTTTTTCTTAGTGAAGTTCATTGTGTACATACTTTGGGAGAATTGTGTTTTGTCTCAGTGACGGAGTCCTTTGGGAAGACCCATGTAAGAGTCTAAACAAAAGTTCTCAATGCATGCCTTCTCAGAAATTTCCTCTCTTTTGGTTTTATAAACCCAGTTCCATGCTTCCACAATTTCATGTGGTAGAAGGCCTGCATTTGAGGTATTCAAACCAACTCTGATGTAATTTTTTCATAAATAAGATTAAAATTGAGTTTCACATTTAATTAACTTTGTTTAGCCAAACATTTGATTCATTTAAGATGTCTAGATTGGGTGAAGAAAGAATCTTGGTGAGTTTTCACTAGTATTGAACAACTAATGTTGTATAGAACTACTGCTGTAGTGACAAAACATGTTGTAACAAGATCTACCCCATTGTATATCTGCAACAGGAGATGTCAAACTTACATTTTTTTGCTTTCATTTTCTACTAGGTGACAATGGGACCATTGATGGCCAAGGTGATGTTTGGTGGAATATGTGGAGACAGAGAACACTTGAATTTACCAGGCCAAATCTTATTGAATTGGTGAATTCTACTGATATTGTAATCTCCAATGTGGTCTTCCAAAATTCTCCTTTTTGGAACCTTCACCCAGCTTATTGCAGGTAATTGTCCTTCTTAAGACTTAAACTTCAATAGAGGACCCTCTAGTTTTGCTCTTTCATAATGGAGACTGGTTATATAAGTTTCATGTGTTAGCTGATTCAAGGATGGAATAGTATTTTTCCCTAATCTACATATCTAATGTGGAAGCTGAATCAATCATCTATTTATAAATCACCAGCTAATCTTATAAAATCAAGCTTTCAGCATGCTCATGGCAAAAAGGTCGTTTTACTTGTCTTAATGATTCTTGAAAAGGAAAGAATGATAATGTGGAATAAAAATGCAAGTGGCAAAGCTGATGAGCATGACAACTCATACAAAGGTTTATTAATTGTCCATATAGGAGTCTCACTGTGATGCATATATATTTTCAAGGTTGTTGAGATACTTGTCAAACAAAGGAAAAAGAAAAGCCCACATGGCAGTTTAGGATTGCTGCCTTTTAGCCCTATTGTGGTACTACTAAAATTTCAATTTATTTCTTAAAAGATATTGCAGTGAACTTGGAGCCTATTAATGGTAGGTACTTTGGTAGACAGTAATTTGCTTTACCTTTTCAATTTATTTTCTTGAATGGAATGCATGCATCATTTTCACCTGTACAAACGAATGCAATCACATTACAGTTGACTGATTCTTTCCTTTCCTTTTTGAGCACTTGGCAAAACAACTTTCTTTGATTACAAGAAGAGATGCTCTTTGTTAATCCTTGCTGAAATTTGATTAAATTACTTTTTTTCAACAGCAATGTTGTTGTTAGAAAGGTAACAATATTGGCTCCTTCTGATTCTCCCAACACTGATGGAATTGATCCAGGTATCTTTTAGTTGATTAACCCCATACATGTTTCTACTTTGGCTTCATATATTGTTTGAGCGTTGTGCAGTTTATGTTTGAAGATATCATAATCATCTTTATCCCCAATACCATGAACTTAAAGTGAATGAAGAATTGCCTTCTGCTCGAAATGCATAGCTTTTTTGGGTTTCTCACTTCCTTTTTGTTTGCATATCTAATGCTGCAGATTCATGCTCTAACGTCTGTATAGAAGATTCATACATCTCCGTTGGAGATGATGTTATTGCTGTAAAAAGCGGATGGGATGAGTATGGCATTGCATTTGGTCGCCCCAGCTCTGACATCACAATTCGACGAATCACAGGATCATCTCCGTTTTCTGGAATTGCAGTGGGAAGTGAAGCCTCTGGTGGAGTGGAAAACGTCCTTGCAGAAAATATAACTTTGTACAATATGGGTATCGGAATCCATGTGAAAACAAATGTAGGCAGGGGAGGAGTCATTAGGAACATAACTGCATCCAACATATATATGGAGAATGTGCGGAAGGGTATCAAGATTTCAGGCAATGTTGGAGATCATCCTGATGATAAATACAATCCAAAAGCACTTCCAGTGGTCAAGGATATCGTTATAAGGGATATAGTTGGTGTTAAGGTCCAAGAGCCAGGCCTATTACGCGGGATAAAGGAGTCCGCATTCACCGGAATTTGTCTATCAAACGTCAACATACAGGTTGTGCCTGGACCAAGACCTGCTCCATGGACGTGCTCTGATGTTAGCGGGGGTGCATTTAAGGTTAGTCCATCTCCTTGTTCGGAGCTCACCAGTGTCTCTAGTGGTTCTTGTATTGCTGCTTCTTAAAGAACTGTGTCACATGTGTAATTCTTTGAATATGTCAGAAATAAAGCAATTGATTCTACAGAATATTATTTCTTTTTTCTTGGTAAGAGCTTTTTGATAACATTCTTGTTAAGGTTAGAACCTTAACGTTAGTATCGTAAACATCTGATTTGAAATATTAAACTTAAGTGTGGACTACTATATTTGTTACATAACACTTCTCACTGCAGATTTTCTACATAAACCATGCATGATCTTAGACTAACCATGATGAACCAGGAATTTCTAGTCTTACTTGATCAAAACATAATTAGAAGCCAAAGATTCCATATTTCCATCTGTAAAACATCTTCCCAAGATGCACAATCTTATCTTGTTTACAGCGATACATAAGAACCATAATCTCAAACAGCACAAAGCATATGACATCTGAAAAATCAACGTAGAAAATAGTAAAACACCAATACAAAAACATAATCAGGCTCATGACTTTAAAACCGATCTAAAATCTTCCTCTGCCTAAACAGCAGCCCACCCCTTCATGCTTCTCCTCCTCCTCAAAGCGGTCATGGTGGGACTTCCGGTAATTTGGGTGCTCTGCCTCTGCTCCAAACTTTGGCAGATGGAACCAGTAACCATGTGGGTGTTCCTCTCTCTGTTCCTCCATTCCTTTGACTTCTCCGTCATCAAAGTGGTGGTGGAATTTCCTCAAATCACTATCTTCATTACAGCCTTCATCTTCCTTCAAAGCCAAATTCTCAAAATTCCCGTGAGATGACAGAATGATGTCGTTCCCATACGGGATCTCCTTATGCCCTCTAGTCTCTTTGGCTGGTGGTTGTGGTGGTGATGAATGTGATAGAATGGAATCACCGGCGATGGAACTGAACCGGGGATATTATCTGTCTTCTTTTTCTCCTCTGGCAAGTCAATGGGGACGAGGATTTCGAATGATTCGGATTTGGATGCGAGGCTATCATCAATCTTCTCCTTCAACTCTGTCGAGTCAAAGGCCAGGAGGTTATCCTCATAATAGGGGATGTCGCGGGGTGCGATGCCAAGGGCTTTGGGGAAGTTAGAGGAAGTGAGAGCGTAGGAGAGGGACAGGAAACAGAAGAAGAGGAAGGTGGAAGAAGCAAGCTTGAGCTTGGCCATTTCCTGAAGTGAGAGATGGAAGGATGATGTTTTTCAAGGACTTATTTATAGATATAATTGAAGATTTCAATTATACCAATCCAACTATAAAGTATCAATAGTATTTGTGAAAAGAGAGATGAAAACAAGATGAAAATTTAATTATTCATATATACCATCCACATCAGATATATATCAAATGTAGATAAAATATGACAAGTAAACATACCCGACAAATTAAAACGAAACCAATGTCAAGATGGCGAGCTTAACAAAATATATGGTTCCTCTTTGAGAAGCATATCCAATAGCAGGGATATTAAAAAACAAAGGATCATCGTAATTGCCGAACAACAGCATCAAGCGGACAATCCAAAGAGACAGTTACCAATGGATGGGCTAGGATTATTATCATCATCATCATCATTATCGCTACTACTACATGTTAACTATCATTTAAAAAAAAAAAAATACACAGTACAATTTAGACAAAAATAATTATCAAATTATCTTCGATATATATATGTTGGACAGTAGATATGATGTAACGATGATAATTTTATAATTATTTTTATTTAAATTGTATTTATGCAATTTTTTTTAGGACAGTAGATATGTATTTGACCTCTTTTTTTTTTCTTAAATGACCTTAATTTATAAATCACTAACTAAAATTATTTAGATTTATAAAATATTTTATAACACCATTACAACCTATAGATTAATATGTAATATTTTAGAAAGATAAGATCGATAATAATCGATAGTAAGGACAACATAACAAATTATGATCATAAAAGTGGCATTCCTATAAAGTTGTGAACATAGATGTGACCTTGCAAGTTTTGACGTTGGATGTCGATAAAAATGGAACATAGCCGGTAGGTATTAACGTATAATAATGCGAGTATAACGGGACAATATATATTACAATTTACAAATCAACCATCGAACTTGACATTATGGAAATTTTTTATTTTTATCTCTCTCGTTAAAAATTGGTCTTATTGATAAATATCAGAATTATATATGAAAGATTTTTTTGGGTCAAAATAAAAAAGAAATAAACTTTTCAATTTTTCAAGTTAATTATACATTAGATGAAGAAAAAGGTAAAGTACCTAATATTCCTAAATTTTTTTTACCAGGTAAATCCGTATCACCGTAATTTTTTTCCCATTTTTTGACTCCTTGCTATGTAACTTAATTTTATACTTTGCATAATTTAATATCACATTTGACATTAAAAAATAAGATGAAATGGAATGGATTAAAATTGAATTAAATTATAATAAATAGCGATTGCTACAAGTGGAAAATAGCTAGTAGTGAATCTAAACATTTGCAACCAAAAGAAGCAGTTAATGGTGTGTTGTGGGATGGTTTGATGCTGCCGTTATGATGTTTAAGTTAGTAATGGGTCTTGAGATAGTAATTAATCATGTAAATGGTGCGAGTTCACATGCCTAAAAAGATTTGGGATACTATTGCTCATGGCCTCGGGTTCTTTTTATAGGTAGTGGTCATACTAAATGGGGCTCACAAATATATTCTCTGTCTATTGTCGCATTCCTAGGTGGAGAGAAGTTAGAAGGTGAGACCCTTATTGATAGTTGACTTGGACTAAAGATGATGTGGTTTATCCAAGGAAGGTGGTCGGATAGATAGAGAAGCATATTTTTAGAGTACCCCTAAGGAGGTGTAGAGTACCTTCATGAAGATATTAGACTGGGAAGGTTAGAGTACCTCCATGGAAATATAGTGTACTAGGAGGCATGGGGTACCTTCGTAGAGGCATGGCAAATCGAGACCAGGACCAAGGAGATGTTCTCGTTGATGGAGTAGTACAGTTGAAGAGCTCTTGGTTTGGATCCTTAAGAGGTTGAGAGGAGACTGGCTTTTAAGTTGACAGATGGTCGAGATTTACGGGTCGAGACAATCAAGGTGGCGTGTTGGACATTGACAACCTTATTGCCGAGTCATTTATCTAGTATTGGACCTATTGGACTATTATCAAATAAAACCTATCAATAGCAGAGTACATTATGAGAAATGGCAAATTCACTTCATCAACAAGTTCCTAATGCTTCTATCTGTTGTTTAACTTCTAAAATAAATACAATAATGTCATGGCCATTGAGATTTTCATAGGAGCTATAGTCCATCTCCCAAAGTAAGTAAGAAATAAAAGGTAGATGGGTCCTTAATCTATTTATTTTTAGACACATTCTTTTATTAAAGTGTGATACTTAAAAAATTAAGTTAGCTTGTGAAACCTTATATGGTACCACTGTGGACCACTTTCTTATAGATGATATAGTGTTGTTAAAATTAAAATAAGCTTGGTAAGCGAATTTGTCTAGTCATTTACTATATATAAAGGATATAGTCAGGAATGGACACATAACCATATGATTTGATCGAATTATTTTTTTATTAAAAAATAAAAAATAATAACATTTTTATTGAAATATGTTATGATAATTAATTTTTTTCCAAGCTCGGAGGTTTGGCCCCAATCGCCCCCCTGGTCTGTCCTCGGATATAATTGGTATTAAAGTCTAAGAGCCAGGTCTGTTACACAAGACAAGGATTGCATTCTCGGAATTTGTCCATCAAACGTCAACCTAAAGGTCCTGCCTGGACCTAGTCCAGCTCCATGGACCTGGACGTGCGCTGATGCAAGCGGGGATGAGGCTAGTCCATTGCCCTGTTCGGTTCTCACTAGTGTGTCTCTAAGGATTCTTGTATTGCTGCTTCTTGAAAAGCTGTGTCACATCTCTTATTACTTGAATATGTTCAGAAATAAAGCAATTAATTTTAACTATGACAATTCTCTTAAGAGCCTTCTCGATGATGTTACCCATGTAGATATCATAGTAAAGGCCTCTTAGATGCAAGACACACCAGAAAATAAATAAGCCAACCCTAAGTTCCAAGGATGTAAAACACACGGTCTATACTCTATAAACCATATCGTTCATACAAGTAAATTGCATCAAGAGAAGATATCAATGTCTAAGAGCAAGTTCAGTTAAGGTATCCAAGATATCAACATTTTGAATGGTTAAAAAGAAATCAATGTTTTACAAAGTGGATCAAATGAGACATTTGTGTTTTGTAAGTTCATTTAATATTTCAACTTTTGATTAATATTCATTACTTTTCCGCATAAGCTAATTATGGACTTATTGTTAGAAAATAAAACTAAGCTTGACAACTAATTACTTGTATTGGTATATTATAGATATTGTACTTACTATTATTATATTTGTGGTGTACAATTAAGGAAGAGATTACATGAAATACCCTAAATTTTCATTTAAGTTAATTGGATATTATTAGATGATTAGTAGAAAATACGGGTAATTTTAACCTTAATATAAGTTTATTTTAGAGAATGATTTTAAATAATTTAACTAGTGGAATTTTTGCAAATTATAGGATATGAATAGATAGTTTAACCTAATTACATTAGTAATTGAATTTAATTGAAAGTAGATTCTAATACCATAAATACTTGATTTAACCCATTAAACTACTTCAATCACCTATTTCAACGAATTCGAATTTATTCAATACTTTCTAATTATTAAACTAAATTTTGTTTGTCAAGTTCAATCACGTAAACCGCTAAATCATTGACTTTGCCATTTGAACAGAAATTTTAACTCCTTAAATCTTAGAAATTTAAAACTAAATATTTACTTTCAAATATCAATTCCTAGGTACCTAAACTCCTCAATTCAAGTAAGATATTAATTTTCCTTTCAATTAGATTTTCTAGAATTAATTTCTAATGCCAATTAGCTAATTCTATTTCTTATTCCTTAATTTCAATTCTAGATGCCTAAAGCCCATAACCTACAAGCCTAATTCATCATCTAAAACCCTAAGCCCAATAACATTAAATTCAAGCCCATAAAGCTTTAAGAAATCAAAGCCCATCAGCCCATCAAAGCCCATAAGACCAGATTAGCTATCATGCACCATCATACATCTTATAAAATCCTAATGTTAAAAAAAACTAACAATGAAAAGCTAAAATAACTTAGCCAATTCTTGAAGATTCCTAACCTAAAAAAGACTAAAATACCCCTTAAATATCTACCCAATAAATATCTTCCAATCCTAGAGAGTTCTAATGCATATAAAAAGGCCAAAATGCCCTCAATTAATCAAGCAAAATGACCAAAAAGCCTCTAAACCTAATGGAATTATATAAATGAATTAATATAAATAGGCTGCTTAGAAAACCCTAATTCCCAACCCATTTAGCAGCCCCATTCTCTTAAATTCTCTTTCAAAACACTAAAAAATCTCTGTAAAAATACACAAAAACTCCTACATCAACTAAGCACACAAGAGGTAAAATATAACCTAAGTCTATGCTTCTAAATTTCTCTTTTATTCCTCATAATCTAACCTTTATTTCAAAATTAAATCTTAGGTGAAATTAAAGACTAAAGACAAGGTAAAAGTTAGGAGAAATAAGCTTGAAGAAGCTTCATCAACCTTTCAATGGTAGAAGTAGTAGTAGATGCAATTACTTGGTTGATTTTGCTAGTTCAAGTAAGTAATTTTAATTAGTGTGTTTAATTATGTTAATGGTACATAAATTCATGTAAACTACTAAATGATAACTTAGATTTAAGTATAGATTAATATATGTATACATAAAAACCAAAACAAGCATATATATGAATGTGGGTTATACTAATTATTGATTTAGTAAAATTATTGCATATGTATGTGTACGTGTGTGTGTGCGTGATGAAATATGTATATATATGTATGGATATATTAGCTTGATATGTTTCGTTGAGGTAAAATTTTCAAACAACAATCATGAAGTATATGCATGTATGTGTGTTTTGATATAGGTCGGAAATTGGATAAATTTGTATTGATAAGGATGATTTAAGCTATAATTTGCGATTTAAATTGTAAAATATAAATCTAAGTATATACTAAATAACAAAACATAGAATAAAAATGTTTTATATGATTTAAAGATGCTGAAAAATCAATTTCTAGCATACATATCAGTTTGGACAACTTGGATTATCATATTTAAATAAAATATCAAATGAATTTATTTTTGGATGAAATTTATAAAAGTGATAGTTTAACATGTCTATATATAAATTGTAAATTTTCATGATTTTTTAAATACATTTACTATTTTTAAAATTAAATTACAAAATAGTAAAACAGGGTAAAACAGTGTTCGGCCAGTAGCGATGACATGAATGTTTATGGCTGAACTGCTGACTTTTTCTTCTTCTTTTTGGGTAAAACTATAGGTCTTTTTGTTTGGCTTTTTTGGGCAGATATAAACACTTTTTTCAAGTTTTTTTCTAACAAATTATTTATCAAAAAATAGATATAGATAAAAAAAAGTTCACAGTACTCATACAAAAATCAAATAGATCAAATATAGATGTAAATCGGACATATTTACACATATCATTTTGAAAAAGATACAGATATAGATAAAAAAAAGATCATCCAAACAGACCCTATAACGGTTTGAAAGTTTAAGAAGTCTACTTTAATGTGTTGTAAAGAACCGGTCGGGTTAGTGGTCAAAACTGATCGAACCGATCGGTCGCCAATGCTGTCCCCTGTTTCCGATCAGATTAGGTAAAATTGAAATTAAAACCCTAATTAAATAACTAGTTTAAGGCAAGTAAACTTATGATCATGTTAACATGTGTGTTAGGTAGTTTACATAAAAATTTGAGCTCAAGAACCAGAGTTTTAAGATAGTGAACTGATTTATTAAAGTTAGAAGACACACTAGCTTTCTATAGGAAATGAGATATTGGGATTTAAGGTAAATTAATTCTAATCAAATAAATATAAAATAAACGTAAAAAAGGGTGTTTTCATATTGAAATTTGAATTTTCAGATGGATAATAAAATTTTTTGATATTAGGAATTTATTTAATAAAATAGGAATAAATATGATATTTTAACATAAGATAAACATAATAGGAAACTAGTTTAAATTCCTTAACATATGTAGATGTAAAAATAGATTACAAATGATATAAATAAAATAATTATATTTTAAATGAGTTATTTTACTTAATAAAGTTTATTAGGTTTAACATATGATATGTTATTTAAAATACTAATTAATAACCTAATTACCATAAAATAAGTTCAGTAGACTTAACTGATTGATTCTATCCAACTGGCCAGATATGTAGACTTATTAACTAATATTGGCTTAGTAAAATTCCTTAAAAGCCAACAATTTAGACTTAACTATTACTCAAGCAAGTGAAATCCTATAAGACCATATTAATTGGTAATTGGCTTAAGATAGACTATGACTAATAAGGTGAATACGTTGTTTTAAATGAATATTCACTAGAAACATAAGTATTTTATGTGAGTTGGATATAAACCAATAATTGATTAAAATACTTATATGAATCGATATATTGAGCAGATATCTGTTAGGAGTCTACGGCCTGCTTTAACTCATGTTCTATCTTCTATTTGTTTAGAATATAGATTTTGTACTAGGTATGCAGTGACTTGTGTGTTGCTTGCTAGGATAGGCATCCTAAATCAATTAATAGTTAAAGATAGCCTTAATAATTGCTTGCTACTTGTGCGCGGGTTATTTAACCCGGTCCGAGGGCCGACATCCTTACTAGGCGATGCCAGCACTGTAGTTAGGCACTTAGGCCACCCCCTATCATTGACATTAGACAAATGATTGTTATCAGTGGCTTGGTGGGTAGCTGATAGGGTAACGGTATTAGGATAACGTTTATTCATATTAGAAAGAAGTTGTATTAAGCAGTTTAATATATGGGCTCTGTTACTCTACTTAATCAAAATGGACTAATATGGATAAAGATGAGTAACGACTGTAACCCCTAGGCGAAGCTATTTACTAGATGATCCTATAGGGATGTAGATATTCGGCTGCTTATATCAACTCCTTGAGCAATTGCTGTTACTTAAGACCCCCAGGTTCCCAACATGATGCCGAAGTGTGAGTGCTCCATTATTGTTTGCTACACTTTAATTTAAATATATAAATTATTGATTATTGCATTGCATTTAGAACAGCCCACTTTGTATGTGCTTGTGTTGCTGTCATACTGGGCTTCGGCTTATTCCATTTTTTTTTCAGGTGTTGATGATTCTGATGATGATACTTATGACTACATGGGGTATGGCACAGAATTCGAGGAATATCTCGATGAATGGAGTGATTAGGATCTACTGGATCGTTATCTTATTCCTATCTTATAAATTTCACTATCAAACTTATGTTTTAATAAGAGCCTATCTGTAAGCCCATGGTTTGTATTTTAAGATACTTGAAACTCTTTATTTTGAAACATCTGGTGGTATAACACTGTTATATATATATATATAATATATGTTGGTCTACTCTTTTAGAGTAGTCTATTTAGAAAAATGTTTTGAGAAATTTGTTTTCTGCTGCGACTTTTGTGTTGTTTACACAAAGTAATACAACGATTTCATAATCTAAAATTTATTTAGCAACGATCACGATAAACTGTAGACTAGGTTAGCTATAGCGTATAACGCTTAAGCATTATGCGTGGCAGACTGGACGCGTCTTAAGCCGATTCAGGGCGTGACATTACAAGATCTATTTTTGTGTAAAATTAAGGATAAAATTATATTCCATTTTTTAGTATCAACAAAGCTATAAATATCATATAGCCTATTGTAAATGTAAAAAAAAAAAATAATAATAATAAAATTAAAGAGTGCTCCATCGGGTTCTTGGTGTCATATTTATTATTAAGCAATTCTTTCTTTTTAATTGTTAACATATGGTATTAGAGCTAGTTAAAACAAGATGACTTCAAGTTCAAATGCGAAAGTGTAGCAAATTCAACAATTGCAACCATCAAATTTGATGGAAAAAATAATTCAATGTGGAAACATTTAATAGAGTTGTATTTGAATAGTAATGGCTATGGAGAAATTTTAGAGAGGGGTTTTGTTGAGCTAACACGAGCAAAAGAATTGTCAACAATTGAAAAACAACGAATAGATCATGATCATTCACTTAATCAAAAAGCTTTATTTTTAATTTGCCAATTTGTGGAGCTACCTATTCTTGAAAAGATTTTTCATGCCAAACAATGAAGGAAGCATGGGAAATTCTACTCAAAACATATGACGGTGTAGATGCAATTAAACGAACAAGATTGCAAGGTCTAAAACGACAATTTGAGCTGATGCAACAAGATAATGATGAAAATATTCGTGATTATTTTTCATGAATAGATAAACTAGTCAATGATTTGAAAAATAATGGTGATGATATAATAGAAAAAGAAGTCGTTGACAACATCATGTGTACGTTCACAAGCCGGTTTGATTATGTGATAATAACTATTGAAGAATCCAAAAATCCTAACACAATAACCTTGTATGACCTCCAAGCTTTTTTGGAGTCACGAGAAATGTGAATGAACGAAAGATAAAAAGGCATGGTTGAGCAAGAATTTAAAAGTTCAAACACATATAAGGAATGAAAGAAGTACTTAGAAAAGGGAGAATCACAATAAAAAAAAGGAAGGAGTTTCAAAACTCATTTAAGTCAAGGTGTAAGTAGAAATGGCTCCTTTCAAAATAAATCCAATATTCAATGTCATAAATGCAAAATGTACAGACATTTTCAATCTGATTGCAAATCTCATATTCAGCCATAACTGTAAAAAGTATGGTCACTATAGCCGAGAATGTCATGTTAAAACATCGAATATTAGAGAGAGCCATGCTCAAGCAGTAGAAAATGAAGATAACATGGAAACAATGTCGTTGACTAGTCATATAGTCGTTGATAAAAATGATGGTCAATGGTTATTAGGCATAAGTTGTAGTAATCATCTAAGTGGAAAGAAGGAATTATTTTTCGACTTGGACAAAAGCTTTCAAACTACAATAAAGCTTAGGAAAAGGGAATATTGCCATTAGATTGAAGGATGAATCTTTGAATTATATTTCTGATGTAGTTATGCATCAGGTATATATCAAAATCTCTTGAGCATAAGACAAATAGCTGAAAAAGATCATGACTCACGATTGAACTAGAAAGGCTACACTATTAATGATGGAGAGATGGGTCAGATAGCAAAGACAAACATGTCAAGAAATCACCTCTTTCCAATGAATATCAAATATGATACTCCCTTATGCTGCAGTGCTACAATGGTTGATGAGAATTGTCTTTGGCACACGTGCCTTGGGTACTTTAACTTTAAGAGCATCAAATTTCTTGCAAACAAAAATTGGGTTTCAGGTTTGCTAACAATAGAAATTGCTCATCAAATTTGTGAAGCTTGTGTAGTGGGAAAAAGCATGGAGAACCATTTCCCAAAGGACATTCATGGAAAGCTCAAGCACCACAAGAGCTTGTGCACTCAAATTTGTGCTATGTGGATATTCCATCTAATGGAGGTAATAAATATTTTATTACATTCATTTGTGACTTTAGCAAGAAGACATGGGTTTATTTTCTAAAAAATAAATCTGACGCCTGCGATATACTAAAGAATTTTATGGCATATATTGAAAAGTAAAGTGGTTATAGTCTTAAAAACCTTGAGAATCGATAGAGGAATTGAATACATTGTATGTGATGATTTCTTGAGAAAACAAGGGATTAAACACCAATTAACTACAAGATACACTCCTCAATAGAATGGTGTGGCAAAAAGAAAGAGTATGACTATTATGGATATGGTAAGAAGTACATTACATTGCAAGAAATTCCTAAAGAGCTTTTGGGTAGAAGCAGTGGTTTGTGCAATCTATATTTTAAATAGATGTCTTGTTAAAAGTGTGCATGATGAAACCCCACAAGAAGTCTATAGTGGACGAAAACCCGATCTTAGTCTCTTAAGAGTCTTTGGTTGTATAAGTTATGCACATGTACCAAATAAGTTGAGAAAGAAGCTCGGTGATAAAGTAGAAAAATGCATTTTGGTTGAATAGTGAAGAAACGAAGGGATACAAGTTGTATAATCCGAAAAGTCAAAAGGTAATTGCTAGTCGAGATGTTACTTTGATAAAAATGGAGGATGAGATTGGTTAGAAAAAGAACAAACATAACTACCAGTGCCAGTAACTATAAACAAAGAAGTTAAACTAGATGATCAAAATGGTGAAACACCATCAAGTAATGCACAACAAACTCCACTAGCAAGTCTAGATGGCTCAACTATGAATGTAGTGCCTCAAAGATATCCATTACTAGAACGATGTCGGTCTCCCATTTAAAAGATTATATGGTTGGCAAAGATATTGATCTTCATGATAGTGATGAAGATGTTACTTATTATGCCTGATTTGCTGATTGTGATCCAATTACATATGATGAATAGCCAATAATGATAGTTGGATTGAAGTGATGGATAAAAAAATTCAAGCAATTGAGAAGAAAAATACATGGGAGTTAGCTACTTTTCCAGAAGGAAAGAAGCCTATAGGTGTTAAATGGGTGTATAAGATAAAGTACAAGCCCAATGGACAAATTGAACGTTTTAAGGCACGATTAGTGGCAAAAGCATATAAACAAAAGCTAGGAATTGATCATTTTGAAGTGTTTGCTTTAGTTGCTAGATAGATACAATGAGTATGATTATCGATAATGTTGCTCAAAATCATTGGGAAATATTCCAAATGGATGTCAAGTCTACTTCCTTGAATGATATACTTGGTGAAGAAGTCTATTGAGCAACCACCAAGTTATGTAAAACAAGGAGAAGAAGATATGGTCTACAGGTTGAAAAAAGCACTTTATAGATTGAAACATGTGCTTAGAACATGGTATACATGTATTGACACATACATTATTGACAATGGCTTTCAAAGGAGTTCATATGAGCATGCTTTATATGTTAAAACCAACAATGATGGAGATCTTGTTATTGTTGGTTTGTATGTGGATGATTTAATCGTCACTGGCAATAATTCTAGATTATCAATGGAATTCAGGGAGGCTATGATCGCACAATTTTGAAACGGCAGCCTTAAGTCTAATGTCTTATTTCCTAGGTATTAAAGTTAAGTAGTCACATGATGGAATTTTTATCTTACAGAAGAAATATGCAGCAGATGTTTTGAAGAAGTTTAAGATAGAGGCATGCAAACCAATGCTGACACCAATTGAAGAAAGATTGAAACTTAAAAAAGAGACTGGCGGTGAATTAGTTAATGCAACTAATTTTAGAAGATTAGTCAGAAATTTAAGATATTTAACAGCAACTAACCTTATATTGTTTATGGAGTTCGACCGCTAAGCAGATTCATGAATTCACCTCGACAATCTCGTTAGCAAGCTGCATTAAGGTATATCGGAGGAACAATTAATGACGATATATTTTATTCAAGTATTAATAAGATAGAACTAGTTGGATTCACAAATGGTGATAAGGCTGATCACATTGAAAAATGAAAAAGTACTTCAGGTTATGTTTTTCATCTTAGCTCAGAAGCACTTTCATAGTCATCTAAGAAGCAACAAGTAGTTGCCTTTTCAATAGCTGAAGTAGAATACACAGCGGCAACAAATTGTGCTACTCAAGCAATTTGGTTACAAAAAAAATGTTAATTGTGCTCAACATCAACAAAATAATCTTATGAAAATTTATTGTGATAATAAATCAACAATTGCTTTAACAAAAAATCTAGTTTTTCATGGACGCAACAAACACATAAACATTAAGCATCATTACATTCGAGACTTGGTGAAAAACAAAAAGATTGTGGTTAAATACTGTATTTCTAAAGATCAAGTTGTTGATATTTTTGCAAAACCACTTAAAGCTGATACATTTTTGCAGATGATAGAGGCATTGAGAGATGATGAAGGCAAGCTTGGTTTAAGGATGGCAATGTTTGAAAATAAAACCAAGCTTAACAACTAATTACTTATATTTAGAATATTATAGATACTATACATACTATTGTTATATTTGTGGTATACAATTAAGGAAGAGGTTAGAAGATCTATTTTTGTGCAAAATTAAGGATAAATTGTATTCTATTTTTAGTATCAACAACGCTATAAATACCATATAGCCTATTGTAAATGTAGAACAAGAAAAAGAAAAACAATAAAAGTTAAAGAGAGCTTCAACGAGTTCTTGATGTTGTATTTATTATTAGGCAATTCTTTCTTTTTAATTGCCGATACTTATTCTCAAACAATGATTTTTTTTTCTATCAACTCGAAATGTAGATACTTTTATTGAACACCTTTCCTTTTAATTCACCCTTTATATTAGATACAATAATTGTTGTGCTCACAGCCAATTTTCTTCCTCCTTCTGTGTCTGTAATGACTTCTTTTTCGGTAATTAGATGTTTTGGGTAGATAGATGTATACAACATGTAAGACAATCTCAAGTATATGTTAATCCAAAGAATTCATTGATTATGGTTTAGTACTATGGAAAGTAGCTGATAAACTCTTCCTCTAGCATTCGACAGTCTGGTAATTAGCCCTTTCTTTGTTTGGTTCAGTACTATGGCCGAGTTGTAGCTATTACACTCTTCCTGTAGCACTCTGCATAATTAGCCTTTTCATTTCTTTTCTATATTTTCTATCTTTTCCTTTATTTTTGTAACATTTTCTTGGCTAGAACATGTAACCTCATCTACACCGAAAAGTGAACGCCGAATCTCTTTAATTTGAAAAACATGTTTTTCTCCAACCTTTGCGCTTGTATTGCAAAAACAAGAAGTTGCAAAAACATGTTAACTTTTGGAAGAACGTCGGTTGGATGCTTTTATTATCATAGTTTTTATCATCACAGTGGTGGATGGGATCGGTGAACGGTGATGATGCTAACGTTGTAAACAAGACGAGTCAAAGGAGTAGAAAAATCATCAAGTTGTTCTTAATATCGGTTCTTAAAGTGTGTAAAATTTTGAGCCAAGCTTGATAAGGGATACAAAGCTTAAGTTCAAACTCAAATCAACCTATATTATCGAAGTCTTAGCTCACAAGTAATTTGACTCAATTTCGCCGATTAAGCATGATCAATACCTCATCAGAAACCCAGTACCCAATCTGCAAATAGCATGCTTCCGAGATGCAATCTTATAATGGAAGGAAAAACAAAAAAAAAGAACCCAGTAATTCAATCTTATTTACAACGATACATAAATACCATAAGGTGCTCTAAGATCACGAAGCACATAATATCTTAAAACAAAGCACATAAATATTAACATCTGAAAAAAGCAAAGTGAAACATCGTAATATCGTATATCGTCAACACGAAAACTACAAACACAAGACAAAGCCAGTGACTATATATGTTTCTTTAAAACCCATTCAAAATCTTCCTCAGCTTGAACAACAGCCCACCCTCTTCATGTTCCTCCTCCTCATGGTGGTGGTGGTGGTGGTGGTGACGGCGGTGGTGGTGGAACCCATGGCGAAATCGGTGCTCCTCATCTCCTCCGAATTTACGCTGATGGAACCAGTGACCATGTGGGTGTCCCTCTTTCTCATCCTCTGCTCCTTCAACTTCTCCATGGCGAAATGGGTGCTCCTCATCTCCTAGGAAGTTACGCTGATGGAACCAGTGATCATGTGGGTGTCCCTCTTTCTCATCCTCCACTCCTTCAACTTCTCCATGGTCAAAGCGGTGGTGGTGGCGGTGGTGGTGGTGATGATTGTGGTGGAATTTCCTCAAACCACCGTCTTCTTCATCGAAGCCCTCGTCTTCCTCAAAACCCGAATTCCCAAAACCCTCGTGAGACGACAGGATCATGTCGTTCCCATACGAGATCTCCTTGCGCCCCGATCTCCCTGGCCGGTGGTGGTGGTGGTGGTGATGATGATGGAAGGGAACCTCCTTCAACGGAACGGAACCGGGGAGATCATCCGTGTCCACCTCCTTCGCCTCCGTCAAGTCAACGGCGAAGAGGTTTTCGTTGACAGGGACGGAGGATGATTCTTCGGATTCGATATCGGGGAGGATGGTGGTTTGTTTGGAATTGGCAGAGGGTAAGACGATGCTCATCGTAGGGGGTGTCGCGGGGTGCGACGTTGGAGGTGACTTCGGGGGTGTCGAAGGAGGAAGCGAGAGCGGAGGAGAGAGAGAGGAAGCAGAAGAATAAGAATGGTGGCGGCGGAAGAAGCAAGCTTGAGTTTCGCCATTTTCAAATATGCTCTTGGTGCTGTTTTGTTCTTTAGGTGGGTGTGATGTTAGATTGGGTTTTATATAGATGAGCTGTGGGTCATGAAGCTGACCTTTGACCTCGTTATAACACCGTGTTCATATTACGTGGTATGTTTGTGTTGTAACCATATTTTTCAAGTCATATATTATTGTCTTGGCCAAAAAAAAGTCATATATTATTGTTAGAGATAATTGTGAACCCCTGGAAAAAAATAAGAAGAGATAATTGAGTATTCAATAAAAATAAGGTACACATCACAATAAAAATTAGATCACTATTTATATATTTTATTAAAATTTAAATATTATTTATAATATTAACACTAAAAATAATTACTATGATTAATCACATATGAGATATTAATTTTCTTAATATATTACACCTCATAAATATGATGTTAGTGCATGTTAATTTTCCTATTATATTGGAATTAATTTTTTTAATACGTTCTTAGGTCGTAAATGTCCAAACAAAGCAATAGATGAATAATTAGAATAATCGTGTTTTTTTAATAAAAAAATTGAAAAATAACTTACAAATTATAAAAGTGTAAGGTATTTTCTATCTATCAATTATTTAATAACTAAAGATATTTATTATTAATTTTTTAATATTTTCTTTTAGGTGAATTTATTTCTTATTATAAAATATGTAGTTTTTTAATTTTTTATACTAAAAATATATAAGTTGCTTTGAAATTATACAAACAAAAAAAGCTAGTTTTGTAAAATTAGTTACATTTAAAAATATACTATTTTTTGGGTAAACCTCTTCAAGAAAAAAATATTTTTTATTTTTAAATAATTTTTCAAAACAAATAGGATCAAAACATTTATTTGAGAGGGAAATTTTTAAAGGGTTGATGTGACAAATCAAGACTGAAAATTATAAAACTATATATAAATTAATGTAATGAGAAGTTTAAGATTAGATTTGAATTTAAAAGATTCTCTATATTAGATTTATATTTATAAAAGATGATAATATGTAACGTATAAATTTCAAAAACTTCCATTAAAATTTTAATAGTATTTATAGATTATTAGTATTATGTTATTATTATTTAAGTATTTTTCGTTGATAGCACCATCGAATTATTATTTTTATTATTTTTATGAATTCTAGATGGTGGATTACAGCCGTTATAGTTTTGACTTTTGATTTAGAGAGAGAGAGAGAGAGAGAGAGAGAGAGAGAGAGAGAGAGAGAGTGGCCTTGGCGTGTAGATTGTGCTAATTTGACTTTCGGTTTCACACACTCCAATTCACATGACACGTGCAGAAAATCATCGACCAATAGGGAAAGAGAGAGATGTCTTGAATGATTGTAAAATATTAATTTTTATTTTGAATTTGTCTTTGTTTCAAAATCCCGCAAACAAAGCCGGTTGTAATTTGTAAAATGTTGGGAGCAATTCAGATTGATATCATTAACAAATTCAAACCCAATTTAGGGTTGATGTTTTATTTAAAATGTTAGCATAAAAAGAAAAAAAAAAAGAAGACACGGAAAATCTTTGAATTGTCATTAGGGAAACATTTTCCATTTGGTATGAAAGATTTTGGCATGTGTTTTTCCTTTCCTTTTTCTTTTGTCTTTTTAAAAATTGATGGTTTGTTAATTTTAGAAAAATACACTTTCAAGTTTTAATTGTTTTTTTTTTTTGCCAGAAGTTTTAAGTTAATTATACATTTGATGAAACATAATGTGATTAATTTTTTTTCTTTTGCCAACATATTGTGATTAATTAAATATAACAATTTTCTGCTTTCATGTTGTTTTACCTTATATACCTTTGTCATTTTTCAATTACATAACTTTAGTTTTTCATTTATTTAATTTTACATTATTTAATTTTTTTTTCCTTTTTTCATCCACATTACTCAACCTTTCTTGCTTTCATTTTATATTTACTTATTTTAAATGTTTAAATGTACTAGAAAGTTTTGATTCAAATAGCAATAGCATTTATATATTTGAAAAAAGATTATAAAATAAATATTCAAATTAAAAAATAGAAAAGTTAACTATAAAAACTTTTAGTCAATATTTTATTTATAATCTAGACCTTCCCATGCTCCACAACTCACATTTTCCTTTATTTATAAACAAAATTTATTTAAAGAGAAAAGTTATAAAAACTTTTGTGGTTTTGTGCAAAATATAATATAATAATATTGATCTTCTTTTTATTTTCATTCCTCACAAATAAAACAATTTGTAATTTCTCTAGTTCTTTTTCTTTACCATTGATTTCTATTCCTCTATTTTTTTTCTTAAATTTTTTTCCCGCTTAATATGCTTTTATTTAAAAAAGAAGAAAAGAAAGAAATAAAAAAAAAAGTAGCTGCAGCTTTTTGTCAACGATAATTAAGACAGGGGTGGGGAAGCCGACGTCAGAGCTTACGTCATTAAACGCCATCAACGCGCATGTTGTTGGACTCGGGAGATCAAGATCATGGGAACACATGCGATAGCCTTAGGATGTTGCCTTGCTCAAATAACGACTAATATATCAACAAAACTAGTAATTAATATAATATAAGATTGGAGCATTTCAACTTATCATTTAAAGAGAAAAAAAAAAAAACAATTAAGCGATGTCTTAGAGCATTTATTAACAGTTAGAAGAAACCATTTCATTTTAACATGCATAAACTTAAAAAGGTAAAAATTTCACTTTTATGTAATTTTTTCCTTCTAAATTATGACTTCAAAGTATTCATTAATAAGGCCTTAAAAAATAAACATTTGAATTGCATATCACATTATATGTAATATGTTTTTTTTTTCTTCCCCTCTTATTTTTCTTTTATACGATTCTATAAATTTATAATTATATAGATTTTTTATTATTAAAATGAATGTAAAATACGATTATGCAATTTACATATACAATTTTATAAATTTATGATTTTATTGGTTTTATATGTAAACTATATACATATGGGTTCATATTTATTTTGTAAGTAGCCAATACTATTTAACACATATGCTAGTTTGTTAGTCTTGTTTTGCATCGGTATAATAAGACAATGCATATCAATTAGTGTGTGAATGCTAATATTTTCACCTTAATATTCGCTTCTTCTTTCACATTGGTCTTTCTCAATTGCAATGGATTCCATCTAATAAAACATCAACAATTCTGTCGTTGTTTCCACAATTGTACCAAAGTTCGGTTCTTTGCTTTTGTTTGTTCTATTTTTTTTTTATCTAAGAAATGGTGGATTCAATGATTGTTGATTCTTTTTATCTTTTGGCTTGGATGGTATAGGAATGGCTATATGAAATAAAATTTTCAATATCAAATTTTTTGGCCTGGAGTACTATCGTTATATTGGTGCAAAACTCAAGTTATGGTTCCTTGATGGATTAATTCTCAAACTTGAAGAAATGTCTCTTGATTTTATTAAATGGACATGTTGTGCTACTATGGTGAAGTATTGGCCTTAAAATTCAATGGTTAGAGATATGTCTCAAAAGTTTCTTTATGCATGATTGGTTGGAGAGTTATGGAAGGAGATTTATAATTAATATGAACAAGTTAATGGTCCATTGATTTTTCAATTCAACATGAAATTGCAAAATTAAGGCAAAGGAATCATTGTCACTCTTTAATACAATAAGTTGAAGTGATGTTGGGATGAGTTTAAGCTATGAATCCATATCCATTGTGTGTGTGTGGTCAATCAATTACTGTGCATGTGCTTGAATGAACATTTGATAGAGTTTGATTCTTAGTTGAAGCAAATTCAATTATTAATGGGACTTTTTGACTCATATGCAGTTGTTCAAAACTAGATCTTGTCCTTTGAGCCTTTACCAAGTGTTAAGAGAGCTTTCTATGTGTTTTAGATGTAGAAAAAGTGATGGAATGGAAGAAAAGAGAGATAATTATCATGATTCATTGATTCTATAAATACCCGAAAAGCAATGAGTGATAAAATTGAAACCCATTGAATCGTGCATGATTGTCGGAAGACAATCTTCTATATATCTATTGATTATGAGAATACCAGATAAATATGCATCAAAATTTGAAAACTCAATAAAGAATGCAAATTTTATAAAAAGGATAAACATTACAATATGTTGATTCGCGCACAAATACCAAAAAGTAATCTTCCATCAACCTATTGATTCCATAGATGTGAAGACCATCATGCCTCAATTCTAAATCCAAGCATAGCCAGTCCCTACCACATGTAATCTTGAAATAGTATATGTAAAGTTGTTTTTAAGAAAGGTGCTTGTATTGACTGTTTGTCTAAACATGCCATAAGAACATTTACAAAAACTACTCATTAAGAATATTATCATACGTACTATTACAAGGGTTTGATATCCTTTCAAAACATAGTAAAACAAAAACTACTCATTAAGAATAGTATCATACATACTATTACAAGACTTTGATATCCTTTCAAAACATAATAAAAGACTTAATACATATATTACAAACCAAAGGCTCAGGATCAAGCCTTAGCAAAAATACATACAAGTTTGAGAAGTCTTTAATAATAATTACATCATTCATAAAAAAAAAAAATATTTTTGCTAATCTATTATAAAAATAGACGTCATTAAGGTCAAAATTCATAGTTGTTCCATTCATCCAAAAATTCTCAAAATCTGTCTCATATCCGACTGGACATAAAAGTCATCCTCATTCACTATTGTGATAGGAAAATGTAAGCCAAAAACCTAATACACAAGTAACACAAACAAATACAGAGTGACATACACTCCTAGTCTAATGAAATGCAACAACTATTAAGTTATTAACTTTATTAATTAAGTATATAAATAAACATAAGAGTATTCAAACTCCGAAGAAAAGCCATTAGGAACCTGGAGGTCTTGAATAACAACAGCTATTCAGGGGGTTGATATAAGCAGCCGGAAAACCTGTGTCTCTTATATCTAATAAAAAAGGAAAAAATTAGTCTCATTTAGGATTCACAACCGTTTTTCATCTTTACTTAACTTAGTCTACAATATCATTTACTTTAGCGTCCTATAAACGTAAACTAAATCATATTACTTCTCTTTAAGAATAAGTAAACATTATATCGATATCGTTACTCCTATCGACTATCCGCTGAGCCACTTATAAAGTGTCATTGCATCATGACAAGGGTGACCTAAGTGTTAACTACCATGTTAACATCAATAGGGTTGCCACTACTTGGATCGGATTAAACGACACACACACAAATAATTCCAAACATATTTAAGTCATCTTTGTTTATGGTTGATTTAGACATGCCTATTCTATGAACCGCCAATCAAGTTGCTGCGTACCTATATAAATGGATTTTTCTAGCAAAGGATCTGTATGCAAACACAATTGAGTGGGAATATCTATAAAAAGAAATCATTTCATATAAGGTTTAATTCAAACCATAAATTAGTGTTAAGTCCTCAATTATTTTATCAAAATAAATGTGATCTTTCATGTAATATATAATTGAGGATTTATACATATAATATACTCATTTACTTTATCTTATTTTATTTATTTATTATTTAAAAAATGGCAAAACAGTGAAACAGGGGAGGCAAACCAATCATGCCCGTAATTCATGCCATGATTATAAATCAAAGGTACAATCATGCCCATGATTGTCAAGTTTTCGAGATAAAATTGGGCAAAGCTTGAATGATGCTCGTGATTTCTCAGAATTTGCCAACCTCAGCTTACTAAGCTGTGAATCACGCCCGTGATAGGAAAACTTCAAAATTTTTAAAGCAACTTGAAGCTAGCAAAGGCAAGGTCACACCTGTGATTCTTAAATTTTCCTCAAAACGATGGCTATCACGCCCATGATTGTGAGATTCGAAATAACACAAAGCTACCACACCCACAATCACGCCCACGATTCTTACTCGTACATTTTTCATATTTTCCCTATTGAAACCTTAAACTTGGCTTATTTATACTAACTCAAAGACTTCTAAACTAACATATATACTTAATATTCATACCAAGGGTTCATATTCACTCATTACACATTCATATACACAATACCTAACTATCTTATCATTCATAACTTCACACTGCATCACCAATACAACATGCCAACTACATAAATCATTTGTCCATCAAAACAACCACAACAAACTTCATTATTTACTCTACTAAGTTCTTGAGATTCATTCAAGTCTAAGAATCAACTTAGTCTTATCAAACTACCAATAACTCCTTAAAACTCATTTATAAAATTTATATTCATGAAAGAAGTAATTGAATAAATAACTAGAAAAGCCTACAAATCTTAACCTAAGATAGTCTTAATCCTTAGATGAAGTCTTGAAGGAAGTATTGATGCGTTTACAAGAAAATTTTGATTGAAAAGATAAAGGAGACAGGAGCTTGAGGGTGACGTTGAAGAGGTTGGTATTTGGGGTCTGTTTTGGTTATGATTCTACAAAAGTTTTACTTATATTTATCTTATAAATATGCTCTTTTTTGACTTTTGATGCATCTAAAGAAGGCTTAAGAAGGTTTCCATAGTCTTGGGCTTGTTTTAGATAATAAGATATTGGGCTTGGGTGGAATCGCTTAAAAAATGGTTTCATCTTACACAAACAAATACAATCCAAATCTAAAGCTAAATTATGCTAATACATTAAATTTTATTAACTAAACATTATTTTCCACAATTTTCATTTATCAATCAATATGTATATACAAAATGCAATTTAATTAATCATGGAAGGTTAGATATTTCGATAGAATACCGGGAGAGATTGGAGAGACAAAAATATAATTTTAGTCCATTAGAAATCTCTATCTCAACATCTAAAAGTCTAGTCTATTTATAAAATTGAAATGGAATCTAATTAAATAACTTTATATAAATAAAACGACATTAATCCTATTAAAAATGATTATGCTTCTATTAAATTAATATTAATCTATTAAATCTAGAAAAAGAAATCGTAATCTTCCTAAAATAATATGTTCTTCATGCCCTACATAAAAAACAAAAGGAGGTTTCAGATTTGATGTTAGTAAATGGAAATTTTCGTACTTTTATTGTTGCTTCAAGAAATTCATCTAAAGAAGCTTGATAGATAAGGATTTAAAAAAAGGAAAGATGTGATACGAAAATTGTTATTTTAGGGAGATTGTATTTTAGTAGCTACCTATTTAATTAATAGGATGGTAATGGAAGTTTTTAAATAGAAAACTCCCTATAAGTTAATTTTAAGAGAAGAGCACTTTTATGACCATTTAAGGTGTTTGGTAGTTTGTGCTATGCTCTTTGTATTAGCTTTTGACTTGATAAGTTTGATTCTAAAGGCCTTAAATGTATCTTTTTGGACTATGATTCTGTGCAAAAAGAATATAAAGTTATGAATTAGCCATAAGGAAGTATTTTATTAGTCGAGATGTAGTATTTGTTGAAGGCTCATTTCCTTTTGAGGGGATGCATTGTGACAGTTCACTTTCTTCTTTAATATCAGTGCTTCCTGTTCCTTTTCTTTAGATTTTTCTTGCGATTCAAGTTTTGCACTTGTTCTTTTTGCAAGTTCTGATTTTGATAGTCTTTCTACTTCAAAGTTAGTTTCTTCCGATATACATCCATTTCCTTTTAGTTCTACCTCAACCATTGATCATTCTCACACAATTTATGTTTTTCCTTATAGTTAAACACGACATTGGTAATGTTATAGTAAGTAAAGTACCAACTTCTTATTTTGAAGCTTCTTAACATGATCATAGAATTCACTAATGAATAGAACTACATGCGGTTTGAAGCTAATAATACCTAAGAATTGACTTCTTTGCTAATTAGTGAACAAGCTATTGGTTGTTGGGTATATAAATTAAATACAAGGCTGCTGATAATATTAAGCAATAGAAAGCATGATTAATAGCAAACGGACGTACCCAACTAGCTGATAAAGATTATCATAGTACTTTTTCACTTGTAGTTAATCTAGGATAGTCAGGCAATTGTTAGTTGTTGCATCAATTCTGCTTACCCTATTTATCAGGTTGATGTTAATACTGTGTTCCTTCATAGCTAGTATGATAAAGAAATCTAATGTCACCACCTCCTGGTTATACTAAAGCTAAGCTAGACTAAGTTTGCAAACTTTTGAAGTCTTTGAATGGATTAAAATAGACATCACATCAATGCAATTTGGAAATCTCTCATTTTCTTCTTCAATAGGGTTTTACACATTTTGTTCATTAATATTCTTTGTTTACTTGAAGAACTGACCATGGTTTTTTTGTTGTATTATTATATGTTGTCAATGTGTTGTTGATAGGTGATAATATTAAGGGGATTCAACACTTGAAATAATAATTAGATCAGCCTTTACTATTAAAGCCTTGAGCAGGGTTCATTACTTCTTAGATTTTTAGCTTTGTTGAACCAAACGTGGCATTATGTTGAATCAATAGAAAATTATCATGGCTTCATTGATTGATAAAAGGCTTTCCATTACTAAGCCTATACGTGTTCCACATCTTACAAGAGTTCCTTTGTATGATAATTTTGGTTCCGAGTTGGATAATCCTTTTTCCCATAGGCGGATTGTTGGCTGCTTCATTTAACTCACTATGACTCAGTCTGACTTGGCTTTTTCCATTCTTAAGTTGAGTTGGTTCTTATATGCTCCACGTGTTGTCAATTGCATGCCTTGTTTCATGTTTTGTATCAGATTAAAGGTACCATGGATCTTAAGTTTTTCTATGCTTGTTGTAGCTAGTTCTTTGGATCTTCGTGTTTATTTGGATTCTAATTGGGAAACATATGTGCTTGATAGGAAATCCATGTTTGATTATTGTATTCATCTTGGAAGCTCTCTCATTTCGTGGAAAGTATATAAGTTCATACTTATTTTGTAAAGAGCCAATACTTATTTGACACGAAACTAATTAGCTAGTCTTGTTTTACATTAGTATAAGTAATACATTGCCTATCAGCTAGTGTGTGAATGCTAATGTTTTCACTCTCCATATTTGCTTCTTGCTCGATTACAATGGATTCCATTTAAAGAAACAACATATAATTCTATTACTTTTTTCACATTCTACGATGAATTTATACTTTCATAGTTATGTAAATTTTAAGAGTTTCACAATGTACAAAACTATTTATTAGAGACATAAATGATAATAATTGGGTGATAAAGCCCATTGAAAAACATTTCTAAATACTATCTTTTAATTTAAAAAAAAACTCCATCATTTAAATATATAAAGAAGGGATAAATAACAAATGAACAACAATAAAGATACATATATGACAATACACATATTGTACAAATCCAATTGTCGTTATAACTTAAATACTTACTAATTCTAACCTTGTGAGAAGAAAGATGTAAATATTTTATGAGTTTTAAGTGACTTCATTTTTAGAGTAATTTTAATTTCAAATTATTTTACTGTTCATTAGATTGTAAAATTAAATAAGCTTATTTGTGAATTTAAAGAATTCTACTTTAATTAAATTTTCTTTTCAAAATTTCAACAAGTGTCATAATATATATGCTTTGTTTTTGGTGAAAAACCTCATACATCATATTTGCACTTTACAAATGGAGCATTAGTGTACCACTTTATACTAAGCATTAGAACTTTCCTCTACAATAGACTAATCATTTATAATAGTTAGGTCTTATATTATTATGCAATATATTGTATATATGTGAAAAAACCTAAAATATATAAATCATAAAAAGGGTAAAACGGGAAAGTCAATAGTAAAAGTAAGGGCAGAATGCTATTCAATTTAAAGGATACGTTCGTTAAAACCAACATATAAATTTGTCTGTTCTCATCCTTCTGCTATATTTTCACATAACTTACAGAACCATATGACTTTTCTTTAAATGAGGGTGCAAGTTCTTGAAGAATTCTTGAAGGACTGCTAAGGTAAAATAAGATTTTCCTTCTTCCTTCACCTTTTATGTATATGGTAACATTCAATTTAAGATCTTCTGTAGCCTTAGCCTTAACGACAACCTCCTATAGGAAAGTTTGGGTTTTCTAAGAAATAATTTTTTCGAAAACTTCACTAATCAAGATTTAAGGGTAGAGGAACGAAAGAATTAGGAAAACTAAAAATGTATAAACGTTTAACCCTTTGTTTAACATTTGTTATAATGCTTATAGTGAAGGTTATGTTTAATGTTTTGGTTATATTGTCGAGATGACGATAACAAGGATATAAAAGGGTGTTAACATGAATAAGAAGGGGTTAAAACATGTTTTAGATTGAAAACAAGTGATAAATTGCAAAAATGGATGGTTTTTACATGTACATGATCCGTATGCAGTCTATGCAGTAAGTGGTGCGCCCCTCGGAAATGTGGCAATAATGAATCTAGAAGTAAATGACCAATAAATAAATCCATGATGTAAAATCTGGTAGACTACGACCCAAGCACGAGCTTGTGCTTTATGTTATGTTTCTCTCTATGTTGTTGACGAATATGGAATGTTAAAAGTACATGACCTGTACACAAACTCATGTATCTCTTTGCAACTTAAAGAAAAATATAGTATGGAAACATAACCCAATGCATTAACCCATGCACGACCTTCCCTATTAGCCCATGTTTCTCAAAATATTTCTAACATTCATGCTTTCTTTCTTTAAAAGTCAATAAACTTATTGTAGTCCTTTATTCTAGGATTGAAGTGAATTCTAAAGCCTTGAAAACAACAATGGTAGTAGACTTTAAGTGCTCGAGACAAATCAAGTATCCAAGTATGTGTATACTATGTGTGTGCATGTGCTTGTCTAGGATAGAACTAAAGCTAACTTAATGACTATTCAACATTGATGATATATTTATTGCTTATGCGTAACTGCTAGTAATGTAGAGAGTATTCACGCTATTATCACAGTATGTCGATGATCCATGTGTGACGGTATCCCAATTGGAACCGTGCATGGAAATGATCTAAATAGATTTAGGATGTATTGGTGTCGTAGTTATTAAGGAGTACCCAATAACCAATATATATGTAAATACTTATGTGTTCTTTGGGATACTGAGTTATCCCTTATTGAATGTCCAACTAAGAGTTAAAGCTAATTGAATGAATGCTTGTTACATTTGTATGATGATGCATATGGGTTTGCCACTGATTGTTCATGTGTATGTGGTTGTTGGTATACCATATGGGGCTCCAGATCACCATTTCTTTTCAGGTATAGTTTGAACTCCTTTGGCTCTTGACTTAAACGTCATCATGGACTATGGGTATGATACCAGTGGCAAGGATTACCCAACATATTACTAGTGTTAGCTTGATAAAATATAGTGAGACAAAGACTCCTACTAAGCTTATGTTTCAATTGCTCCTATGTATTAGGATAGTGTGATAGGGCATGGATCCATTTATTGGTTTGTAATAGTATATGTTTAGATAGACTTCATGAGCAATCTCCTCTTAATTTTATGTAGGATTTAAGAGTGTCTAGAGTGGTTGTAACTGAAGTAATTATGCCATGATTATGGACATGGAGTACCTAATATATGTGTGTTGGCTGTATTAAATAACCTTTGTCATGGTTATTACCATGTTTGAAGTTTTGCGTGTCGATATTTTATATGCATACGGGTTGTTAGTGCTATTAAGTTTAGGGCTTTACAATATGGATGAACTTTTTCATTTATAATATGGGAAGACTTTGTTATGAAAGAAAATTTTGCCACCTGATTTAGTTGGGACACTACTATAAAAGAAAAGATTCTCTTTAATACATGATTTTCTTATTAAATGGATTCTTAATCTTGTGCAATAAGATTATCGATAATAATTTTCATCTTTTATTTCTATCTAAAAAATCCTATCTAATTACCATATCAAATTAATTTTCATCTTTTGGTTATTTATGGATCGTGAGAGGGGTTTGAAGGTTTCAAAGTTTAACTCATGCCTCTGTCATTATCCTATATTGCAATGTCATCTTTAGATCCTTTTTGTTATACCTATAAATCATTCTTTCAGCAAGTCATCCTTAATCTACTTTATTTTATTAAATTTTAAATTTTCATTTTCATAGTATTAGGCTCTCTAATTATTGTTTTTTTTTTTATGGATAAAATACATAAGAATGTATCAACATTTATGAATAAATTCATTTAAGGTATCAATATTTTAAATAATTAAAATAATGAATCTATTTTTGTAAAGTAAATTAGATAGCATATTAATGTTTCACAAAGTTCATTTAAGGTATGAATATTTAAATTAGTTTTTAATTAATATTCTATAATTTTCTTTAACAACCAATTATGGATATTTATTTAACTTACTTTACAAAACTTTGATTCTTTTATTTTTTAACACTTGAGATAAACGTTGATATTTATCCTTTTTTTTTTTTTTTCTCTATTCTTTCGTACATCGTCTTATTGGACTTCTCTGAGGTCAAGTAACTCCAATTAGATTTTGTACCATATTAGATTTTGAATGGTTCTCCACCTTTTAGGTTTTGGGTTGGGCTTCAATTCAAGCATGTTTTTAAAAATCGACACTAATTGGGCTTTTTCTATCCGTTGCCACTCCTATCACCCATGCCAAATCCTTTCAGCACTAAATTAGTAAATTTAGACGTACAAAAAACTAATTGGTTGTTTCTCCCATTTTTTTTGATAAAGCTCTTACACTTGTTTATTGGTAGATATTAATAGCTATTTCTTCAAACAAATGCTTCCTCTAGGGACTTATTTGCAAGTGTTTCTTTCCTTGCAACGCATTGTAAGAAGTTTAAGCTACGAATTGATTTTTTTTTCCTTTTTTTTTAAAATACACATTTAAAAACGTTATTCCAAAATGGAAATTCAACACAATATACTTTGTTTATAGAATCTTATGGTTTTATCTTGTATCTGTTTTTATCCGTATTTTATTTGTATTTGATTTGTATCTGTATTTTATTTGTATCTAATTTGTATTTGATCTCTATTATTGTTTATGAAAAAAATATCTATTTTTAACAAATAGTTTGACTGAAATAAACATAAAATAGATATAAAACCAATGCCAAACCAACAAATCAAATACACCCTTAATCTTGAATTGTTAGTCTTTATAAAAACTGCACGAATCGTGTAGGACTTACAAAATTTATATGCATTTTAAACTCGATAATCATTTGACATACTAATTGGCTCTAATGATATAAAAATACTAGCATAAAACAAATAAATGATTAAATCATTCCATCACAACTTTTTGGCATTGTTTCTTTCTTTCTTTCCTTTTATTTTTGTAATAGAAAAAGTAAACACATAATCTCAATTTTGCCTAATTTTTTATTTGAGTTATCAACATTTATTCTTTTTCTATTTAAATCCTCAATATATTCAAACTTTTACAAAATGGCCATTCGATTAACATCATTAATTTTTCCAAAATAATTGTTTTTATAAAAATTATTATAAATTATATTTAATCAAATAATATAATAATAGAAATTATAAAAACACAAATTATTGGAGAAAGAAAAAAGGTCGGATAAAAAATAAACAGGCCGCTTAACTTTTAGCTCGTTTTTTAAAGCTTTAGGGTGGCAACGAAAACGACACTTCTATCAGCCCGTGATCCATTGATATATTTTGGCCAACCTTTGTCTTATTCATACAAGTAATTTTTCCTATGCAATTTTTTCGACTACCTTGAAAAGTAAAATATAATGTTTGAGTTTAGTTGTTGACATCAATATCCAATTAGGCTAAACATACGAATGACACTTGAACTTTGATAAAACTTATAATTAGATACTTGAATTTTGAAAGCGATCAATTTAGTACCTGAACTTTGAAATTACTCAATTTAATATCCGAAAAAAGTTTTTATGCACCTAATATTACCTTCGTTAAGTACTTTCAGGTACTAAATTAATTAAATATATTAAATTGATTAATTTCAAAGTTCATATACTAAATTGATAAATTTCAAAGTTTAGGTCTCTAATTATATGTTTTGTCAAAGTTCAGATATATGAATTTAGAACACCACATTATTAATTATTATTGTAGCGTACCTATATTGATTACAGCCATAATTATCTTCTTGTGTTATTGTATATGTGTGTCACCATGTCTTCTTCTCCTTTTCCTTCTCCTTCTCAATTGATAACTTTCAATGGAACTGGCCAACTAGGTTTCTTTTTTTGTTGTTGCCCTTATGTCAAGGAGTGGAGCGGGGACCTAGCCTATTTATAAGAATCTAATAGAGCCCTCCATTACGGGCTAACCATTAGGTTCAAGGCATAGATTAGCCATCTAATTATATCTTTAAAATAAGGTGTAAATCAATTAACACATAATAGATCAAATAACTAAATAAATTTAGCCCAACTAATATATCTCATCAAAGTATAATTATTTAACCATAACTCCAGACCATTAATGGCAGCCTAATATATTGGAAATTTTCGAACATTCTTCCACTTGGGCAACATTAATTGTAATCACAAATATGCTGAATAACATAACTCAAATGTGGCCACAATTATCTCTAATATAGTTTGAGAGCACACCATAAGCACAATCCAATCCAATAAAAAATCACATATATTGAACCATGGCAGTCGTCTTGGCCTCATTATGATAGGACCTTCCATGATCACAAATATTAGGACTAATGCCAACATGGATTAAGATGTAGTAGTGTAGCAAGTAATAATATGACAAATGATCCAAAAATTTTGTTATTACTTGTCAGTCCTTTCACATATGATTTCTCATTCTCACAAATGCTTCAACCATAAGCCCCATTGAGAAATCCATGTATAAATATAAAAATATTATTCATGTATATGAAAGAACAAATAAGAAATGTAATTTCAAACATATATCTCTATCGCAAATGAGATATAAAATGGCAACATATGCTCACCTTTGAGAAAAAACACATTTTCTCAAAGTATTAACAATACAATTCGAACAAAATTATAATCATATATGCAAAATACCTCAAAGGTTATTATTTTATAAAACAAATGTAATAAACACCAAGTTACAAATAAACATCAAGTCATATATTGAGAAAAGATGACTAACTAACCAAGAAAATCAAAAGACTCTAAAACACCCATGTCCTTAACATGACTCTGCAATACAATAGGTCTTAAACCCTTGGTTAATGGATCAACCAACTTTGCTTAATATCAATATATTCAATTACAATGTCACCTTTCTTTACTAGATCTCTAATAGTGAGATATTTGATCTTAACATGTTTTGACCCACTCAAACTTTTGTTACTCTTGGAAAAGAACATAGCTGTAGTGTTATCACAGTATATTGACAATGGCTGTGACGGGCTCAATAACTAAGAATCCAAAAATTAGATTTTTCAGCCAAATTGCTTGTGTTGCAGCTTCATAGCATGCTACAAATTTTGCATGCATAGTCGATAAAGCTGTTAAACCTTGTTTGACACTCATCCATGAAATTGCTACCTTTGCTAACATGAAAAATATCATGAAGTAGATTTTAAATCATCTGGACAACCAGCAAAATCTGAATTAGAGTATCTTATCACTTCAATTTCTCAACCCTCTTATACGTTGACATATAGTTTTGTTTTTGCAAGTATCTCAAGACCTTCTTAGCTACAACCCAATGATCTTGCCTAGGATTACAAAGAAACCTCCCTAAAACACTCACAACAAAAGCAATATCCGGTCTTGTGCAGACTTGAGCATACATGAAATTTCCACGAGACTAGAATAGGGTATATTTTTCATAGATTCTCTATCGATATCAATCCTGGGACTTTGAAGCTTGCTAAGTTTATCACCTTTAACAATTGACACATCTCCAAGATGAAAAGTTTGCATATTAAGCCTTTTTAGCACACGATCAATGTAAGCTCTCTAAGAAAGTCTAATAAAGCACGATGTCTATCATAATGATCTCAATGCCTAAAACAAAAAAAGCTCCTCTAAGATCCTTCATGTTAAAAATCTTAGACAAAAAACTTTTAGTTTCATGCAATAAGACCACACCACTACTAGCCAACAAAAAATATTATCAACATATAAAATAGGAAAGATAAGTTTCCTCCCATCGACCTTCAAATAAATGCATCGGTCAATTTTATTCTCAAAAAAACCAAGAGAAGTAATCACCTCATCGAATTTTAAGTACCATTGTCGTGATGCTTGTTTGAGCCCATAAATTGATTTTTTTAACCGACAAGCAAGATGTTCTTTACCATTCTCAATGAAACCTTGAGGTTGTGTCATAGACACTTCCTTAACCAAATCACCATTCAAAAAATTGTTTTTACATCCATTTGGTGTAATTCTAAGTTATAATGAGCAACCAAGGCCATAATAATTCTAAATAAATCCTTACTTGAAAAAGGTGAAATCGTCTCACGATAGTCAACACTCTCCTTTTGAGTGAACCTCTTAGCTACTAATCTTGCTTTAAGATGCTCAATTCTTCCACTTGATTCTTTTTTTACTTTAAAGACCCATTTGCAACTAACAAGTTTGCAACCTTTGGGAGGCTGAACAAGCTCCCACACTCTATTGTTAACATTAGATTGCATCTCATCTCTCATAACGTTTAACCACATAGCAGATTGTGGACCAGATACTGCATCATCATATGTTAAGAGGGTAAATTACACCAGAATGCCACAACATTTGAGGTAAGTTCATCTTAAGTCACAACGTTTCAAAAAGTTCAAAAGAATCACAATGTTTAGTGAGTAAGTTCATAGAAGGTCACAACATTTGGAGTAAGTTCAATTTAGGTCACAACGTTTAAAGAAGTAGGTCAATTGGGGTCACTATTAGCACATGTTAATAGGAGAAATATTTAATTAAAACTCAAGAAACCCTTCTTTTGAGGCCCTCTTGACATCCATCAATAGGAGAAATAATTAATTAAATCTTAGAATACACTTTTCCAAATTTTATAACCTCTTTTGAACTTTTCGAAAAGTTGTAAACTAAAATAAACTTACCACAAACATTGTGACCTTATGGTGTAATTTACTATATGTTAAGGTTCAATGATATCATTAATTTTATCAACATTTTCACCAAGATACACAACATAATCATTAGAAATAGTAGGATGCCTTTGTCTTTTTGATCTTCTAAGTGCATTTCTAATTCATGGTCTTGTGGATGGCATATCTCATTACTGGGTGTAATATTAATAATTTGTGAATCGTTTACATCAGAAGATACATGTAAAATTGGTTCAAGAAAAGTAGGTAATGAAAGACTCATCACATTTTGTTCTGTATTAACAGGTTCATCACATGTTATATCAGTTACATCAAACTCCATAAATTTAGCAGTCATGGACTCAATAATCCTGGTACCTTATGTAGGATAATAGAACTTATACCCCTTAGAACGTTCAGGATAACCAATAAAATAATATTGAGTAGACCTTAAATTAGTGGTCTTCTTAATGGGTTATATATTCTCACCTCAGTTAGACAACCTCAAACATAAAAGTGATTCAAACCGGGTTTCCTATTGGTCCATAATTCAAAAGGAGTTTTAGGAACATATTTGCTTGGAACACGGTTAAAAATATAGCAAGTGTTTTAATGGCCTCATGCTAAAGAAAAGTAGGTAAATTGGAACGACTCATCATACTTCTCATCATATCTTTAAGGGTGCGGTTATGTCTTTCAGCCACACCATTTTATTCAAGACTCCCAGGCATGATATATTGGGCAATAATCCCACACTCTTGTAAATACTTGGCAAATGAACCCATTTGCCCTATATCACCATGTTTGCCATAATATTCACCGCTGTGATTAGATCTTACAATTTTAATCACTTTCCCCAATCGTTTTTCAACCTCAAGCTTAAAAATTTTAAATTTTTCAAGAGCATTAGATTTTTCATGTATCAAGTAAATATAACCATAATGGGAAAAGTCATCAATGAAAGTAATAAAATATTTATTACCACACAATGTGGACAATAAGTCCATTAATGTTAGTGTGAATTATCTTTAAAAGATTTGAACTACAAGTTGTACGTTGTTTTTTAATCTTAGTTAGTTTATCTCTGATGCAATCAACACGATTTTCCATATTACTAAAATCAAGGGAAGTAAGAGTTCCTTCTTTAATTAATCTTCAACTCGTTCTTCAAGAAGTGACCTAACCTTTTATGCCACAATGTTGAAGATTTTTCATTAATTAAAGGCCCTTTAGATACAGTGTTCTCAAAACACAAAGAACCATATTTATTATTATTGGCTAAGCATACCATGTATAATCCATCATTCAAAATTCCATGACTAATAATTTGAGAGTTTAAAGTCAGCTTAACCTTTCCATTACTAAAAATAAAAGAATATCCTATTTTATCCGACAATAAAATATAAATTAAATTTCATCTAAAAGTTGGTACAAAAAAAATATTTTCTAAAATCAGTTGAAAACTAGTCCCTAAATTCAAACAAATAGCTCCTTTAAACTCAACATCAACTTCAACATTATTTCTTACTCTCAATTTGGTTTCATGATCACTTGGTTTCCTTTTCTTTATGAGCACCTACTAGGTAATTGTAACATGGTTAGTAGATCTACTATCAAGCCATTAAGAATTAATTGGAACATTAACTAAGTTAGATTTAAAACAAACAAGGGCTAGTGAGTTACCATTTTCTTTATTCTTCTTTTCTGACAAAGAAGTAAATTTAGCACATTTACTCTTCCTATGTCAGTTTTTCTTACAAAAAAAAAAAAAAAAAACCTTTAATGGCAGCTTTGGGACCTCCCATATGAGCATTTTAACTACTATTTTGCCTCTTGAATTCCTGAACTTTCTTAAGAGTATGATGAGAAGCCTCTAAATACCCTATTTATATATATATATATATATATAGTTGGTTTATATTGGGAAACTAAAAGGCACACTTACTCTTTTCTTTTTTCAGTTTTTCTTCCTTAGCAAGACAATTAGAAATAAGGTCACTGATACCCAAGTTGAATTAAGGGTATTAGAGGTTGTTTTAATTTACCTAAATTCAGGTGGTAAAGAATTGAGGGCATGGCTTACCATGAATTTGTCAGGAAGGGAAATTTCAAATTTTTTGAGTTTCGATTGAATATGAACCATTTTGAGGATATTCTCCAATTCCTTCCACCTTTTCATACTTCATACCCGTTAGTTCACTTAGTAGGCTTCTTGCCTTGGTATTACTATAGTTTTGGTACATATTTCCCACAGTAGTAAAAAATTCTCTAGCATTGTTGGTCTCAGGTAAGCCACTAAGGAGATGCTCAAATACAGATCATTTCATGGCCATAAGATTTAATCTATTAGATCTCTCCTACCTTGCATACAATTCCTTTTACTCAGCAAAACTCTCATCAGTTGGTTTAATTAACTCATTTTCATGTAAAGTCAATTCAATATCAGTAATATCCAAAGCAAACTAAATGTCTTGTTTCCATTTCTTGTGATTAGCACCATTAAGAATTTCAATGGTAGTATTGTTATTATTCATACCCAAATTAATTGTGAATCACAATAAGAATGCAATATGTTAATAAATTGGGCAATTAGCTTATTTCTTAAAAAAAAAAACTCATATGGTTTTAGTTACTTGAGAGTCCAGTGCATCACTTACAAACCCCATTTAGGCAGGAATATAACATGCATTAGATCTCCCTATGTGAAGTGGACTAATGCAAATACATAAATTTTTGAAAATTTCTCCTTTAGAAGACAAATTTTGTAAGCCTATGTATTCCCTCATAATGCTTCACTCTATTCTTAAAATTAAAGTATATAAATACCCCTTGTAGGCAGGTAATTATATACGATAATTTTAAGACAAACTCCATTATATATCATAAGACAATTATATAAGTTTAAATGAATAAACCACTTTGGTTGCAACTATCCACTTCTACTTCTAAAATTATCTATGAAGAAAATTTCCCTAAATCACTAGAGTGCATCTAATCACATACGTGCACTTAAAATATATTCACACATGGTGCTTTTATACACATATGCACACTCAAATATAATTGCATTCTTATCACAATTTAAGATTTACATATAGAATATATATATATATATATGTAAATTAAAAACAAAATAAAACAAATCAAGATTGCCTTTTTAGCCATGTTTTCAAAGTAAGAATTATTAGGTTTTTTTTTTATGGAAAATAACACATACAATAATTTTGTATGTTTGACATTAATTTTGAGTATTTTTACTTAATAATTACAAACAAATTTCTATGTGGTCTACAGGTCATGTATTAACCTTGATGTTATAATACATGTACATGTATTTGTTACTCAATTGCAGAATCATACAACTGAAAAACTAACGAATAGGCCAGTTGGTATAACATGTCTTCTATAGAGATGCACATCTGGGGTCAAGACCATGTCAATTGCACCTAGGGCTATAAACAAGTTAAGCTATTCGCGAGCTATTTGAGCTCGACTTACTTTAAGCTCGGCTTCACTCGAGCTCGATTAGTAAAGGAGCCAAGCCCGAGTCCAAAGTAAAGCTCGTTAATTTAAACTAGTCAAGCTTGAGCTTTGATTTAGGCTCGCGAGCCAGCTCGTGAATAAGCTTGTTTAGGCTCGCAAACTAGCTTGCGATTAGACTCATTAATAAGCTTGTTAGCAGACTTGTGAATTTTTTCATACAAGATATATTATCTATAACTACAAAATAAAAAGAGTAAAAACTAATTTCTGCTTAATAATTATGTATATATATTATAGCAATACTTATATATGTATATATTATATTTTAGGTTTTAAAAAATGGGAAATGGGCTATCTATATAAGTCGAGTTTGAACTTAAATTATAGGTTTGAATAAACTCGATAGGCTTGATAAAAAGTTCGGTTTAGCTCGAGCTTGGCTCGTTTCAACTCGAGCTCGTTTCATAAACAAGCTGAACTCGAGCTCAAACTTAAGATTGTTTAACTAAACGAGCCGAGCTTTCAGGCTTGTTAAAAAGATCGCTTCGAGCTCTAGCTCACTAAATTTTAAACAAAACTAGCCTGCATCTTTAAAATCTCGGCTTGGTTATGCTCATTTGCAACCCTTTGTACCCTTAAAAAAATGTTTCTTTTAATGTGATCTTATGTTTAGATAAAGAAAAATAGCATTTTTTGCTTCTTACATATGTTTCGCATGGTGATAAATGAAAAATAATGGGTTAAAGTCATGTTTGGTACTTAAAGTTTCACTAAATATGTAATTAACTACTTATATTTTAAAATAGTTAATTTAATACCTAACACAAGTTTACATGGACACTAATACTGCCCCTTATAACATCCTTAACACAATTAGGTCTTGAGTGAATTAATGCACAACACGTGTGCATTTTAATTTAAAATGCCCTCCACATCGTTATTTCTTGTTGTGATTTTAGAAAAATAAAAATCTAGGACGGAAAATAGAAAAAATAAAAATAAAAGATCGAGTTCTTGTTGATGACTTGGTGGAGAAGGTTTAGTGTACCTATGCCAAGTTTCGTGTTGGTTGGGTTCTCATGAGTTTCATGATGAGTCGACTTTGTACGATTGTTGGGTTGGGTGTTTGGCTTGGTGCTTGGTGCTTGGTGCAGGGATAATGGCTATGAATTGGTTTGGTGGTTGACCTTACTAGATTTATTGGTTAAAAGTAACGAAGTATTGTATTTGCTTGTGTCAGTATGGGTTGCAAAATATAGTTCGTGCGAGTCTTATGACTTGGTTTGAATACAACGAGTTGATGGGTGAGCTTAGGTTTGGTACCATAGGTGTTCGAAGATGTGGCATGTTCTGGCTTCTTCTTTCTTTTTTTTTTCTTGATTATTATATATTTCTCACAAAACCTTTGTGAATCCTCTACGAGATTAATCCAAATCAAGTTTAGTTTGGATTTCAATTTCTGTCCAGATTAGTCTTATCCTCTCCTTCAACTTTTGATGTAAATCTTATAGGTATCTGTGATTTTTGGTTATAAAAGGATAAGATTTACACCATAACTAAAAAGATTTGTAGAAGATTGGATAGGGGAAGAAGATGGTCATCCTATTCAAGCATTATGGTTTTTTATTTTTATTTTTGCAGTTTTTCGTATTTTTCTATAATCGCGATGAGAAATAATGGTGTAGAGGGCATTTTAAATTAAAATGGACGCGTGGCATGCATTGATTTGTTCAAGAGGCCAACTCATCAGACGGTATTAACGGTGTTATAAGGGGTAGTATTAGCCTGCATGTAAACTTGAGTTGGGTACTAATTGACTAATTTAAAATATAGGTAGTTAGTTGGATATTTGGTGAAACGTTAAGTATCAAATGTGATATTAACCCAAAAATAGTTAATAAATACTTTCTTATATGGCATCGAGAGATTTAAAAAGTAATCTTTAATTATATTCGTGGAATATGTAATGAAATAAAATCATTGAATTGACCTCTCAAACATATCCATAATCATATACCCACGGTAATCAATTCATGAAACAAAATCACAATCGATTAAAACAATTGGGTTCTAATTCATATATGCAAGGCTCTAATACCACATGTAAGAATTTTCTACAATTCAAATATATGAATTTAGAACACCACACTATTAATTATTATTATAGTGTACCTATATTGATCGCATCAATAATTATCTTCTTGTGTTATTATGTGTGTGTCACCAGGTCTTCCTCTCGTTCTCCCACTCAATTGATGCCTTTCAATGGACTAGCTAACTATGTTTTTTTTTTTTTTTTTTGTTATTGTTGTTGTTGCTCTTATGTTAAGGAGTGGATAGGGAACCTAACCTATTTATAATAATCTGATAAGGTTTTCCCATTATGGGCTAACTATTAGGTTCAAGGCTTGTACTAGCCATCCAACTACATCTTTAGAATATGGTGTAAAAAGACTTAATATATAATGGATCAAATAACTAAATAAATTTAGCTCAACTAATATATCTCATCAAACTAAAATTATTCAACCATAAATTCAGAAAATTAATGGCAACCCAATATATTGAAAATTTTCCACCAACATTATCTTAAAGAAAAATGCAATGCCGCCATATGCTGCAGATTTTGTGTTTTAATCATGTTTAGCTAGACTAATGATAGGAGCAAATTAATTATTTTTATAGTGTTTAATTTAAGGAAGGCTTTCTTCCGATCCATCTTTTTAAACTGGATTACTATCACTAAGATTTATTTTTAATCAATAAACCAATCCAACTGGAGCACAAGACAGGTTTGCTGAATGGATTGAGTTACAAGGTGTCGCTTTAAACAAGATTAATAAATGGATTATATTATTAGGCTAAATTGTTAAACACTAATCAATTCCAATTAATTTTTCCTAATACTACCGCGCATTTGTTAGATATGACAGGGTATTATAAAAGTTAATATTTATAATATATGGGGTATATGTTCAACGCTGGATATAGAATCATATTAAATATACTATTCTATAGATATAGGTTTTAAAGTTCCAAATCAAAAGGCTATTTTATAGCTTTTAATATTAATTTCGAAACCTATCCAAGGACTTGGATAATAGGTTTTCAAGACCCCACAGATTTCTTGGTTCGATTGGTTTAATTATCGAGCATGCTGTAATTGTGCTATTGGAACTTTCTTTCTGAAAACCATCACATCTAGATGGTGGAATTACAAATATACAGCCAAAAAAAAAAAAAAAAAAGTGATTAATAAAGTAGGATGCCTAAATAAGCACGTATCTTTAACTAAGGAACAGTTCTTAATATTGATACTTATTAATATTAACTACTTCTCTTTGTGAATAAATTCGTGAAGTGAGGTGTTTTTTAAATTACTTATATATTGTTTTTTAAGGATTCAAAGATCCATAAGAATACGTATTTGGTTTGAATTTTCTTTTCTTTTTTTTCTTTGGGTGGAAAAAAAAAACCTAATAAGTGTGGGCAGAATAGTTGTATAATTCTCTCTCTCCCTCTTTCTCCACGGTTAAAAAAAAAAAAAAAAAGGAAAAAACCTCTCACTAATCCTAAGCTTTAGAGGGGGGCCTCTCTCCAATCTTTTTACCTCCCTTTTACCATTTTAAAACCAGAAATTCATTTTTGTTAGTTCAAAATTCACGGATTTCTATCTTTTTGGTGGATGGAAAATTTTCAGATCTATCTTTTTTCAATCATTTTCACCATCATCGATTCATCACAATCCATCATTATATATCTATTTCAATAGATCTGGTGAATACAGAAAAATCATAGCAATCCTGATTGTAGATTATCAATAACTTATTGAATAAGAGGTTTATTTTTAATTTCAATTTTATGTATTTATATTTTTTTTCCTTTTATTGTCATCTCGTGTGGGATTATGTCATCCTTCTCATGGATTTTTTTCTACTAGCCAGTAGGATGATTCTTGTTCGTAGGGGTATTTTATCCCCTAGGTGGGACAGCTTAATGTTTGAAAGGATGTGCCGGTTTATCTGATTGGGTTTTAATATCTCCAACTTTTTGTTTTTTTGTCCCTTGTTTATGGATCATTTTGTATTGATGAGTTCGATTGATGTAATTTTTTCATATTGCATGAAATTCATCTTATTGGCAAAAAAAAAAAAAAATCTATATAATTCTTTAGGTTATCTAATGATTTAGAATCATATATTATGATTAAAAAATATAAATTTTATTTATAAATTTTATAATTATTAATTTGGATATCATTATAATAGGGAAATTAAGAAAATAGATATGAATCTAATATCTATCATGGGCGTCTTAACTGAAATATTACTTATAAAAGTTGTATATAAATATATGAAAATGATTGTAATTAATTAATTATATAATAATATGGTCTCATTATTCGTTTTAGTTGCACTGATTCCACGAACTATTTAAAGTCTTAAATCTATAATTAATTGTAATCAAATTATTTATTATATTCATTTTAATGGTGAGACGGTAAACTGATCAAATTTTAATAAAATAATATATTACCTTGACATCTTGATGTAAAGCATCTCGGTACATAGATTATGAAAAGGTGACCGCATGAACATGAACAAATGCAATTAATAAAGGTACATCGTACTAGTGGAGGTGGCGGCTGATGTTGCTATTATTTGCGGGTAAGATAATGATAATGCTAATATTAACATGAATATTATTTTTTAACCATACCAATAGATTATCAAGGGCTATATTATTCCTTTTATGAATTGACTATAACAATAACAATTCTTCTTCTTTCACTGTCCCTTTTTTTTCCCTTCTTCTTTTTTATCTTTATCTTCCCTTTTTGAAACAAATTTAGTGAACGTGTTATATTACTCTCTAATTGTATTGTTAGTAATTAAGCTTGGAGAAGGAAAATGAATAGTTATATCATATATAGAAATTAAATCTTAAATGTTGTGCGATATTTGAAAAGTGTGGTATTCATTCTTTTAAGTAATTACTGGTAGTATTGCATATGATATGCATGTACAAAATTTAAATAAATATTAAATGTATAAAATATTAATTACAATATAATTATGCAATTAAAGAGAGGGAGAAAGTGACTATAAATACACATTTAAGAAGATAAGTATCATTGAAATTGAGAGATTTTTATAGGAATGCAAGCGGGACGGGTATACTAAAACCCGTACCCAAACTCGATACTCAATAGAATTTTCAAAACCCTCCGAAACCCTATAGGGTTTTTGTCTATGAACCAAAAACCCGTTAGATAAACTCTATAGGGCACCCAAACCCGATATAAAATTAGAATCATTACACAATGGAATATTTAAAAACGTCATTATAAATGTTTTTTTTTCATTTTTTTCTATTTTTAATTCGTTCCCACTTTATAGGCCAAGAAAAAATCTCTTATTATTACTCATACAATTCTCTTTATAAAATCCCAACCATTTTTATGGGAAGAAAATCATTGAATGAAACAGTGCAGCAATGGGAGTGAGAGGCTTGAATTTGAGGAGAGTGAGCCAAGACCAAGACTGAAAATGAAGACCATAGAGTATTAATCTACTGTCCTAGGGTTTTTTACTTGTTCTAAATGATTTAATAAAAAAGAAAAAAAAAGTAGATTTATAATTAATGGAGCATAGCTGGTTAATTTCAGAGACTGATATTAAACATAATATATATATATATATTTATATAAATAAACGGGTTCGAGTTTCCCAATGGGTTTTATACTTATCCTAAAACCCATCCCAAACCCTATAGGGTATTTATCGGGTTGGGCCGGTCGGGTACCCTATAAAAACCCATCCGCTTACATCCCTAGATTTTTAGGATAAATCCAAGTGTAATAAGTAATTGTCAATTGTCATATTTGAGTATTTATGTTTTGGCACGATAAAAGATATTCCCTTAATAGTAATAGATAAAGTGAAATATCCTTTATGCTCTTGCTGTGTCTGAAAGAAATTATCGATAGTTAGTTGTTGTATGCTCGGTAAAATACGTGTCTAGTATTGTTTAAAAAAAAAATTACAGAAACACAAATTGTGGAAAAAAATTACTAAATTACTGTTGCTATGTCGCATGTTGGCGACAAGATACCAAAAATTCTATTTGTCTCGCAAGTACAAAGTGCGATATAGTGACCTAGTATGAAAAAGTTTTATCCGCCGCTATATTGCGTGTTTACTAAGTGATACATGTATCGCATCTATCCTATGCGATACCTTATGTAATACAGCTGGTTTCATGATGGATTGCCACTATCTTCTTCTCCAGAAGAATCCCAAAGTAACTTCCACACTAAATCTTCTCCAGACTCTAAATCATCTTTCGTCGAATTTAGAAAAAGGTATGAGGTCGTGGCGAAAGAAGGAGAAAACGAGGTATCACCTGCACCTGCCCTTATCGATGTCCATCCTTCCCAATCTTCTGTTGTTGTCGCCGTCAACTTTGACCTCTGTATTTACGACCTCCAGTCTCTCTCTCTCTCCCTCTCTCCACATTCACTAAGATATCAAATTTTGATTAATCTCATATTTTTTATATTTTTCCTTTTTGATTCGACAGTGGAGATTGTCTTGTTTCTCTCATGGATGATAGTTTAAAGGCTTTTCATTTAGATTCCATAAGAGCTCTTATTATGGAGCAAATGGGAAGCTTCTTGTTTTTGCTGGTGATGATAAACTGGTCAAGATTTGGTCCACTATTTATGTAGCAAGTTATATCGCATCCCCTTTATGTGATATAACGATATTATTTATGTAGTATTTTTCTATAATTTTGTTTTGCATTAATTTTTTTAAGTTATATTAAACATGTAATATTCACGTTGTATGCTATATGGTGAAAATGCAAAAATTTGCATTTCCTCCTTTTGCTTATGGCTAAATGATATGCTAAAATTTTTTGTAATTCAATAATATGAATGTTGATCTTTTAATGGAATGGACCAATATTGATATTTTCTCTTCTTTTTATAGTTGTAATTTTACATAATGTTAGGAAAAGGGAAACAAAAAGAGACAAAACTATAGGTATGAATAAATGATTTGTTTAAAAATACACCTATAGTCATAATTTGGTCCTTTTTTTGTACCTATCCTAAAGAGGACAAGTAATTATTTTTTGAATGAGTAGCGTGACATTTTATTTTGCAAAGGAAATCATGTATATATATCTTAACTTGTTTTGTTTAGTCCTTATGTTTGTATTATTTAGGGAAATATAGATATATATTCTACACAATATTACTAGTTGTGAAATATAATATATTCACACTTTAAAAACTAGAGAAGATGCATTTAACATGTATGCCACAAAGGAAGAATTTAAAACCATATATATGTTATTTTTTATTAGAAGGTAAAGTTATCCATTAAGTCTTGATTTCCATTAAAATTATGAAGTTGAACATACTAATCTAGACCTGATAATATTGATGGATAGAATCAAGAAAACTTACTTATAACTCGCAACAATGATGGAAAAAGATCCTCGATAACCACACAAGATATGATGGCAACTACATTACTCAATCTCTCTAAGAGCTTCTGCTTCAAGAGCTTCTTCCTTGTGCCATGGAAGTGGAGGAGTAGAAGCCCTTGAGGGAGAGTGAGCAATGTAAGCACCATTGCAAAGTGCAAAAAACATGGTATGATGTGGGTGTTTTATTCTTGATGAATATCAAGACATCATCTTTGCACCCCTCCAAAGACTTCTAGCCTAAATTATTAACTTTTTCAAGTAAAAGGAAATAAGTTAGAAGCCTTTGAAGGAGAGTGCATAGTAGATAATAATGCCTTGTTATATTTCCCAGAACACAATATCTTTACATATAAAGGCAAGACATGGCCTTTTCACTCCCCCCCAAGAGCCTCTACCCTCATTTTTCTCTTCCATACATACATATATATTATAGGAAAAGTGTGTTTAGGTAGAAGCCCTTGAGGGAGAGTGAGAAACCCTAATACCTTGGTATAAAGACTTCCCTCTTCTGTTTTTCCTCTTTGATTATTGGTGTTTTGGATTTTGAGATGAAGGGTATTGGCTTAGAAGCTCATTTTATAGACACATGAAAAGGTAATGAAAAGGCATATAAGAGTGAAAAATGTGGAGGCATATAAGAGTGAAAAATGTGGAGAAAACACATGGTGCATTTAGTGGGGTTACCATATCTTGGCACTTGGCTTTTTGTGGGAAAACTAGATTCTCTTCTTTCCACCTAAATAATTGTGTATCATGGAGGGTGAATCAAATTGCTTATCCTAACATTGGAACCCACTACACTTGCAATTATGTGATGCACTGGTGTTTGATAGAAACCTAATAACCAAGTGTGTGGTCCCATGCTATTTCCTTAAAGATTGTTCATATGGGCAAATTGCAAATATATCTATCTATACCATTTTATATATACTTAACCCTCACAACATATAGCATGGCAGAGCGTTGCGGAATGAACTTGTGTATCGATGTAAGTTAAGATACTTTTCTAAACTTGATAAGCAAATGCGTGAATTGAGTATTTGAACTCTTAAATTAAAAAAAATTAAAAATAAAAAGTGTTTTAGACCTTTGTTTAACCATTTGACCCATTGCAAACCGGGTTTTGAATTTTTTTATAATTAATTTTATTAATTTATGTATATATATATTTTATTTATTTAAGAGAAAAATTATATAGAGGTCCAAAAATATGTTTTTAAATTTACATATAAGAATTTAGTTGCTTAACTTTAAACATAGAAGACTAAAGTGCATATAAATAGGGAAAATTCTATGATCTTATTATTTGTTTAAAGGTTCAAATTCATTGTACTACTAGAATACATAATATATCAATTATTATAATTATTTTAATGATCAGATGGTTAACTAGACGGTTCGTTTATCGGATCGTGGAAGTTCCCATAAGGAGGATGGAAGAGAATTGGTTCATATAAGGCACCATCATTTAGGTATTTTAAAGTCTTCCCTACAAATATAATGGCTTGATTGTTACTTCATAAGGAGAATTGGTTCCTCCCTTGAAGCATAATGTATATAAATATATATAGTTGTAAAAAAAATATATCTCTTGATATCGTATTTCTATATATAACTTAAATTATGAATCCTTGTACATCAACCCCTTAAGGAAAAGTATATCTTGGGCTTGTAGATGTAGAAGTTTGATTCAATCCTGATTGCTACCATGTTTACTCTTAGGGGTGGTTCTTGGGGATGGATTATTTTGTTTAAATCAAGTCTTCTTAGATCAAATTTGATAAGGTATACAGGGTACAAAAACACCATATATATGTAACGCATCCGCACCCTTGCCCAAACTAGCTAGGTTTTAGAAGTTTATAATGTCATTACTAATTATTTTTCATTTAAGGAGATCAACAAGGCAATTTATTTTTATTTTACAAAGAATAATTGCAAGTAAGCTGTAGCATCTTAATCTTATCCCAATGAAAACTTGCAAGTCAATGAAAAAAAAAAAAAAAAAAAAAAAAAGAAAGAAAGAAAGAGAAAAAGAACAATTCCATTTTGACATTCTCTACACCTGCTTTGGATCTTTAACTTTAAATCTGGACACCCCATTGGGTATCTTCATGATCGGATAATATATGTACTTTAGATTCATATCAATGGTATCCATATATAGTTTTCAAACATGTGTCTAGTGTCCCAAACTTTTCCTTAGGGCCGACGAAGAAGATACGAGGGCAGGTTTATTTGGAAGTGAATAGCTGGAGCAGTTGGTATTGTAGCAGATCGCATGCACAGTCGTTTTCTTTTACTTTGCCTTTATTGCTATTATAGTTATTATCATTACTTTGGATAAATGCTTTGCCTACTTTCAGTTAATAATGCAACGTAAAGAACTGCTTCTTTACGTGTCTACCAATTATCTATAGAAAGACGTGTATATGTATATAGGTATATATATATTTATACGAAGAAATAAAGGCTGCAGATACATTGATCCGGACGATGTTGTCAGGTCCGTGCAGTGAGAATTTGAGATGACTTTAAGAATGAGGGGCACGTAGGTGGGCGTATAATCCCTTTCAACATGAAAATGACAGATGGAGAAGTTTTATAGTATTAACCTTGCTATCTTTTGTGAATGAGTAATTTTCTTATCATTCTAGAGACTAATTTGATATTTAAGAATAGTTACTTAATAGTAAAATATCATTTTTTTCATCTTTGAATTTACTATAATAAGAAATAAGATTGCAAATCAATCGGGCTATTTGAACTTGGCTTGTTTTAGGCTTGGTTAGGCTTGGCTCGTTTAGCTAAATAAGCTGAGTCTGAACTTTTCTTCAGGCTTGTTGAGAGCTCGCAAATAGGCTTTTTTAATATATTAATAAAAAAATATAATTAATAAAATATTATAATAAATTATGCAAATGAACCAAGCTCAAGTTTGTTTAGTTAAACGAGTTTGAGCTTGGGCTCCAAACCTTTAACGGACTCGGACTCGAACTTGTACATTTCAAGCCCATTAAAAGCTTGATTCGGTTTGAGCTTGTTAATTTATTAAATGAGTTCAGCCTAAGCTTTTCAAAACCTGGCTTGACCTAGCTCGTTTGGACCCCTAGCAAGAAATAATTATTGAGTTAGAGTTTGAACATCTTCAGCAACCTTTATGTAACACCCCAAACTTAAGGGTACTTAGAACCTGCTACATGTTCATATGATATATGGACACATAAATGCTCTAAACTTACCATTTCCATCATAAGTAACTCAAAAATCACTAATACATTAATCACTTCAAATAACATTTGAATACTTACATAGATTTGTAAATGGTCACTCAAATACCATCTTATATTCCATATAGATTTACCTAATAGATGATTCAAAGAAATCCACCTTACTAATACCATAAGGATTATACATTGATACTAAATGTTACCAATGAACACTAAACACATATTACTACTTAGACCAATTACACATAAACTATCATATGTACTTTACTCCTCATATGGAATGTCTTCATAGCTAGCATCATTTCTTATACTCGCTATTTGGTTGTGACTATCGATACATTGTTTCATACGTTCATTATTTGTACCTATAAAAAGATAAATGGCTAAGATGGATCTTAGCATGGTATACTACAAACCATACGTGATTTAACATGCACACATTTACATATAGACCTAATACTAATGCAAAAACTATCGCTTTATTATCTTTGATTTAAGTCGTGCAATCAACATAGGTATAACTTAGTATTCGCCACGCGTAAATATAATAGTATACATATATACAATGTTGAATACTCCCAAACATCCAAGAATAAAAAAATTAATATTGGGTACTTCCCAATATTACCGAAACCGAAATACCTAGATCTACCTAGATCATTTCCATATACAACTCTATTAAGGACACCATCACATATGGATCATTGTGATACCATAATAATAGCGCGGATACTTTCCACTTATTATCAACAGCCACACACAAGCAACACATACATTATTAATGTCGATTAATTATTAAGTTATATTTAGTATTTATTCTAGATAAACACAAACATACACATAATATACATGTACCTGAGTTCTTTTATATTCCGGACATTAAAAGTCCACTGCTGGTGTTGTTTTCAAGGCTTTATAACTTACTTCAATCCTATAACAAAAGGCTAGAATAAATTTGTTGGTTTTTAAAGAAAGAAAACATGATTTGTAAAGAAATTGTTAGAAACATGGCTTGATAGGGAAAGTCATGTATAGGTCATGTTCTTTTGCAATTCCCATTCGTCAACAATACAGAGAGAAACATAACCTAATAGGAAAGGTTGTGCATGGGTCATAGACCTAAAAATTTCACATATTTAAAGTTAGAGAGAAACATGACCTATATAGGGAAGGTCGTGGACCTTAAGAAAACATCATTTTGAACAAATTTTTCATTATTTTCATTCCAAAACATATTTTAATCCTTTTACACATGTTTTATCCTCTCCAAAACATTGTTAAACCCTCATATGCCTACATCGAACATCTCCTCACAAACTAAACCATTGAACACTTATCTTGCCAAAAGTAGTATCATCAAATGTTGACACAACATATTAAAATTCTATTACTTTCTTGAAATTCATCAAGATGTCTTCCTACTATGCTTACTCCAATCATCCCCTATAGAAATTTTTTTTGAATTTCTCCTTATTCTGTTAGATTCACTTAATATCTTCTCTTGAACATGGAAACACATAAATCCTATCATATATATGGCTTTTATGGGAAAAGGATAGAAAAGATAAAAAGAATACTTTACTTGCCATATAATTTCTTGGCAGATCCTCAGGAATTAGGAGTGTGGATTTGAAAGGAAGGAAGCGAGATTGTAAAATGTAAGAAAGAAAAAGAGAGGAAGAAATTTATCTCCTAAAAAGGGGGTTTTATGCATTTTCAAACAACATATCTTTTTAAAAGATGCAGTAGTTAGATCGATTCACACCTCATTAGAAACCAGATTTATATCCCTGCCCTTTATATAACATTTCATTTATTTTAGGATATTTCACTTTACTTTTTAGTCTTTGAATTCCCTATAAGATGAAAAATTATTTAGTATTTGAAGCATTTGACGCTCTTCAAACATTTTAATAGATTCATTTGAATTAAGCCCATGGCGAGTTCATTTGAGCATATGAGCCTACCTTAGAAAGATTAAAAGCAAGATCAATAGGTTTATTGATTCCTTTTCCAAGAGTGCAATGTCTTTTCAAGTCATTTTTATTTGAGATTAGACTCTTCTTACCAACTTAAATCATTATAAAGTTAATTCAACCCTGACTATAGATAATTATACACATAGTGTCATATTGAAATAAAATTTGTCAATTATTTATGTTAGTCAAAGAAATAACATATTAATGATGTATTCAAATATGTAATTTTAGCCTTTGATTATTTATGTAGACAAATATGTATTATATATATATATATATATAGATATAACTTGAGAAATCCCTCAAGCTCATATTGTTTTTAATAAAGATATGAAGATATCACCTGTTTATCACACATCAAAGGAATATATTTTTAATTCATTCTTAAGAAACTTCAATGGCCTATTTAGAGCATTATCAAAATGCCCCCCATCATAATCGGCATCCTTCCTTTCCTTTTAGTTTGTATAAAATAGGTGGCAAAGTCTTTTTCTTATTTTGCCTATCATCTTCTTTAGTAGAATTAATCATAAAGCTGCCCCATCATGTGTGCATGTCTAATGCCTCATATGACAACCATCTTATAAGTTAAAGTTATAAGACTTCACTTGATTAATCACAATGTTAAATTATCATATTTAACTATGATGTAAAAAATAATGATAGGCTTATCAAGTGGCCTAACCAATGGTAAGATTTATTAATATTGCCACAATAACACTCAAAACCCAATGTAAAAGGATAAGAGCTTATGTGATGTGCATCAATTTACCATTAATTGAGACGCAACAGTTGAAGCAGATGAAAGGCCAGCAGTCTTTTCCTCATGATGCCCTTTAGTTTTTAGTCTTTATTGTTTATAATTATTATTAGATGTCTTTATTAGTAGTTATTATCAATCTTTAATGTCATATCTATTGGTCTTTATTAGTCTTTAATGTCATTTGATTACCTTTCACATTAAGATAATTAGATATAGAAAGTTATTATCATAGTTATTAATCTTTATTATCATATTTAGTAATTAGTCCTTTTGTCATTGATTAGGTTTTTGGGGAACTATTATAAATACCTCTTTTTGTGTTAAGACTCATAAGCTTTTGAGATATCAAAAAACTATTGGAGATTTCTTTGTCTATTTTTACTCTTATCAATCAATTGTTTGATTGTGGTGAGATCCTGTTCTTATCGATCATTGTGACCGTGGCAAACAACCTGTTCTTATCAATCCGGTTGGATTGTAACGAACACACCATTCGATTTCACTTGTGCATAATATCGGGTAAGAGCGAGTGTGGTTTGGATTATTATTGGTGATTCATATCCAATAATAGTGCGATCCATAGCTTTTATTTCTTATTTCATAAACACTATAAAAACATCATTTTTATTTTGTTTGAGCATTTGAATTTGAGATCCGCTGTGTGCCTACTCGAGATCACTCTGCCTTACGTTTTAGGCACATCATAATTTGGTATCAGAGTATCGGTTACGACAATGGGCGATCGACAGACAAGAGATTCAGCCTTCACAATCATTGGTGGTGAATTATTACTACTGAAAATTGAGAAATTAGGGTTTTTATTGAGAATTGGGAAATTGGGGTTTCCATTGTATTTGTGTTGCTGTGTTTTGATTGGAATTGTGGGATTGTGATTTTGGGGGGAGAACATCATGAATGGTGGAAAATCATAGGTGGAACAGATGCATGAATTGGCCATGATGATGAACAATGTGGTGACAAAGATGGATCAAATAATTGCAGTACAAAAACATGTGAATAATCAACCACCACGAACGTCGGTGGTTAAATCATAGATGGCACATCCAGGTATAATGAATGATGCTGATCATGATGATTGGAATTTAAAATGTAAACGGTGCTTAGGAAAAGGACATCTAGAATTCCAATGCCTAAATGAATTTGCAGTGAAGATTATTAAGGAATTCCTATAATTGTTGATGATGATGTTCTTGAAATGCAACAACAGGAAATTGCTGTAAAATTTGAGGAAAATGTAGTTGAGGAATAGGTGGAGCCACAGGAAATTTTTTGGTTGAATTAGGATTCTGGAGAAGATAAATAAAATCTTTGATGAAGATGAGAAAGAGAAGGAGAAGAACTCATTGAAAAAAATTGACGATGAAGAAGAAGGCAAGAACATATTATTAAATGTGATGAATCCAATTAGTTTATCATCATCAATTTCCATTGAGTTTTTGCAAAATCAACACATCCTTGTTCCTACTGCAGCTATTATTCTTCTAAAGGAGCAAGTGTTTGAAAATACTCCATTAATTTTGTATACAAAAATGTGGTTGAATAGTAAAGGATTTGTACAATTTGGTGGATGGAAATTGTGGGTTGAACATCAAGGATGAATCATGAACCAAGTATGGATGAGACATTTTATTTAAGATTTCTTGAGTTTTGTAGGTTCATTTTTATCCGGATATTAGTTTCCTCAAGATTTGATGACAAATCTTCAACAAGCCTGTGAGAATGATGCATCAATTTACCATTAGTTCCGATGCAGCAGTTGAAACAGATGAAAGGCCAACGGTCTTCTCCTCATATCATGATGTCTTTTAGTTTTTAGTCTTTATTGTTTATAATTATTATTATACGTCTTTATTAGTAGTTATTGTCAATTTTTAATGTCATATCTATTAGTCTTTAATATCATTTGATTACCTTTCATATTAAGATAATTAGATATAGAAAGTTATTGTCATAGTTATTAATCTTTATTATCATATTTAGTAATTAGTCCTTTTGTCATTAATTTGGTCTTTTGGGGAACTATTATAAATACCCTTTTTTATATTGAGACTCATAAGCTTTTTAGATATTAAAAACCTATTGGAGAGTTCTTTCTCTATTTTTACTCTTATAAATCAATTGTTTGATTGTGGTGAGATCCCGTTCTTATCGATCCTTATGATCATCGCAAACGACCCGCTCTTATCAATCTGATTGGATTGTGGTGAACACCATTTGATTTTACTTGTGTGTAATATCGGGTGAGAGCGAGTGTAGTTTAGATTATTATTGGTGAGTCATATCCAATAATAGTGTGATCCATATCTTTTATTTCTTGTTTCATAAACACTAAAAAACCCATAAAAACATCATTTTTATTTTGTTTGAGCATTTGAATTTGAGATCCGATGCGTGCTTATTTGAGATCACTATGCCTTGTTGTTTAGGCACATCATAATTAACGATGTGCATCAATTTACCATTAATTGAGATGTAGCAGTTGAAGCAGATGAAAGGCTACCGGTCTTCTCCTCATGTCATGATGTCTTTTAGTTTTTAGTCTTTATTGTTTATAATTATTATTATTATACGTCTTTATTAGTAGTTATTGTTAGTCTTTAATGTCATATCTATCAGTCTTTAATGTCATTTGGTTACCTTTCATATTAAGATAATTAGATATAGAAAGTTTATTAACCTTTATTATCATATTTAGTAATTAGTCCTTTTGTCATTAATTAGGTCTTTTGGGGAACTAATATAAATACCTGTTTTTGTATTGAGACTCGTAAGCTTTTGAGATATTGAAAACCTATTGGAGAGTTCTTTCTCTGTTTTTACTCTTATCAATCAATTGTTTGATTGTGGTGAGATCCCGTTTTAATCGATCCTTGTGATTGTAGCAAACGACCCATTCTTATCAATCCGATTGGATTGTGGCGAACATACCATTCGATTTCACTTGTACATAATATCGGGTGAGAGCGAGTGTAGTTTGGATTATTATTAGTGGGTCATATCCAATAATAGTGCCATCTATATCTTTTAATTCTTATTTCATAAACACTAAAAAACCAATAAAAACATCATTTTTATTTTGTTTAAGCATTTGAATTTGAGATCCGCTGTGTGCCTATTCGAGATCATTGTGCTTTGAGTTTTAGGCACATCACTATGTTTTATTTTTATAACAAGGATGTTGTATATAGGCTATCACTTTAAAGAAAAGAAAAATGCATAGAATCATTCAAACTTATCTCAACTTTTCTCACGTAATGTTCTTTCCTGTTCTTGATCCTTTCATTTTTTTTTTTTGCTAGGATTTGTCTTGAAATCTCTTGTATTTCATAGATCTTGTACAAAAATTATATAGAAACAATATTCTTGTTATGATGTATTGAATGGTAAAAGTATTGTAACTATTGATAACAATTTGATTTAGAAGCGAATGACTAGAGTTTTGTGTTTGTGATTTGTAAGGTAAAAGGATGCCACTTTTTAAGGAGGGGAGAGAGAGAGAGAGAGAGATGGCACTTCTTGAAACTTCGAGACTCTAGCCAACTACTAATGAAGATATGGGATTTGCTTAAAAGGAATGGACTCTTCTATTCTTTATTTATACTTTATTGGATATTTGTTGTATAACTTGTTGAATCTATTGCCTGCAACTATTTTGCTACATAAATCAATTTATAATTTTGAACTGCTTATTGCAGGGGAACATAAATGATACATCGTACTCAAATGATCCCTTTTATAATACATGGCCGCTCGAATAATTTGGTTGCACGGTTCTAAATTAACCTCTGAATCAAAGCAAGGTAAGTCGGGTTAGCTTGTCTAAGGTTACACAACCTTAAATGAAATTAAGTCATTTCTACATGGACTAAATATTAACCCATTATATTAACTGTACCTCTATATCACTAATTGAATTGAAATGTTCTAGCATTATAATTTAAATTAAAAATGAATTAAAAGAAGGACGTTACCATGGTAAGAGTTTACAAAATCAAACACATTGGATTTCTACTAAGTCATCATATGATTAATCAACACACATTTCTAATATGTTTAAAATTAATTAATTGATTTTTCTTAGAGTCACTCCTCACGCCCCAACATCCTTCCCCCTTCCCCCTTAAACCTCGAGATTTTTCATACAAGTAGAAATGAATAGAAATACAAATACAGAAAATAGAAGGTTAATGTAGGACTCAACAAAAACCTTAGATTAAAATCATAAATAGTCATGAACCTATATATATATATATATATCTTCAGACCCTAAAACAAAGTTCTATAGATAGTAAGCAATTACTAAGAATAGGATCCTTAGCTGAAAAAAAAACTTAAAGTATAGAAATAATTTTAAATGAGATTTCAAGTGTATCAGAAAGTAAATAATCAATAAAACTTATAGTTAGAAAACGATAATTCAAGAATGAACCGTTAGAATTATAAATACACAATAGGAACAAAAATATATTCATAACTAACAACCTAGACTCCAAATAAATATTTAGATCACACCATTGTTCTAGTTAGTGGATACCAAAGCTATTAGAGACTGAAACCAAAATTAGTCTATGGAGTTTATAAAACCCTAATCGTGTGAGATAAAATCCTAAAAATAGTTAATTGCGTAAACTTTAAACTTAAGTTTGAACTCAACAATAAGCTAGAAAATTTGTAGAAGCTTTAAATAAATTTTTGAAGATAGAAGTCCCAAATAACTAACATATTTGTACCCGTTTAGCTTAATAAATTATCCTAAACTAAAAATTAAATAATTAAATAAAATTATACATATATTTGAAATGATTCGGTTGGAAATAAAAACACATAGATGGATTTTCTTGATTGTCTCTAGTTGAATTCTTCAAGGAAAAGAGGCTAAATTGCATCAAAAGTCAAGGAAAACAATGAATACAACCAATCAAATTAATCCAAATCAGCAAGTTCATTAAATGCATGAGAAATCATGCAAAACAAGTTGGAGTCAGTAGGAAAAAAACTAATCCTTCTCGACCCAAGTTGTTGTTGCTTCCTTCTTCCAAAGCCATCAACCCACATTAAACCACAACAACAACAGTTCAAAACACATAGAAACACAACGATAATTCGTGCACAAAACCGCCTAAAAAAACAACAACACACACAATCTTGGCTTCATTAAACTAGCTTCAAGTAGACACAACAACAAGCTTAAGGGTACAAGTTTCAAGGTAAGCTAGATTCGTTTTTAAATTAGTTTAAGTGTTAAACATTATCTTAAACAATGCTTCTATCAATCTAGGTTCGTTACAAGTTTTGAGGAAGGATTTAACACCTTCACAGCAGCTCACACAAGGTAAAATCCAACCTTAGCACTCTATGTATATATTGTGATGTATAGAAGCTAAGAAATCATGTAGTATGATGTTATATGTATTGATATACCACATATAACCCTTAGAAAGTATTGGAAAACATTTAGAAGTAGCTTAAATATAAGTATAATACAAATGTGACGTAAGAAAAATAAGTTTTGAAATAGAGAAAAATGAGGAAGAAGATGAACAATACCTACACTAGCCCTATGCTAGTAGTGTATGTGCTTGATGCCGGTGACATACGTGAATAGGTTGGCGATGTTGAGCCAACGTGTACTAGAAACAAAAGCTATGTAATTTTTTTTTACGTAATTTGAACGCATGCTGGTGGTGTACTTATTCTACACCAGCGGCATACAAGCCTATACAAGCGGCCTTCAAGACTAGCTCACACTGGAACAAATAATGTGTAAAATTTACACAAACATCGGCAACTCAAGGTTTAACGCTCGCGACGTTGTATGCCGATCACACACACACACACATAAGGAAGAAATAGAACATTAAACGTAATAAATAAATAAAAATAAATATTAATATGATTAATAATTGATTAATGGATAAACTTTAGTGACTATTGCAAATAAAAACTTATATATAAGAAAAGATAAAATTACGATAATTGTATTATATAGGTATATATATACAAGAATGGAAAACGTAAATAAGCTATAATTAAAGATAATATGATACCCTTAAATAATAGATAATAACATGAACAAAGAGAAAGAGAAACACAATGAAACTAAAATGATAGAAAATAAATAACAATCACCATAAAATGGTTGAACTAACGAATAATATAAAATTAATAGTGATAATAATAAAATACCGAGTTATTAAATATAAACTCTATAACTACTCGATAAAAATGGAATATTCTTAATATCAAGACAAGCAAAATGAAAGTAAAGATTAAATAACAAGAATCTGTTATCATAGATCCTTACCCTAAAAAGACCAATGAAAGTAATAGAAATTAATTCCAATACCAATATAGGACACTTAGACACTCATAGGAGTTTAGATATGTAATCTATGTTGTATTGATGGCTATTTTTATTCATCACAATAGGTAAACTCGATATTGTTGAGGATTTCCCAGTTGACTATTACGCTTAAGCTAAATGAGCAGGTAAGTAACTCAAATCTATTACATTGCTTATGTTTATAACTAGTGGCATATGTAATACAAAAATAATAATATGGTTATTGTGGCATATATTGAGTATGGCTTGTGAATTGTATGTTTGGTTGACAAACAAAGACAATCAAAGTGATAATACAAATTATTTGATGGTTTGAAGAAAGCATGTTATATGCCATGTGTATAATGTTTGATCACCGTAAGCTTGACTAAAAATTTGTTGGCTTTATAATTAAATTAGTCATGCATTACATGAACGGCATTATTTCATATTCTAAACGGGTGACAACCTGTTACGTATTGGTATTTCGGTTTCTATTAATGCTTGGTTTTTCTAAAAAGTTAGTTCTTCCAAGGTTTTTTTTGTTTCGTTAGTTCTACGGGAACTAAGTGGTAACGAAGAACGCTACCCGTAGTATCACTTTGAAATGATTAATACTTAAGGGAGTTTCTAAGATATAATGCAAGAAATGGTCAGTTAAATTATCCTAAAATTAAAGTGATAATCCTTAAACGAGAAATCATTGATTTTCCTATGTACTCAGTCTCTTCTAGGTAGGTGGGCATTACGTAATTATTCTTCAATCTTAAAAAGCAGGCGTAAATCTTTTTCCCGTTTGGATTCTAGATCATCCAAGCTTCTATTTATGCATAAGATTGACTATTGCACTGCATATGATTTGCTAATAAACTTGCTTGATGTGTAATATGTCTGGTTATTCATTGAGCTCGTGGTTTCGCTTACACTGTTTAAGACCTTTCAGGTTAATTCTATGACTATGGCTTATATCTTCCAAGAGTATAGCTCCGGTAAGAACTTAGAAGCTAGAAGAATATGGGATCTTCGGGTTATGTTATTTATTTTTATTTCTAGTTATAAGATAGTTAGTACTTGTACTATCGGTTTATGTATTTAGAGACTTATAGAATAGAATTATGGTATGTAATACTATTATAATATTCATTACTTAAGATGACAGATATTTACTAATTTATGACTTATATATATTTGTCATTTCTTATCGATGCAAGTAAAAGATCCCGTTGTTTGAAATATGTTATTCTCTTTTGGTTAACTAATAATAGCATACAAGTGTAGCTTGTGTACTACTAATAGGATACCCTCAAGGCGTGACAGCCTCCCACTAACACACACACACACACACACACACAAAAGACTAGAGTCGCAGGGATTCACTCTCGTTTCTAATTGTTATTATCCTAATTATTGCAAAAATGCAACTTTCGATTGGTTAATCTATAATTATTAGATATGGAGTAGATTTCTTTCATAAATTTTATCATCTCAATTAATATAATAGCCATGCATGTTTTTGACATACTAGGAATGCAAGTCATGAAATTAATTTATGAGCATGTGTTTATTCAACATTTAAACTAATCATAGATTGATTTTATTCAAACTAAGAGTAAACAAACAACCTTATCATAGAGGATATCTATCCGAATTCTATTCAATTGGGTATAGTCCAAGTGGAAGAAGGTTTGGGTATTGTCCTCATTATTGCAAAAATGCCTTTTTTTGATCAATTAATCCACAATTATTAGATATGGAGTGGATTTCTCTTATAAACTTTATCATCCTAATTAATATCAATAGTCATGCATGTTTTTGACATACCAAGATGCAAGTCATGAAATTAATTTAAGAGCGTGTGTTCAATTCAACATCGAAACTAATCATGTATCAACTTTATATGAACTAAGGGTAAATGGGTAACCTTATCATATAGAATATCCATCCGGATTCTATTCAGTCAGGTATGATCCGGGAGGAGTAGCGTTCAAATAGGATTAACATGAGTTTATTGGAACCTGCTCTTATAAGGATGGGTATGATATAAGGGCTTGATACTTTATATCTATTCTGAAACTTATACTCTAATATATAGAGAGTATAAATTTAGAGGTACCCTGTACTTACCTTATTAAATATTGTAAAATAAAAATAAGGAATAAAAATTAAATAAATAATACTCTTTTTTTTAATCTCATGATTACTTTTGTTCAAGATTATCATTTAAAAATTACTTTTAAAAATTTTGAATTTAAAAGAACTTGTATTATTTTAATTTTGAAGAACTTGTTATTTTTATTTTAGAAGAATTTTGGTTGTATATGCTTGTATTTCTAAGTTATATAGAAGAGTTTATTTACTAAGACTAAGAAGTAACTCTAAAGTTTTTTAATTTTGGAATTTACAGGTTCCACAATTTTGTTTGATATTGCATAAATATGTCTTCTAGGTGTTTGCTATAAGTTCAATTTTTGCACATGAATAAATTTTGCATATTGTAATGCTTTTGATATTAAGAAATCACTTTTTAAATTTCTTTTCATGGGTTGTCTGTGGTAAATATATAAAAATAAGATAATTTTACATATTATATCTTTTATATGAAACCATATATATTATTGTAAATTTCAAATTCTAGAACAATAAAAAAAATATATTCTAGTTTCATGAAAAAATTCATAGGTTCTACAATGTGTCATGTATTTTGTGAGTTTTAGGTTTATGGTAAATATAAGGTACTAGAAGACATCTAGGTACAGTATTTAGTATCTTATACCTTATAGGGTATGGTCACTAACCTTTAGTATGAACTATTCACTCTCTTATGAGTTTTCTAAGTTCTATTCATGAAAAGATTGTTGAATAGGTGATGAATTTAGGGGTGCAAATGAACCAAGTCGGTTCATAGATTACTTAAGTTTGACTCGATGTTTACTTGAGTTTGATTTAAAAATATTTGAATAGAACTTGAACTCGAATTCGGGCTATTTGAACAGTTTATTAAGCTAAACTTTAACTTTATATGTTTAGCTCCATTAGTTTGCGAATCTAATTGAGTTTTATCGAAGTCGAGTCGTGATAAGTGTTAAAAGATCATTGTTTCTACTACTCATTGCATATGATTTTATATGGATTTTATGTGAATTTATTAAGAAAAGGATACTTAATTGCTTAATATATGATTTTAAGGTTTAAAGATGATATTTCAAAGATTTAAGGATGATTTAAGCAGAAATGAGGAAAGATTTGGCAAAGTATACAAAAGGTTGATTTTCACTTGTGCACAACCTTCAACATGGCCATGCAGACACTGGTGTTGAGCAATAAAAAGTGATAAGAAAATATTCCAAATTATACCCTAGTTGTTGCCCAAGTAGCATAGAAAGCGGTGTTGAAGAAAAGAACTTGATCAACGAATAAATTGAGGAATTCCCAGAGTACACAGGCACGAACTCGGGCGTGTAGAACCAAAGACGGTTACAAACTTAAAAATAGCCATCCCAAACTTTCAGTTACTAATTCTTTACATATTCTAAAAACCCTAAGAGAGGAAAAGACACATTCCAAAGGAGGCCGTATAGAATCTCAACAGTTTCATAACTGTTTCATATTTATTTATAACCGCTTGTCCTCTTATACCTTTAATCCTTTACATATTCTAAAAACCCTGGAGACAAAAAAGATGCACCTGAGAGAAGAAATTGCTGGAGCTTCATTAGAGATTACAAGACAACAAAAAGGGTTTTATTGTTAATCATGTTTATTGATTACTTCTTTAGATTTCCTATTTCTATTGTAAAATCTATAGAGGAGTAATTCTTTATACCTTGAGTCTTTTGAAACCCTAAACCCATATGTGATTTGAATTGTTTCTTGATTAATGAAAAATTTATGCATTTGTATCTATTCATGTATTTTAATTTTCTTACAATTGATTTTTGTACAGAGTTGATTGTTTGTATGATTCTTGTTAAATAGAAAGAGGTTTCATCTAATAAGATAGATCTGCATGAATAGAGAGATTACATGTTTTGCCTAGAGGTAGGGAAACTTTGATTTTCCGCGATAAAGATTTCATGTTTGTTTAAGAATCTTGATCTTTAATGCAATCTTTTATGGCATTAGCAAGGGAGAGGTCTCTACTATCTCATGAATGATTAGGAATTGATTAAGTCGAGGGAGTAATTGATTTAATTGTGTGATTTTGCAGTGCAAAGCATAAATAATTCGTTAATCAATCTTTTGTTATAAGAAATTAGGGTTTAGGGTCGATCAAGATCAATTGTATGTCTTGTGATTGAATTCTATTTGTTAAAGCAATAACAATTGATTTTAGGGTTTGATAATTTAGATAATTAATAGTTAAGAATTAGATATTGTTTCATATGTTATGCTAAATAGTAGAAAAGGGTTATTCTAATAATTGTTCCTTATATCTTTGTGGATAACATCTGTTTTAATCCTATATTACTATAGATAGATATACTTGCCTAGCTTGATTGTAGGAGTTAGTTTTTGCTTATAAATTTTAGAATTTGATACGATCAGTAGTAGCGCATCAAGTCGAGCATAAATATTAATCGAATTCGAATCAAGTTTATGTATTAATATTATTTTAAATATATTTTTTGATAAATCAAGTCTAAATGAACATAATCGAGTCGAAAACGAGATTAAATATTAAGCTTGGGCGAACTTGAACTGAACTTGATGCACTTTTGGTTGAAAGACTATTTTTTATAGTGTAAAACTACCGGCCAGTGTACCGAGTGCATATCCAGTAATAAAAAATGGTGAGTACCTGGTCGAATCCATAGAGAGCTAATTGGCTAAGTACTAAATTATAGTGGTTTTACTCTAATCTAGGCAACTGGAATAGAGTTTGAGATTTCTAAATTAATTAAACCACTTGAAACTATCACTACAAATTACAACTAATCTAACACTAAAACTACTAGGTGAAACTCCTTCAGTAAATAAGTGTGGGATTATGTAATGGTTTTGGTTAGGATTTCCATTTGTTATCTTGTGATTATAATCGGGTTTGTTCATTTAGATTTTGATTAAACCCACAAGAATTTTCTCCCTTTCGAGTTTCAAGATTATAACTATAACATAGATATATCTCTTGAGTAACCCATTTATAATCATCGGTCAAATGACCCCTCCTCTCACAAGCCATGTTATTCTAGTTGAATTTATGGTTCAAACATATGTCTGTGTCAATAAACCATAATTCCAACTGCATTAAGAACATTGGTTCTACAACTTGAGACAAAACAACATGTGTCCACATTAGTTTAGAAGTTATATTTTCTATTTCAATCGAGCTCTTAAATCCCTCTTGAGTATCTTAAGCTCTAATTTACAAGAAGTTCATAAACAAACTATTGATCTTGTAAACATGAATTAGAGATAACCAAGGTTCCAAATCAACAAAACCCATTATAAAATACTAATCAACTACTTAGAAAATTCATGAACACATCATATAATCCCACTAAATAATTCTAGCTCACACTGAAAAGTGGAATTTCATTCATAATAATAAACCATGCACAATCCATAACAAAAGATATGAAGAGAATACACTTGAAAAGCTAGGAACTTGAACTTAAATATTAAGCTTGGATGGACTTGAATCGAACTTAAGCTTTGAAATTTCAAGTCGAATTTGAATTCGAGCTCAGCACCATACTGTCTTGATTCAACTTGTCTAAAGCCTTAGATGAAATTATGATTTATGAAAGTGGGATAATTTAGGGTAAAAAGAAAAAGAAAGTGGATGATTAAACATACAATAAAATTACAAACTACTTGAATCATCAAACTTTTTAAAGTCTCATAAAATTGAATTTAACTTATGGTAAAAGTAGAAGCAAAACAAAAAGATTCAACAAACATGGCTACACATTAAAAGCAAAAGGAATAAGAACTCTATAATTTTAGCACGTTTCCATCTTCTAATTTGTTAACTTGGGCTTGTACGAGATTGGCTTTTAATTTGTTGATCCATGTCTTACAATCTGTGTGGCATACGGATTTGGGCTTGGGCTTGGACTTGTGGATCACATGAGCTTATTTCTTATGCTTGGATCATTGGTCTTGTAATTCAAAATATAATATAATATAGTTTTTAATCCATGCAATTATCCAATAAAAAATATGAAAAAAAAAACTCATAAATGTAGTATAAAATCAGGATAAAATATACTATTTTGCACTGATCATAATTTTTTTCCTCTATAAGGTATTCCATAATTAATTTTGCTTTTTTGAAGCAAAAAAAATAATAATAATTTTACTTTTTAAAGGATACTTATGGTAATATATACATACATATATATTCTTTTTACCCTTTTTCAATAAATAAATGGCTCATAAATATTAAAGTAGTTATAAGATATCTCGAAAATTTAAGAAACCCTTTTTATAGTGTTAACTAAAATATATATTATGCGTATCATCATTTTATTTATTTATTCGATATATTTTAAGAAGAACTCTTGAATAACTTCAGAACCAAACCTGACTTAACTCGAAACATCTGAAGATTTTAATTATGGAAGTTGATGCAGGTAAATTTTCGATTTGAAAATGAGCCATATTTGGTACCTCCTGGATATTACAAGATTAAATTTAGGATCCGGATAATTGGAGATGTAGTTATTAGATAGTTAGCAATTATTAATTTTTTTCCCTAGAATTTTCGTTTCTACGATGTTTATACCATATTGGTGACCGATTTATTATAATTATGGAAATTACAAGAAGGAGAATTTCTACAGCCTTGTCATGGACCGTCCTCTTCATTACATAATTATTAAATTAATTATAAAAGATCAATGTAAAAAGAATATTCAAAGTTTGATCATAGTTATAATAAATTTGAGCCGTTCTATGATCATATAAGACTAGTCTAGTTAAAAAGTACAATAAAATTTTTCTACAAGTTATTTATTGAGAGTTTGAATGAAATTATCTCTTATTTAAGTTTTCTCAATTGATGAGTTTGTTCTCATCAATCTGGTATAATGTGGTGAACATTTATATTTATTTGTCTCTATGGAGGTTGTAGTATGCTTGATGTTATTTATATTATCATGAGTAATATTAATTATCATTTATTTAACAACTCATAATTATGTTTTTTGAGTCATATCGAGTCTCACCACAATGTCTTTCCTCATTGAATTTTTCTTTTAAGTCACATTGGATTATTTCTTATTGATTTGATTGTATTCATAGTTATAACCTATATCAATTATTAATCTAATCAAATCGAGTTCGTCTCTTGAAACATGCATCGTATTTGATTCTAGATTTACTCATATCCTCTATTTTTTGTTCTTTACCTAAAATATTTACTTTTGATCAATTGTACTCAGAAAACTCAAAATTTTTTTTTTTTTTCCGTTTCGTTGAGTATAAAAGAAATTTATAACGGAACGTGATTGATAAAATAGGACATCGATTAAATATTGTAGATGAATCATGCTCCTGATGGTTGGATAACCAATCATGAGCTTAGTATAAGATAACTACTTAGTTTGCATAGTAATGTTTGGAATTTGGATTATCTAATTATTGATTGTTATATCGTTTTGAAGCCTCGAAGAGCATAGAAAACATGTTTCATATATTCCAACTCAGTTATAAACATATGACGAATTGATCATACCCGTCACACACAATTCCTCCATCGAACGGTAATCCAAGGAAAGAACCGACAGTGCAATATCCTTTCAGGAAAATATAAAATTTATCTACACACGTGACAGAGAAAGCTGAAATTGATAATGGGAGCAGAACTTATTCTTTGTTCACTAAATTGCCAAATGGAATACAACCAATATTTTCATCTCTTTACATGCCCCTTGGGTTCTTTCTCATTTCCAGAATAGTACGTGTGGTCTTTTAGGGATCAGATCTCACTATACCCAATAATGTATGGATGCTCGTGTTTTCATAAATCAAATCTTATCACACTCACACACACACACCCATATATATGTTATTCGTACTATTTAATAAGTATTTAAACCTTTTCTTTTCTTAAGGAATGAGTATATGATAAGTGGAGATGATTAATATTGAAAATAAAAATAAGATATATTGTAAATGCTTCTTTTATATGTTTTGTGCCTTGTATCTCTAGAAATTGAATATTTGCATTGATGTTTCTTTGAAAAAAAAATGATTATAGACCATTTCCCACTATTTGCCTCTTGATAAGGGTAATAAAAATAATAAAACTAAGTTAAATTAAAAAAAATAATAAAACTGAGGTAAACTAATGAAATGGTAAGATAACTAGTAAAGGTAATAAAACTAAGAAAATTTAGGTAAAATAATAAAATAAATAAAATGCTATTAAAAAAATAAAGTTAATATAATAAAAGTATACTTAAAATCAACGTAAAAGGCTAGTTGTAACATTTCACACCTAAATTTTTCATTTTTTTTTGTAAATAATTACGTGAAATTTAAAAATGTTAGTTTGATAGTTAAACTTTACCCATTTTTCCAATTAACTATTTGGATTTTACTAAATTTTGCAATTAACTATTTTAATTATTATGTTGACAACATAACATAAGCCATAGCCCACGTGGTCTGCTATAGCCACACATAGGCCTAAACTGGTCTTACTAGCTCAAGAAGGGCCCATGCCGAATGACCCATTAGGTTTCGACCTTGTAAGGAAACTTGAGGTACCACTCATATTGCTGACTAATAAGATTGGCGAACGACCCATCTCCTTGAGCTCCACCTTAAAGACAATTCCTCGGGCTCGTCCTCGAGCTACCTTGGCAAGATCGAGCTATCTAACGAGTGATCTCTACGAACTCGCTTAGATCCAATAACCACCAAATATCCGCGTCCCACCTTAGGACCAGGAGAAGGGGAGGGAAGGGGGAATACCATCAGCTTGGCCACACTCTATGTAGCTATAACTCCTCTAGTTCAAGTAGAACCCCACCTCGGGTGCTAGATCAGCTACCAGCTGGAGATTCATCCTAATGGAAAAGATGGTGGATCCTATTCTAGTATGACCATGAATTATAAATAGCCCTTCCCCAAGAAAGAGAAACTTTTGCTTAAGTGAATATACTTTTGACAAGGTTTTGGAGAAGGACCCGTGAACTGATTTAGACATTAGAGTGGCCGTGCCAGGTAATCCCCAATGCGCATTTAACCACTTTTTTATGTTTAGAGAGAGTTAATCTCTGCTGGCGAATCAGTTTGTGCAATAAGCTAGGTATATAAATTACCTTAAAAAGTTTATAAGTACTAAATTAATACTTTAAATAGTTAATAGCACAAATGGATCAAATTTAAGTACTAAATATACCATTTAAGGAAATTGAGCAAAAAAGGATTATGTAAATGTCTAAATACACCTCATTATATATATATGTGTGTATATATAGGGGTGTAAATATCGCAAGATGAAAGATTATACACATACAAAATAAATATAATAGATATATTTAAGGAAAAAATGAAAGAAAGAAAGAAAACTGTATCCTCCGACCTGTGGTCATGTCATGTGGACCATTTCCTGTGATCAGTGATTCAGAGAGAGGCGAACCTTTTTATTCCAATCCACGTATAACATACGAAGTCAATCGACTGACACACATAACTACAAGTCAACTCTTGCCGTATGTCTGTCTGGTGGCTATACCACCCGCCATTCCAATTTCCAATCATATCATAATTTGTAAGCCCTAATTCCCTGTATCCTTCCATCATTCTTAGTTTGCGCCAATTCTCATTAATACACTCTTATCCTATTTTGATATCACCCACCATATAACTTTGTAAAGCTTGGATGAGAAGAGATTGTCCTTGATGGCTAGGGTTTAAAATTTAAATTGAATTGTGTTGATGTACGATTTTATGGGTGATAAATATCATCATCCATTTTCCAACACCAAAATATAATTTAATTAATTATCTGAGTTTTCATTAACAAAAATAATTCATTTAATTATGTAATTTGCAAATGTGATTTTTGACTCAATGATATTATTAATATGCTTATTTTTATATTGTATGAGGATTGCTGCATTTAGTCATTCATGTGTAGTAGACATGCTCGTCGACCTAAAAAGAGTTTTGAATTGATGACACGTGTACAGATATTATAGAAAGAGAGATGTGGGAGGAGGAATAAGCCTGTTTCTCGAGTACATGAGTGTGACAGAAGATAAAGCGAGTAGACTCGATCATTTTTTACTAGTTCTTTGCAAAGTAGATGCTTTGATTTTTCCTGGAGATATTTTAATAGAGTTTTTGCGTTGCTCTCATATTTAGCAATATGCAAAATTACCCCAAATGAGAAGAGAAGCTCTTATTATAGATGTTGGAGCTGATATAGCTGTTGGATGACTTTTGGATGAACTGCTGAGATGAAATATTACTTGCAATCATTGGATCTATTCCATAGATCAAATGGCCAAAATTAATCCCTTCTTTTCTATTATGAGCATAGGCTTTGGAAGAGAAATGGACCCTTTATAATATAAAAAAGAAAACTCATTTTTCTATTAAAATTAAGTCATTTTTAATATCAAAAGATTCATGGTTTATTCCATCTATGCCTAAATCAAATGAAACTCAAATTAGTCTAAAAAGATATTTTTTAAGTTTACTTTTTGCACATGAGAAAACTAAATAAATCTCTTCATCACCAAGTCGTAGACTCTTCTTGAGGCACATGAAGCACAAGACTAACTCTGCATGGACATGGTATCATCAATTTTCTTTTTTGGTTGGATCCCGCATCTATGTAGTATAAATTGGCATAGGTATTCATTTGTTTTTCTGGATTTTAAAAAATTCTTGCTATGCTTATTTAACTATATATATATATATAATTATGGACCATTTTCTTGGTTGATTAAAAAGCGAAGAAAAAAAGGAAAATTGTATGAGCAAAACACTAATAGAACAAAATCTGCCATCAAAACCACACATAACTAATAAGTCATCGAAGTTTCCAAAACCTGTCTAGTATGCCCACCTTTCTAATTATATATACAATGTCCCCTCCTTACTTTGCCTTTTCGTTTTTCTATTGGATATTCAGGACCATCTCTCCTCTCTCTCTCCCCTCTCTCTCTCTCTCTCTCTCTCTCTCTCATGTGTTAGTGATAATCTATCTAGCAATGGATGATAAACCTGCAAGGAAACAACTGAAGCAAGGAACAAGTGACCCAGAAGGTTTTCTACATTCCTACTTTTTCTTTAAAAATTATATATTATAATATATATATATATTATAAACATGATTATTTTTAGTTGTACCAATGCAATTATTTTTCATTTTATTAGAAGTAAGCAGCGTCGAGTGGCAATTGATTAAGATGACCGACCAAGAAGAGGATCTTATTTACAGGATGTACAAGCTAGTGGGAGGAAGGTAATTATATTTATTATATATATTATTTGAAAAATTTTATACATTCAACGCGAAATACTCAATAAATGTTAGCTAAACACCCTATTTAAAGTTGTATATCTTAAGATTTAGATTTAAATTATCATTTTATTATTATAACAAGTTTTAACTTTAAATTAACCGTAAGACATGTACCGTGTCGTAATGATTATACCCAAAGAGAGATAATTATTCATTAATAAAATGGAATATGATTTGAAGAATAAAAAGTAAATAAGTAAATATAAATTCAAATTGACTTTAGAAATTGACATTTGTTGAGGATATTGACATAGTGGGGTACGTTAATATTTTTTAATGGATGATAAAGTATTTTAATTAGGTCAAATAAAAAGATTAAGTTCTTAATAACACTAGGCACAAAAGGAGGATTCTTAACCTTTCAAATAAAAAAAAATAATTAAAAAGTTATAGTGATTTTTCTTCTTCTATGATATGGTAAATTTACTAAGAGGCAAATATTCAGGCCGCCATCTCCAATAAAAATCTGATGTTGGACCCGTTTGGTGAGAAATCGAGCACGACAACTTTTGGAAAAGACCAAGACTCAGATTTCTATCCATGGCCTTGTAGATTAATTCTCTAACATTTTAGGATTATCTTATAGTTCTTACATAGAATGATTTAGTTGAATATATAATATTATATATATATATTTTTTTTTTTCTTTCCATCAACAGCTTATCTCATTTTATTGTAACCTTGTTACTTTGCCCTTCACTTCCTTGGGTTAGTCATATTTACTCCAAAAAGTAAAATCTATAATAGAAGAAGGCTAGCTCTTCGATAGAATGATTCAGTTGATTATATAATTGCATTGAAATCTATATTGTTTGTTTATTTATATATCTATTTTTTCTTTTCATCCATAGCTTGTCCCATTTTCATTATAAGATTTTACTTCCTGGAGTAAATATGGCTGAGTTCATTGTACAACTGTGGTGAAATCTATATCATTTGTTTATTTATATATTTATTTTTTCTTTCCATCCACGGGTTGTCTCATTTGGTTGTAACCTTGTTACTTTCCTTCTAGCTTCCTCAAGTTAGCCATATTCTACTCCAAGACATAAAATCTTAAAAGGCTATATTTATTTTTTCTTTCCATCCACAGGTTGTCTCATTTGGTTGTAGCCTTGTTACTTTCCCTCTAGCTTCCTTAAGTTAGCCATATTCTAGTATTCTACTCCAAGACATTATATCTTATAATCCAAGCCTTTTAAGGCTAACTTGCTTTGTTGGTCGACCATGTTAAAATGTCTTCGATAGCCTTCTTAAAATGAACTAGTATTCGATAATAGGTTTCCAGGGCTTCTTTAAAGCCTGTTTGGATTGTTGAATTTTTATCTGTGTCGAACTTGTATAGGTTCGGTTTAATTAGTATATGAATAAAAATTTCAGTTTTTCATTGGTATTATATTTGTATCGATCTAGTATTTGTTCAATTTGAAAACGATACCAAAATGATAATTCAAATAGGCATGTCTCAATAATATATAGTAAACTACACATATATATATATATATATATGTACATATATCTGCATAAATATTTACTTCATATGATTGGTCTGAAACCATTAAACACCATAGTTCCCAAAGTATATGCTTTTACTTTCCCCATATAATGCCCCCAAATTGACACAAAATAAAGGCCAAAAATAACTTTTTTTTTTTAATCAATTACAACTAGGGATGAGGGATTCAAACCTGTGACCTCTCACATGAGAGATTAGAAATATGTCATTAGGTCACAAGATCATTGATGTCCAAAAACAATTACAAGAAAAGTTTTATATAATGATGTTAGGAGACATGTTATTTCTATGCAAGTGACATAATTTTAGGATAGTTAAAATTTTTTACATAATTAATTAAAAGCAGCATAATTTTTGTATTTGCAATGTTTTACTCCAATATTTTTGAAAGATTATAACTCATTCCAAACAATGTATCATTTTATAGAAAAATATCGTGTAGGCAAGTAAGACTTTAATATATTATATTTTTATAAATAAATTACATTTATAATAATTTTAGATATAATTTATTACCATGTTCCTTGTGATAGTCTTTTAGGAAAATTCATTATCATTACGAATAAATATATTTAAAATTAATAACCATTTATAGAATTAATTCATTACTTACAATGTAACTTTGTTCATTTCATTTTTTTTCTAATTATTTTGGCATCTTATTTTTGTCGCTTTCAAACAGATATTTGTTAAAAAATAGTTATAAGTGAAAAACAAATATTTTTACTCATAAATATATCAAATACATATAAGATACAAATGAAAATAAGATAATTCAAGTATAGACCATGCATCTATACCAGCCGATACTTTTGAGGGTATTTGTTAATGCATTGGAAATTAAAAAAAGAACACTCCTTATTCTTATTAGCATAACTGAGATAAAAATAGTCATGTTGCATATAATATATCATGCTTTGTATAATATACCCTTTAAACTTCACTTTCAAATAATAGTTCTACTTATGCTTAAGAATCTCTCTTAATATAGAAAAGAAAAAGGACATTTAAAAATATTTATGTAGAGGATCAGGTCGCTTTTGCTCAGATGTGTTTGTATAATAGAAAAAAGGTTGAAAGCTTTGTTTCACATATACAAACTTTGAGTACTATTCACTTTCTTCGAAAAGTAGTATTTTTCTCATTTTAGTTTCTTTTTTGTATTTTACTTTCCCATCATAGTCCATTTTATTTTATTATTTTTCCGGATAATACAATCATATATAGTACTTTTGAAGCTAGTCCTCATCCACAGACTGTATATGTTCAAGGGTAAAACACATTAAGGTTATGTTTGGTTAATAAGAATGAATTTTATATTCTATCTTAGTTACTATAGAATAGTTATTTTTTTTATTTAGTTTGTAAAAATGTTTACTATACAAAATATTTATTTCATATAACATCAAATAGATAAGAAATATCTATACCTTCCCTTCGCTAAAAGAATTATTATTTTTATGAAAACATATTAAAAAAAATACCCATAATTATAAAATAAAAAAATTATTTTTCTTTTCCAACCTTATTCCATTTCAGTAACCTAAAGGTGACATAAAAGTATCCTAATATTCCTAAGAGTAACAAAACATCCTAGGGATATTCTTTCTTAGAAAACGCAATAGGCTTGTCATCCTTGATAGTAAAACCCACCATAATATTAATGTTTATTGGTTGTGTTGCTTGATTTAATTTGCGGAAGTATCCCATCCTCACACTAGCACCCTTCAAATAACAAATTTGGATTGGAAGCTTTGTATTTATTGATGCATATAAATAAATAAAGCCAATATAAGTGAGCTTAATTTGTTGTGTAGATTTTAATTTATTTTATATTATTATTTGAGTTAAATACAGTTTTATTTACATCCATTGTTTCATAAGATTTAGTTCTTTTTCCTTTTTATTTAATTAGATTAATATCTTATCTTTAGCATATAACAAATACTTTAGTTTTTTTCATTGTTTTATGTTAAATTGGTTATTTGATACATGTTACATTAAGTTAAGATCTTTAGATACATATTAATTAAACATACTCATACAAATATTATATATTATTGTTAGGGTTTTGGTAGGGCATCCAGACTATAAATACAAACTATCTTATGAAAAATTGGTATTTTAATGGTGCAATCCTATTAAAATACCTCTTAGAGCAAGTGATGAATTAACAATTTCTTGGTGCGAGAATTTTATAGAGTCCATTATATTTTGATACCATGAGCAATCTGTTACTGTTGAGGATAACACTATCGGGTATATCTTTTTTCTTTTCTAGATTTATTGTACTTCATAAAAAGAAATTATTTTCTATTTAGAGTCCTACTAAAAATAATTATTTAAATAAAATCTAATTAAAAATTATTATACCAAAATATATTATTAAAATCATAACTTTAAAATGGGACTATATATTAAGACATCTTGCATCTTGTTCATGCAATAAATGAGAAAATCATATTGCATAACAAACATGCGATATACACTGTATCCACTTCTCCCCAGACTCCCTCTCTTTCTTTCCTCATAATTCTTATGTTCACTTCACTCCTCTCTCTCTCTCTAAAATCCTACATCGATTATTTATGGAGTAAAATCTCATTAGAAAGGTGCAATATTCAAATCACAATGACATGCCATATAGGCATAGCATAAAAATTTTGAAATCACTATCTATACATGTGACTTGTTAGTGGAAAAGTAAAATTGCAATTGTAAGATGCAATTTTTCATGGATTTTTGTAATTGTTTTCAATGACCTATGTATCGGTAATTTTTTTTTGGTAACTATTGCGGACATGTTCTTCTTTCATGAAGAAGTACAAAAAAATTTATTTATTATTTATTATTATTTCTTGTACTGTATCATCGTTTTTGTCCTTTTCATTATATTTTGATTCTTTATAATTTTAACCTTTTATAATCCTATATTATTTATATTATATTTTCATGGATAACATCCGTTTATAGAGCGGAAATTTTGGGTTGATCAAGCTTTTAGTAATTTCAAAATAATGCAAAAACAGATGGGAGTTGATATCTGGTCGAATACCAGGGCGCAAAGCAGCAGAAATTGAAAGGTTTTGGATAATGAAACATGACAAGGCATTTGCACAGAAGACAAATGAGCCTATGAAAGTAATGTTGTTTTAGACTTGCTTTACTTTTACCTTTTATGTACCTTGTGTGCTAGAGATTCTATATACATAGATAATTTCATCATTTAAGAGAACGCCTACTTACATAAGGTCAAGTTTTGCATGAAGGTAGGATGTGGTTTTGTTCTTCATATTTGGATTGAATGTACGAACCCGGTAAAACAGAAGGGGGGGAAAATGTTTAGATTAAAGGAAACAGTAATTTCAAGTTCCTAACCTCTCCCCCCCTCCTTTTTTTATAGTTTGTTGCCAGCAAAGATGAATTCTACTCACAAAAAATGGAGTTAGATGAACAAAAACAAATTAGTAGTAGTAGGCTAACCATTGATTTGGGGTTTTAATATTTCAATATCTCAAATTGAAGAACGAATGTAGTTTAAAAAGGTTTGATATATCCCAACATGAGATAAAAAAGTTCATCTAGATTTCTCACAGCATGATAATCTTATTTATTGGATACGACAAAAAGAAGAGAATGATAATAGGTAGCTTTATACATGATGAGAACCAAAGACTTACACATCCTTTAGAATAATTTCTTTAATAATCCATTCTCAATATCTAATTGATCTTTTCCAACTTACCCTCGGTACACCTAGCGAATTAAAAACTTATCACCTATTATTAGAATAACCTTCTTGATACTTTACTCTCAATTTTTAGTTGACCTTTTTAGACTTGGCCTTCACACGCCCTTATCCAACCTGGTTGAGTCACCCTTAACTAGCAATGATTTCATTTAGTAGATAGTAAAATTGGTAGGCTCAAGTGCTTGATTTAATGGGCAATAAGCTTGCCTTGATACTACTTCTCTTTTTAAAGATAACTAATTCTATTTAAACCCTATCAACAATCGAATATTTAGCTACTATCTCGATTTATGACTCAATTAGATAAACTATAATGGAATTGTAATGGTAATATTTAATGATAATAAATTTTGCCAAGCAAAAATGATAAGGATGTTTTGTTAAGAAATTAGGAATATACAGATGCAATGAGTCTTATCTATGGATTTGCCGCCCTTATGTAGATAGTGTGACGCTTAAGGTGAATAATTTGAAAGAGGAAGAAACCATAGCAACAACGGAGTAAAATGTATAGACGTTCTACCATTGTCACATAGGCCATAGGGTCATTCTATGGAAGAGAAGTGGGCAACAGTTAAAAGATGGTTAAGTCCCTTGATTCTTTGTCCTCTAGTGAGGAGGAAATTCTACAAGGAGGAATGATTGAATTGGGTGGCCTCCTAGATGGTGCCACCTATCTTGCAATCCTATTGGAAATAAGTAATAGCTTGGGTACCAAATACACTGTTCAATTGCATCAAAACCCAATTATGTTGCTCCCAAATTTAATCTTTAAAAGCTTATGGACTTAGCACATTAATTAGGTGTTTGGCCCAATAATGCTGACATATAGGGGTAGGCACGGATTGGTTTAGTTCGGTTTTTTCTAAAACCAAACCAAACCATAATTTACGGTTTGGTTTTTTTTTCCATCCCAAACCAAACCATTAAGTAACGGTTTGGTTCGGATTATAAATTTTTTAAACCCTTAAATAACGGTTTGGTTCGGTTTGGATTACGGTTTTAAATCAAAATTCTAACTAAAAATCTTCCTTGTGCTAGTTTTTTTATATTTGTGTAGATTATTAAATATTTATATCATTTTACAAAGTTGATATTATAAACCACGATAAAATACTTTATAAATTCATCACACTTTTAATCTATAGTTCTCTATAAAATCAATTATCCACCAATAAAATAAATTCACTAACCAATACATAGTAAGTTATAATTTATGACCATCGTGTCAATTATTTACCAATAATTTAGCTAAAATAAAAAATCATCTATCAACAAAATTCATCAATGAATAAAATGACCAGTTGACAAAATATATTAAACAATTAATACATAATGAAAGTTTATAACTAAATAAATAAATTTCATACTTTACAAAGTTAAAAACTATTAAAAAAAACAATAGTTCATCATCAACAAAAAATTACATGTCATGAGCTTAAAAAAAATTTAAAAAGAACAAGTTGATTTGAATTAATATTCACTAAATAATAAATATTAAATGAAATCATATAAATATATAGTAAAATATTATTATATTTTTCTAAAACGGTTTAGTTCGGTTTTACGAATTGGTTCGGTTTACCTTCCAAACCAAACCATAAATTTACGGATTGGTTCGGATTTGAAAATTTTCAAACCAAACCATGAAAAAAAACCATCTTTTCGGTTTGGATTGGTTCGGTTACGGATTGGTTTGGTCTGGTCGGTTTTTTTGCCCACCCCTACTGACATATATATCATGGTTATGGGCTTAAGTAATCATCTCTTTAATGAGTGATTTTAACACTGAAAATACAAAGCTACCCATCCTATTATTCAAAGCCTGTCAATGCTTAAGCATCCCAAAAAAGGAACTTCATAACTTGGACTCTCTGTCAAGGATATTAAATCGAACATGGTCTAATAAAGTTTCGGATTGACAGAGAAATGTCTAGCTAATATAAGTTGCGTTAATATAAGTGTATCGCCTTAATGCATTTTCTTCGATTTTTCCTATTTCTATCTACATCTTAGAAAATTCATTGTCGAACTCATTCATACATTCACAGACTAACTAAGACAAGCTTTGAATTGATGTAAAAGGCAATAAATCGTATGCAATATAAATGGACAAGCTAAGAAAAATCAAGCCAAGGGACTAAGTACTCCAACAAGAGAAGGGTATTCATGAAAAAAAATTTATACATACTAATTTCACTTTAGTCTTTTACACCAAATTGAAAGTATGGTTGTCAAAATTGAGAGTTTACAATACAATTGCACAAGTTTATAATTTTATAAGTTTGTTTTTATAATTAAAATAGATGTAAAATCATCTAGTTATATTCTTTTGATATAATTATAAATTTATACTTATGACTTTATAAGCTTACGATCTTATTAATTTTGTACTTTTTTTTTTACGATTCTATAGATTCTATATATTTTATTGGATATTATAATCGTGATTTTGACAACCATAATTGGAATTCTTACTTATACAATTTTTAAGCAATCATTTCGTAGCATTTATTTTGTTGTTCTTTAAATTTACATAGGCTTACCATAAGGTTATCTTTCGTGTGATATTAGAAGTGTTGTCTTCTATGGATATCCAAAGAAGAGAAGCTTTATAAGCTTTATGTGCTTAAAAGGGGAACTTTTTGTAGAGTGAGGAAAAGGTTTTGCAACTACTAAAAGATGTCAAGTAGTGCATAACATCTCGTTGGGTTAGAGCTAGAAGAGAAGAGTGGTCGAGCAGGTGGAGAACTACTCATTTGGAGCACCCCCATAGAGATATGGCAAGTTAGGGTAATCCATAGTACCATTGAGAAGACATGACAAGCCGGTAAGGTTTAGAATATCTCTGAGGAGATATGAGAAACCAAGGAGATATTCTCATCAGAGGAGAAGCCTTATGTTTATCAATGGAAGGAGATTGATTTCTAGTCTAGCGAATGACTGACGCCTATGGGCTAAAGTGGTCGAGGGTGCTTGATAGGCTTTGCAGACTTTAGTGCTGGTCCAATTTACTAGTGTTGTGTTTATTGAGCCATGATCAATTAGAGCCTATCAACACCTCGGTTTAGTCCGATTTATCTATATAGCTTAAATTGATTGTTTGAACATAAAAATAAAAAATAATGTAAATGTCTCTACTTTTAAATATAGGCAATTTAACTTTTATAATTTTACTTTTTACAATTATTATTGTACTTTGAAATAGGATTCAATTTAGTATATACTTTTTTGCAATCTAATGCTTCTACTTTAAAATAAAAAATTCAATATAGCATCTCCTTAAAAAAAAAAAAAAAAAAAGTGAAAGGATACCGAATTGCCCAAATTTTGATGTATTGCACTACCCAACTCGACAAAGTTATATGGGATATTATCTCATTCAACCTATATTGATAAGCTCCAATGAACTCAAACAGCAAGTTAGAATTTTACAAACAATACGTGCTAAAGCTAATGATTAGTTGGGCAAGTCATAGAAATTACTTCATGCCTATGGCGGATAATATTTCGTAAATTTTGCAGATGTAGTGGGAATACTAAAAGTCAAATGAGACTCAAATTGAAAAAAAAAAAAAAATAACATTAGAGAAAAAAGGTCGATGAATCGATAAGATGAAATGCTTATAGTCATCGTTCACTGAAGCACTAAGCACAACTTTTCCCATGTTTGCTATCATTAGAAAGAGGATAATACAAAAACTCTCTGTTAATAAAAAACCTACTTTTAAACAGTTTTTTTTTACTATTTTGCCTTTGATAAAATAATAAAAATTACAAAAAAAAAAAAATATATATATTATATATATAAAATTAAGGGTAAAATAGTTATATAAGAGTTTAAATACATTTTTTTCTTTATTAAATTTGAGGGCGTAATAGTTTAATTTTAAAGATAAAGGATATTGGGTATGAAACAAATAAAGAAAGACACATCTATAACTAATAAAATCACGAAAAATATATATTCGAAAAGATTCCACAAAGTAGCCATATCTTACTAACTCCTAACTTCTACAATCTCAACTCATCATCTATTTATTAAAGGACAAATATGATATCAATTATAAATCAAATTTGTTTTTATCATTCATTTTCAAGGGGTCTTACTCGTTAGAAGAGCAGTATTTAGAGGGTGAAAAACAAAGAAAACAAAGATACAAGTTTCATAAAATCTTAGATCTACTTACCCTCTTTAATTATATAAATTATAACCTGATCATTAAAAGAAGCTGTTACAATAGGACAAGCACACATTTCATGCTGGAAGCCCGAAAAAAAAAAAAAAAAAAGGGTGCTTTTCATGCTCCGAAATGATGACAAATTTTCAGCCACTCGCGACCTTTTCATGATTAAATATTGTTGTCGGGCCTCTTTTTCCACAAAAACGCGGTTAAGGTATATGAAAAGTGCGCTAATAGATAACATTATTTGTCCTTACTTTAGCCCACAAGGGCTGCATTTGTTTGGACGATCGCTAAGCACGTTATTCCATCCCCATTTCGACCAACGGAAGGGATCGATTTAGTTTAGGCCAAATCGAAAGATGGATCATAGAAATTTCCAAAATTTTACATCGCTTTCTTGAACCCTTAATTTTGCATGCTAACTTAAATGAATTTGGATTTTTCATAGAGCATTGTTCATGAATCGCTATGTGATTGAAAAAGATTTAAGTACACACATCAATCATTTATGGCTGAAAACGAGTCAAGCTACTCGTGAGTTACTCGAGTTCGATTAATAAACGGATTGAACTCGATTAGTAAATGAACTGAGCTCAAGTTTAAAGTAAAGCTCATTTATCTAAATCAATTAAGCTCAAGCTTTGATTCAACTTCATAATTCGGCTTATGAATAGGCTCGTTTAGACTCGTAGACAGGCTCATGATTAGGTTTGTTAATATAATAGGTTCACGAATAAACTCATTATAAGATTTATGAATTTTATATTTATGATATATTGTATACAAATATATAATTAAAATAATAAAAAACATTCTATTTAATATACATGTACATATATTACTTTTAGGTTAAGAAATGAAAAACAAATTATTTAAATGGGTTATACTTGAGCTTAAATTTTAGGTTTGATAAAAGTTTGGGAGACTCAATAAAAAGCTTAGCTTGGCTTGTAAATGAGCCGAACTTGAGCTGGAATCTAAATTTTAGACTTGATTTAAGCTCAAGCTCAATAATTTTTAGACGAGCCGAACTCGAGTTTTTAAAAGCTTAGCTCATTTATAGCCCTATTATCTATTACAACTTTTAATGTTGTGATTAGTGCTTGCAGCTTGATCAAATAGGGTTGCTGTGTTGAGCCAAGAACAGGACTTACCCGATCTTCTACGTAGGGAATTAGACATGATGGGTCCAAGCTAAAAAAAGGATGCCTACCGCCTTTAGGCTTTTGCCTGCTTTTACTAAGCCCTAATGCTTGATAGAGGCAAGAAGTTGTTTAGTTTGTGCTTCTGATACCCTTTTGCTTATCAAACATTAATGATTTTGTTTCCAAAAGACTTTTCCTTTCAAATTCATTGCATAAACTCGTTAAAAAACCAATCCCACTTTCATATATTCATACCAAACATGATAATCTATCATACATGAAAAGACATCTTCTGTCTTATTGAATGTGCAAATACATTTCCTCCCAACATGTTGTTTTGATAACTTTATAATAGAGAATGTTGCTTTTAGATTTTCAATAAATAATAAGCTCTCAAATGAATTCTCCAAAATATTAAATGATTCAGAGCCAAATGTATTGTGGTATGAAGGGATTCATTGTTTATCAATAATCCTTGGGCCTTTAAACGATGTGGGACTGTCATACCTTTTTCTTTTCTAGATTAAATTGTGCCAATACTCTTTATGAACATTGAAAATTGTGAATTTACAATCTTCAATAATTGCATACAAGAAATCCTTATCGATACTATATTATCAATTAATTTTGCTATGAGCCTTACAAAACCAAAAACCATTCGATGTGTAGACAACATAATTAACCTAACTAAAGTTTTAGGAAAAAAAAAAACACACACACACACACACACATTAAATCCATATTATGTATCATAATCTAACAAAGTCCAGATGGTTCCTAAATCATTGTTCGTGATTGGATATATAGTATGGTCATAAATTGTTACTTCGTTCATAAGTCTTCAGTCAACTTTCTTGCTTTTGGAGTAAGAGAATTCCTACTAAGGCGTCGGAGTTTATGTAGAAGTTGTTAGGGAAGAAAAACGATTCCTATGGAAGATACTTTTGGAACAACGGTTTCTCATTGTTGTATATGCAAGAACATTCAACGTTCTTTTGATTGTTTTCCCTTACCGAAATAGACTAAGGCTGAAATTGCTTTATGGTTAAGGTATTTTTAGAAAAAAAGTTGTTTTAAATGAAAAATAATAATTATCATATAATTAATTAGATGGTTTGGTGGATGGAAGCTAGTAGTTTCCAAACAAAATAAGTGCCCCCGTATCTTCATCCGTCCTATCCTTCAATAAATGATGAAAACGTATCCGTCCATATCTAGGATATTTGACTGGCTCAAAGGTAGATTTATGGAGATTTTGGATGGATTCCAAAATCCATGAACATGTACCAACCTCACACAATCTTTGAATCTTCAATCAATGGATCTAGAATTTCAAATAGTCACATGTACATGAATATTGAATCCTTATCCAAACATAGACCTAGTCTGTCCATGCACATATTTTCCATACATTACACACTATGCATTTACCCCATTCTCATACACAAAGTAGACTAATTCATTGACATATTTTCAATGGAATATTTGGCTTCTGGAATACAATATAATATAAATAAAATTATGATTTGGAAGAATAAAATAAAAAAGAAATGTTTATTGTTTTGATTTATTGCACTTAAAATGACACTAGTGATGTAGTAAGAATAAATACATAACTTGAATGTACTCTTATCTAGTCAATGGTTTAACTATTGGGATAGAGACTAAGAATACATTAAAAAATATACTGGAAAAGACCAATAAATTGAGGCAAAAAAAAAAAGGACCAATAAATAACTTTTTTTTTTAAATTATGTGAAGAAATTGCAATTCTTTATAGTAAAGGAATAACAATTTCAATTCACCATTATAAAGTCAACTAAATATGCTTCAAGAGTTTCCACTCTTATATATATGTGTTATGTATATTTAGTAGGGGGGTTTATTATTATTATTTAATTTTTTGTGGCAAATGATATGGCTTTCTATCTAATATATTGAAAATGAAGAAGAATGTACAATGTCATCTTATTATGTTTTAATCATCATTACAAAGGTATCAAGATTACATCGTGTTTATATATAAAAAGAGTTTTTTTTTTTTTTTATGGCTACAAAACTTTACAATTATTTCAATTTAACAAATGGATTTTTCTTCCCAAAGAAGACAAACCCATCCTTTAACTTTATAAGTATAATAAATTAACTTAATAAAAGATGCCAACACATAGAGTGGAGGTATAAATTTGGAAAACCCAATTGAATATAAGGTTGTAACTAGATCTGTTATAAGGTACATACTCCGTAACCCCCCTACCCAACCGCTAAAGGCATATAGGGTTTTAGATAGGATTGAGGCATTATTATAAAACCCAACAAGGTTTTTCATCAAGTTACAAGTTTTAGGTATGACTCAATGAGAAAACCTAACCCATAAAATAATGCAATACTTTTTAAAATAATAATAGTCATATTATATTATACCATATCACTATTAACTATATTGTCGTTTGTCTTATTCACATTTGCTCATATTCATTATTCTATCATACAAAATTCTATTATTAATTCCAAGATTTATGCTATTTTGCTTGTAATGTGGGGAAGGAGATGACTTATATATACATCATATATATGCATATCCTCCACTATAGATGGTTGGAAGTTGGTACACTTGGAAATGAATGCATATTACAAACATGGTTGCTGTTAGGAATCCAAATGCAATGGGTCCATCAAGTCAACTACAATTCCAATTGGATCAATTACTAAGAATGGAGCTAAAAGACTTTAAATGGAGTGTGAAGCAATGAATATCATTAAAAATTATTTAGAGAGAACATTTAATGCAAGTAGGAAGCCAACTAATTAATTGGTCATAATGCAAGGACATCAAGATTTATGAAGATTTGCATTTATTATCATCATATCAAGATATATCTACCGCAATCTTTGGTTGAATCTAACAATTATTTAGTTATTATTATTTAATTTCAAATTAGTAGGGTTTACTTTGAATACCTAAATAAGAACAGTAACCATAAAATTGAGATTTTTCTTGAAAGATCAATAAAATCTTTCTTTTACAAACTTTGAACTTGAAAAGAATGATTCGTTCTTGTTGTGTTCTTCACTATACTGAGGTTATTTGATTAATATAATTAAACAGGGTGCAGTCTCTTATACCAAAATTCTTGAATTTGCTTAATGAAAGGTTTGAGATCTTTTCTATCATATTGAGACTAAAATTCTTCAAATACTTAATTTGAGGGTTAAGTTAAATAATCCCTCTAGTTTTAGGTTAGTTTTCTCAATTGATCAAGGTTTACCAGTCTTTGTTCTCAGCATTTTTGGGTTCATAGCAATGAATTTGCATCAGTTGCAAATGCCATAATTTATGTGGCAATATTCTTATTATTTATTTATAAAGGCAATTTTTTTCCGCCTTGCTACAAGGGAGAAAACTGAATAGAGGTATTTTTGTCATCTTACAGTCTATACCTAGTAAATATAATGCACCACTATGTATAGGTCCTAATTTAGTTATCATACGGTGAAATTTCCACCCCATTTATCAAACTAGAAACTTGTGGTTTTGCCATTGCCTAAAATAGTTATGCCTCTCGTCATAATTCAATCTTTGATTTTAATCAAGTTCTTTAGCAAATAGACAAGTAGGATTTAAGTAACCTTAAATCTCTTGAATCCACAAATTTTTATATTATTCTATGACGAATGACCAGAGCTATACACAACACTTTTCCTCCTTTTTAATTCATAAACATTTTGATAACTCAAGTCTTATTTCTAAAATTTGAATCGATCAAATCTAAGCCACCAAATTCCTTGGGTGTTGTTATCTTTTCCCCAACTTATCTAACACACTCCAACTCTTTCGCCCAATCCATTCCACAAAAATGCCCGCTGACTTGTTTTACTTTTGTAATTACTTCATGCGTGGTAGTTTCCCATGATATAATAAGTAGGATGAGAATTCTAAACAAACTTAGCATGGGTAATCCATTTCTTTGATGCTCAAACGCATTACCTATAGCCAATAAAAAGCCTTTCCAATGATGAAGTTTTGTTGAATGGCATGGAGTGTTAGACCTTAGTCTGGATTAGAACCTAGGTATCTTTCAAATGTAGCAACTTCTTACCATTAGATAAGGGAATCAAAAGCCAATAAAAACTCTATTCGAATAATATTTATTGATGAGTGACTGTTGTATTTTATTAGATTTTAAGTTGCATTTTTTTTTTGTTGTTAATCAAATCAATTATATTTTAGATATCCATTTTCCAGTGAAAATATAAATTTTAAAACATTTTAATTGAATTGAATTTTACCTATTGGGTAGGTTTCGATTTCTCTGCAAAGGTATTAATAGAGTTTTAAGTATAAAAATAGAAAACCTTGTAGAATCTTGGATGAGATTCAAGATATTCAATAGAACGTATGGAGCTAAATTTAACTTTTATTAGACCTGCCTTACAGTCTACACATGTACAATTGCTTTTTCACTGTTGGGAGGCACTAATTAAAAATCTTACTTAGGATGCGAAAATAATTATAACGCCCTAAAATCTAATTTAGGCATTACCGTCATGTATAATACTTTATGCATTACACACTTAGGCTTTCATGAATGATATGTTTATTGTGAATATTTGCTACTCGCTTTTAAATTATCAAATCCTGTAATTATTTTCTTTTCAACTGGATTTACATTTCATAAAAATAAACTTTACAAAAACATATAAAAAACTACTCTCATGAGTAGAGTAGATTCAATTTTAAAAATAAAATCATACCATCAAGTATCTCCTATACCTTTCATGATGGTAAACAGAGTTTTAAGAACTTATAAATTACAAAACTCGGCTCCAACAAGCCCCTTAAAAGAATATTACAACTTAAATATAAATCCATCTCTTAAACAAAAGCAAACAAAATAGAAGCCACAATCCTACTCCAATGCACTCATCCAACATTATCCTAAAACCCAAGCCAAGCATCATCTTCATCAATACCAACACATCATCATCATCCAATTATTAACATATCATCATCATCCTCGACACAATACCTAAAAAGGAATAACAACAACAATAATGAGTCGAAGCTCAATATACAGTAACACTGACACACATAGAATGACGCGCAAACCTAGCTAAATGTAATGCAACAAATATCAATTTATTATCTTTTATCTTAATAAAACAAGCAACATGGGAGTACTCATATTCCGGAACAAGCCATTGGGAATTGATTTACCATCCCTAGCCCACCACCACAGTAGTGGGTGAGCGCGCTGGTAGCCCCTGCAAGCGACTACCTTAGGCAGGAAGCTAGGGGTCCTAAGTAACCGCAGCTGCCTAGAGGGTTGTTATAAGCAGCCTGAATACTTATATCTCCAATATTATCATTAAAGAAAAAGTAATCTCATCTAAGGTTTACAACCATTACTCAACTTTACTTAACTTAATCCACAATATCACCTAGTTTAATCGTCCCCATAAAACGTGAACTAAATCATATTATATCATTTTAAGAATAAGCAAATGTTACATTGTTACTATACACACTATCAATTACCCGCTGAGCCATCTGTGAATGTCATAACATCATGATCGTGGTGGCTTAAGCACCTAAACCATCGTGTCAACTCGATAAAGTTGCCACTTTCCAGACCATATTCAACTGCACAAGCACAAGCAATAACCATTGATTATTAAGCCATCTTTAAGTTTTAATTCGTTTTAGTATATCTATTCTAGCATACAACACGCACGTTACTACGTACCTTTGATATTTAAAATCCAAATAGAGATTCGAATGCCATCTCTATTGATAATCTAGTTATCTAAATTTTTAATCAGTAATTAAACTCATATAAACATTTAAATTGATTAACCACTTACATCAAAATTGTTTTAATATCTTATTTGATTAGATACCAAGTAAGAACCCCGCTATGGCTACGAAGTTCACCTCACCAAAATATGAACAATTCTCCATTGTCTGTCAAAGTATCTCTTTTCACTTTGATTATAGTATTTTATTACAAAAGCACCAACAAAGTATTCATATACAAAATATTCATTTTCTAAGCATACACACATTTGAAATAACATATTCCTTATGTTATTTATGGTTTATCCCAACTCGTTAACTTAAGCTAATTATTAACTTTAAACTCATTTTAACTTAATCCTAACCAAATTGATTAGAGTTAACTATTTAATCCAATTAATAAGCTAAGGTAATCAAACTTAATCAATCTAATCTATTTTAGTTTATTTAAGTTCATTAAACCAAGTCAAACTTAGATTATCAATTAGGTTCATTTTGTATCTAACTCTATATTTAATCAAATTATTTATTAAATCTTTAAATTCACTATATTCATGCTTAATTATATCATTCAAAAAATATAATACATTAACTATCATTTATCTATTTTATTTTAGCTCAAAAAGATTCATATTATACTTAACTACATATATTTAATTAGTAAAACAAGTTTTTTAACTTTGTTTGGAAAATGTAGCAACTGGAAAGAAATGAAATTTCGACCTTGATATATTTAGAATTTTTAAAAACTTAAAAATGAAAGTTTATATCTCTTTTTAAACTTTCCGTAGCATTTTGAATCACCTTAATCCGAGTTCAAATGAAAAAGGAATGGAAATTCAAGTCCAACGGCATAAAAAAGAAAGTTGATGACGTAGAGTATCAGAATTTTGCACGAAAGATCAGAAAGTGAAACGGGATGCCACACATGCCGTATCATATGCTGTTTAAAACCCAGAGGAAATGCGCAAAAAGCTCTACAAAATGAAATGCTTGGTCATGCTTGATGTTTCAGAAGGTGTATGAAGCTTTAGAGAGTGAAACACCATCTCATACATGCTGTATCACGGGTATATGATCCATATACCTTCCCAAACATGTTGTTTGACATGGTGTTTAGTATTCTGCGAATTTCCCTTGTTTCAAACTTGATTTTTACACATTATACTCATATCCTACTTAAACTAAAACACTACACAAGCATCATACATTATACCACATGCTCTTACCAACTCAAAACATGTATGAATTTCACATTCCCAACATCAAACAACTTCTTCACATCACTCAACATAAATCAACTCCCTTATCACCAACTTTCACCAAATCATGCTTACTAAAAAAACACTCCTACACTTATACTCATCCATCTTCAAATACTTCAACTCAAAACAACTTTAAAGCTTACAATAACTTATTTACTACAACTTCAAGGATCTAAATACTTTCTCAAACAACTCAACAATCAATACTACTTATAAGCTACTAAGAGGCTAATTTTGATAGAAATTCATGGGACAAAAAGATAATAAATCATCACAAAAGACATACAAACTTATCTTAAACTCTCCTTAACTTGGAGATGATGCCTTGTAAGAGTTCTTGGAAAAATTGAGCAAGAAAATTAAGAACAAAAATGATGGAATGGAGGAGGAAGCAGGGGCATTGGTTTTTGTCCTGCCTAGGGTTTGTTTTTGGCTTTGTAATTTTGTCAAAATGAGTTGTGTTTATGCTTTAATTGTTCAACTTTGAAATGGCAGGTTTTTAGAAAATAAAAGAGGCTTGAGTTTGTTTTTGGACTTGATTTTTAGGCTCTAAAAATTTGCTAAGACTTAGTTTGGTTTGGTTTGAGTTTGTTTTAGGAAAACTTGAGTTTAATATGCATTAAACCAACTATCAACACAACTATCAAATTACATTAACACATTAAATTTATTTTTAACATACCTAGCTTATCAACTATATTTGTATATAATAAATATAATTAAAGCAACATTAACATACACAACATATTCACATACTACTAATACTAGATCATACTAACTCATTGTATTTCATTAATTAGTTATTCACTAAAATTTCTATGTTTCAGGCAAACATAATATATATTAATTTTATACTAACACATTAAATTTTCATCAACTAAACTCTTAACAAAATTCATAATTTAATTTAATCAACATATATACTCAATTAATTATGCATTAAAATTTTGGATATTTCAGTTTGATAAGTTAAAAAGGATAGTTAAAGTAATTGGCTAAATGAAGGAGTTATTTGAAATCTCAAATCCAAATTTAACCTATTTATTAATTTAATTATATCACATTGTCTATTTCTTTCCCTGTTATTTACTCATTTTATTTATTTAAACTATTTAACACTATTCAAAATTAACTATTCATTATATTATTCAAGTAAACCATCTCTAAATTAACGATGTAAGGATTTGGGGTATTTCAAAAATGAGGCAAGTGTCACCTATGATTGAGCGAAAATCACCTCATTATTTCCTTACATATACCCTAAACCTGCCTCTATCTGCACACATATCGCTCTCTCTCTCTCTCCCCCTCCCACCCATTCTCTCTCTCCCTCTCTTAGATTTAAAAGGCTTTCTACCTCTTTCACACTCTCAACAATTTTCATTCCTTCTTTGCATTGCCAGCAAAATTTACCAGCTATATGCATATATTAATTTTTTTGTTAAATTAATGTTAACTATTTTATTTATATTTTGTATCTCTTTTACATGTATTTCACAAATCATTTTCCTGAAAAGGGTATTTGGAGTACTGATACTACCAAAAAGGTTAGTGAAATAATTTTAATAATTTAACTACAGTTATTTAAAAGCTACTATTTTGACATTTGTTAGTTAATGTATATTAATTTATTCGTATATATTTCATTCTAGCAACTGAAAAAAAATATTTATCTAAGACTTAATAGTTGTATATCATTCTTTAACACATGTTTAATGAATTTTACTATATGACATGGAGATAACTTGATAATAATTAGACGAAAATATATGATAGAATAAGATGTGGCAAATGATTAAATGCCAATTTAGGATGTTAGCTTGAAATTAGGGGTGATTTGACAATCATGCAATATAGAAATGGGATTAGAGCATTTTTATAAGCTACTGCAAATCATCAAAGGGTAGATGGATTGATAAGATGCCTTTACAGAGACCGTCTCAACAACTCATTGCAATCTATTCGGATTATTGAATATAAACTCCTAACGAAAGGAATGGCTTAGACCTACTCGAGGTGGATTTATCATGGTGAGGATTCAAATGATTTAATGGACAATGAAGATGAGGTAAATAATGATGTTGTTGAGGTTGAAGGGAGTATTCGGACCGAGTACACACATTTTGAAGATGAAGCAGATCTAGAACTTTTGGAGGGCCTTGCCACTAATATGAGTGATCCTAAAGGGGATGACATCCATAGCAGGGATGAAAATAGTACTGATTGGCTTATTGGTTGTATATGTTCAGATGGACTCTAGCCTGACAAACAGGCAATCGGGGATGTTCGAAAATGTAAAGAGTCCGGTGTATTTGGACTAAATAAAGTTCTTTGTATTTTTAATGGTACTTCACATAAAGTATCTAAAGGCTGATGATAAATAGATAGTGAATTCATTCAATAGTTGGTTGGCTTTAATAAAAAGTTTGTTACCATACGACAATTTGTTACCATCCTCATATTATGAAGCACGCAAGATGCTGAAGCAATTGGATATGGATGCATACATGATCCATGTGCAAAAATGATTAGGTGCTATTTCGGAAAGAATTGCACAATCTCGATAGTTGCCTAGTTTGTGGTGAAGAAAGGTGGAGACTTCATTTAAAGAAGCAAAAGACAATACTGGTTAAGGTTTTTGCGGCATTTGTTACTAACATAGAGATTAAAACTACTATTCATGTGTTGGAAGATGGCTCTAGAGTTCAAATAGCACAAAGAAAAACATGCATCTAAGGAATGTGTGTTGAGACATCCTATGGACTTTGAATAGTGGAAGGGATTAGATAGCAAATACCTTTGGTTTGTATTAGATCTTCATAGTGTGCGACTAGGGCTTGCCATCAATGAGTTCAATCTTAATGCAAACATGAGCATTACATATAATGTGTGGCCAGTTATTATATTTGTATACAACGTTCGATCGTGGAGATGTATGAAGGAGCCATATATGATGGTTTCCCTTTTAATGCTGGGTTAAGATCTTTAGGTAAAGATATTGATGTATACTTACAACCCCTTGTGGAAGAGCTAGAAGAATTGTGGGCAAGTGGTGTGAAAACACTAAATGTGGTAGAAAGTTAGACATTATGAATGTATGTTGCATTATTGTGGGTTATCAGCAATTTCTCCTCATACGGTGACATTTTCAAGTTGGACGACCAAGGAATACAAGGCATGTCCTATATAAAATGTTAACTACATAAGCAAGCATTCAAATAGTAAGTTTCATTATATGGGTCATGGACAATTCTTTCCACCGAAGAATAGATGGTGCCGCGATAGTGCAAGTTTTGATGGCACTATGGAAATGAGACCTAAGCCAAGGAAATTTATAGTGAAAGACATTATGAATCGATTGAGTTGATATGAGCATGTCATATTGGGGAAGATGCAAGAGCAACTCAGTCGTAGAAGGAACAAGGATGGCAAAAACTAGTGTAAGAAAAGTATGCTCTTTAGATTGCCATATTGGAAGAAGCTGCACATACAATACAACTTTGATGATGCACAGCGAGAACAATATATGTGATAATCTAGTTGGGACTATTTTCGGTTTGAAGAGCGAGTCAAAGGACATGGATAAGGCAAAACTTACCCTCCAGGGAATGAGTAGTCGACCAGAGCTACATTTACAAGCACGTAGTGGTCGGATTTTCAAGCCATCTTGTCACACCCTAAAGGGTACCTTAAACGTGACTGCCTATCACACTCAATATTATAGCTTAGGAATGGCTACCTTAATCATGCAAAAGCTTCGATATCAAGTATAAGGCATACTTTCACAAACATAGAGGACCATACTTTGAAACAAATAGTTTAAGAAGACATCCATATTAACATTCAAGAATAGAAATCATAACATCATAACTTAATAAAAAATATAATAGAAGTCTTACAAATAGAAAAGGAGGCATATCCCCAACAAAATAATGATATAAGATCCAAAGTCTATCTTCCAAAATAATTACATAGGAGATTTCTATGGAAGTCTAGGTCTAATCCTATACCATGACTTCTTCCAAAAGCTCCTTGAGTCAAAAGTCGGTACCTAAGAAAAGTATCTTTGGTGCTTCAACCAAAGAAAGGAAAACTTCAATAAATATTTAAGGGGAAGTAAATTTGATATACTCGTACAACAAAATCAAACAAGTTAGTTATACAAGCATATGTTATCGAGCCTGAATTTTCCTCATATTCTCCTAAAGGTCTCGATTTGTATCAAACTTGGCCCATTTGATATGGAATACTCGATAAAGAGGCAATAGGGTTTTATTAAAACCTTTTTTTTTTAGAAATTCTTCGATTTAGAGTCGCTACCGACTAATGCCGGAAGAAGAGTGAACCATAAAGCAAATGGGTTGTTTGGTTTTCAATTTGGCCACTAGTATACACGAAAAACTAGAAATTGATGAATCAAGGGGTTGCTATTTTAAAACATAAACGGTTATCTAGGCTTTTTTAAACTTTAGAAATTTTGAACATATGGACCAAATAAAGTTAATTTTGGATGTTTTAATTTTTCGGTCTTTTTTCAAAAAAGAGATTTATACATATATTTAATTTTTTTTGTTTTTTCAAAAATATAGCCATGATTTTTTTATTATTGTGACTGCCTCGCAGATGCCTACGTATCCGCTAGCCAGAATTAGGTCCACGTAGTTCGTTTTGATTTTAAAATTTTTAATTTGTTTGTATTTTTTTATTTATAAAACCCGCCAAGTTTAGGTGATTAATCAATTGGTTTTGATTTTGGAAATTCCTAAATAAATTTATTTTTGTCTTTTATTTTTGAAAATTCCTAAAAAATTCTTTTTAGAAAACCCCAATTATTTTTGTTTTTGTATTTTTTTTGGAAAATAACTAAGATGATATATATATATATATATAAATAAAATCCAGAAAAACATTTTCTAATACTATATATATAATCTTTTTGTTGATTTTGCACAATTTTTCATTTTTAGTTTTCGATAATAAAAAGAGAATCCATATTTATAGGGTAACTAAAAAATATACTCAAGTTACCATGCTAGATAATTTGCCTAACAATCACAAAATAGCACATGTCATCAAAAGCTACTCAAGCAACTGATAAACTTATACTACGTAAATATATATATTTGTTGATTTTTATAACTTAATCTAAAAGTAAAATCTATATCCTAAAAATTTTATTTACCTAAATATCATATTATATACTAATATTAATATAACATGTATATCATATATCTGCACACATAGACAGATGTATATTTTCTTTTTTTCTTTTCTTTTCTTTTCTTCTTCTTTTTTGTACCGTTTTCTACTATATTCTCCTCTCTCTCTCTCTCTCTCCCCTCTTACATTTACAAGAGAAGTATTCACATAACATCTATAATAAAGCAAATACGCACTAAAATGATAAGCCTAATAAATAATAAAAATAAAAATAAACTAATTGGGTTGATTGAGCCACAAATAGGATCTGGACTTTGCCTTCACAGATAGTAGGTTGAGGGTTTGACGATGGATAGGGACCTTCGATGTGGATTTGATGGTACGGCTAGGCAGATTTGTGCTTGATCAGCTTGGATTTGAACCTATAAAAATGAGACAAAGAAAGATAGTCTTTCACTCTCTGTAGTTAATGTAGTCTCAATAAAGGCTAGATGAAGGGTTAGTATTAATGGATTTAAATATGGGTTGTGGTGGCTCAATGGTGACGGTGTTGCATGTGGAAGTCTTGGCAGTGATTTCGAGTTGCCGTGGTTTCCATAGTGGGGAAAGCTAAGGTCATGGCCTATTGCTATGGAGGCTAGGGGTGGTGACTGGAGCAGTTGGGTTCACGAGTAGTGGCGAAGAAATGGTGAATGTTTTGGTCTTAGTTGGTGGTTGTTTTCGATGTGGTTTCTGGGCCTGTGATGTGAATAGCAGAGTTGGGATGAGGGGCTAGTGGTTGGTCTATTTTAGGTTTTAGTAATGTTTAGGAAGTGGAGATGGTGCTTGGACTCGACTAGTGGTGGTTTCCACCAGCGAGGTAGGGGAGGATGAAGGCTTAGTGAGAGAGGAGTCGAGGTGGAGGAGATTTCACTCTGGGTTTGGTTTTGTTTTCTAAGTTCAGATTTAGGTTTTTTCAAAGATGAGAGAGATATCTAGGTTTTTTCTAAGACGAGAGAGAGATGATTTCAAAAAGGAGGTCGAGGTCTATTTTTAAGGCAATGAGGAAGGCAGAGGGGCGAACGCGTAGCCATTAATGGCCATTATGAAGTTGAAAGGGTCGAGGGTTACAATTTTAGAAGTACGACAATTCGAAACTGTCACTACTAGAATGAATTTGTTTGTTACAACTTTGATTTGGGAGTCCAAACGCCATTTTTTTTTCCAAAATATTAAGTTAATAATCATGAAAAACGAGCTCAAAAGCTTAAGTACAAAGCTTTCATGGTGCGTACATTGTACACGCCAAAATAATTCCCCTACTATGTGCTGGTGTGAAGTCGAACATTGGCCTCCTCCTTGTCCTCCAATGCCTTAACCAACTGAGCAACTAGGATTTTGGTTAAATTTGCTCACTTAAAATGCTTTTGAATTATCCCAACCAAGCCAAATATGATTTCAATAAAAATGGGCCAAAATTAATATGTGTCCAAGGTCCAACATGATTTAAAATTGCAACCCGAAGCACTATAAAACTAATATTAAACCTAATAAGCCTAAAAAAAATTTCTTTATATTTTTCTTCTTTCCGATTTCTTTCGTTTTAAGTTTAAAAAGCTTGTTTACTAAAAAGATGTGGTTTTCTAACTATTTAATATTCTAATTTTTTATTTTTTTATTCTTTTAGCTAATTTTTTTAACTTAACTAATTTTTGTATTTTTAATAATTTTAAATTTTTATTGCATTTTCAAAATTTTTTAGAATTTTTATGATTTTTTGAATTTTTCATTTTTTTAATGATTTTTAAAAGGGGGGCAAAATGGGATGTCGACATATGTAATGTATCAAACACGTGGGCAAATAATACACATAAATAATCAAAAATCATATGTTTGAATGGATTTAAGCTCTCCATTTTGGGTTAGGTGTTCCGGGCCCATACGACCAAAGTTTGTAAATAAATTTTTGTAATTCTTTCGGGCTACTACTTACCTTTAAATTGTAGTTCTTATGGGCTCCTACTGTAAAGACCCAACATGCTCAATTCTTAAATTAAGCAGACCAAGTCCCTAACCACATATAACTCTTACGAATTATATGTAAGGTTGTTTTAAAAGAATGTGTTTATGTTGAACATTACTATTCAATTTTAAGTTATGAAATCGTTTAGTTAGATTCTAGCAACAATTGGATTTAGCAGCGGAAAAATAAAATTTAATAAAAACTTTTCTACATAAAAACATTTCAAACTTCCACTATTACAAGTGGAAAAACTCACTTAAACAAATCTTTACAAAAGCTTATTTACAAAACATGGCCACTAATAAGCCCTTAAATGAAAATACAAATCTATAAATAAATCCAGTCTCTATAAAACAAACAAAAGAAGAAACAAAACAACTAAACTACTCAATGCTCCTAACTCAGATCACTCATCCACAAATCATCTATGAATCATCGCAAGCGCCCAAAACTCGAGTCAAGCATCATCACATCAATCATCATCATCAACTCCATCAACAACAACATCATCATCAACAAGGAACACCATCATCATCTTCATCAAATCATCATCAACATCATCATCACCAACATTATCATCAACATCATCCTCAATATATCACCTGGAGAAAAGAACAATAACAACAATAATGAGTTGAAGTTCAGTACACAGTAACACAATCACACACGGCTTAACTAAATGCAATGCATCAATCTACAAGCTATTATCTTTCCATTAAAAATAAACAAATCAACACTGGAGCACTCATACTTCGAAATAAGCTAATGAGAATCTAGGGATCCCGAGTAACAGCAGCTGCTCAGGGGGTTGATATAGATAGCTTGGATACCTATATCTCCTAAATCTAATCGAAAAGATTAGTAATCTCATTTAGGGTTAATAGTCGTGACTCAACTTTATTTAACTTAATCCATAATATAAATTAATTCACATGCTCCCATAAACATTGAATTAAATCATATTATTTACTCTTAAGATAAGTAAATATTACACCGTTACTACATTCCCTATCAAATGAGCCACTTAAAAAGAAGTCACCATTGCATCATGGTATGAAGTCATTGCATCATGATAAATGGCCTAGATGCCTATTCTAACATGTCATTGCATCATGACAAGTTTACCACTCCCCGGATCGAATACTAATCTTCCACTCCAGGGCAAGAATCGGATTTCAAAGGCTGAAAACACAACCAACACTCATCAATTATTAAACCGAGTTGAAGTTCTTAATCCATTTTAGATGCCTATTCTAACATCTAACATGCAAGTTACTGCATATCTTGAATATAAAGTCCAAACATAGCTTCACAAGGAATTTCAGAGGATAATCCAGAAAATAAATCAAATATCCACTTCTGTTAAGGAAAGAACTCATATAAGAAACTAAACTAAACTAATCATCTACTTCATCAAACTCATATAAGAACTTAATCTATTTATCCATTCATCCCAAACTTCTTTTATTATAATGCTATTTGAGTAGACACTAACTTGGAACCCCGTTATGACTACGAAGATCACCCCGCCAAAATACGGACAGTTCTCCTTTATCTGTCAAAATATTTCCTTTTCTCTTTGTTTATAGTGTTTTATTATAAAAGCATCAACAAGGAATTCATATACCAAAAATATTCATTTCCCAAGTAAACACACATTTGAAACAACATATTCCCCATATTATTCAAAAATCATCCTAATTCATTTATCTAAGCGATTAACCCATTTTAGCTTAACCTTAACCAAATTGATTAGAATTAGTCATTTAATTCGTTTACTAAAGTTGATTAAACTTAAATAATCTAATTCATTTTAGCTTAGTGAAGTTCATTAAGTCATGTCGTAATTAGATTCATTACTAATTCATTATACATCTAGGATCTATGTGAATTCGAGCTTAAATTAACCTAAAACTTAGCCAAATTTATCAACGTTAAACAATCTAATCCATTTTAGTTCATTCAAGTTCATGTAGTCAAGTTGGACCTAAGTTTGTTAACTAAGTTCATTATATAACTAACTTCTAGGTTTAATCTAATTATTTGTTAAATCTATAAATCTACTTAACCCATGTTTAATTACATGAATTAACTCACTTAACACATTAAATATCACTTATCTATCTCATTTTAGCTCAAAAAGATCCATTTCCTAATCAAGAACATATTTAACAAATAAAACATAAGTTTTTGACTTTGTTTGAAAAACATAGTAGCCGGAAAGAACTAAAATTTAAGCATGGATACTTTTCGAATTTGTAAAAACTCAAAACGTGAAAATTGTATATCTCTTTTAATCTTTCCAACGCAACTTGAATCATCTCAATCGAAGGTCGGATGAAAAAGTTATGACTAATTTACAAAACAGTGCTGCAATAGGGAAGAAATCCGAAACCACAATACCCTTAACAACGAGGCCGTTTGGGAGGCCATTTCAACTTAGGAAAAATGATATTTTGATTCGAGAGCGCAATACTCTTGGTAACGCGGTCGTTTCCAAGGCCTTTTGCTCCAAACACCTCTAAATGGGGCCATTTTGTAGGTGTTTGACAGATTTCGTGAATTCCCTGTTTCAAACACGAATTTTACAAAATTTTTACACTTCAAAGCTTCACCAAAACACCTCAAAACCATCATACTGCACCCTACATGCATTCTAACATCTTCAAACATGCATAAACTTCACATTCACCACATCAAACATCTCAAACTTCATCAACGTCCATAACCACTATTATCATCTTCTCCCTCCCTCAAAACCTACCTCCAACATACAATTAACCAACAATTACTTATGTAAACAGCACTTTGAACCCATTTCTAACATCTATATATCAATTATAAGCTCATAAACAACAATTAAAACAAAGATAATTCAAGATAGAAAACCTAGCTTTTGAGACACATGCAATTTCTTCTTCTATCTTCATTCCTAACTTTGATTTCTCCTTTAACTTGATTGAATTTCAGATGTGGTGAGATGAATTGAAGAAAGAGAGAAGAGAAAATGAAGAAGAAGAAGAAGAAGAAGATACAAGAAAGATGAAGAAGAAAAGAGAGAGAGAGAAAGAAAAAGAAAGATAAGGTAGGGGAGAAAATAAATATAAAAGGGGAAAAGATAAATATAAATATTTTTTCAAAATAACGTATTAGATTTAGAACTACCTGTCATGCCCCAAGGGGTACCCTAAACATAACAGTTCGCTACACTCAACATTAAAACTTAAATATGACAACTTTAGCTATTTCCAAAAGCTTTGATATTAAGTGTAAGGCGTGCTCTCACAAATTTAGAGGACCATACATGGAATTATGAAGCTTAAGAAGATATAATAACAGATTAAAAAAAGAGGATTCATAGCATTCATTGATTCATAATAATGATCTTACAAAGCTTAGGGACATTTCCCTTATTCACAAACCTATTACAAGAGTATTTCTACAACTTATCCAACACCAACTTTATCTTGAAATTCCTTAACTAAAAGGGAAATACCTGACTGTAGGGTCCACGTGGCCTCAACCACAAATATGTGAACTGCAAAAGATATCTATAGGGATATAAGCTAATAGGCTCAGTAAGAAACTATTTCCATAAATAACTTCTTGTAACAAAAATTCAAACAAGTTGTTTAAGTAATCAAATGAAATGCAACATATACATGGGCAAATAAGGCATATAGTTTTATGGGAACTATATGTTGAATGGATTTACGCCCTTCATTCGGGGTTTAGTGATATATAACCTCAAAACAAGTAGTTTTAGTTAAAAAGATTTATGCGTTCGATCAATATCCCCAAGCATATGAAGTCTACTTGAATTGAGCCTTGCTTTCGGATCTTCCGCCAAGCATTTCCTTCATGTCGCCAAGCAATCACTTTCGGTCACTCCGCCAAGTGTTGCTTTTGACCTGAGCTACAATCCTTCTCACCCAAGGATAATAACCCAATGCAATGTGACTCACTTCATGGTATGCATGAATCCATTTATTTATGATATCATAACATTATTATTATCAGATTTAAGGTGATCAAAGAATCTCATACAAATCAAGTGTTATACTAAAACAAACATTAAATCAATTCCAGCTTTGATATTCTTAGGATTATTTCAAAGAATTATTTTACATACATATCCATTTGTCTTTTCTTAATTCTAATGCAACTAATTTACAAGCATAAACAAATAAAGCATTTTAAGAAAATAACTCACGATGCCATGACGACTATTATTCTATACGAATGAGTCCTCACACAATCCTCTTAATCGAATAGTCTTCGAGGTATAGGTATTCTTCCTCGGAATCACCTAGTCAAAGAAGATACCCAAAATGAGTATTTCTGATGATATTCTTAAATTTTGACAAAACAATGTCATGAGAACGTCAAAGTTCGTATAAAGGAGAATTCCAATTTAAAATGGCCATAACTTGGTCATTTTAACTCAGAATCGCGCATATAATATACCGATTTCTACCTACTCGAAAAGATCTACCCATTTCTAAAACTATTTTTATCAAACTAAACTATTTAGGCCCTGAAACAGTGATGATCAGATTCACCACGAATTTTCTAACTCAAAAATAATTTTGTTTCAAACTTTAAATCATTCAAGATTTTTTGATAAATACTTAGTTGTCTATATAGTTAAAAAATTCTCTTTTTATAGCTACTTAGCTCATATTTATTCATACTCAAGTGTTTGTTGTCTAATCATGTTTCTTAAGTAAAACAATGAAAATTTGGAGTTTTAGAAATTCATAGTTTTCAAGAAATTCATCTTGTAAATCTTTTGAAGTGAATACTTTGATTCTTTTATTTTCAAAGAATTACTTTTTTTGACTTATTTTTTTTCTTAGATGACTTGAAAAGTAATTTTCTTCTTTTCTACATTCTCTACATTAGTGCTATTTTTCCTATTTATTTTCTATACAATTTTCCTTGACTATTTGTTTGAAAAGATCGTAATTTGAAAATTCTCATTCCTTTCTCATAAGGTTTCCTTTATATTATGTTTTCATAGATATCATTTTTTTGTATCAAAAATTATTTTTCTTTTTGAAAAACAAAGTGATATAGAAATGGTTTTAAAGTTTTTCAAAACAAAAGTAGTTTCTAAAATTGTAGTGAGTTCCTCTTATAACTTGGAAAGGAATGACTTTATTTTTGTTAAACCATAGATTTTATTTTTCATATAAACTTATTCCTAAGTGATAAAATCTCCTTTTTATCAATTATTTTTTAGAACTTGAAAAAATTTGGACAACAATCTTAATGTCATGATTTATGAGACATAATAGTAAGCAAAAATAACATAAATAATAAAGTCAAGTATTGAGAGTATTAGCTTTTTTAAGGCTCCCGGGATTAAGAAGTAGACTAGTCCCAAAAGAAAAATAAAATGAAAGAAAGAAAAATTTGTTTCGACTTGATGAGAACAAGTCTAAGACTAGAGACTGGTCTTAAAATAGCAACAAGTAAATAAATTGCAATGAAAGAAATAAATAAATTACTTTGTATAGAAATAAATAAATTGCAAGTGAGCTTATATGCTCTAAAGAATTATATATATATATATATATAGATACATAATACTTAGATATAGTAAAAATAATATGAACAAAATAACAACATAAACATAAATAGATTTCCATGAACAAGAACAATACATGAACATAGTATAGCTTCCATATTTAGTTTTTGGAAACTTACACCATGGTCATGTAAAGTTACATGACATGAGGAGAAGAACATATAAAGAGAAGTTTTACCTAAAGAAGGTTTTTGAAGTGTTATGTGGTTATGGGTTTTGTATAGGTAGAAAGTGGTTTGGAATTATTTTTAGAGAGTTTTGGGAGGATATTTGAAGAGAGTTTTTATAGGAAAATTTGAGAGAGTTTTATAGAGAAATTTATGAGTAGTAATTGTGTGAAAGAAGTGAAAAAGGAGGGAGATATTTATAGGAAATGAGAGTGAATTTTTGTATGATTTAAATAAAAGAAAATTGAAACAAAATTGAGAGATGCATTGGAAGGGGGGGGGGGGGGGGGGGGGGGTTGGAGGGGGGTGTGTGCGCGTAGCCATGTAGTATAGAGGGGAGAGAGAGGTTTTATTTTGTATTTTTGTTAAATAAATGTAATATTAAGTAAAGTAGATGTAAAATAAAGTTATGGGAAAGGTAAAAAGTAAAGGTTATAAGTTAGGGTGTTTGTAAGAGTAGGTGTAAGAAAAAGTAGAGAAAAAAGAATAGTGTAGATAATAATGAATAGTGTAATGTAAAGTAGATATGACTAATAAAATGTCAGTAGTAAGAAAATACGCGTATAATTATGATATCTGTTACTTTTACTTACCGAAAAATTATAAAACTGATATTTTTGAAATCCTTATATTTTTACGAGTCTAACGGTATATTCAGAATATTTTTACTATTCCGAGCTCCGGAACACGTTTTTCAAGAACTATGTCTGATCGGGTTCAAAACGATTCGCGATTTTACTAATCTGATCTTTTTAAGCTTTCTTAGGTAATTACGCACTATTCTATACACTAAACTCTTACTTACTTTCTTTGAGTTGCTTATTCGGGATTGCCGGACTTAAGCTATTACGTCTAACTAGGGTTTTGTTGACTTTAGAATTCTGGTTGACTTCCAGATTAAGGTTTTAAGCTAAACTGATTCCAAAAATTTGGGAGTTTACACTATCAGATCAATATCTATAGTTTTAGTAGTATTTAGAAGATGATTTTAGAACCGATAGGTTAGAAATTAAGAACTTAATTTACAAATTTATTTTGGATAAAATATATTTAATTTGAGTTCGGGTTTAAGAACTGATATTTTTATACAAGTAAATGAACTCAAATTTTATGGGGATTTAGAAATTAGATTTTTGGCTAAGAATTAAGGGTTTAGGAATCCTCTAAATGTTTCAATGACTTGTTTAGAGAATTTAGATTTCAAATCTCAAATTCGACTTAATTAATTGCTAATCTAATTATGTCAACTTGTCTAATTATTTCTTATACTTCATTTAACTTATCAAAATCTATCTAAACTCAATTTCTAATATATATAGAGATTTGGGTCATTTTACCTACGCTTCAAATGTAGATTTACAGGCCCTTGCATACGACCACTATTATGCTTTTGTCCTACCAAGGGGATATTAGTGAATGCAATGAAACTCACTTCATGTTATTTATAGATTCATTTAATTAAATACTTTTAACATAATATTAAATATTTAAAGGTGATCATAGAATTGGTAGATACTTCAATATGGTACTAAAACAACAATTTGATTACAGACAATTCGAGCCTTAATATACTTAGAATAATTTCAACCAACATTATAAGACACATGCACTTTCCATTTTTATCTTTTCCTTTTTTAATACTACGGAACTACAAGTAAAAGCATGAGTATGACAAATAAGGAAACAAACTCACTTTGCCATAACTCGGGAAATCAACTAGCCGTAATAATCTTCGGGATAGGGAACCTTGCCTTCCTCATTACCTAAACAAAAGAAATACCCAAAATGAGTTTCTTATAGAAGTTCTACTTAAACTTGCTAATTCTATCTTATGATTCTCGTCAAAATTCGAATTATATGAAGTTTCAACTTAAAAAGGCCACAATTTGCTCATTTTAACTTGAAATTTCGCATATTAATAATTGTTTTCTACCTACTCGAAAAAATCTATCTATTTCTACTATTATTTTTAACATGTAAAGCAATTTCGTTTCGAATTTGGTCAGTATAGAAATGACCCAAAAGTTTTAGCCCTCAAATTGCAATTTTCCAAGTTTTACATCATCTAAAAATTCTATAGCAAGCACATAGCTATTTATATAGTTGAAAAAACCTTTAATATAGATATATCCTCATATTTTATGCAAGATTCTAGTGATATTGTCCCACATTGATTTTTCATAAAAAAAAATATTTTTTTGAAGTTAGAAAAGTAAAGTTTACAAAATCTTCTTTTGAGTTGTTCAAAGAAAATTTAAAATTTTGAGTTTGTTACAAATGAGTGTCTACCCATAAAAACCATTATTTTTATATTTTCTTGATTTCATAAAAATAAATTTACTTATTAAAAACTTGGTTCCTTAAGTTGTTATCCATTTTATTTCTTAAGTGGATTTTAACTAGTAAATTGATTTTAGACTTAACTTGGAAAAATTGTCTTGTTCCTAGTATTTATCAAAGTGTTGGCATAAGCCATCCAATAAGTTTTTAAGAAAAAATGACATAACAAAAAGCTATCAATATTAAAATTTAATGATAAATTTATTTTAATATTTTGAAAAGAATGTAGTTGAGCCATTATCCTATGTTTTAGTGAAAGTTTTTCTTAAGTGCAAAAAATTATTTTTCTAAAGAGTTTAGTCCTATTTTTATACATAAAAGAAAATGACTCATTTTATTATTTTGAAATTTTTATTAAGATAACAACATTGAGACCATGCATGAATATGGACTTTATAGTTATGATATAAGATGAAAAAATTATATAGAAAAATAAAAAATATAGAGAATCAAATGAGCATATATATGTAAGAACAAAAATATGAAAGTCTTAGCTTGGTATCAAGACTTCTTAGAAATTAGAGATGGATATAAAAAGAAAAGAAAAGCATAAGAAAAGCTTCAAGAAGAGAAAAAGAAAGAAAATTATGGAAATCTTAGATTTAATTCAAGTTTTTCTGGGACTTAGAAATAAACAAGTCTCATAAAGAAAAGCAAGAAAACAACAAGAAAATATGGGAGTCTTAAATTTATATTAAGGCTCCTTCGGATTTAGATTATGGATAAGTCCTAAAATTTTTTGACTTGATGAGGATAAATCTAAGATTGGAAGTGACTAGTCTTATTTATTATAAGCAATAGATAAGAAACAAAATAAGAGCATAGTAATAACAAGAGTACAATAAGATGTTATGTTAATGAGCTTTAGGCTTTGAATATATATATCATATACATATACTTGACATACTACATATAGAAGGTTAGATTAGGAGCATGAACATAATAAGAACATAACAAGAATCATAAATGAACATGGTTTTGAGCAAGACATAAATAAGTTATTGTTTCCACGATTTTTTTTCTGAGCATAGTGCTCATGGCATTTTAGAAATCATGCCACACAAAGTATTCATGTAATGTTAACATGAAGAAAAGAGAGGATTTAGTGTTTATCTATGAAAGAAAAACTTGTATAAACACAATGCAAATGGGGGAAGAGTGCCACAGCAACAAAAGAGAAGGAGAGAGAATTTGTGGAGAAAATTTGGTAGAGTTTTGTTATATTTGGAAAGTATGTGTAAAGAATGAAGGAGGTAGGGGATACTTATAGAGTTGAGGAGTGAAAATAAGAGGGAATAAAATTAATTGGAAAAGAAAATATAATGGATGGAGAGAGAGGGATGACGTCGGTTCTAGAGGGTTGGGAAAGAGAATGATTAATTTTGTATTTTTGTAATGAAAAGTAACTAATATGTAAGATAAGTTATTTATAAAGTAGTATTGGAAATAAAAATGTAAGAGTAGGTATTGTAAGAATATAAAAATAGGTAGTAAGAAAAAGTAGATGGTAAGATAGTAATGAATAGTAGAGAATAATAACTTAAATAGTAAGGAAACTAACATAAATAAGCCATATTTGACATTTTAAAAGCTGAAAAATTTTGTAACTGATATTTTATGAATCCTCATCTTATTACGAGTCTAGACATATTATCGGAATTTTTGTCACTATTTTGCATGTTAGGACCATAATTTCGAAAACTGATCCCACTTGGATTCGAAACGAATGAATTTTTGACGAATATGATCTTTTTAAGTTATATCATATTATTTCGAACTATAATCTATGATTATCTCATCTCCATTTTTTTAAGTTTTCTAGCGCAAGATTGTGGAATCTAGATACTCTAGTTCTTAGGCTAACTTAAGTTGACTTTAGGGTTCCAATTTGACTTTCGATTCTAAGGTTTATGCATAAAACTCATCATAAAATCTAGGCTTTACACACCAGTTGCATATACACAGTCGACTTGGCCAATGATAGAGTTTTGCAACTGAATTAGAGAGGTGAATATGCTAAATGTATATGCTTCAAATATATTGCGTTGCTTAGGTGCCAATGAAGTAAGTTTGAAGGGTCTATAGAGCTACTGTTATCATGTCCTTCTACAACGAATCCTCCCTATAGTCATTCGTGGGTTTCTTGATAACCGAATTTACAACGTGGTATGTGATGCATCTCATTTTTCATAGAATTGGCAACTAAAGAACTTCATATGAATTTACTGGAGTCTTTGGAGAAGAACATAATCTTAATACTTTGTAAGTTAGAGATGATATTTCCTTCTACCTTTTTTGACGTCATGATCCATCTAGTTGTGCATCTTACAAGAGAAGCACATGTATGTGGCCATGTTCATTATCATTGGATATATCCTGTTGAAAGATACATGGGAGTTCTTAAGGTAGATTTGTGGAACAGGGTAAACCAAGGATTCCATTATTAAGGCATATGTTGTGAGAGAGAACATTCAGTTTTGTTTGATGCATTTCGAGAACATGGATTCAAGAATGAATAGGTCCCATCGGTAATGGGACGAACCGCTAGATGAAGGTTTATCCTTATCATTTCAAATATTTTCATAACCCATACGTTTGATAAGCACATGTAGGATATCAAGTTCAAATGTCGAAATCAACAATATGCATTGGATCGTGTTAAATGGTTACGAGGAAGTGCAACCGTATGTATGTGGTGTCATCTTCATTCATTTATGGTATGAGCACATCATAATTCATTGTTTCTTAAAGTGCACTATTAATCAAATATTTTCAAGGAGTTCGAGTACGAACTTAATATGTGAGGAGCACACAATGTGGGTTGAATAACGTGTGAACACTTTACTGAGTGGTTTAAAATAAGGTTCTGACTCACCTACATCATTTGAATAAAGTTTTCAATAGTTTAAACATTAACTTCTTTGTTTGCATCTTATGCGGGTTATGAAACTTAGGTCTGCACATAGGTAACAGATGTCAAAAGATCCAAAAGCATTGGCATGGGGCTTTAGATATTCATTGCTATAGCTACAAAGCTTACAATATGAACGGGATGTGATACAATATTGAATCTAAGGAGGCAAGATTAAGATTATAATAGCGATATATACGCGATTGGTGCAAATAACAAACAGAGGATAACCTTTTATGGCATTCTCATTGAAGTCATTCAATTAAGTTACGTGGGGTCCATGCAAGTGTTTTTGTTTAAGTGTAGTGGTTTAACACAAACTGGAAAGCATTGATGGAGACCTCATCTCAATCAACACACAAGGATATGGTACGATAATGACCTGTATATTCTTGTAGACTATGTGTAGTAGATATTTTACTTGAAGGACCCAAGCGAGTAATCTAATGACGAATGATTGTACAAAAAGTTTATCACCATCATATATTCAACCATGGTCTCTTTCGATATGAATTCATAGAAGATAGTGAATCGGATGAGCTACCTCCTACCAATGTGCTTATGTAACAAATGGTCGAGAGGCCTTGACGATTCCAATTGATCGCATATTTGTTGATCTAGAAAACCTTGCATGCCATCTTAAACCAAGTGAGGGTTGTAGTGGCATAAGCAATGATGAATTTGATAAATAGCCTGTACTATTTTTTTTTTCCTTTGTTACATTTTTTTTTTGTTTTTAATAACTAGAAATAAATGAATTACTAACACTTGCTACTCTGAATTTGCAAGATGTGGGGCTCGTATTACTACGATCATCTTATGGAGGACGCTAAGCTTGCCCTAAGTAGTATATTGGTGGGGTTTTTTTTTTTTTTTTTTTAATCTTGGATAGTTTATTCTTTGTCTTCCACATCTACATTAGAAGGATAGAATGATATTCTTATTTGGTTCTATAAGAGGATCATTTACTGCGTTGCTCACTAGTAAACAAGAGAGACGGATTGATGACCAGTTTGCTCAGACTCAACAGGCGTTTGTGAACGAGTTGGGGATAAGGGAAGATATCACCTATGACCTTCCCAATGATCTCTACTCAAGTAAACCCTGAGGACCTAGTGGCTATAGTTGCCGAGTAACAGAAGACCACGATAACAATTAATCAAGAGACGAACGATATCATAAGAGGATTGGTCGCAAGCTGATTGTTACCATGCCAGATGGATATATGGGCCTTATATGCTCTACTCTTATGATGGTTAGATTAGTGATATTGCTCCACCATAAAGTATCGACTAAGTTGTTCATTCCAAGAGCAAGAGGTAAGGCGTGGTTAATGTTTCTGGAGGCCTACCTCCATGGTATTATCTGGAAGGTTATGGTAAGTGTAACTTAAAAAAAAAGATACTTGTAATCATGACATTAGATTCGACCATTTACTAACACATGTGGTTTGTCTTTAATGTGCAGTAGAAGTTTAAATTACCGAAGAACTCGCAGAGGGTGTACAAATAGTGCATCACGTTAAACTTTATGGCGAGTAAATGATACAGCTAACTTTGCTACAAACTGAAGCGATGCATCCAAGCTAAAGGTGGAGGTCAGGAAGCTGCTAGCAGACCGCCACCAAGTTTTTGGCATCGAATAGCGGAATAGAGGGGGTTTATCTACTTTGTAGAGAATAACAATGATTACCAGGTATGAATTTTTCTAATATGTAAGTGGGCATGAGTCTATATGTTCCTCTTTTTTTTTCCCTTTTATAGCATTGATCAATAGTGAATACGACAAACATGAAGAAGCGAAAATTGATGCATATTGTGGGTCGAAGTCTATGCTTAACCATGCACTTACGGGGTAAGTGCCAAAAATTCCATTTTCTGTTGCACGTCACAATGCCCACATGGTGTGCAAATTTATGTTCTTTGTATTATAGAATCATAGCTAATTAAGAACTATAATTACACAAATTTAAGGAAGGAGAAGGGCCTTTTGATTGATTGATGGGAGTTGAAGGAATCCATGCAAAATTTTGTAACCATATTCAATTTTTATATCCCAATTTAATACACTATATCCATCATTACAGATTACTATATTGATACTATATTTCCTTTGTTTCATTCTGGCCATCATGGAGAGCAAGAGGAAGATGATCGTGTTGTTACGACAGTTCAGCTGCCTAAGACCGATGTGGACATTATGGCAAAAGTTTTGGGACATAGATTTGACTACCATCATGCTTTGGCTATGGTATACCGATAGATCAGCATATATGTGACTACTATGAGATGCAAACGCATCAAATGTAACTTAATTTGACTTTAGGAAAGGATCAAGCATCAAATGAATTTAGTCAAACTCGATTCAAAAATGGGTTATTGAAGCTTAAATGAGAAGACGATGTGGATTAAGTGGCTCCAACATGAAACACTAGAAGCTTTCAAAGTTTGTAGGAGCTTGTATGCTGGTCCAAAGCCCTGGTTTTTCCTCCTACACCACCAGCGTACCCAATTTACATCATCGGCCTTCAGACGACTTTGAACACGCACAAAATCAAATTTCTTAACACTGCTTCAAAGGCCGTCAACTTATATATGACGCCGCCAGCTTTGCCATATAGGCTACCGACCTTTATTATATATAGGTCATTTGCTTTGTTTTAGAGGGACAAAAGTTTGATGATAATTCTTTAATGAGAGTCTTCTCTTTGGTGAGAGTTTTGTGAGTTCTTGAGATAAGAATTTGAATCGCATGTTATTGCAATATTTTATGAATATTGAGAGTTTCTAACTTCTTTATTCATTTCAATTGATTGAATTATAAATTATTTTAATTTTGTGATTGGTTTATTAATTCGTGGAATCTATTAGATTGCAATTCTTATTGTGAACTAGTTTGATTTTGTGACTTGTGTATTTTATTGGATTACGATTTCATTTATTTCCTTTATGTTTTCTGAGTTTTATTTGTGAAAACCCTAAAAATGATTGAAGAACCCTAATTCCTGGAAGGAAGAAATTTGTTACCCCTTGGATCTCTATCATTTGGTATCAGAGCTTGTGGTTCGGCACACTTTGATTCGGTAAGTCATCTTATCATTTTGATTTGCTTTTTGGATTTAGGGATTGAGTTTGTGGCTGTGGTTGATTGTATTTAGTAGTTGCGGTTGAATTATGGTTGTAGTGATTTGAGAATTTAGGATTGTTGTTTTGCAGAAAATATGTCGAGATATTATTCTAAAAATTCTTATGAAGAAGATTTTTATTGTTATCGTGCATCAAATTTTTATAATGGTGGTTCAAGATTGTATGATAAATCAAGACATATTGATAGCAAGAATAGAAGAGTTACTTGTGAAAAATCTCATGGACAACATGAGCTACAGGCTAGAAAACGAGATTTACAACAAGTAATGGAGACTATATATAATTAGGTGGCGAAGTTTTGTTTCGAAAAGGAATCTAAGAGTAAAAAAAAGTCTGAAGTACAAGTTGTTAGGGTTGAACCAAAAGTGGCAATTTTTACAGACAAGAAGATTGAAAAGGTTGTGATCATTGATGAAAATTCACTTAAGGAAGAAGAAGAAAAGGTTGTGATTGCTGAAGAGGTGAAGGTAGATGGTGATAATGGGGAGATGGAAGAGGAGAAAACTATTGAAATTCCTATGGAACAATCCAAGGAAGAAAAGACTATTGTTTATGTTATTTCTTCTCATTTGTAGGTTCAAGATGACTCACGTCACCGAGAGAATCTATTTCAAGCTCGATGTGCAATGCAAGAGCAGGTTTGTAAATTGGTTATAAGTTATGCTAATATGATTTCACAAGATTTTGTGAAGTGCACGCAGTTACAGATGAATCCACATCTAAAGCCATACGGCCTTTGATGGTTGAATTCTTCGGATGTTCTACATATTCATAAACAGGCACAAGTTTCCATTGCTATAGAAGATTATAATGACACTATAACATGTGATGTAGCTCCTATGGATTGTGCACAAGTGTTGTTGGGTAGATCATGGTAGTATGATAGGCGAGTTGTCTATGATGGATATCAGAATACCTACATGATCCAAAACGATGGATAGGTTTTCCCATTGTTGCTAATGACTTTGGATGAAGCTCAGTAGGAGAGATTTGAACATGTTTAGGCTAAGGTCAAAGGAATTTGTATTTGTTTTCTTGTAGGTCTCCCAAGACAAGAAAGAAATCACCTCAAAAGTTATGGGAAGCACAACAGATTCGAGGTCCAATCTTTTCCAAGAAGGGGAGAATGATGCGAATGCATCAAAGGAAACTTAATCAACTTGAGGAAAGGATCGAGCATCAAATGACTTTGGTTAAACTTAATTCAAAAATGGGGTATTGAAGCTTAAACGGGAAGACAATGCAGATCAAGTGGCTTCAACACAAAACAGTAGAAGTTGTTAAAATCTGCAAGAGCCTGTATGCCGGTCTAAAGCTACTGATTTTTCCGCCTACGCTGCTAGCATACCCAATTTACATCGCTGGCCTTCAGATGGCTTTGAACACACATAGAATCAAATTTCTTAAGGCTACTTTAAAGGTCGTCAACTTATATATGATACGTTTCCAGCTTTGGCATATAGGCAGTCGGCCTTTCTTTTTACGAAAGTTGTTATTTGTTTTGTGTCTTTTAGTTTCCCTATGGCTTGTTATATAGGTCTTTTGCTTTGTTTTAGAGGGACAGAAGTTTGATGACAATTCTCTAGTGAGTCATCTCTTTGGTGTGAGTTTTGTGAGTTCTTAAGATAAGAACTTGAATTACATGTTATTGCAATATTTTATGAATATTGAGAGTTTCTAGCTTCTTTATTCATTTTCATTGATTGAATTATAGATTCTTTTAACGCTGTGATTGGTTTTGTAATTCATGGAATCTATTGAATTACAATTCTTATTGTGAACCAGTTTGATTTTATGATTCGTTATTTTATCAGATTACGATTTCATTCATATTCTTTATGTTTGCTTAGTTTTATTTGTGAAAACCCTTAAACAAAAATCAAAGATCTCTAAGTCCCAGAAGGAGGAAATTTCTGACCCCTTTGAATCTCTATCACTATGAGCAGCCATGAGATGAAGATTTTGTCCATTTAAAGTATGATAGGACCATGTGGAACTATATAATTGATTAGATTAAAGTTTAAATCAATCTACTGATGAACTATGTTCGTCCTCCTCCGATGTCTTCCCTCGAGCAGTACTCACCATACTAACAACCTCACCACACATGGGAACTCCTGGTAGAGGCTCAAATTCCGGCCAGTCGAGCTTCATACCAGTTGCCATGGTCCTAGACTTTTTCGCTAGCACAATGGAACCGTGCGGCACTTACTGTCCTACCTCAGTTGTAGTAAGTAAGCCTAACGTAGTAATATTCGGTTAACGATCAACCTTAATATCTGTAAGCAACACACAAAGATAATAGTAAATAACCAACAATAAGTAAAAAGTAACGTGGGCACGAATCAATCTGAAATGTATCACACTTTATTAATAACTCATGTACATGCAACAGTAAAGTATGTGTGGGGGTTTGTGTAAACTGGGATATCACTGACTGTAGGCTATCAACCGGTGAGCAAGAGTTTCTATCCAAAATAGTACTCATACCACCACAAAGAGCTTTATTAGCTTTTGTGGTTCTAGCAGGATGAGAAATTAAAATTGGTCAGGAGGCAACACCAAAAATAAAATAAGTAAATAAAATATTTACAATAATCTCCCCATATACTCCTAATATACAAGAGATCATCACACCCCCCCACTTAATCTATTAATGTCCTCGGCAAGTTGTGCTAGAGCTTGATCCTAATGCTTGAGTCTTCCTTGCTTTAACTGCTCTTCTCTCAGCATGAGGCATAAGATCTTCTTCTATCTCCCAGCTGTTATCTTCTTCTCCACGATCTTTCCACTTCACTAAGTATTCAGTATGTACTGCTCCAGTGGTTGGATCTTTGACGTTTCGTTCAGCAAAGATGTCTTGGACGGCTTCTCTAAAGTTGAAGTTGAACTTGATATTCGGCCACTTTGACTCATTATGCTTTGGGTCTTCCATGTCAGGGTAATATGACTTCAAAACACTTACATGAAAGACAGGATGGAATTTCAACCTTTTAGATGGCTCCACCTTGTAGGCGGTTTTTCCAATCTTGGTAATGATGGGAATTGGACCAACATACTTCTGCATAAGTCTTTTATCTTTATGCTTCAACGTTCTGATCTGGTCTGAAAAAAACCTGATGAGGACTTGATCTCCAACATTGAATTCTCTGGGTCTTTGCTTCTTATCTGCCCATTTCTTCACGCGTCTGGAAGCTCTTTCAAGATAGGCCTCAGCAATTTCAGATTTCTGCTTCCAATCCTTTGCAAACATATAAGCCTTTGGGCATTTCCCAGTATACGGCGCTGCCACTATGTAGGGCAACAGTAGTTGCTAACCCATAACAATTTCTATAGGGCTCTTGTTGGAGGAAGAGCTTCGTTGGATGTTGAAACAGAACTGGGCAATATTTAGCAAATCCACCCAATTCGTCTAGTTGACATCAACAAAGTGCCGCAGATACTCCTCCAGCATCCTGTTAAACTGCTCTGTCTGTCCGTCACTTTGAGGATGGTGGCTGGAGGATATACTAAGTTCGTACCCTAAAATGCTGAACAATTCGGTTCAGAACTTCCCTGTGAATCTGGCATCCTAATCACTCACAATGTTTTGAGGTAGACCCCAAAACTTCACAACATGCTTGAAGAAAAGCTGGACAGTCTATGTAGCATTTGAACTTTTCGTGGTTAGAATGAAGGTGGCATACTTTGAAAACCCGTCTACCACAACTAAGATGGATGAAAGTTCGCCCACTTTAGGTAGGCAAGTGATGAAATCCATGGAGACACTCTCCCATAGGCGAGAAGGCACTGGAAGAGGTTCCAATAACCCTGCAGGTTTCTGCCTCTCGATCTTGTCCTGCTGACAAGTTAAGCATGTTTTGGTGTAGTTCATCACATCTTCCTTCATATCCAGCCAGTAATAACCTTGCTTCAATAAGCTCATCATCCTCTGCCATCGAGGATGACCAGCCCACAATGTATCATGGCACTCCCTCATGAGCGCCTTCCTCAAGTTCCCCATCTTGGGAACATACAAACGTCAACCTTTGGTATAGATCAGATCACCTTCAACCCAAAATCTGCGAGTCTTACCCTCTTCAATCAACTGCTTCAAGTTCTTAGCCAATAGGTCTTGGCCTAAGTGCTCTCTAATCTATTCTCTGATAGTATCAGCAACTCGACTGGCAAACTGTTGAGCTATCTCAGCCAAATAGGCCAAATATGCTCTTCTACTCAAAGCATTTGCCACTTGATTTGTACGCCCACTACGATACACAATCTCCATATGAAACTCTGCAAGGAATTCCTACCATCTCGCATGTTTGGGGGATAGTTTTGGTTGAGTAAGAATATGGCTGGCAGCAGAATTATCAGTTCTCACAAGAAACTTCAACCCCGATAAGTAATGCTTCCACGTTCTGAGGCAATGCACAATAGCTAGCAGCTCCTTCTTGTGCTGAGTATTGCACTCAGTGGGGTTCAACTTCCGAATCTCATATGCACTGGACCTCCTTGGATCAACACTCCACCTAAGGCGATATCAGAGGCATCCGTGTGGACTTCAAAAGGTTTGGAGATGTCAGGTAGGGCAAGGACCGGCTCCTCTGTCACAACCCGCTTCAACTCTTCGAAGGCAGCCTGACACTCCTCATTCCAGGACCATACTCTGTGCTTCTTCAAAAGATCTGTAAAGGGAGCAACCCTCCTAGAATGCCCCTCTATAAACTGCTGGTAATAATTGGCAAGTCCAAAAAACGAGCGTAACTCGATGACACTTCTTGGAATAGGCTACTCTCGAATAGCATCTACCTTAGCCCCATCCATCCTAATCCCCCCTTCTTCAATCACATGCCCAAGAAAGTTGATGCACTTCAAGGCAAAGGCACATTTTTTATGCTTCACGTACAAATGGTTTTCCCTCAACTTCTGAAATACCATCTACAAGTGTTTCACATGGTCCTCCAATGTCTTATTATACACAACAATGTCGTCTAGATAGACAATAACAAATTTATCCAGATAATCACGAAAAACATTATTCATTAAAGCACAAAAAGTTTCAGGAGCATTAGTGAGACAAAATGGCATCACCAGGAATTCGTAAGCCCCATAGCGGGTTACACAAGTAGTATTGGGCTCATCTCCCTCAGCAATGTGGACTTGATGATAGCCTGAGCAAAGATCTAATTTGTTGAAGTTTTTGGCACCACTCAGTTGATCAAACAAATCAGCAATAAGAGGAATGAGATAATGATTTCTCACTGTAAGTTTGTTGAGAGCCCGATAATCAATACACAATCTTAAACTCCCATCATGCTTCTTCTGAAATAAGATAGGAGCCCCATATGGTGCTTTTGATGGACGAATGAAACTCGCTTCTAGCAACTCATCAAGCTGCTTTCTCAATTCTACTAGTTCTGAAAGCGACATTCTATTTGGAGCCTTGGCAGGTGGTTTGGCCCCTGGGATCAGCTCAATTTCATGATCCACTGGCCTTCTTGGAGGTAACTCCTTCGGGAGCTTGTCAGGTATAATGGAACCATACTCCTTCATGACACTCTGAATTACTCCCAGAATCTCAGCATTCCCTCCATCCTCCTTCTCTGTCAAGACGGCAAGGAATGTTGGCTCTTGGTGTTGGAACCTTCGCTTCAATTGGAGCACCGAAAACATCATTGCCTCAATGTTCTTACCACTGCTACTCTCATTACTAGCTTTCCTCCTCTGAACGGGCACAAAACATGGCTTCTCACCTATAAACACTAGGCAATCAGCTGCTGGCAAGGAAGCAGCTCGAGCATTTATTATAAATTCTATCCCTAGGACTATTCTGAAGTCATCTAAAGGGATAGCAGTGAAGTTGAGATTCTCACTCCAATCTCCAACCTTCACCTTCACACTCTTTGCAACTCCCTGAACTAGGTAGGCCTTGGAGTTTACAACTTTAATTTGGCTAAAATCATCAGACAACACTAGCCCCAAACTCTGTGCTTCAGGCACATTAATGAAATTGTGTGTGGCTCCTAAATCAATCATTGTACTAGCAATCTTGCCGTTGATGTGCAATTGAACAAACATCAGTTCATTGTCAGTCTTGGCTTTGCTGGGCTCTATGGAGGCCTTCCTAACGGCTGACAACATGTGTAAAGCTCCCATTCTAGGCTGCTCTTCACAATCTTCCTCAGACGCCTCATTCGGACAAGTACCTTCTTCCTTCTTCGTTAGGGCATTGAGTGCAGCCTTAGTTGGATATTCTGCTATCTTGTGAGGTCCGTTACATAGGAAACAAGCAAGTGTTGGCTTCTTGCCACTACTTGATGCACCATTTTTCCCCGTTTGTCGAAAGCCATAAAATTTCTTCTGAACCCCTCCATTACCGTGGTTGTTAGAACTTGAGGCTCCCCCACTTTTGGGTTTGCTCGACTTGCCAGACTTTCCACCATCGTGTCCCGATGACACACGCTTCCCTCTGGAATCATTGGTGTAGTCTGTCAAGCGCTCAGCGGTTGTTTGCGTCGGAGTCAAATTCTCTACTCGTTGCCTCTGCAACTTATTGTTGGCATATGGCTTCAATCCCTCCAAGAAATAGAACAACTTGTCATCTTCACTCATACTCTTGATATCAAGCATAAATGCTGAAAAATCTCTGACATACTGTCGGATGCCATTGCCATGGCGAAGCTCACATAGCTTCTTCCTGGTATTGTACTCAACATTCTCAGGGAAGAATTGAGTACGTAACTCAGTTCTCAACTGTGCCCATGTATCTACATGTGCTATACCATTCTGGATCTACTCATATTTGGTGCGCCACCATAGTGGCTATGAAGACCTTTGCACCTTCATCATTATGTCCCATAGCTGTGAAATACTGTTCCATGTCGAAGATGAAGTTCTCCAACATTTTGGTATCCCTCACGCCAGTGAATGGTTTTGGCTTAGGCACTTTAGGTTGAGTAGTAGGAGCTTAAGCATGAGCTTGGGCGGGAGCATTTGCAACAGCTCAAGTCAACAATGTGATTTGCTGCCTCAACTCTTCCACTGTCTCTACAGTGGCATATCTCACCAACTTGTTTCTTAGCCCTTCAACAACTACCTGAGATTCCTCCCAAAGAGTAGCAATAGCAACCCCGAATTCTTCATCCATCTCACTAACCTACGTGGTGATTTCTTGACTTGATGTCTCTACATCAGTCATCCTCTTATTCAGCGGCAGTGAGGCATCATGACGTCGAGAAACATCCGCTACTTGCACATTCAAAGCATCTAGACTTCGAGCAAACTCTTCTTGTCATGTCATGGTTGTTCTCACTGGAATAACCTAAGCTCTGATACCAACTATTAGGGTCTTATACTTTTCGCTAGCACAATGGAACCGTGCAGCACTTACTATCCTACCTTAGTAGTAGTAAGCAAGTCTAACGTAGTAATATTCAGTTAACGATCAACTTTAATGTCTGTAAGCAACACACGAAGGCAATAGTAAATAACCAACAATAAGTAAAAAGGAACGTGGGCATGAATCAATCTGAAATGTATCACACTTTATTAATAACTCATGTACAGGCAACAATAAAGTGTGTGGGGGGGTTTGTGTAAACTAGGATATTATTTACTGTGAGTAGTCAACTGGTGAGGAAGAGCTTTTATCTAGAAGAGTACTCACACCTCCACAAAGAGCTTTATTAGCTTTTGTGGTTCTAGCAGGAGGAGACATTAAAATTGGTGAGGAGGCAGCACCAAAAATAAAATAAGTAAATAAAATATTTACAATAATCCCCCCATATACTCCTAATATACAAAAGATCATCACACCAGTGGCACCTCATCTACAGCCATACCAAGGTTTTTATGGGATATCAAACTAACCATCTAAGTTCACGCATGCACCGCATGATCTATCCAGAGTCCCCTAATAGCTTCGCATTGTAAAGAGGCTAACTTCCTTTATCAGGTTTTGCCCTATGGTCCTAGGAGGGAGGTACTGGTCTTAGTCAGTCTTTATCATAGGTGGTCCCCTTTGGCTTGTACTTATTGCAAGCACGATTCCACCCCCAAGTCTGAGCTCATCCTAATTTCCTCCACAATACCTTGCATAGCCTTTTGTGTACCATCCGACACTACCTTCGACTTCCTTGACCACAACGTCTCAGATGATGATAATCATAGGATCGATTTGTTCCCAACAGCGATAGCATTAGAGATGTTAGCCATGCTAGGGATTTATTTTCATAGTTTCTAATGTTTGGATTTTACATTTATGTTTTCCATGGACTTTATTGTTGTGTTGTAGATCATGTGGATCATGATGACTTGTTTATTAATCTAAACATTGATATCTCAATTTTGTGAAATGTTGACAACTCAAATGAATTTTGAAAAATGTTGATAACTCAAATGAATTTTGCGAAATGTTGATATCTCAAATGAATTTTGCCAAAATTGATACCTCATTTGATTTACTTTGTAAAACATTGATTTCTCTTTTAAATCACTCAAAATTTTAATAACTTAAATGAATTTACTTCCAAACATGGATATATTAAATGAACTTATTTTCAAACGTTGATAACTTCTAGTATAATTTACCGAAAAGGAAATCTAAAACTTATAGCTTGTTTTATAAGAAGACTAACAAGTTAAACATACTTTAGTATCTTGTGATGCAACACAATAAAAAGAAAATCAATTAAGATTAAAGCAGCTTTTGATCCATGATGGGATGACTTATTAAATTTTTATCGTGATGAAACTTCTTTTGTTGAATTAATAGTATGGAATAATACAAGGTAATAGTTTATGTTCTTCGTTATTTCCTCTGAGTCATTTATATTGAATATGTGTTTTTGTAAATTAATTTTAAGCAATGATGTCAGAATCAAATCAAGTGTTTGACTAGGAGATGCCAAGGGGTGAGAGGTCAAATCGGGATCAATAAAAAGTAAAAATATAAAGCACATTTTAATTATAGAAAATAAATGTATATGATATCACTCAATTAAATCCATATTTGGATTAAACCCATCAATTAGTTATTGAATCCATACAAGACGTATACCTTAAATAGAGAAGAAAATATAATATGATGATTATATTTTTTATAAATTAATGCTATTATATGAATATATATTAAAAATTCTAGTAAGTTTTTTTTTTAACTTCACTTCAACCTAGGTCGGGTTGACTGGGTTACAGTCCAACCGCTTAAGTTAACCAAATCAATCCAAATCTATGTCAATTTGAGCTAGAAACATCGTTGTTATGATCGATTTCGATTGAATTGGATTGAACTAGTCGGGTCGATTCGATCCAACAATTTTGGTTTTAAGATTTTATTGAAATCTACCATTATAGTGAATATTTAATTATCTACTAGTATAATTAGTGAAGAAAAACATTATAATTCCATTACCTTTTTTGTAGTGGAAGTTTTAATTTAATGGTTTCATGTTTTTTTTTTTCCCTATTGAAGTATTCCGTGTTGAATTCCTATTTTTATTATTTTATTTTCAGCTTATCATATTATTAATTACTTATGGACCAAAGAGAACATTATTTTTCTTAAAACCTAATTGGTAAAGATGGAATACAAAATACAAAGCTTAGTGACTATCTGTGGCCTTTGGCCTTATTTTTCCATTATTATATGGAGTAAAGAATTAGTATATGCAGGTGTACAAGATTATCATAATGACGAATGAAGTTGTATCTTCCCAATATTTTATTTCCCACCCTTACACCGTCACGTGGACATTCACAATATTATAATTAGTTCTTCTTTTAGCTAATAGTAATAGATTTACTTCCAAAGTTACACGGCCTACTCGACACGGGTTCATGTAGACGGGACAACATATGACCATTTGATCTGTTAAAAATTTAGGACTAATGACGTTAAAGTTAACAGATTCGTATGATTCCATGCTCAAATTATCCTACGTGGACCAGTTATTCTTTTGACTAAGCAATAGGTGCCTGCCACGTTTGTCTGTGTTTATCTGGTGTAAGCAAATGAGGTCCCTTGTACGTCATCTCTCTCTTTTTATTTTTTTATTTGGCCGGTCTTCATTTCTCTCTCTCTCTCCTCCTCTTTTTTCTCTCTCTTGTTTGTAGTAGTGGAAAAGGGCTAACGCGGAAGATGGGTTTGAAGATTCCTTGGTCTACAAATCCTCCATGAAACTTTGACTTTCTTTCATCCAATCATCCCTACTATATCTTGAAGACTTACAAATTAAGATTTAAAATAAATAAAATATCACTTTAAGTAGAGCTAAGGTTTTGCTTTTGTTTAATTATTTCAATAATTGGTATTGTAGATTTAGTTAAAGGGTGAAAGCAAATTTATGAGAACAAATGAGTATAACTAAATATAAATAATTAAACAAGTTCTCTCAATTTAACATTACCTTTGTAAAATAGGACTCCTTTCACATTATAATTAATAAAAATTGTAACTCATTGAGATAAGTATCATCACCAATCATCTATTTCATTCTTTGTTCCAATTATTATTGCAAAATCAATATCCTAGCAAATACAATCTTATATAATGGTAAAGGTGAATGAATATAGAGTAGAATGGGTATAAGATCTTACATATATATATATATATATGTATATCCAGTCATATAAATATTACTTTTCAAATTTTGAATTGGAACTTACCATATAACATTTATGGAGTACCTCAGAATCTATATCCTTATAAAATATACAAGGTATATGATACTAATAGAACCTATAAATTTTATATTAATACTTTCATGGTGTTAAATTACTAAGATAAATTTTTGACAATTTGAACTTATCAATAAGTTGCCTCGCATAATATCGTGTTCATTCAAATAATTCAACCTCACGTAGCAATCTTTATGGGTTTAAAAAAAGGTAAGGAAATGTAGAAAATGGAAAGGCATAACATGAATAAGAGAGAGAGAGAGAGAGAGAGAGAGAGAGAGTGCTAACCACAATTATTATTATTAGACAACACTTTTAAGAAGTTAAATATAAGATACATAGAACATTTACCATGTGCATTATAATGTGGGTATATGCCATAGGGTATAGAAATAATGTATTTTGTACCTCTCCCTTATGAGAGTGAATTTTGAAATGATATATGGAAACTATCAATGATCCTTATACAAAATACATCCAACTTATTTGATTGAGTAGGATATTTTAAAATATATCGTATAATAACAATAAATTAGATAATAAATAATTAGTTGTATCACTATTTAATTTTTATGTTCATTAGTTTCTAATTTCTAGAAATCTTTAAAATCCCATATGTTCATAGAAGGAACAAGCTTCAAAAAAATTCGTGCTGCTGGGGGCAAAATCTTTACATCACCATATTTAATTCGGTGGGGTAAGCGAAAATAACATGAAATAAACTCTTTTTACAAAATTAAGTTGTATAAAAAATTATTTGTGGCTCATCTAGATGAAAAAGAACCTTCTGTACTCAGGCTCAATAATAACTTTGAAAGTTAAATAAAAAGGGTCTAAGAGAAAATTAAAAAGAAGAAAATGGGAAGTTGGAATTGGTCAGCAGTTGGACCTCCCACTCTCACTCTCCCATTCTCTACAATTCCTCTGACCATAGACCGGTCCAATGCTGAATTACTCGGTTTCTCAGTCAAACTTCAAACTTTCCTCACTCCTTTATATCCCCCCTACACATCACTCTCTCCTTCCTCAAACTTCACTTAACACATCCAAATTACACATTATCAATCCTCAAATTCCATCAAAACAAACACAAAAAACACAAACCACAAACACCCAATTAAGAAAAAAATTGAAGTTACTTAAATTCATACATTTGTCTTTTGTTTTTTGACCCATGTTTGTATCCTGTTACGTGACACTTCATCTGCCTTTATCCCGAATTGCAAGTACACCCCCTTACCAGCTGAAATTCAACGTTGTAGAAGCTATAGTCTTGAAAAAATTGTTGTTATAAGAAAATTTACCAATTGGGTGCTGTTTTTTGGTGCTTCAATTTGAGCTAGCCAAGGAAGAAGCGGGAACCAGAAAATTAAAAAAAAAAAATGGAGGGATCATGGAGCTATGAGCAAAAGTCATTGATAAGTGAGCTGATTATGGGATTGGATTTTGCAAAACGATTGAGAGGAAGTTTAATTCAGACTCTAATGCTGAAACAAGAGACCATTTAATTCAAGGGATTTTATCTTCATATGAGAGGGCACTATTGATTCTGAAATGGAGTGGACCTGTGGTCCAGCAAACTCTGCCTGCTCCGGCTGCAGCGACTTCCGGTGTTCCGGAATCGCCGTTGTCGGTCAACGGTAGTCCTCAGAGTGAGGATTTTGACAAGGCTGTTAAGGACCAGTATGACAATAGGGACATATCTAAGAAGAGGTGAGTTTTCTTCCTCTTAACAAATGGGTTGTTTTTATGTTCATTAAGAATTTTAATTTGGGTTTTTTATATAAGGTTTGATTTGGTTATTGACATGCTTGTATTTTGTGAATTTTGATCAGAAAAATGTTGCCCAAATGGACTGACCAGGTGAAAATTAATCCCGAGAATGGGCTTGAAGGACCCCATGATGATGGGTTTAGTTGGAGAAAATATGGCCAAAAAGACATACTTGGCGCCATGTATCCAAGGTAAAACTTGCCCTTCAAAAAATAGCAAATCCCAAGCCTCTCATTTGTTTAATTTATTTATTTTCGTGTAGGAAACAAATGATGAGACAATGTTATCTCATAAAATCTTCCAACTTTAGTACGTACTAAAAGTATTTAATAAGGATATCGGTTCACCGTCATCAAGAATTTTAAATTTATGGGTCAAATTTTAAAATATTTCACTCAAATAGTACTTTATTTTTTTTAAAAAAAATCTCTTTAAAATAAAATCGGGCTCGAACCCCATATTACATTATGTGATTTCATACGTGTGAAAATTTTATTAGTATTTATATATCACTTATCCATACACGTAACCTATAATACTCGATGAATCTTTGCTTTGTCGATCTAGCTTACTTTTAGCTCTAGAAAGCAAATTAACATCTTGCTTTGTAAATACGCAGAAGCTACTATAGATGTACCTACCGCAACACCCAGAACTGTTGGGCAACAAAACAAGTTCAAAGGTCCGACGAAGACCCAACAGTTTTTGAGATCACATACAGGGGAACACACACTTGTTCTTTTGCGGGGGCAGCACAACATCAGGCACCCGCACCGGCACCGGCATCGCCCGAGAAACAAGAACAACATCAACAGCAACAACAACACCAACAGCAACAACAAATAAAAATCAGTGGCCACTTTACCAACGCTTTCCATCAAAACCAATCCCTGGAGATCCTGTCCAAACTCAAAGCAGGACTAAGAGTTGAGACGGAGAACTTGGACAGCAGCAGTGGAATCCCATTCCCTCCATTTTCTTTCCCATCAACATCCTTTGGTCTCATGCAAACAGAGAATTACAGTTCCTCGCCATTGGTACACAGCAGCAGCAACCTTGTCGGAAGCTTCTCCTCATCGTTTTTCTCTCCATCCACACCGGAGTCCAATTATTTGTCGGCTTCGACGTGCCAAATGCACGACATGGGACGAATCCAACATGGGCATCGGTCTGAATCTGATCTTACTGAGATCATATCTGCCAACACTTCGTCGACGAATTCGCCCATTCTCGACCTCGATTTCTCGCTTGATCAGGTGGGGATTGACCCCAATTTCCCATTTGATCAAACGTTTTATCATCCTTGATCCCATCAGGATATGATTGATCCAAATGAAAAATCAATAATGAAAGTTAAAAAAAAAAAAAAAAAAGAGCTTAGGTAATCCTTAATTTTTCGAGCTTATTTGCTGATGTAGTTTTTGTAACATAAAGCAGAGGAAGGTCCTTGTAGGATATAGTTAAAAAATTCTGTCACCATACTTCGGCGGATGAAACTAGCCTCGATTTAAGGATCTTAACTGATTGTAAGTTTCTTTAGATAGAATGGAAATTTCTGTTCCTGTTTGATAATTGCAAAATTACGAGATTTAATTACCTTAATCAAATTTTTATGGAACTGGGAGCATGGCAATTTTAAACTCAAACGTTTGCAATCAACCAAACACGACCTATGTGACTTTTAGATCGTAACAGCTTGACTAGTAATATAATAGAAAAAGGAACCTTCCTTACATTTTCTCAAGGTATATAAGACCAGAGAACATCGAATGATGATTTGTCCAGATAAAAATTATATAAATATAAATATAAATTATATAAAAATAATTACTATACTATCGATATAAAATCATATTTAGGACATGTAATTCATGTATTTGTACATGAGTCACCTGTACAACACGTGACTTAGGTATTTTGTACAAAAGTCACACATACTACATACCATTCATGCTTATATATAAGTTGCGTCTATTACATACGGTTTAATGTTGATAATTTGGTAATTATTTTTATTTATTTATTTTTTTTAATGTTTGTAGAAACATGGTCACCCTATAAGACTAAGGACACATTTGGGTTTTTTTTTTTTTTTTTTGGCATAAAGGGAACATTTGGTTTGAAACATAAAATGAGATAGAAATATAATTATAGTTTCTAAATAATAGATTAGAGAAATTATAGCTATTAGTTTATTTGATTACATTTAAAATGATATTACTTTTAGAATAACATATTTAAAAGGATTAATATTCATGGATTTGCTATTTGTTAGGATATAATGAGTAAAATAGGCTAAATACTTAAGAAAAAGTGATACTAGTTGTTTAAGGTCTTAATAAGGGATTGCAATTTGATCATTTGATAATAATAGGGCTTTCATAAAATAACTATCCCATAAATAAAACATGATCACAGGTCTATAAGTATATACCCTTTTATATATTTATTTTTTGTATACTAGTTCCTTCATGTTTGATTAAAGTAATTAAAACCATAAAATCTTTTATGAAAATGTGCTTTAAATAAATTATATTTTTTTTCTTTGGATAAAACCAGAAAAATTAAAGACAAAAAGAATAGAAACATAATTAAAAAAAAATGCATTAAACCAGGTATAAGACTATCGTCAAGGGTAATTTTAATATGGAACCTTAATATCTTAAAGGGATAAGTTTGGAATGCTTTGGTTTTAGGGGATGGGATAGAAGGTGTGAAATCATAGAAAAAATCTCATAGCAGGTGTGGTACCCCTAATGATTCTTTGGAGAACTAGAATCAACGGGAGTTGCTGAGTATGACTTTTGAGGTTGATGGTCCATGGGCAGTATATGTGCTTGATTTGTCCTTATGTAATGAATCCTATAATGGTTTCACAGATTTTGGGCTGTGAGAGTAAAGGCCACAAATCATGAGATAATTATCTTTATTGAAATTATAAGGGTTTATACAGTATAGTATTGGAACCAATAAAAAAATATTATTTTATAAAGATTATATATTTATCGATAAATGAATAATTTATTAATTTACCGATAAATGAATATTTATTAATTTATAAAGATTTTTATATTTTTTGAAATTTTTTCCTAATTTTATATATAAATTATTAATGAAAATTGAAAATAAATATGGAAAAAATGCATATATAATGTATATATAAAAAATTTCAAAACTCATAATGCACAAATATAAAATGAAATAATAAATTTTATAATACAAAAAACTTTAAAGTTGAGGTACCTTAATCTTACAAATTAGAATGGATGGACACATAGGAAAAAGAATTTTTCAAAGTTAATGCTTTGAAAAATAAAGGGTTACAAAATATTTTAAGTAAATAGAATATAAATTTTATTAATATAATACTCATCGGTTTTAGTTTTAGATTTCAAAAGAAATCTTGAATCTTTCTTCATTACGGATTCTCATTTCAAAGGCGTAAAGAAACCCATATTGACATATGAGATGAGGAAAACATTATGTTAGTATAAAAATGAGCATCCCTCTTCGAGTAAAAAGATTTGTAGCATTTAATCTCTCCATCGACTAATCAATAATATCAAATACTCTCAAAAGATTAGTAAAACATTTGCCAAAAGAGTTCAAGAATATCAATGTTAAGAGGCATAAATCAATCAAGTAGCCAGAGTAATTTAATGTATTATACGATTGGTTTCTCCAATATCAAGAGAAAGTGAACATGACTGGAGAAATGATCCAAAGCAAAGCAAAAGAGTTTTTGCAAAAGATGTATGATGAGGCTAATTTAGAATTTAACTTCTTAAGTGAATGACTAGACGGTTTAAAGCAAGACATGGGATTAAGTTTTATCAAAGTGGTTCAATTGTCATGAAGAATATTGAAAATGCGTAACCTGTGATACGAGCTAAATTGGATAATTTTCAATGGAAGGATATCACAATATGGATGAAACAGGATTATTTTATCTTTTGCAAGAAAATCATTCTCTTGCCATTAAGTAATTAAAAGGGCAGAAGCAGACAAAGAAAGAAAGACTTAGTGTTGTTTGTTTGTTGCAATGGAGGTGGTTTAGATAAAGTACCTCTTTGGATTATTTATAAGTATGCTCATCTTAGATGTTTCAAAAATGTTAAATTAGTAGTGTTATTTGCCAAAAGTATGGATGACTATGTTACTTTTTTAAGAATTTATTTGTTGGTTTGATAAGAGAATGAATGGTAGAAATGTTTTCCTTATAGTAGATAATTGCCTAGCCCAGCCCATCCAAAGGTCATTAAAGGCTCGAAAAATGTTAAACTATTATTTTTTCCTCCAAATACAACCATGTGACGTTGGAATTATTAGAGCACTAAAAGCTCATTACTAATGCGAAATAGGAGCATCTTGGAAGGCTATGAAATAGGTGCAACAAATCCTAAAAAAATTAATGTATTGGATGCTATCAATTTCATCATTGCAACTTAGAACATTGATGTGAAGGCAAAAACTATTGTGAATTGTTTTTGACATTGCAAAATCCAATCAGAAGAAGGTATGTCTTTTGAAGAACATGTTGGTGAAGATGAAGGCATCCATAAATTAAAAGAAGTTATTTATATCTTACACTATAGAAATGCAATGGATGTTGAGCAGCTTTTGAAGTATCTCAGTGAAAATGATGTTGTGATGGAATCATCCATAGATGAAGAGATTATTTAAGGGGTAATGGATATGTAAGTTGATGATGATCAAGATCCATATGACAATTGTATTTTACCAAATGTTTCTCCAAAAGAGGTTTTTTTTAGCAGTTAATATTAAAAAACTACTAGCTACAACATGAAAAGGATGTACCGAATGTGATGCATGCTTTGCAAAAAAATTGAGGATGAGATTGAATTTAGTTTATATACAAAGAAGAAACAAATGACTTTGGATGTATATTTTAGCAAGAAGTAAAATTTTAAAAGAATAAAAGCGGTTTGGAAAAACTTTATTATAAACTTTATATGAAATTTTTTTATATATTTGATGAATTATTAAATTATATTTTCATTGAATCTTAAGGATTTCTTTATAAATTGTTAGCTTATGCATTTAGCGAGATTATTAATATAATACATTGGCCCAAGACGAGATCAAAAGAAATTATTATTTAATCGAGATAATTAATTATCGAATATTCATTTATCAAGGTTTAACTGTATTATATATGATACCTAATATTAATTAATTACTTGAAGTGAAAGTATTAATTTGGTATCTAAGTTTTGTTCTATATTTATAATTAACTATATGAACCTTTTTCTATTTTCACAATTAACTATTTAAACTTTGTTAATTGAAAAAAAGATGAAGTTAAGGTATCAAATATGACAACTATTTGAATTCTAATAACATTGGTGAAATTTTGATTCATTGTTTAACATTGCCACTTTGACTTATAAGCTTCCCGCATCACATGTTTTTGCTATGTTGGTATTAAAGTCATTAATTAGGCTTTTTTTTTTTTTTTTGAGATAATTGCATTTCTAGTAGCACTATGGGAGTGGATTTCTACATTGATATGTAAGGTAAGGCTTCTCCTTGTATTGTCATGTAGTCACATCAATAACTATTTTCTTCTCAGTTCCTTCAAATATATGTCCAACTGTCTTTCTCTGTTAATCTATCTAAATTGATGATATTGATCACCATAATTTCATAAAACCACTTCATGTGCAATAACTTTCCCAATAGTACGAGTATTACCGAAGTGTGCACCAGTTTTAAAGTGGTTAATATCAACAAATAGTTCATCACCACATTTATCATAAAAAAACCCTCCATCTTCAATAATGAAGAAAAAACTACTAAAAAAGGAAATAAGAAAACAAAAACTTTTTCATGCAAGGAATATCCATATTATTTGATGTTAAGGACATTGAAAAACATTCTTATGACAGTATCGAACTACAAGAATATTGATAGGGGCTAATCACTCTATCAATTAGGGCCAATTTATGGTTGATTGTGCTTCTATTTATACTTAAACTAAGGGATATGGCACTCAATTAATAAAGATATTCATTTTAGGAATCAAAAGGAAAAACATCGACAATTTGGTCAAATTGGACAAGATTTGAAGTTAAAAATGGCATCAAGGTCACCATCATGCCTATTACAACTTCCATGATTGTCTCAGCCTCTCGGATGTATATTTGAGAAGACCTTATGGGCATGATCTAGGAGAAATCAAGATATAGTGGAGATCAAGGGCCTAATACGACCATGACCTAGATGGTGATCACCGTTGATCACATATATAAGTTTGATATGGCCGTTATCTGAAGAAGAGGAAAAGAAATTAGTGACGATCATGGCCATGATCTACCTTGGATACGTAGGCAATCACAAGCTAACGATCTGTATCCTGGCTATGATGACAGTTATCCTATAATTTCACATAAGTTTAGATTAAAACACATCTGTAAGGAGAGTGAATGCCAATGGTTGCAAAGCTTCGCTATTTAGATATATCTAGTGGTGTAAAACATAAAAATACGGATCCCAATCATTACAAAAGGAGGAATCATCATTATTATGATCCCCATACAATTAGTCTTGTGTGTGTAATTCAGACCCATTCATAGTTGTTATTAGAAAGTGTCAGATTATGTGTTCTTCCTTAGAGATTCTCGAGAGGGAAGCAAGAAGGAACACATTGTAATTTGTGCAGCAAGCATCTGATATTGTTCAAGTAATAATAGGATTGTATTTGATGTCTCTCCATTCTTGTGTTTGTTTATATATGGCCTTTTATGATGTATGAGCAGCATATATTAGACTTGTAAAACCATGGTTAGCATGCACTAGCACGTTTTTATTAATTAATTGTTGTTAAATTCCTTACTTCCTATAGTAGTTCTTTATGTACACTAATCTTTTATAGTGCATATATAGGGTTAGGTTAGATTTCTTTGGGAAGAGTTTGAGAAATCATCCCGTTGAATAGATCTAGGTTATAGGAAGAGATTGGTCATACTTATAGAGATAGGACGGTGAAATCTTCTTTAATTTTATAATTAGTATTGAATTCCTAAACTTAATGCGATCTTATTATGCTATTAATTAGGAATAGATTTCAGTGGATAAGATTAGGGTTAGACATCAATGATCTTAAGGAAGACATTAACATATTAACTGGATTTAGCAGTAATGGAACACAATGACATTTTGTTGATTAATGCACATGTTTAATCCAATGGTGAAACAAGTCTAAATTGTATGTTGTATTGCATTAATAAAGAAGTTCAGTAATTGCAATAGTGGAATTAGCTATAGGACTTACTTAGTGTAGTAGATAATTTATAATTTATTTAATCTAATTTATAGGCTAGATAAAAGTTAATAAGGTGATTACTATTACTTTCTGATTCCTATGGAGATGACCCTATATTTCATTCCTACACTACAACCAATAGGTGCACTTGTCTGGCACTAACCGGATCATAGGAAAGAGACCATAAGACTTGTTTTATTAAAACTAGGTTAGGATTAACACTTTTAGTGTCGTAGCAGGGGATCGACAATATTTGGAAAACCTGATTTTTATTATTCTAGTCATTTTTGTTCTATATCAATTACTTTAGCTTTTTTCTAAACTTGACTTTCTTGTCTACTGTAGTTTATGACCCAAAGTCCCTCACCTGGTTTAGCTAACTTCGATCCAGAGCTTGAAAGAATAGTCTACTAGAACTGAAGAAAGATAAAGAGATTTTGCAGAAGTCACAAACTCATGTAAGAGAAGACAAGTCAGAATCATTGAAGATGAATAATGAGAATGAGAATGAGAATTTGTACCTAAATCCACCTAGGGTGAAAGAGTTTGAGGATACTAGGGTTATGTATGAAAGAGTTCCACCATTAATGAGAACCATTCGGCTAAGGGCAATGGAAATAACATACCTATTATATAGGAGGTTGGAGCTAATTAGCCTATGGCTTATAGAACAATGATGGGATATTGTTGACCTAACTTAGATGGTGTAAACACAATCATAGCCCGTGCTAAGGTAGCTGACAATAATTTCATGATCAAGTTGAAAGTAATTCAAATGGTCCAACAGTACATTCAGTTCAATGACTCCCAAGATGAGGACCTCAATGCCCGCCTTCAACAATTTTTGGAGATATATGACACATTCAAGATCAATGGGGCCTCAGATGGTGTAATTGTTTGCGTCTGTTCCCATTTTTTGAGAAACAACGTAAAGAAGTGGTTAAATGGATTACTAAGACATTCCATCACCACTTGACAATAGATGGCGAAGTAGTTCATGAGAAAGTACTTCTCATCATTAAGGATTGCAAAGCTAAGAGCCGATATCTCCTCATTCCATCATATGGTCTTAGAGAAATTATATGAATCATGGGATAGATGGAAGGAGCTATTGAGGAAACGCCTATACCACGAACTAATAGAATGGACACAAGTTCAAACCTTCTACAACTGTTTGAACTATTAACCAAGGCAGCTAATAGACGTAGCTTCTAGAGGTACTCTAAGTTACAAGTCGCTAGAGTAGTGTCTGTAGTTGTCTGAGGATATGGCCAACAATCATTATCAGTGGTCATCCTCAAGGTCTAAGGAGAAGAAACTAGCATGAATGTATGAGATAGGTACCACAACATCTTTAGCAGCTAAGGTTAAGGCATTATCTAAGAAGCTTGATGGTTTGATAATGCCACAAGGGAAGAAGTTAGCTTATGCTGATGCTGCCAATATAGTGAACCAAGAGCTTCATTCATTAGAGCAAGTGAATTTCATGGGGAATTTCAACAAACCTCACAATGATCCATACAACAACACGTACAATTCTATATGGAGAAATCACCGAACTTTAGATGGAAATGTTCAACCACTTGGATTTGAGAAGCCACCACTTCCTTAGTATAAGCTATCTTTGGAAGAGACATCGACTTAGTTCATTAAGGAGTTAGAAGCTCGCTAAAAATTGACCGAAGGTACTTTGAGAAATCATGAGGCATCTAGTCACAAGTTGGAAACCTAAGTTGGTCAGATAGCCACGATGATATATCTAAGAGAACTCATTAGTTACAACCAAGAAATACTAAGCCAAACCCTAAGGAGCAAATGAAGGCTCCTAGCAAGCTAAATCAAATACTTAAAAAAATTTTCATGTCAAGCTAAGAACGCTAAACAAACACTTCATAGGAGGCAACTCATGCTTTGTTGTGTGTTGTGTTTTGTAAGGTATTATATAGATTGTATGTTATATAAGATATAATATAGAAATTGTTGTTAATTTGTAGATATTTGATACTTTTGGGCAAGTTTGTGTCAAGGAAGATCAGTTAGAGGAAGTATATCGTGTTAATTTTGGGGAAATTTCGAATTGAGTATGAAAAATGAAAGAAAACACAAGACAAGGAGATAACCTCCTTCTCACGATCACTACGCATCAACATGACAAAATAGGGTGATCCCCCTCTTAGTTACGGGTGTGATGGGGGCCATATCGACCAATTGTGGTTGCAATGTATCCTAGGAATATGGGTGAAAATTGGTCAGAGGAGATCATAGCCATGATGAATATGGCAACATGAATTTATGAAGACCAAGGAAATCACTACCTTGGTTTGCCCATTATGGTAGGGGTAATACAGATCACAATCCTTGACAACGATTGTGATGAGAAGCTCATAACCAGATGTTTGAGGTCAGAGGTGATCACTGCCCGTGTAATGGCCATAATCAAAGCTAGTGTCATCTTAATTTTTAGTTAGAGAAGATCGCGACCGTGATCTAAGTTAGGCTTATATCAGATTTCAAGTTCAAGGAGATCACAACTCTTATTGCGACTGTGATATTGAGCGTAGTCTAGCACTATAAAAAGATCGATATGATATTCTCTCTCTTCATGTCAAATATTACAACCATATTTCTCTTATTTTCCCTCTCTCTCAACATCAACGTGACACCCACACTTACATACACACTCAATCCACTTATTTTGCACTTGCACGTACTATTCTTAGAGGATTAACAACATTAGGTATGCAAATCCTTTCTTTTACTATTAATTTTTCTTAGAAATAAGTGAATTCAAGAACAAATGAGAATTTAGGATTTTGATTTTCTTAGGGCGAGGATGCATGAACATTAATGCATGTTGTTTAAGTTCTAAATATCATGTTACATGCTTTTATTACCTATTTCATGCTTGGATTTACCATATTTCATGATGAACCTTAATTTCATTAAGATCAACTACTCACTATTTTCGAAATGGGTGTTACTTTGTTGTTATAAAGGTTGATTCTTATTAGATTTCAATTCTTTACCATGTTTACACAAGGATTTTGAGCCAAAATTGATAAAAAAAAACCCTAATTTTGCAATTTCTAACTCCTAAAGGCTTTTAATTGGGTATTTTTGCAATCGGAAAGGATGTAATATCATTTGAGTTGTACATTATGCTAGCCATGTATATTTAACAAGTTTAAAAAACTTCATTAGGTGACCACTAAGCTTTTCCTACGTAACATGGTTATGATTTGAATGACACTAGTAGGAAAAACATAATCCCTAAGTTATTTAGATAACCCCAGTTAATCTTAGTTCATAATGAGTTTAGATATATTTAAGGCATGAACACCAGGGTATTAGTGTGTGTGATTGCTCCTCACATTTTCTATTCCTAAACCTAACTTATTGAACCATAATCCTTGTAGATGGCTCAGAAGAAGGCTGCTACACCAAAAGGAGTGAAGCGCTTGTGAGCTAAGTGTTCCCCTCAAGAGCCTAAAGGAGTGAAGCGTTCACAATCTAAGCGTTTCCCTCAAAGAGTCACTCCAGTAGTTCGAGTGGTACAATAAAACCACTACCTGGAATGAAAGAAAATCATAGACATCATTTTGATCAGTTGGTTGTAGAGAAGGTTTTAAAGGGAAACAAGGTTTTGGATGTAGATATGTTAGGGCAGTATGGGATTCTAAAGGGTTTTGAAAAGTTATTACCAAAGGGGTTGTGGCTTAACTTCTTTTGCATCAAGGAAGACTTTTATGAAGAATTGACGCTAACATTCATTGCTTCCTTCAAGCTCCGCTTTTCAAGCATCTACTATAGTAGTCACAACTAGGTGTCATTCTTAGCTCACGACAAATATCATGATATGAGCATGACGAAATTTATTTGGCAATGGGTATATACTCGGATGCAAAAATTGATTGCGCGGAGTTTCATAAATTGCCCACCATTATGCCTAGAGAAGTCTTCCACACAAATTTTAGGACGGAGATACCCAATAAATCAACTTTCCATCCTTGTAAGTTTCAAGGGTCGACCATCAAGTTATTAAACCATTGACTCCTCCACTATATTTTACTAAGATCAATGAACCCTCAAATGGATAGCCCAGGGGTTGTAGCTGAGATAGAAGTTCTCTTTCTCTATAACATTATAAAGTAGTACAAGGCAAAAATTGGGGTTGTCATTGCCTTTACGTTTAGACATCAAGCTTTTGACTTCGAACAAGCTATTTACTTCAGGCCATTGATTACCAGAATTTTAAAGAATTTAAAGATTTGGCCAAGGAAATATGAGCCAAAGGATAGGGAAGGTGAATCTAGGCCTCTTCCTACTGACCCTTTTCACTAATGGGGGATCCCTAGGGTAGCAAATGCGGATATAAATATTAAGGCATTGGGTCAATGTCATGGCACTTCTTCAAATTCCAGTTTTTGATTGGGAATTTCGCAAGATTGGAGCAAGAAATTGCTCAACAAAGATTGAAGCTTATTGGATGAAGAAAGGAGAATAAGAGCATGAAGGAAATAATCCAAAAGGGCTTAAAAGCACTCTATGATAGAATGTATATCCCAATGCCCTCATGTTTCAAGAGCAGCCTAACCAAAGAGGGTAAAGGCCTAGCCAACCAATAGCTACTTAAACAGAAAGATCATTAGTATTGGTATAGTAGCAGGTGACCTTAGTTATAGCAACATCACCTCAAGAGGAAGAAAGTGGAAGTACGGAGGAGGATGGTGAGGATGAAGTGGACTTGAGATCTAAGAGTGAGGCAGATATAATCGAGGGCTAGCTCTGATAGAGATACTAAGAAGACCTCAACAACAGGTGCAACAATAGATCACTCCATGTCCAGAAGAGGAGGAAGGTAGCCCTAAGTTAGTGATGAGGAAGAAGATGATGATGAGGGAGATGACAGACAAGAGGAAGCAAATGATGATTGGGATGATAATAGCAGTGAAGGGAACCCCTACAATTAAATCTCCAATTTTAATTGTTATTTGGATATCTATTTCATGAGCCTGTGCTTTCTTGTTAAATTCTATAAGACTCAAAATTTTTGTTGTTATTATTGTTTTTCTTTCTTTTATGTTTTTCTTTATCTTAGTTATAGTTGTTGGATGGTCCAATGGTTCATTGGATGGAAACTCGAATTGAAATTTTGTGGCTATAATGTTCAAACTTCTTTAAGGGGAGCATCAATTTTCTTTTCCTTCATTTTTCTCTCTATACCCTTTATTTATTTTCCGCTCTATATGTTTTTAAAGACATTGGGGACAATGACTTTCTCTAAAAGTGTAGGAAAGGGAATTTACGTGGCATTTATGAAGTTAGGATGGCATCAAATTCTCCCTCAATTAAGCATGTTTAGGAAAACTTGTATGGTATATGGTGCCAAGAATTTTGAATTTTTTTTCCAAGTATCTCTTAGGTTAGAGTGATCAAGTGGCTAATATTAGATGTTATTCTAAATGGTTGTTTGCTTTGCTTTTTATTTAACATGTTAGACTTGCATGATGAAATCTGAGTGGCATGGTTTTACTTATCATTTAACCAAGAATTCATGTATATGATTAGCATAAGACTCATAGTGGGCATGGGCATGGTTTGATTAACTAGTCCATGACCCTTTTTTTTAAGGGAACTAAAATAATCGATTTTTTAAAATCTCTAGCTCCTAAACTGGTTCATTATTAATGATTAACTGCCTCGACGGTTAACCATTGTTTTCGATTAATATTTTTGGTTTTTGTTCATTTAATATAATGTTTAACTAAAATTTTGTTGTTAACCATATTTTCAGTTGATCCATAAAAAGCGAAACCCTTTTGTTTCATAATCACATTCAAAAATTGTAAATCAACAAGTTAAATAACTATAAAACTAACAACAAATTAGAAATATCTCTAATACAACAATACACAAATTAAAACTTTATAGTCTTCTCCTTTTGTTTTTTTTTTCAAATTACAACACAACAACATAATAATAATTAAAACATTAATGTTCGAATTATCAATTTTTTCATGGTTAACTGTTAACTGTAGGTTACTCATGGTGACAAATCGAAATAAAAACCTGAAATTGAAACAAAAAAAAATAAAAAAAATAAAAACCATGATCCTATATTAAAAAAATGGACTGGTTCACCATTTTTTTATTAGTTTTCTAGTTTCGATTCAGTTTTATTGGCTTTTTTTTTCTTACCCTTAGCTCCTAGTAAGGGTTAGTTAGTTAATTTCATCCGCTTGACTAATTGTATAGTTTGCATCATAATTGTCTTGAAGGCATTGATTTTTGTGTAACAAGAGTTCAATTGAATCTAAACCCTTATTTCAAATAAATAAATAAATTCAATAAGTTGAGCGGTGGATTCAAAGGGATCTCTTTAAACCTGGTCACCTAAGGCCATCTGGCTTAGGATCGGCTATCAATGAAACTTACTTAACAAAAGAACTATGGTTCAATAAGTCTTGTAACTCGAGTCACTAAGCCCATAGGATGCCTTTTAGAAGAATAACATTTGTTAACTTGGGTAACAAGAGAGATTATCGACTGAAGGCTTGCTACATGAGTTACAAGACTCATCAAACTAAATAAATACCATTATGTGAATACTAAGGGAAAGGAAAATTAAGATTGTATGAACTCTTATTGGAACTTATGCAAGCTATAGAGATGATTGAGACTCTCTATGCTCTCATGTTGAGGGTATGAGATTGGCTAACTCTCTTTTACTGGTTGGTTTTGTGCTTGATTTTTCAAAACTTGAAAGTTTGTTTAAACGATTAGGGAAAAGGCTAAGTTACTTGGATTAGCATTAGAATTCTAGCAAGGTTAACTAAAGTGCATGATATGGTGAATCGAGTAGGACAGTTGATAAGTGTCAAAAAGCTCTTATTATATGCATTAATTTAATATTATATTATGAGAATTTATGTGATTTGTTAAAGAAAATGACACTTATTTGGTTAAAATGTTAATTTTAGGAATAAAAGAAGATAAAGAGCTTAATGAAGACATTTCGATGAGTTAAGGAAGATTTAATGAAGAAATTGGACAAAGTGAAGATTTATAGCATGCATGACTTTTTCTACACAAGTTATGTGGGGTACTAGTGTAAGAAGTAGAATTTGACTAGAAAGCGATTCTGAAGTACACAAGAAGCTACACAAGTCATATATCATGCATGTGTAGAAGCTGGAAATTGATCAGAATATTTTTTAACCTATAAGGGCTTCCTGCACAGTATATGATGAGGGCCATGCAGAATCATTTTGGGTGAAAATCATGAGTTTTCATCCTATACAACCATCCTACACAACCATACATGATGATTGTGCAAAACTTTTTCATCCTTATCTATAAATATCCACCTTTACTGATCATTTATGATACGTATCTTCATTCCTACGAACCTTAGAGAGAATAACAAGTACTTTAGAGTGGAGAAAGGCAAGAGCTCATCTAAGATCACAAGACATCAATTCAAGGGGGTTTTCATCATGATTTCTTCTTATTTTTCTATATATCATTATTTTAACTCTTTATATATAGAAAAATCTATCATTAAACTTTAAGTCTTGAGGAACCTTAACCCTAATGTAGAAATTAGATAATTTTGTTAATGGAAGTTTATGTTCTTTTGAATCTATTCATGTGTTTATATTTGTTTCTTAATTTAATATAATCACAATATTAGATCATTGTTTGATTCTTGTTGATTTGATCAATGGATTGATTGATAAGATAGATCTAGCATGGATAAAGAAGTTTGAATGTGACTCTAGAGATATATCGTATAAACTTCTTGTATAAAGATTTAATATTTTTAAGGAATTATGGACTCTAATGCAATTTTATATGACTCTAATGCAATTTTGTATGCATCTAATGCAAAAGACATTTCCATTAGACATATAGGGTTATAATTCAATTATCTTAAAAGAGAGATTGATGAAATTAGAGATTCCGGCAGTTCAAGAACTTAAATGACCCATTGATGAATATTTTATAAGAAATTGGAAATCGGGTTAATGGTAAATCAAGATTGGGGTATGTTTTACAATATGATATCTTAAGAAGCGTTAACACTCACTTTGCTAGGGTTAATTAATTAGTTTGTTAGTTTCTTAATTTTAACATAATCTCCTGAAACATATAAGCTAGATAGTAGAATTAAGATAAGTATTATTAATAAAGGTTTTAATGGAACGATTCTTGGGCTAATCTATACTATCGATAGGTACACTTGCCTAGGATTAATCATAGAGTATATTCAGGGTTTTAATTTGATTTGGATTGATTACGATTAATAATCTGCCTATCAAGTTTTTTGGCACCATTACTGAAGTCTACTAGTTTAGTTAACTTTTTTTTTATTTTTTTATTATTCTTTCTTTCTCTTTCTTGATATATTTGATAAGAATCCAACCCTACTTTCATTTCTTATAAGTGCATGATAGGAAGCTCATTTGCGAGACTTCTTGATTTGGATCATGAGATTGATAGAACATTCCTCATAAGATTGAGGACTTGTGTAAGAGATGCTGTCAGAGGATTGGTTTTTGAAGAAGAAATACTAGATGCTAAAGACAAGTTATGGATGGTAACAATGAAGAAGTTCTGAAGACCCATCTAGATTATGTTAGGCATATGCTTGATGGTACTGGACCAACTATAGTGAAACTACCTATTGCAACAAATAACTTTGAAATTTAAAGTGTGGTGATTCAAATGTTGCAACAATACTGTCAGTCTGATGGGTTACCTAACAAAGACCTGCATGCTCACATTCGGACGTTAGAAAACTGTGAGATGTTCAAGAATAATGGGGCCATAGATGATGCTACGAATTTGCTTATTTCCTTTCTCTCTTAAAGGAAAAGCAAAGTGTGGTTATCCTCATTAGACCCAGGACCCATAACTACTTGGAAGGACATGGTTGGAAAGTTTCTTGATAATTATTTCCGACCTTTCATGACGGCTAAGTAGAGGAACAATATCTCATCATTTATGTTGTAAGATTTTCAGACACTTAACGATGCGTGGCAGAGGTGGAAAGATTTATTGAGAAAATGTCCTCACCATCAGGTGCCTAACTGGATACAAGTATAAGGTTTCTACAACGGTCCCAAAACTGCTACTTGACAGTTAATATGAAATACCCCAAACCTCTATCTAAGTTAGAAATTAAGTGAAATATCTAAAATTTCAATGCATAATTAATTTGAATACATATATAATATGCTTGTTTGAAATATAGAAATTATAGTGGATAATTAGGTAATAAAATGAGATATGCTGGTATGATTCATTAATTGTGATGAATTATGTGTTTGATTGAGTTAATATAAATTAGAGTTGATATAGTGTTGTTGTGTGTGTTAGTATAATGTGATTTTGTCTTGCTTAATAAATTTTATGCATGTAATGCTTATGTTTCACAAAACCAACCTAAACCAAATCCAAGCTAAACATAGTAGAAATTTTGGCCCATTTCAAGCATAAAATAACCCTTAATTAAAGCCCAAAGCTCACTTCTTAATCTTTCTCCAAACCTTCCCCAAAAGTCAAACATAAAGAGATAATATTAAGCTTATTATTGTCACAAATTACAAACCAAAAAACAGACAAAAAAATAGACCAAAAACATATCAAAATTAGTGTGAAATTTCAAGCTCATTTTCCAACCTTTTAATCAAGTTTCCTTGCTCATCTCACCAAGAATTCTCCTCCTTTCATCAACTATAATTTAAGGTAAGTTAATATGCCGTTTTGTGATGATTATTATCTTTTTGTTCCATGAATTTTCTATCAAAATGAATCTCATGGTAGATATCAAGTAGTATTGGTATGTTGAGTTGTTTAAAGCTTTTGGATGCTTGAAGTTGTAGTAAATAGGTTGTTGTAAGTTTGAAAGTGTTGTTTTGAGTTGAAGTGTTAGGGTTAAATGAGTTGTGTTATGAGTAGGAGATGTTTTAAGTATACATAAGTTGGTGAAATTGGAGATGAAGGGTTTGATTCATGTTGAGTGATGTTTGATGTTAAGAAGTGGAGTTTATGCTTGTTTTGTATAGTTAAATGCATATAGTATGTTGTATGAAGTTTGTATAGAGCATTGAGTAAGGTTGGAGAAGTGAAAAGTGGGTAAAAATCGAGTTTGAAAACAAGGGAAGTTCAGAAAAATTGAAACATCTTGTCATATGGCCTGTATGGAAGGGAGTATGGGTCATACCTACACCCTTAGATACAGCCTATATGCAAGAGTGTTTCACTATCGAATCATTTTTTAGTAAAGTCCTTGAGTTGAAACGGCCTTGATACAACCCTTTGAATTTCCCCTGCAGTAGCAATGTTTCGTATTTTGCTCGTAACTTTTTCATACAAACTTGGTTTGAGGTGATTTAAATTGCATTGGAAAGCTTTATCTACAATTTCATGTTTTAAGTTTTTGCAAATTTAAAAAATATCAAGGCCGAAATTTTAATTCTTTCCAGCTACTACGTTTTTCAAACAAAATTGAAAAGTTGTTTTACTAGTTAAATGTGTGTAGTTAAGTATAATATGAATATTTTAGGACTAAAATGAAATAGATAAATGATATTTGATGCGTTATATTTATTGAATGATATAATTAAGCATGATTTTAGTGAATTTATAGATTTAATAAATAATTTGATTTCACATAGAGTTGGATATAAAATGAACTTAGTTAATAATCTAAGTTCAACTTGGCTTAATGAATTTGAAATGAGCCAAATTTTTTGCTATGTTTGGCTTGGATTTGGTTTAAGTTGGTTTTGTGAAACATGAGCATTACATGCGTAAAATTTATCAAGCAAGACAAAATCATATTATACTAACACACACAACATACAACACTATATTAACTCTAATTTATATTAACTCAATCAAACACACAATTCATCAAAATTAATGAATCATACCAAACACACAATTCATTAAAATTAATGAATCATACCAACACATCTCAATTATTATCTAATTATCCATTATAATTTCTATATTTCAAACAAGCATATTATATGTGTATTCAAATTAATTATATAATGAAATTTTGGATATTTTCTTAATTTCTAACTAATAGATGTTTGGGGTATTTCAATATATATAAATAAAATTTGACTAGAAACATATATTTTTACTAACTATTTAAAAAGGGATAATAGCGTATTTGATACTGAAATTTGATAAATCATTCTATTAAGCACATGAATTACTAATTTTATTATTCAATTAAACTTTTTAAGGTTAGTTATTTTATCTATTGTTTTCTCAGTCTTAAATAGTTTTTACAATTATTATTAATATTTTTTTTTTACCATTTAGGCACTATAGTGAAAATGGCATATGAAATTTAAAATTAATACAAATAACCATTTATATTTGTTAATAAATTATATATTTTAAATGAAATATCTTTCATTAATCGAGATGAATAAGGTAACAGACATCATGACAAGTGACAACTTTTGCAAAGACGATGGTGAGGTTGAAAGAATCTTTTAGCAGCTCCAAAAAATCTAAAGAAATTATTAGATCAGGATGCTCAAATGTAGCACGAATGCAAAATACCACTGTTAAACTGGAAGAAAGACTTTAAGCATTTGGTAAATAAGTGATGAATTAATGTAAATATATCAATTGCTCGTTTTATTTGCTGTAATTATAACTACTTTGTTTTATTATTATGATCTTTATTTCATTAATAGTAATTTTAAAATAAATTTTTATTATATAAAATATTGAGGTGATATATGTGTTTGTCATTGTTTTAAAAAAAAATACATAAATATAAATTATATACAAAAAAAAATCAAATTAGTGTTGTATATCGCATCTTAAAATGGAGATATAATTATTTATACTTATATCACATATTTTGTTAGCAATATAGTAAAATTTTATATCTATTTTTAAAGTGTGATATAGTAACATTATTTACATAATTATTTTAAATAATTTGATTTTATGTAATTTTTTTAAAATATTGACTAGTCAATTTAATGTTAAATTGTTTTTTTCTTTTCAAATTCTACTATTTAAATAAAAAATGAACCCAAAAAAAAAAAAAAAATTCCTATTAACTCCTTTCGATTCAACTCCCCATAACAGAAATTTCATTAAAGCCTGAATGTTATAAGATTTGGATGCATGAGCAAGTCACAGTCTCTCTCTCGAGTTCAAAGGCCAGTCTCTTACTTTCTATGTCTAGCGATTGGCGATCCCATTCACAGTCAAGTAAGCCCTGTCTTTCACTCTCGAATTTAATTAGCTCAATTTTAATGTTTCTTGGAATGTTGTGATTAATTTGCTAAAGGTTACGTTTTTTTTTTTGGGCCGCTGTTAAAGATTAGTTAAACTTAATGTTTTCTGTTGATATTGTAAGTGAGCTATGATCTGCTCGGGTTTCTAATGTTGTTTTTGCGTCGGGTCTGTGAATTAGGAAAAAGGTTGTGATTGTTGTTGTTCGGATTTTTGGGTTGAGATCGATAAACTTAACTAGAGTGGGAAACATTTAGAATAAGGAAAATGATTTTTCTTCACCACTTCTAATATCAGAAAATGATGGTGGCAGTGGCTAGCTGGTGAGAGATAGATTCTTGCGAGTATTTTCGATTAATATTGAATGTGCTAGTTGAGCGCCTCCACGGGTTCATCACCTTTTTTAGCACTAAGTGCTAGTGAAAAGTGTGGTTTTCAGTGTGTTTAGAAATTAGTTGAATCGGAATCTCTCTGCCTTTTATTTATTAATTTTTTTATTTTTTTTGCGCATGAAAGGAAGGTGGTGGTGGTATTTAATGAACTTGAGTTTTTATTGTTGATACATGATTTAGGAATCACAAACTAGTTGGAAGGTATCAAGATGTGCATTTCTTTATGCAACGAGAAATCCATCATTAGGATAAAATATGTTGAATGCGGCTCAATAAATTTTTTGTGGAATACAATGATGAGTATTGCTGATATGTGTGATCCCGCATCACTACTTTTTTGTCTTTAAAGTTAAAATAAACCCTTTGTTGACGCATGAATCTGAGAAGGTTATCACTTTTTTTACAAGTTAAATTGATTGAAAGGTAGAATGGCCTGGTTTTGAATGTCGACATGGTCGATCTTTTTTCCTCCTATTATTAGGTTCCATTCTGTCAAGGAGTTTTTCAGAGTCAGATGGGCGTTGCTTTATTAGAAAATGTAATATGCTTTGAAGGATATAGGTTATATCATCTTTGACAGATTATAATTGCTAGGGCAATGTTTACTCTAAGGTGTGCTTATTTTAAGATTCAAAGTACATACTGAAGTTTTTTATGCGAATATTGATACTCATAGAAACTTGTCCTTTTGGTCTTATGTTCTCAATTCTTATTAAAGCTTCTTCTTGCCGGTACCGGACAAGATGCCATGCAAAATTGCCCAAATCCATCTCATTAGTTCAAACCCAGAGGTATATGAACCATGTGATGATTCATTTGCTTTGGTGGATGCATTGTTAGCCGACCGTGCCAATCTGTTAGATTATAAACCAGCTATCTGCATGGAGGTTGGATGCAGTATGGACATGCTATCACCTCTCTAGCTCTTATGCTTGGGGTTGGGGATGAAATTCCAGGGGTTTACTTTATTGCCACTGACACCAATCCACACGCAATTAGAGTTACTTCAGAGACAATGGAAGCTCACAGTGTTGATGCTGAGTTGATAACAACAGACATCATGTTTGGACTTGAGAAGTGGCTAGAGGGATTGGTTGATGTTATGTTGGTGAACCCACCTTATGTTCTAACCCCGAAGATGAAGTAGGTAAAGAAGGTATTACTTCTGCTGGGGCTAGAGGGATGGATGGTAGGGCTGTGATTGATAGAATATTATCCGTTGTTGCATTCTATTATCAGAAAAGGCTGGCTGTACCTGTGACTCTCATGGCAAACAAACCATTGCGGATATGCTGTCAAATGAAGGAGAGAGGGTATGATTCATGGATAACTGTTCAGGTATCAACAGAAGAAAAAAGCCTTCATTTATAAAGTTTTGACAAGATCCAAGTGATGAAGCAAGTACGAGGGAAGTTACTTCCTTAATAAATCTGATTTGGGAACCAAGTTCTTGCAATTTCCTTTCATGTCATCACTCTGGAAAGGTTGGAATAATTGTAGTAACTGAGCAGCAAACTGGTGGAACAAACTCCATGGTTGATCCTGTTCATACATCATGGTTGCTAAGAGTTGGATCTTCAATTTTAAGGTGCGGTGAGGAGTCTTGTGGGTTGAGCTCAATTTCTTGTTGGAGGCTTGGAATTTTTTAGCATGGGCTTTCCTTGATCCTTATTATGATCTATGGAAATGATGCATCAGAAAACACTCAAAAGGCCTCCTTTGGTTTATCATGTGAAATATCATTCCACCAGATAAACCATGTCAGAATTCAGATCCAGCCTGGATCAAGAGATGACAACAAATCCTCCTCTGTCTGGAATTTAAATCTTTGCATCCATAGATTCTTGTAATCTCTTAATGGATGCTTTTATGATCTCTAACTTCCTATCGTAAAATCCAGGGCTTTCTTGGTGGAACATGCTTTAATGGATAGGTTGAAAGCATGGATGTTTTGAAATCTCTTGCGAACCCCAAAACTAATTTCTAATACGGCGATGACGAGCACAATCCCTAATTACTCCACAAGCTGCTTTGAGTTCCCAACTAAGTGGTACAAGTAAGTAAGACCATGATTTCTCGCTATTGTTAGAGGTAACTGAAAGAAGAGGATAGTGCATTGATTAAGATGGGAAAAAGGTTACTTCACTTATAGAGGTGAAGAAGGGGTGGGCTTTTAAGATCTTAATGCAGTCAACTTATCCTTGCTTACAAAACATGTATGGAGATTGCACTCAAATCCTGATGCCCTTTGCATACGTATATTCAAGGGCATTTACTTACCTAATGCCTTTTTGTTTTTTTACCTCGAGGTATCTAAAGGATGCAGAGACTCCTAGGGATGGGCAAAGTATCTTACATGCAGTGATCATCGTTTAAATGGTACTCCATATAAAGTTGGGGATGGTATGAACATAAGATTGGGCATGATAATTGGATTCCAAAGATGCGGGGCTTTTAAACCAGTGTCTAAGCTGAATATGTCAAATCTAGAAATGAAAGTTACAGAACTAGTCGATGAAAATGCAAGATTGTGGAATATAAAGAAGCTTCACCATCTTCTTTTTAGACAACATGTTGTACATGTGATTTTTGGAGATTCCTCTCTTGTGCAGTAATGAGAGATCGCTTAATATAGCCTCATGACAAGTCTAAGAAGTGTCCTAAGAAATCCATTTATACAACCATATCAGATGCAGTCTGTAGACTATTTTCAGCAATTTCGAATGCCCCTCTGTCTCCTTAAATCAATAGGAAGGTATGGACCTAGGTATGAAATTGTCCATGTTTACCTAAAGCAAAGCAATATGTATGAAATTTTCCAGAAATTGCATAATTCAGTTAAACCCAGTGTAACTTGGTGAATAGGCGTATTCTGGATTCCTCCACTTGAAAATTTTATTCATGTGTGAAGTTCATAGGGCACTTGCTCTTGCTGCTGCTCTTGTGTTGTGAACAGACATAACTAGTTTGGTTTCCAACTCTTGGTAATAAAAATTGCTATTGAGAAGATTTCAACCATTGATAGATAGCTGATCAATTGTTTGGATGGAGTTGCTAGTAGCAAGAAAGAATTGAGTTCTCATATTACAAAAATTTGAACAGTTATTTGGTGCATATGGAAGGCACAGTGTGAAATTGTGCAATTCCAAGAAGCCAGAGGTATGGAAAGTGATTAGCTCCTACGGGATGGCGTTGGCCGAGATTGATTCTATTTTAAACAAATTGCACGATAACGAGGAAGATCCTTTTTGAGTAATTAACTTGTGGGAGCTGCAGTAGGCAAATAAATATAGATAGACGTCACCTCAATTGTATGTCTTCTGATCTACAGCAACAGCAATCATCCTTCAGCTGATATGATGAGCTCTATTGCCTGGTTTAGCAGCAAGGGGCTAGTTCTGGCCTTAATTGTATAGATGCAAGCATATGCGATGACACAATGCGGTAACGATGGCAGTTGTAAATTGGCAAGGAAGGGCATTACACAGCTACTGCTCTTGTCTCGCTATCAGCAGGGGTGGCTGACTGTTGGATCGTTTCCAATGTTGCAAACATAAAGGTGAACTTGAATGGTGCTTTTGATCCAAACTCGGGCAGTTGCTGTTGGAATCATTGCTAGAAATGCCTTAATTGAGGTGTGTGGAGTGAGGCACCAATAGGATAATCATTGCAACGTCAATTGAAACAACTGGAGCATGTAGCATCGTACAAGCAATAAGATTGCGCAAATGTGTTTATAGCTTTGACGTCTAATGAAGACATTCCCGTTTGCTTGTTTACCTCCTTGATGGACTTAAAATAAAATAAAAAGATTTTTGGTCAATTTCGAATCAGCAAGCCTTTCCTTTGACAAACGTTGGGCGAATAAAGTTGTGGATTGGATTGCCAGACAATAATTTAGAGTTATGCCCACATGATTGGGTGTGTTGGGGTGAGCTGGGGGAATGAGCGAGATCTTGGAAGCACGAGCATGAAATGTTAGGTTTTCTACAGAGTAACGATTTTGAAGAGGGTGTTAAGGATGATCCATCCTCCTTACCCAGAGATGTGTATCTACAAAAGCTAAGGTTTATAATTTTATTACATTATAAGATTATTCCTCGATCACTTTGCTGACTAAATTAATTTTGGGGAAAAACTGCAAATAGGCCGTCGATAGAGTTTGATTTATATTTGAATGAGTAAATTACGATGATCACCTTCTGGGGAGATCTTTGTTGTATTTTGAAATAGAGGTGTCGATGTGCTTCATAAAGTCAATAGAGGTGGTCACAAATTTATTTGTTAGGTAACAAAAACTAGTTTATTAGGTAGGAGAGTAGTCCAAGTTTAAATATCCTTTCATAATTTCTTGATAATCGATGTAGAATCATAATATTATCTACACCTTGAGAAGTCGATGTCGTTAACGACTCTAGATGATTTTCATTCTAATCTTCTCTACTAAGTAGCTCTTCCTAGGTTGTCTTTTTGTTGGTATCGACACTCTCAAGAGTATCAAATGTTAGGTACCAAGCCTGAAGAGAGAGTCCAATCTAAAAAATTAGTATATTAGGTGGAAGAGCCTCAAGGCTTAAGTATCATTCCACAATTTCTTATGGAATCGATGTAGAGTCGTAACATTATTTTATTTAAATGTACTATGAACTATTATTAAATATTGCAACCAATGTTCTAAACTTTGATCAATATAAAGAAATTATTTCTTATTTAGTACTCTAGTTAAAATTAAGAGTTAATGTCGAATTTGGTACCTAAACTTTTATAAAATATATAATTAATTATCTATACTTTTAATTGGTCAATTTAATACTTGAATCATCTTATCGTGTACGTTTTACTACATGTTATAACACCGTTAGCTCTAATAACTCAAGTGGCACCTTGACCGAATCATATCACAACATGTGTACAAATGGAAAAAAATTTGCATACTGGCTTTTTTTAAAACATGTATAGACCAAATTTATGGGAAAAAAAGAAGACAAAAATTTAAAATAATAAAAAAAGGCTAACTTAAAAAGAAAATGTTTTTGAACAATTCTGAACCACAGCCAGAGTTGTAGAGAGGAAATGCGATTGAAAGCCCTAATCGCAGATAATGATGATTGGTGGCACTTTGGGACTGAAACAATTAAAACATAACCCAAGTTAATTTATCCACCACAACTAGCCGATGTCTACGTACAAACGCATCCCCGTATTAGCTTATTCTTCCTTCTCCTTTTTCATTATTCAGATGCCCTTCTCCTATTCCTTTTTTCTTATTATCTTTTTTTTTTTATCCTTTTTTTACTTCCGGCTAACTCAGTTTCTCCTCTCCCACACGCATGTTTTTCTCACCGCACCGTCTTTCTCTTTCACTCCCTCAATCTTAATATTTCCGAAGACAGGCACTCACTCTCTCTCTCAAGATCAAGCCCAGTCGAGACACATAAGAAGAAACAAGCTGTACTTTTAAATATTTGTTTTTCATTTATAACTATTTTTAATAAATAATCTAATTGCAACAAATATGAAATAGATGTGAAACCAGTGCTGAACCAACAAACTTAATATACCTCCCAACTTAAACATCATTTAGGTTTAAGTGTAAATCAAATTTAAATAGTAGTATAGTTTAATTATAAGGGAAAAAAAATATTACTAATAATTCCAACTTAAACAAACTTAATCGAATAGAATAGGTTGGAACTCAAAATTGTCGGTCTATCATTCACTACGGACTCCTGAAATCACTTTTCCATGTATATTTTTAACCAATAGTCTTCTATATTTTTTAAACGCAAAAGTACACAATTGGTTCTACCCAAGATTTTACTTTATTTCCATTTCCAAAAACTAGCATTACTTTAACAAATAATAAGTATCCCATGAAAAAAATCAATCTTTTTTTTTTTTTTTTTAAACAGCACCATTGTAACAAGCAGTTGTAACATAGGACACACATACTATGGATACTGACAATAGCATACAGCTTTAGGACCATTCATGGTTATCTCAGACACAAATTCAAACGGTTACATAGAATAACAGTACATAGATAAACAAACAAACCGCAGACCTTGACATGTTTATTTAGGATCACCTCCTGTCCATTTTATTATGACTTCAACACATAACATCAAAAACCTGGGAGATGCTAATGCAGTATACCAGTGAAGTTCAACACGCTTCTTTGCTACGGCATATCAAATATCCTTAACAGAAAGAGACTTGAGTTTCTCACCATTGTAAAAGCTCAATAGCTCCAACTTGGGTGCTATCCTCAAACCACGAGAGATGCTGGTGAGTTCTGAAGCAAAATGAAGGGTGATGCTCCTCAACATAGGGAGAAAGACTGAAGTTTCAGCTGAAGAAACATTTTCGCAGGTTACCAAGCTAACAATGGCAGGGCAATCATCTACTACAAGTTCCTCTAAGTTGCAGAGATTGCCAAGAAGATCCTCTGTGAAAATAATGGTTAACCTGGGGCATTTTTTTAAGGCTAAACTCTTCAGGTTGAGTAAACATCCGTCGCTTGGGGGACCTTTCCAAATTCATGACATTGAATTGAATCGTGACTATTAATATTTTAACTTTGAAAAATTGAACGAAAGAAAATTATGGGTTCCAAATTTTGGGGCATCCCTAGCTTATAAGCGTTGCAAGAAAAGGCCATTATCATCCCCCCCTCTTAACTAGGCCCGAGAGAATCGGCCCAACAACTCTAGAAGTAATGAACAGCCCCATACCATGTTTCAACTTTCAAGAATATTAAGGATTTCGTATTGGTTTGATCATCAGACCTATTATTTATTGAACGAATCAAAGAAAGAAAAAGAAAAAGAAAAAAAAAAATGCAGAATTCAGGTAAAACAACCATTCCAAGCTTCTTGAAACGATCAATCTAGATTTTTGGCCTCATATTCAATGCGCTCTAAGCCTAAATTTTCCTACAGCTTGGACACAGCAGCAGAATAGTACTAGAAACTAGAAGGTGCATAAGTCGCCTTTGCTAGTGCATAAATGTCTCAAGGAAACTAGTAGAATCTTAATGTCAAAAACAAATATAGAGGTGTCGCATGCATGCTCAATAAATATATCAAAATAACTTTTAAAGCATAAAGAAATGACAAAAGAGAAGAACTGCATTTGGATCTGAGCGCAAATAAACGATGCAATATTGGGCATGCAAAAAAGAAATGATTATTAGTCAACATGGTACGAATGAAGGATGTGCTTATTCTATTGCCATAGCTCCGTTTTTTACGGAAAAACTTGGGTAAAATTATGTACAAACGACTTCTAAAGAAGATACAAGATTCACCGTTGAATCTTGTACAAAATAATAGGTTTGTTTAAAAAGTGATAGGTTCGGTAAGACAAAAAAAAAGCGATAGATACGGTAGGTTACGTAAAAAATTGTTGGTGGTAAGTCGAAAAAATGATATACATGGTAGGTTAATGACTTGATTGAAGTAGATCTCCGTTTTATGTGATTGACATGTTACTTTAACTACTAAAATGGATTCTATTGTGGCACTTCAACTTTGATTAAGTAAAAATACATAAAGATGACTCTTCTAAACTAACCCTAAACCTTGAATTATGATCTACGATAAAAATAAAGGAGAAGATACTAACCCAATTTCTCTACTTCACCTTTAATCTCAATCTATAACCAATTCACGAGAAAGAAAAAGAAGTGGAAGGGTTTTGCGATCTTATATATCGCCTAAGCATCAACTGTTTGAAGCAGCACCGACTATGGTTTTAAATACAAAAGACTCTTCAACACAACATTGCAATGAAACTCACATCAACATATCATATCTCCTCCAAATAGATTGTCATGTCCTGAGCTTGAGGCGCGACAAACTCCACCATATAATCATAGAGAAGTACAAATATGCAAGACTCTAACCCTAGCTAAAAACTACCAAAATCATATGTAATCTCCAATAACTCTCTCAAAGAAACTTAATCCATCAAGTTAAATGAATTAAGGTTTTTACAAAAAAAAAAAAAAAAATGCAAAATATAATATCATCATTAAGCTAAAACATAAATTTCCATAAGACATAAGTTAAATCGATCTACTAATGCCTATTTTAGAAAATCAACACAAGCCTCATTCTTAAAATAACTAGCATCAAATCTACACCAAACGTATAATCATATCCCATGTGTGATTATTGTGATTATGTTCATCATCTTGACCTAAATAAAATCCCAAGTGGGTGACCGATAAATTTAACTAAGGACTACTACTTGCAACCATACATAGCATTTTACCTTGACTTTAAAATAACTAACACAACAAATAAAATTAAAGTTGTTAACATTATATACTGCATTTTTTTTATAAAGTAAAATCTTGAATTGAAAAATCTCAACTGCGATGAGAATTGGTGAGAGTTGAGAATGCAAGCATGAAATGTTAGCTTATTAGAACCAATTTGGTAAAATTCATAAATTGTCAAATAAAAATGCAAATGCTTTACTCAAAATTAGGTGTAAAAAAAAATTGTGGGTGTGTGTAGGGAAGAAAAGAAAGAAGAGAAAAGGGAGGGGAGAGAACCATAAGAAGAGAAATTTATTTGCAACTCATAATCAATTCTCCTTTTTACAAAAGTTTCTCATAATACTTTCTATGGATCTAATGGATAATCTAATAATCGCATAACTTTGCTAAAGACTAACAAACTCTCCGTCAAACAAACTAATATAGCTAACTACTCAAGATTAATATGTTTCCTTTTCATTGTTTTTTTAAACAATTTCTCTTTTTAGATACAACAGCATTAATATAATGGAAAAGGAATTTTGATCACCTCCAATTTTTCTTTTCTAAACTTTCATCAATTTATAGGTTTAGATTCTTGAAATTCCTTGCAATCTTATTATAGTAAATTGCACTAAAAAGATGTTAATGTTTAGCATAAGTTTATTTAAGATATCAACTTTTCAAATGATTAAAAAAAAGAATCAATTTTTCAACAAGTGAGTTAGATGAGGTATCTATGTTTAGTAAAGTTTATTTAAGTTATAAAATTTTAGATAGTTTTTTAGTAATTTTTCTTAACTAATACTTAATTTGATATATTTTACTAAACGTTAATTTTTTTCTAAGCACTTAAAGTGTTAATAACTTTATAAACTTACTCTTAAATATCAATATCTTCTAATATAATTTTACCTTTAGTATAAAATCATTTTCTTCCTAATAGTCTTAATCATTAATAACATTCAATGGTATTTTAAGAGGATAAATAAATAAAATTTGAGAGAAAATAAACGAAATAAATCCATCTCCAAGGAAAAAGAGACGTCCTATCGGAAACATACAATTTAGAATCTTGTTCGTCTTTTCTCTTCTTGCTCGTACGTGTTGACCGGACTAACGCCCTCCTGGGGTTACATGATTGACTTTGGACCATGTTTTGCATTTCATGGTTTCAAAACCTCTTTTATACTGGTCCCATGTTAACTTGAATACTGATTTACTCTTCCTTTTCATTGGAAAAAGCCAATTTCAAGCAGCGACCTCGATGCTGCATCCGCTGCAGCTGCCAGTGTTCCAGATGTTCTAGAAAGTAAAGAATCTGAAGAGCTTATGAAGGATCATGCATATGGGTTGCTTACAGATGTGACTCTACAAAGGCTAAGGTTCATAATTTCGTTCCTCTATGACTGAGATTCTTTCATGATCAATTTGCCAACTATGATGGAGCCGTAAATACCGCTCGTAAATTTTGATAAAATATGTAATTACGTATCTAAACTTTAAAACTGATTAATTTAGTATCTTAATCTTAAAATTGATCAATTTAGTATATGAAATAATATTTTGTACAAGTCAATAATACCTCGATCAAGTTTTTTTCAAGTATTAAATTGATCAACTTCAAAATTTATAATTACCAAATTGATAAATTTCAAAATTCAAGTATCTAATTATCTATTTTATCAAAATTTAAGTACCATTTATAATATCATTTCTATTTTTGAAGATGCAATCTTTTCTAAATTGTAATAAAGACAATACAAGTTCCTGTATTTTTAGGTTTTATAATTTTTCAATATTTAAACTTTAATAATTTGTGATTTAGTGTATGCATTTTTAATTTGCTCCGAACGCCATTAGCAATTTAGAGTTTAAATTTTCACTAAATTGCAACGTAACCGAAAGTGCAAAGACTATACGAAAAAAAGAAAAAAAAAAGTTCATATACTAAATTTTTATTAATATAGAGGACACGTGATATTTTTTAAATAAGAATACTTTAAAATTAAAGTTTAAAAAGTGTTAAAATATATTTTAAGATACTTAAGGGATGTTTTCGTACTAATGACAAAGTTTAAAGGTAATTTCGAACTTTGGAGGGACATTTACAATTCATCAAAATCCAAGGGTATACGTAGGAACGCAACCAGGACGAGTTTGAGATGGGTTTATTAAAACCCAAACTCGGACCCAATACCCAATAAGATTCTCAAAGCCCGTTCCAAACCCTATAGGGTTTTTATTTATGAACCCAAAACCTACTAGACATATCCTATAGGATACCCGAACCCGAATCCGAAATCCAATATAAAATTAGAATCATTAAATAATAAAATATTTAAAAACGTCATTATAATTTTTTTCATCTTTTTCTATTTACTCATGCAATCCTCTTTATAAAATCTCAATCATTTTCATGAGAAGAAAATCATTGAATGAAAACAGTGCGGCAACGGAAGTGAGAGGCTTGAATTTGACGAGAGTGAGTCAAGACCAAGACTAAAAGTGGAGACCATAGAGTATTAACTACCGTCCTAGGGTTTTTTATTTTTTCTAAATGATTTAAAAAAAATAGCTTTACAATTAATGGAGCACACTGGTTAATTTCAGAGACTGAGACTAAACATAATATATATATTTATATATTTAAACGGGTTCGGGTTTCTCAACGGGTTTTATACTTATCTCAAAATCCTATAGGATTTTATTATTGATCCCAAAACCCATCCCAACCTTATAGGGTATTTATCGGATTGGACGGGTTGGGTACCCTATAAAAATCCCGCCCACTTACATCCCTAGGTATATGTAATAAAATTAAAGTTTAAGAGAATCTAAACCAAAATAAAGTTAAAAAGATTTATTTTATTTCTCCAATATTTTGTGGTCGAGTTTACAACATCGTTTGTACATGTGAATTTTCGATCAGAAAGAAGCTGGCAGACCGACGGAGCATCATTAAGGAGGAAGAACGGAGTATTCATTCGAGGAACAATTTTATTTACGATGGATATAGCCGGAGGAAATATGCGAGAAAAATTATTATGGGCAAAATATATCCAAGGTACATGAATTTTTTTTCCTAGCCATACAACATCAATTTTGTTTAATAAAACGTATATTAAACATAAAATACATATTCCAACATAGTAGCAGCTAAACAAATCCATACAGATGAGATCGAAAGTCGTCACCAATAAATAAGGCAAAGTTCACACATGGAAAATAAAAATTGTGATGCAAAGAGTTTAGAGAAATTTCAATACAAATCTTAAATGAAACTTAGAATTTTAACAAGGAAAATTTCACATAAAAAGATGGGAAAAAAAAAGAAAAGAAAAATGATAGTAAAAAATTTATAAAAAAAAAAAACCATATAAAGATTTTCACAGTTTATCCAAATTTAGATTAAGTTGGGCACCTATTCATCTTAATCAAAATAGTGTTCAATTAATTCTTCAAAACTAAGATTAGCTTCCCATTACTTTTACTAGGAAAAATTGGGGAATCTACGACTAATATTTTAAACAGCCAAGGGCCTTGTAACTGGATGATATAAACACTAATCTTCTAAAGAGATTGACCCGGATTTTGATATCTCTTTTCAAATGTTATAATCGGTGTCCAATCAATCTTCTAAATATTAAAATAAATATAGTAATTAAAATATTAACTATTTCACTGATAAATCACGGTTGAGTATGATCGAGCATCAGAATTAATGATGAAACCATAAAACTTTCCTTATAGTAGATGAGGAGGGGGACAAAAGAAAGAAAGAACTAATGAATAAGTAAAGTAATTAATTTAATCCAAGTATGTAATGAGATAACTAAATTAATAATGAAGGGCTAAGATTCTTCTACGTTTTTTTCTATTACACCTTAATATACATATAAAAAAATATGTAGATTTCAGAGAAAACCAATTATCTCCAATATATAATATATATATATATATATATATAAATAAGGAGAGGGAGGAAGGAAGAAAGAAATTCATCTAACATTGGGTACTCATATTTACAGAGACTACTACAGATGTAACTATTGGAATACCGAGGGCTGTCGAGCGAAAAACAAGTCCAAAGATCCAATGAAGAGCCTGCAGTCTTTGAGATCACATACTCTGGAAGACACGCCGGTACATGTACTCATGCCATGCCCAGACATCGAGCCAAGCACCGACATCACCCAAAAGCCAAGGGCAACAATTTTGTTCTTGTCCGACAAAATGCATGAGTTTGAACTGGATTCAAATCTGGAAGGACCGAGTCATGTATTACTAAGTAGCCTACCCTCCCCCTCCCCCCCTTACTTCACTTAGGAAAAACTCACCGTAAACTAATATCTCTGTAAGACATTTGAATGGGTAAAATAACTTATTGCATTGTTCTCACATATGGCAGTTAATTCTCTATTGGGTGATAGATGTTGATTACTTGGTGCATTGCCCGTTGAGACCTTATTGCCAGACTAAACTACTGGTACTTTAATACTAACTATAAAATACATAATATAGAAAGTAAAAATTGCTAAGATTTAATAATGCGGGATTCAAGAAATCTAGTCCACAATTGAGATATGGGATAATGACAAAAATGATGCTTGAACTTTAATAAAGCATATAATTAATATCTAGATTTTAAAATTGATCAATTTAGTGCCTACTAAATTATTCAATTTCAAAGTTTCGAAATTAAATTGATTGATTTTAAAGTTCAAATACCTAATTATATATTTTATCAAAATTCAAGTACCATTCATCACATTACCCCATTAAGATAACTAAGTAAGATTTGGTTTGATGAACTTGAAATAAAGATGTTAGACCTATTCAACTACCCCTAACCTCACTCACGTCAATTTAAGCAAAATAAATGGAAAAATAAATAAATTTATGATTAAAAAATAATGACATGAGTCTTTTGCTTTTACTAAAGAAGGTTATGATTAAAAAATTTAACACTTCCACCAACTACTTTTAAGGAAAATACTTTGCAATTTTTTTTTTTTTTTAATTTTTCGACTACCATAATTTGACTTTTTTGAAAAATTTTCTGGCATTAACAATCACAAAATCATATCACACACACACATAAATATAGATTATGCTGTAGCATATCTGTCGTGAATATTGATTAGCATAAATACTGTAAACTAATATATTATAAGATTAATGATTTAGTTATCTTTGACAGCATGGTTTTGCTCCAAACTTGTGGTAAGATCGAAATAAAAGAAAATCATACATATTAAGTTTAACTATAATAGTTTCTATCATATCTGTAAATTTAAATATAAGTTTAAGTTTTCAAATTAAGTGCTCACAATACTAACTATAATACAGTTTTTGCCCTATAACCTTATAGGCTAGTGGTTTTAGCACAAATTTTTCAAATAAGAAGTACTAGTTTGAATTCCCTCCCCACCATAATCACTGAAAAAAGGAAAAAAAAGTAAAGTAAAACTATAATATAGTAATATTACAAAAAGTTCTTGAGATCAACTTCCTGCACACTCAGTATAATAACTCATAGCATATCTTATGAAATCAATAGTTTATGAGACAATTTAAGTATATGCTTCACTTTTATCAAATTTGTAACAGCCGATCCATTTGATAAATATACTTTGGAAGACAATCTAATTTTAAATTAGGTCGATTCATTTAATTTGATTAAATTTGGATCATAAAGATATTAAAATTTTTGTGCATACCAAGTTACCAACACATCGTTAGTCAAAGTTTTGTTAGAAATGTATGTTAGAGGTCTTGTATGTGCTTACTTGAGATACTATTAATGATCTTTTTCTGTTTCCCTTCCCTATATGGTGATGCTTCAGTAATAATCTCCGTAGGAAATTTCAAGAAATTTCAAAGCAAAGGAAGACATTGAAGTGATTGACCGATGTGAGCAAGTAGCAATGCAGCTTTCAGTTGGGTGCGAAAACTGGATATAAATCAGTGTTACAAGGCAAAATGTTGTCTCATGCGAACAGAAGGCACCAAAGACAAAATAATTACTCAGATTTTCAAAGAGAACTATGAGGAGACTGACAGGGAACGTGCAAATGAAGAAACTGACTCTCCAACAGAATCAGATAATGAAGGCAATAAACTCATTTTGAAACACATGGATAAGAAGAAAAAAGGACCAGAAGAAAGCCAGTGGAGGGAAACACCGACTCCTCTTATAGAATGCCAGAGCATGAATGCTGCTTTGGAAGAGTTACTTGAGTTGTCACTTAGTATGGTGCAGAAGAAGAAACTAAATGAAGGATTAAGCGGCATTGGCTGTGTAAACATAACAGCCCACATCGTCGCAAAACTCCTGACTTCTGGAGTTGGAACAGTTGGAATTCATGGAAGAGATGAAATTGCGATAAGAGATGTGATTGAATGCTTAAGGAATTTAAAAACATTGAGGAGTTGCTTTGATAAAATTATCTTGGTTACTCTGCCAGCAAATTGTGGGATGATGACAAAATTTTTAGCACTTGCACAATTACAATCTTCTCTTTGTATTGAAGCTGATGAGGATGACCTTTCACAAAAGGTGGCTCATTCGTTGAAAAGCATGAAGTTTCTATTCGTTATTGATAACAACAATATGCAGTTAGACATGAAGAAATTGGGAATTCCGGCACCAAGTCCAGAAAATTGTAGCAAGATAATCATTGTGACTAAATCAGAGCAAGTTTGCAACGCCACGGCAGTAAATGAGACAATAAATTTAGATGATGAAGTGTCTTGGAGCTTATTCTATCAAAATGCAAGCGAACTGGCTCTCTCTGCTGAAATCCAACCAATTGCTAGAGAAATAGTTAGATTGTGCAACCATTGTTCGCCTGCTATTATTCTAATGGCACAGCACTGAAGACTAATCTGAATATACTGTATGGATATGTGCACGCAAATTATTACTAGAAGTTGGATCAGATGGGAAGGATATGGATTATGAGTGCTGCATTGGAGTTCAGTTTTGATAGCATAGAGGATGAAATGACAATAAATTGTTTAAGGAGCATGGCATTTAATAACAACAAAGAGGTGGCAAAGGAATCATTGATAAGAAATTGGATCCATGATGGTGTGTTAAACACGCTATGTGAAGGGCATAAAGTCCTTGAAAATCTTATTGATCTTAAACTGTTGGAGATTGATGATTATAGAGATATTGTGAAGCTTCAAGATCTTAACAGAGATATATTTGTGAACTACATCGTTCACCCTGAGGAAAGTTGCATGTACATGAAGAAGGGTGGTCTAGGACTGGTTAAGCCACCAGAAGAAGAGGTATGGGGGAATGTTAAGGAGATATGCTTGATGCAAAATGAGATATCCAAACTTCCTGAAAACCCATCATGCCCTTTGCTTTCAGCATTGTTCCTTCAGAGGAATCACAAATTAAGGGCCATACCTTCATCCTTTTTTCTCAATATGCCTTGCCTCCAAGTTGAGATTTGATTTTTTTTTTTTTTATTTGTATTGGAAACTGTAGTTACGAACATATCTGGAAAATAAAAAGAGAAAGATCGAATTACATAAGAAATACAAACATATTTGGAACATTCTCTTCTGGAGAGGACATACAGTATGAAGAGGGGGCCAACCATGATAACAATTATATAATGAAGGAAATGTCTGACTAATGGAACTCTGGGGGCACAGGTTGAAGATCTTCAGAATTTTCAGTGGCAACAATGAAAGCCACAGGCCAGCACAAATATAAGGATTTAAATGGGGTTCAAAAAGAACAGGTCTATATAAGAGCTTACAAGAGCACCTAGGCCACTTCAGTCTATTGAAAACATGAATGTAAATCAACTTATTTTACCTGTATAGGAGATTTTTCCTCTTGAATTTGTGCTCTAGCACTTGATGTACTTTCTTCTATATTTCTCGTCCTTATAAGAGCTCTTCAAGCCCGTAACAATGAACAGTGTTTGGTCAGAGTGAGAAGTGACTTGGCTCCACCATGTAGCCAATCCACATTAGACAAGGAAGTAACATACTGCACTTTTGCTGTTGCATATCAAGATCATAAAGATAAGTGTCATAGTGATATCCATTGAACCTGAAAAATATATTCAAAGGAAAGAAACTAAGACAAGAGCTTACCATAAATTCCAGCTGGGACTACCCAACACATGTGAGAGCATTAAAAAAAATTTAAAAAAAAAAATTATATTACTGCTCATGACTTTGATCATATTTTTCAGTTCTTCCTTTCATGTATGAGTTTATCATTGATTGCTTAAAGGGAGAAACAGCCATCTATGCCAAGAGACAGGAGACTCAGGAGAAATCGTCGCCTTAATGAAATCAATTCGACTTGTCTTTCAGTCAGCTCAATGAATGAGTATTGAAGCCTTTTAATTGCATGACGACACGCTAGATCTGCAGGTAGCATAGTAAGAGGAGCACAACATATAATAGCGAAAACCTGAGTTCTGAAACCTCCAAAACTCAAAGGAGTGTAGACTTCTACTCCCTTAGAAGACACAAATGATTTATTACCAAACAGCTTCACTTATCCTCCAAAATATACTCCACCACATAGTTGTGCTTAGTTAATGAATCCCCTAACAATTTGCATGAGGTTTTTAGATTAAATCCACTATGGACCTTCGTGGTGTTTCTATTTGCAAAGCAAGCTATACATAAGCTCCATATGTGTCTTGTAGACTATATATATATATATATATATATATATAGATAGTCATGCCACTTTGTTATCAAAAAGGAGGAGCAAATGCCACATTACTCTGCATATACGCGATAACCACACAAGAATAAATGCATTCACTAAATATTCAGGGCATAAGATGGCAACTGCTTCTCTTTTCTTGTTAGGATGGGGCAGACATATGAATGTACAATTTCCCATCTAAACACCGCAGAAGAACTCCCATAACTTTTAAGAAAGTAGCTACAGTTTAGGGAACAATCCAGCTCCAAATTTTGGAGGTTCTAAGGAGGAAGGGTTTTTGAGTCGTTTTGGTGTACTTCTCCAAAAAAAGTACTGAAAAAAGGCTAGTGTGGAAACTTATATTAGATATAGGCGAGTGAAGGCCCTATCTAGGACAACGCCTTCGAATTTGCTCTATAGGCGCTTTTGGAGACAATGCCTTTTTTGCATTTCTGACAGCACCTTCAGTGCAGCCCCTTTCCCAACCTGCAAATAATGCCCAAATATAATAAAATCAAATCGTAAACTAGCTATACAACAAAAATTCAGCAAAAGAAAATAAGAAACTACACCACCACCACCACTTTTGCTACTCCACAAACCATTCTACTACTCAATAGTGGCAAACCCGACCAATCCAACATCTCAAACATGTAGAAGAAACTTTAACTAAGAATTCAAACTCCTGAAATCAATCCACTACTTAGTAGCAACATGCCCAACCAATCTAATATCCCAAAGTTGCTGAAATAATATTAAGTAACCGGACAAACTCCTTGAACCAATCCACTAACCAGATGAGAAAAATTCACCACCAAGATGAATAAAAGTTGATTACATAAAGTGAATTAGAAAATACAATTGTGTTTAGACGAGAAACATAAAAAAACAGAAAAGGTACAATTCTATTGTCTCCTAGTACTGCGACGTAAACCTCTAGCAATCTTGGAGACTATGGATCACCAATTAGGCTGTGCCGGTGCTGCCTCTAGCTCATCCTCTTGAATTGGAGATGCACTAAAATTTGGTGGAGGGACTGGTATAACCTAGGTGGGTTTCCTAACCTGTAACAGCTGTGTCAATCCTTCACCCATGTCCTGATCCGAAGCTATTGGATGCCTCTTATGTAGTGATGGTGGAGGAGGACGTGATGATGAGCTAACCTCGTTGAATAGAGTGTGGTAGGATGGCAACGAGGAAGTGCTATGTCGTTCCCTCACAACTGTAGATGTGCTAGCAGATGATGATGGAGCGTGGTAGGCAGTATCATACTATTGCTATTGCTTGTACTCAGTCGAATCATCTACAGCTTCACCCTCATGCATTGTGTATCGAAACTCAGGGTAAAGATAGTCAACAACCCCATGCTCATCGATGTATGTATGGCATCATCTGTGATGGAGTGAATTTCTAAAATGTCAGAAGATAATCGGATCCGTCTGAACTAATCCACCTGCAAATGAAGTGTACACATTGGAGGTTATATTTGTAAGTGTCTATCACTATTGTGATACCCCTCAAATCTAGATGGTGGAACTCTAATCACAAGAGGTGTCTTTTTGGTGTAATGACTTGGAGTTTGTCAGAACTCCAAAGTTAAGCGTGCTTTGAGCAGAACAATCGTAGGAGGGTGATCCTTTGGAAGCACTGGCACAAAAATGATAATATCATGTGGCATGTGATTAAAGCGGACAATACCTCGGTGGATAGAGTTTTGAGTCATTACACAGTGCCTCTGGTGTCCTAGTTATGCCTGAGGGTGCGCAGGGAGGGCCAGTGTACTTGGCATCATAATCCCTGCCTAGGGTGTCCTGAGGGCCAATAGGCGCCCCCTTCGCTGCGGTAGAGCCTGGGGTGGCAAGTCGTAATAGCTTTAGGAGAAGCCAAATACAAGATATAGAATTCACCAATGCACCGACTTTGGCACCAGTGTGGCTCAAATATCGCCTAGTCACATGTCTAAATTGACTTATGTAGTCTAGATCGACACTAAGGGAAGGCTCAACATCTATTAGGTGATCACGCCTCTCATTCCACATTTCATGGTAGACAGCATGATGAACGACCCAATCAGTGTCGATCCTTCTCCTCATATCGATTTGATGCAGATCTAGATCAGTGTTAACTACTGTCGGAACCCTTTGATGACCCCTGAACTGCTGAATGACACAATCAGGAAAACACCACTCCACATAACAAAGGCAAATCAGGAGGACACGGGCCATCCACACATCCTCACCACGTCGATAATATGGAGGTAGCCTACTGATGATGTGGTTGGCATATGGTATCCAAACAACCTATACCACAACAAAAAGGTCAATATTAAGAAAAATTAAATTATTTATGGAACTAAAGGGAAAATTGGATAGCTAATGTACCTGCTTAGCTCCTATCATGTCAAACGCCTCTCTGTATGCTGAAATCACATGAGATGGGTGTCGGATAGTATCCCAAACAATCTGCCATCACGTTGCAAAGGGTGCTCCATCATTCAAAGATGGCCCAAAACGGGCACGGAGAGCAATAACAGGGAATCGATCCCAAGCCCATACCTACAATAAGACAACGGTTCCATCATTCAAAGGTGGCCCAAAATGGACATGGGGAGCAATAACAAGGAATCAATCCTATGCCCATACTTGGAGTAAGACAACGGCTCCACCAATCTGGATAACATTTTCCAAAGAAAGACAACACAACTGACAATATAACCAGCTAAGGCATGCACTGCCCCAGCTATACTGCCCAGCCTATGCCAAGTCTGCTAATAATGGCAAGAACATCGTGTGCACCAATGAACCAAACTTATCTACAAAAATACATCCATCCATGAGCTGTAGTATATAGGCATGAGCATGCCTCTTGACCTGCTCCTCTAGTGCATCGTCTGGTAAATGTGCGAAATATTCCCGTAGCTAAGTAAGGCTGAGACGGCCTCCACGGGATGTACCCCCTTGCGAATAAGAACCCAACAACCTAATGTACTCTGTCTGTCGTTTAGTGGCTATGGATGTGGTACCAACAATTGGAAAGCTATCTACTAGCAGTCCTAGCTGCACCTCCACATCCTGTAATGTAATAATGAGCTCCCCCTAAGGTATATGGAATGTATGAGTCTCTAGCCGCCATCTCTCCACCAATGTTGAGATGAGATGCCAGTTAAGCTGAATGTAGGGTAGACGTGCAAGGCCTATGAGGCCGGTCTACTCCAAATAAGGCAGAAGATGCTTGTTAATGGGTCTGCCAACTACGTCATGTCTGGATGCTAGTCTCCTTCATTTGACTACAAAGGCAGTGGTTGAGGCTTGAAAAAACAGAGTTAAGTGCTAGTAGATATGTTGTTCATGTGCATCAACATAGCTTAACGGGAAACTATAGAGTTGGATGACATACCTCTTCCAACCAAATAGCTGATGAATGATGTATGCCTTGATGGGTAAGCACCGATGGATCAATGGGGCCTGGCTCCATCTACCTTGCATGTAGGAAGGTAAATGAGAAACCTATATGAAATAGCATGAAAAAATTATGAAATAAACATAGTAGGAAAGCATGATATCATTCAACCACTTTTAACCACAAATATGCCAAACCTGGACACATTCTGTCTCGCCCTGTCCAGGCAACTCCTCATATTATGACCCTCTTGTCTATGTAGCCTACATGTTACTCTATCAGGCCGCTCTCTCCAAGCCATTTCCATCCTATATCATTTCATCCTATGTATTCCTCGTCGTGTAGTTGCGAGATCGGGGATGAGGCTGGAGAAGTTATCTGGGCAAGGCCAATCAAGATCATCACCAATTGGGAGAAATGGGATTCATAGCATTGTAGTTCATTGGTCTACATATACCATGGCCCGACAAAGGAAGTCTAATCAACATTAGAGAACCTCGTTATTACCATAGCATGTGAGCATGGTAGTTGGTATATTTGCCACTTGTTGCATGAGCATGTTTGTTTGGAAAAGTCCACCTTGTGAGTTCGACCGCCATGTTTCAAACGACCTTTTTCATGTCGAGTGCTAGTACGAACCTCAAATAATCCAACTAGGAACTTGATGCGAACTGGCCTTTGCTGCCCATAAATCTATCTTCTTCTTTGCATAGGGTGTTAAAACCTCACCGTCCATTACAGCATTTCTCGCAGCATCAAGTCTCTCTTCCCAGTATATGATGCAGTTTTAGAAGATTTTTATAACTAGCCTCTCCACAGGTAAGCCCCTCGCTCCCTTGATCACTAAGTTGTATGTCTCTGCCATATTAGTTGTCAAATACCCAAAACGATAACATCCATTAAATGCTAGCATCCATGCCTCTTTGTATTTGATTAGATCGCCATTTGAATCAATCTGGTTGAACCATTCAACTGCTTCTTCATCAATATTTTTCACAATATTCATAGACTTTTTGAATTTACGGGATTGTGCTTGAAATGCTGCGTACGTTACCAAGTTTTTGCATCTCTGATTCTTATAAACTTTGTTGAAATTGCTAGCAATATATCGGACACAAAATTGATGCACTGCAAAGGAGGTTGCCACCCATTAGCCGCATCATCAATTGCCCCAATAATACCAGTCCTCCTATCTGAAATGAGACATATGGTCTCCTTTCCCCTATGTCCTATAACCCTTCGTTTCAATTTCCTCAAAAACCACGACCATGCATCTTTAAACTTAGATGGTGCCAGACAAAATGCTAAGGGTAAGATGTGATTGTCTCCATCTACACCATATGCCACGAGCAACACGTGCTTATATTTGCCATCTAGAAATGTACCGTCTACATAAATAACTGGCCTACAATGCTTGAAGGCCTCCACACGCCAAAGCTCCATAATACCCACTTGAAATACGCTTCATCCGGTTGTGATGATCTTGTCTAGCCCCATTCCACTATCGACCTTGGATTAGTTGACTTGATTGCATAGAATAGCTTTGGGAGTTCATTATAAGATTTCACCCAATCACCATAACCATTGTAATTGCTTTTTTATCACCTTGCCAAATTCTTCTATGAGAAACCATATACCCATATATAGCCAAGAAATGAGACTTAATCTCTTTTTCCTTACAGTCTAGATTTTACCGAACAAAGCTGATAAATTCTCGAGCTATGATATTTGAGTTTATTTGTAAATGTTCTTGCTCGAGTAAAGGACTAGTGCAGGAATGGGGACCATCAATTTTGGTGATTACAAACAATCCTTCTAGTTTTTTCAAACAAGCCCATATCCACCATGAACAACCTTGATCATTTTTGGTGCAATAAGCAATCTATAGAGTTTTCTTCGATTTATCAACATGAAAGTTGCAATGTGTTCTTATGTGAAAAGATTTTATGGCCTCAATTAGGTCATCCTTTGTCTTGAACATCATTCCCTTCACTAATTCTTGGCTGTTACAGATATTAGCAGACATAACATCCATTTCATCCTCAATGTCACATACCCATCACCGCCTCCACCTAGACTAAAATAAGGAATTGTATCTCTCACCGATGCCTGACTTAACATTACATCACATGGCCTTGAGCTAGGTGAAGACATCAAAACTTCCAATATTGCCCCATTGAACTTCTTCTTCCATAGCATATTATTCTCTTCATCCACCTCATCTTCTATTGTATCACTATTTTCATCCACATGATAGTAACCATCAAAATGATCATCTTTTAACTCGGTAGCAAACACTGGTGCCACTTCCTGTGCAACTCTATTCTCGAATTCTGACATTATCTCATCCACTGGCATGGGATCATATTGTTCACAATGAATAGATGAAACTGGCACAACACCTTCATTTTGGAAAGGAACATTTGAGCATGAACTAGGTTAAAACTGTTGCACGCCTAACATGGTAGCATGTTGTTCGTTCATGTAATCTCGACAACCAGCAATATTTGGAGGTGTGACAGCCTGATCAGTAACTTTCACAAATATTTCCTTAATTAACTTAGCACCCAACTCAGCAGCAAGTGAAATCAGATCCTCAAGACTGTCATCATCCACAATTGGCATTAACATGTATACAACCCCATGACTCATATAATATGCATACCTATGTATTATCTCCACATCACTGTTACCATGATCCATACCAATCTTACCACAAATAATTTCCTTAAAATTTTCAAATCCAACATCCATCCTAACCTTCACTTTCCCAATTGGAGGCTTGTCATATTGTGGCCCATAACATCCATCCACTATGTTTCCACGTGCATAAACAATGAACCTTATGTAGCTAGCCATTCCAAACCTATCAACAACAAACTAAAATGTTAGATCTCATTTCTTACAATTTAAATTATGACAACATCTTGAACTGCTTCAACATGTAAAACATCATTCACCCAAATTCCATTAAACATCCCTATCGACAAACACAAGACTTTTAACTGATTGTGGCATTTCACCAAATACCTTTTAATCATTGATATAGTTTTATTACATACTTCATTCATGAATATGCACTCCATACTATATTCCTACAACACCTTACAAGTGAAAACCAACATCTAAAACATATTAAATCGGACAAAATCACACATTCAATGCCTCATATTACATTAAATATCAAAATCCACAACTTTGAACCATTTAGGCATTTCACCAAACACCTTATATACATGGAAACAATTTCAGTTTCAACGTCATAGATTGACAAATGCAGTGACCTAACATTCACCAATACTCCATACACTACTCCTACAACACTTCACAACTCAAAATCAATAGCCTCAACACATTGATTCAGACATTATCACAAAATTCCTCAATTTCTCCAATTCTTATCATTTTTCCTCCCAAATTGCAATATAATGGAATAAATATAGGAAAAAAAAACCCAAACAAAATACCTTACCTGAGTTCAAAGAGTGGACGGCTTCGAATATCTTCACCGAAGATGGACATAGATTACCGGAGCACCTCCTCCTCGCCTTTTGTTGAGAGTATTTTTTCAGTTGGAATGGGAGAGCAAATGCTCTCGGCAGGAAAATTGGGATATATTGGTTGCAGTGAATGCGCCAATAGAAATCCAAAAAAGGTGTTGTCTATAGAGAAAATTCGAAGGCGTTGTCCCACATCTTCGAAGGCGTTGTCCCACATCTAGTATTAGTTCCCACACCGGCTTTTTCCGTACTTTTTTAAAAAACGTACACCAAAACGACCCAAAAACCAAGGAGGAAGTGCCAACTTTCAGGATATGTAATCCTACAAAACCAATAATTAAGGCAATTTCCAAGGTTATGAAAATTAGTTCAAGTAATAACAAATTAAAATCCATCCCTTAAAATGAAAAGGGTCGCTCCGCTTCCATTCTACAATTATTTCCAAGTCAAAAGCAAACCAAATTACATTTACAAATGCAAGATTTATTTCTAGAAACTACAACAACATCAACTAGGAATAGAAAAGCCAACCAGAATTTCATTCCATTCATACAAAACCACATAAAGAGACAAAAAGACAGGGATGAAGAGAGACATAGTAGTGGCCCCAACAAAGGCAAGAAAAAAATAAAAGCCAAAGAGAGTGGGTTTAGGAGCAATCTTGAACTTAGTAATTGTAATAGCCATGCTTTTATTCCCAATATCATATTATATATATAAATGATTATAGTTGCTTATTAAAATAAAAATAACATGTATATATATTTGAGTAGTGTAAAATAATTATGTTTGCATTAATAATAAAACTTAATATTAATTTACATATTGATGTTGTATTGAAATGAGTAATATTAGATATATATTTCAAGTATAGTGTAGCAAATTTTGTTGGAAACCAAAAGCTAAATAAATGCTTTTATTTTACTTAAATTAATAACATTAATTAACTTTAATTAAAAGCTACTTTATGACTTTTTGGGCTGCCTTAAAAGTCATTCTTTAGATAACATTAAGCCATTTTCGTCCAAAATGTACCACCCTCAAAACAAACCTCCCAAACAAGCTCAAAACCCATTATTTTCTCTCCCAAAAGCCACCCTAACTTCAAGACAAGATCCACATCCAAATTCTTGCAAGTTGGCCACAAAAGACCATTCTAAAGCCTTGAAAACCAAGTCCAAAGATTTGAGGTAAGTTTGAATTACATTTGATGCAAGTTTCATAGTGTAGAGTTTGTTAAATGTGATTTGATATGTATATGTGTTAGTGATTGTTGATGAAGGTTTGGTTTACCAAATGAGTATAATGCATGTTGTAGTTGAAGTGTAAGAATGAAAATGGCATGATATATGAGTGGTGTAGTAAGGGTTAAGTGAAGTTGTGCTTGTTGATAGTTGTATTGATGTGGATGGTGGAGTGTTTGTTGTTTAAGTTAAAATTAATGTTGTTTGAATGTTATCTTGATCATTATAACAAGATTCGGAAACTTGGCATGAGTTTAAAAAAATTTTGGATGTGTAAAATTAACATGAAAAAACAGAGGAGTTTAAAAGAATTTTCGCAACTGTACAGAGTTTACGCGGCAAAGTATGTGGCGGTGTTGAAGGGTACGCTGCCAGCGTACATGAGGAATTTGGGGTGTTGAGGATGCACTGGGGACCTGATTGGTCGACCTTAACGCTGGCAAATTTTTACATTACGCCGCCGACGTTGAAGTCCGGCGTTGGTTTCCCTGTTCGCAGGTTTGTAATTTGGCCATAACTTTTTCATCGACCTCGTTTGAGGTGATTCAAGTTGCGTTGGAAAGCTTAAAAGATATACTTGTTGTGTTAAGATTTTACAAATTTCAAAATGTATCAGTGCTTAAATTTCTTTTTTTCCAACTGATACACTTTCCAACAAAGTTTAAACTTATTGTAGTTTGTTAAGTTGTCCAAAGTTGATAAATGATCATTTAGTATTTGTTGAGTATTGTATGATAATATATGATATCTAAATGCTATGTGATGATGTTTATGATTTATTGAATTTCTTTGGATGATTATACTTGAGTTTTGAACATATATACTTGAACTAAGTGTGAGTTTGTAATTATTTTTTTACAGTGATTGATCCCTTTCGGTTATTCCATTGACTCTCAAGCTAGTACAGGTAGCAGTAACGTGTTTGTTCTTTGCTTAGGATAGGCATCTTTAATAAATTTTAGTATAGAAAAAAAAAAACTTACCTTTGTTTAAATTGGATGTCTCTTACGCTATTTAATCCGTATCTGGATAGATGGCAGTTCGGTATCCGGTTGGGGAGTAGCATCTTGCTCAGATTGGGGGCACGGTAGATTAGGCGCTTAGGCCACCCCTGTCTTTTGATAGACTTTCCTAAGTGATACGGCGGGTAACTGAAGGGGAAAATGGTATCGGTTGGTGTAACGTTTGCTTAAGCTTAGAATGAAATACATGATTTAGTTCAAATGTTTATGGGAACCGTTGGACTAAGTGATGTTATGGACTAAGATAAGTGAAGTTGTGTAACGGTTGTTAACCCTAGATGAAGTTATTTTTCTTTTATGGATATATCATTTAGGAGATATAAGTATCCGAGCTGCTTATATCAACCCCTGAGCGTCGTGATCGTTACTCAGGACCCCCAAATATCCTTATTGGTCGGAGTTTGAATACTCCAGTGATTTGACTAATTAAAGATTATCTAATAAATGAATGATTGTCACATTGCATTATAGTTTAAGATCGTGTGAGCCATTAGCATTTGTTTTTGTTACTTGGTGGGCCTCTGCTCATGTTTTATCCTTTTCAGTATGGATCGAATTCTATATGAGTATGGGATTTGGATCGGATTTTGGAGTTCTTAGATGATGGAGGAGTAGAGACGACCTTGACGTTGATGGAACCCTTATGTAATAGAATATTATGTACATATATGCTTTGAAAACTTATGTATTAGTTAATAGGATTTTTGTTATCTTTTGATGTATTTTGTAAATGGCTTGTTTAAGAGTGTTTGTAATGTATGTGTGTTGTATATATATATGGTTGTATTATATACTATTAGTAATAAGTTTATTCTTATAAGACATTGAGCAAATAACTATCCAAATTGATCTGGATTACAACCTTACATATAATACTGCAGATTATATGTGGTTGGGGAACTGGGTTTGCCTATTTTAAATATAGGGGTAAATCCGGGGCCTTACAGTTGGTATCAGAGCCTAATTTGAATAGTTGTTTGCTTAAGATGTTATGGTTTAGACATGACTTGACCCTGGACACAAATAGTTAGACTAAAAGAGTTAAGTTTTGTTTAAATGTTTATGTTTGCTTGATTTGTTTATTGCTTGTTTATTTTTTTGTTATATTGCTATTTGCTTGTTAATTGTTTGTTATTTGTTTGCTTGCTTAATTGTTTGTTATTGCTTGTGAATGTGAATGTGAATGTAAATGTAATGATGATTTAATTTTTATAAATGTGTGTTATAAATGTGTTGTATGTATATTTAAGATGGATAGTTGGTGGATCTTCTCGTCAGCAATCAGATAGAGAGAATATGCCTCCACCGCCTCAATCATCTTTTATAGCAGCTCCTACTTCTTCTCCTATTGCTAGTACTGAAGCTAATCCATCACCAGCATCAGCCTCAGCTTCACAAGTTCCTCCACGAATCAGTTTCCCCCGCCTCCTCCAATCCCGACCTTTCACCGGTGTCTCAAGAGACTATGGACAACCCGGCATCAATGTATGGCATATTTAGGGATATGATGGCTATGATGCAACAATGTCAAGTGATGATGTATCAACAGCAGCAACAATTCATGCAACAAAGCAATCAGCAAGGAATGAGACAAAATGAAAACTTACAGCTAATGATCAAGCTACTCAGATGAAGTTACATGATTTCAGCAAATTGGTTCCCGATTTTGATGGAACAAGTACCGACCCGACTATAGCCGAAAGTTGGATCGAAGAGTTAGAGAAGACTTTTTCTGCCTGTGATACTCCGAAGAAGAAAGTGGATTTGGATGTATTTATGATGAAAAAGGAAGCCTACAATTGGTGGAGATTAGCTAGCGGGAATTTGCAAGTGCCTATCTCTTGGACAACTTTCAAGAATACTTTCTTTGCTAAGTATTTTCCGAATTCAGTAAGAGAAAGAATGATAGCTGATTGGTTGAATCTTAGGCAAGCAAATCAATTGATGAATATTATGCTGAGTTTTGTCGACTACTACGCTTTGTAGGAGGAGATTATAGAGATGAAAGAATGAAGATTCAAAAGTTTCAAAATGGGTTGAATGAGGAGATACAAGGGGAGGTTCGAAAGTTTGAATTGATTACTCTAGACAAATATTGCAAGGCTTTGTTAGTAGAACAGATTCAAAATGATAGTCAAGTCAGGAGAGCCAAAAGAGCTGCATTTCTAGGAAAAAGGCCTTCACCGACTTCTTCTTATAGTAGTTATCAAGGCATGGGCAGTGGATCAAACTACCAAGGAAAAGGAAAGAAACCATATTTGGGAAAGAAGACATTCAAAGCTCCAACTCCTATATTTGAGAAAAAGTGCTTTCGGTGCTATGGACCCCATGATACATCTGAATGTAAGTGGACACCTGGTGCATGTTTCACATGTGGACAAGTGGGACATATATCTTCTGAGTGCAAGAATCGAAGTTGCCACCAATTTTTGTGGATTGCAAGCAAAGGGGTCATCACATCTCTAATTGTAAGGACCGCCCCAACAAACAAGGTGGAATTAATTTAGAGAAGGGAAAGGTGAATGCTCGAGTCTTTGCCTTGCAAAAAGTTGAAGATACTCCCTCTGTAGACACTTTGGCAGGTACTTTGAATGTTTCCAATAGAAATGCATATGTATTGATTGATACGGGAGCAACACATGCATGCATATCTGAGAATTTCATGAATGAATGTAAGCTTGTTCCTAAGATCTTGAATGATCGCGTGATGTGTATAAATACTCCTTTGATGGTTGAGACTAGACAACCATGTATATGTAGAAATGTGAATGTTTTAACCAGTGTAAGCATGCCTGTAGACATGATTGTGCTACCTTTATCTGATTTTGATGTGATTTTGGGAATGAATTGGCTGAATCGTTATATGTCACAATTGATTGTAGCAAGGCGGAGTTAAGTTTTTTGAAAGAGGGAAGGTTTACTTATGTGTTGGAAAGACAAAGGCCTAGGAGTATAAGTTCCATGGAATTGTGGGAAGGATCAGTGGTAGCTACAATGAGTAATGAGGAAGGAGATATCAAGTTAATGCCAGTAGTGAATGAGTTCAATGATGTATTTCCGAGAAGTTACCCGGTTTGCCTCCGGATAGGGAGATTGAGTTCAGAATTGAAGTTCTACCTGGAACAGTTCCTATCTCCAAAGCTCCATATAGAATGGCACCTACTGAGTTAAGGGAATTGAAGTTACAGTTGCAAGAATTACAAGATATCGGTTTTATTAGACCAAGTATATCTCCGTGGGGCGCACCTGTGTTATTTGTGAAGAAAAAGGATGGGAGTTTGCGAATGTGTATTGATTATAGAGAGTTGAATCAAGTCACAATCAAGAATAAATACCCTTTGCCAAGGATTGATGATTTATTTGATCAATTGAAAGGAGCTACAGTGTTTTCAAAAATTGATTTGAGATCAGGATACCATCAGTTGAGAATCAAGCCTGAAGACATCAAAGACGGCATTTCGTACAAGATATGGTCATTTCGAATTCCTTGTTATGCCATTTGGGTTGACGAACGCCCCAGCAGCATTCATGGACTTGATGAACCGGATATTCAAGGATTATTTGGATTCATTTGTAATTGTGTTCATTGATGACATTCTGATCTATTCACGAATCATGAGGAACATGAACATCTTAAGCTTGTCTTGCAAAGACTCGAGGAAAGAAACTTTATGCCAAATTCAATAAATGTAGTTTCTGGCTTGAGGAAATATCTTTCCTAGGGCATATCATATCTAGAGAAGGTGTAACGGTAGATCCTGAAAAGTTGAAGCTGTGTTGAAGTGGCCAAGGCCAACTAATGTGTCTGAGATAAGAAGTTTTCTAGGTTTAGCAGGATACTATCGAAGATTTGTAGAGGGATTCTCAAAGATAGCATCTCCTTTAACCAAATTGACTCGAAAGCATGCTAAATTTGATTGGAATGACAGTTGTGAACAGAGTTTTCAAGAACTTAAAGAGAGATTGGTATCTGCTCCAATCCTAGCCTTACCTGTTAGTGGGAAGAGTTTGTGGTGTTTAGTGATGCATCTATTCAAGGGTTAGGTTGTGTACTCATGCAAGAGGGAAAGTTATAGCATATGCCTCAAGACAATTGAAACCACATGAAGAGAACTATCCCGTTCACGATTTGGAATTAGCAGCAGTGATACTAGCATTGAAATTGTGGCGACATTATCTTTTTGGAGAAAATGTAAGATATACACCGACCACAAAAGCCTTAAGTACATATTCACTCAGAAGGAACTTAATATGAGACAGAGGAGATGGCTTGAGTTAATAAAGGACTATGATGTAGAGATCTTGTATCATCCTGGTAAAGCGAATATGGTAGCAGACGCGCTCAGTAGGAAGAAGCAAATTGATATTGCAACCTGGTTATAAGTCAAAGGAAATTCGTGAAGAGTTGAGAAAGATGGAAATTGAAGTGACAGTGGAAAACGTTGATTTGATGCTTGCTCAATTGTCTTTGCTACAATCTTGGAAAGAATTAAAAAGTCAGAAAGAGGATCCAGAAAGTGAGAAGTTGACATTAGCTATAAAAGGAGGAAAGAGAAAAGAGTTAGATTAGATGAGAATGTAATAAGACATGGAAATAGGATCTTTGTGCCAAGGATACATGGTTTGAGAGAAGATATTCTGAAAGAAGCACATTCCTCATTATATTCTGTTCATCCGGGAGTACGAAAATGTACAAGGACTTGAAGAAGTGTTATTGGTGGGAAGGAATAAAGAGAAATGTAGCTGATTATGTTTCAAAGTGTCTAACCTGTCAGCAAGTTAAGATAGAGCATCAAAGGCCAGGAGGAGAACTAACCCTTACCTATTCCGAGTGGAAATGGGAAGATATCACTATGGATTTTGTATCGGCTCTACCAAGAACCATTGCAAAGCATGAGGTCATATGGGTAATTGTGGACAGATTAAAAGTCGGCTCATTTCATACCTTTACGAGTCGGGGATTCCTTAGAGAAAATGGCACATGTGTATATCAAGGAAATCGTAAGGCTTCACGGTATACCAAGAACAATCACTTCTGATCGAGATACGAGATTTGTTAGTAGATTTTGGAAGAGCTTACACATAGCACTTGGTACCAGCTTCAGTTCAGTACTGCTTTTCATCCTCAAACAGATGGGCAATCTGAGAGAACAATCCAGATATTAGAAGACATGTTAAGAGCTTGTGTATTAGATTTTGGAGGGCGATGGGACGATCACTTGCCATTGATTGAATTCGCCTATAACAACGGTTATCAGTCTTCTATTCAGATGGCACCATATGAAGCTCTGTATGGAAGGAAATGCCGATCACCTTTACATTGGGACGATGTAGGAGAAAGAGCATTAATTGGTCCGGAATTGGTTCAACAAGCTATTGACAAGATTCAAGTGGTTAAGCAAAGAATGAAAGTTGCACAAGATAGATACAAAAGTTATATGGATAAGAGACGAAGACCTCTCGAGTTTGAAGTGGGTGAGCACGTATTTCTCCGGATATCACCAACAAAAGGAGTGTTTCGGTTTGGAGTCAAAGGAAGTTAAACCCAAGATATATCGGTCCTTATGAAGTGTTGGAAAGGATTGGTCCTCTAGCTTACAGATTAGCACTACCACCGCATTTATCCGAAGTACATGATGTATTCCATGTTTCTCAATTGCGAAAATGTGTCTCGAATCCGAATGCAATTATCAGTGTTAATCAGCCACAAGTCTTGCCAAATTTAACAACAAGTGAGAAGCCGATTAAAATCTTGGGTAGAGTTGATAAAGTGTTAAGAAGAAAGGTGATTCCAATGGTGAAAGCAATGGAGTGGACAAGAAGATAGAGAAGCTACTTGGGAAGTGGAGAGTGAGATGAGAATATTGTATCCGAGCTATTTGAGTAGTAAGGTAAGCTAAGTTTCGAGGACGAAACTTCTTGAAGGAGGGAAGGATGTATAGCCATGCTTTTATTCCCAATATCATATTATATATATAATGATTATAGTTGCTTATTAAAATAAATAAATAACATGTATATATTTGAGTAGTGTAGAATAATTATGTTTGCATTAGTATAATATACTTAATATTAATTTACATATTGATGTTGTATATGAAATGAGTAATATTAGATTATTATATATTTCAAGTATAGTGTAGCATTTTTGTTGGAAACCAAAGCTAAATAAATGCTTTATTTTACTTAAATTAATAACATTAATTAACTTAATTAAAAGCTACTTTATGACTTTTTGGGCTGCCTTAAAGTCATTCTTTGGATATAAAATATTGCCTTTTCGTCCAAATGATACACCCTCAAAACAACCTCCCAAACAAGCTAAAACCCATTATTTTCTCTCCCAAAGCCACCCTAACTTCAAGACCAAGATACATCCAAATTCTTACAAGTTGCCACCAAAAGACATTTCTAAAGCCTGAAAAACCAAGTCCAAAGATTTGAGGTAAGTTTGAATTACATTTGATGCAAGTTTCATAGTGTAGAGTTTGTTAAATGTGAATTTGATATTTATATATGTGTTGGTGATGTTGATGAAGGTTTGGTTTACCAAATGAAGTATAATACATGCATGTTTAGTAGTTGAAGTGTAAGAATGAAAATGGCATGATATATGAGTGGTGTAGTAAGGGTTAAGTGAAGTTGAGCTTGTTGAAAGTTGTATTGATGTGGATGGTGGAGTGTTTGATGTTTAAAGTTAAAATTAATGTTGTTTGAATGTTATCTTGATCATATAACAAGATTCGGAAACTTGGCATGAGTTTAAAAAAATTTTGGATGTGTAAAATTAACATGAAAAACAGAGGAGTTTAAAAGAATTTTCGCAACCTGTCACAGAGTTTACGCCGGCAAAGTACGCTGGCGGTGTTGAAGGGTACGCTGCCGGCGTACATGAGGAATTTGGCGGTGTTGAGGATGCACTCGGGGACCAGATTGGTCGACCTTAACGCTGGCAAATTTTTACATCTACGCCGCCGACGTTGAAGTCCGGCGTTGGTTTCCCTGTTTCGCAGCCTGTTTGTAATTTGGCCATAACTTTTTCATCCGACCTCCGTTTGAGGTGATTCAAGTTGCGTTGGAAAGCTTAAAAAGTGATATACAACTTTTGTGTTTTAAGATTTTACAAATTTCAAAAGTATCAGTGCTTAAATTTCATTTTTTTCCAACTGATACACTTTCCAACAAAGTTTAAAACTTATTGTAGTTTGTTAAAAGTTGTCCAAAGCTTGATAAATGATCATTTAAGTATTTGTTGAGTATTGTATGATAATATATGATATCTAAATGCTATGTGATGATGTTATAATGATTTATTTGAATTTCTTTGGATGATTATACTTGAGATTTGATGAACATATATACTTGAACTAAGTGTGAGTTTGTAATTATTTTTTTTACAGTGATTGATCCCCTTTCGGTTATTCCCATTGACTCTCAAGCTAGTACAGGTACGTAGTAACGTGTTTGTTCTTTGCTTAGGATAGGCATATCTTTAATAAATTTTAGTATAGAAAAAAAAACTTAAACCTTTGTTTGAATTGGATGTCTCTTACGCTATTTAAATCCGTATCTGGCCTAGATGGTAGATCGGTATCCGGTTCGGAGAGTAGCACCTTGCTCGGATTAGAGGCACGGTAGATTAGGCGCTTAGGCCACCCCTGTCTTTTGATAAGACTTTCCTAAGTGGTACGGCGGGTAACTGATGGGGAAAATGGTATCGGTGTAACATTTGCTTAAGCTTAGAATGAAATAACATGATTTAGTTCAAATGTTTATGAGAACCGTTGGACTAAGTGATGTTATGGACTAAGATAAGTGAAGTTGTGTAACGGCTGTTAGCCCTAGATGAAGTTATTTTCTCTTTTATAGATATATCATTTAGGAGATATAAGTATCCGAGCTGCTTATATCAACTCCCTGAGCGTCGTGATCGTTACTCAGGACCCCCAAATATCCTTATTGTTCGGAGTTTGAATACTCCAGTGATATTTGACTAATTAAAGATTATCTAATAAATGAATGATTGTCACATTGCATTATAGTTCAAGATCGTGTGTGCCATTACGCATTTGTTTTTGTTACTTGTGTACTGGGCCTCTGGCTCATGTTTTATCCTTTTGTGGTATGGATGACGAATTCTATACGAATATGGGATTTGGATCGGATTTTGAGGAGTTCTTAGATGATTGGGAGGAGTAGAGACGACCTTGACGTTGATGGAACCCTTATGTAATAGAATAGTTACATGTACATATATGCTTTGAAAACTTATGTATTAGTTAATAGGATTTTTTTGTTATCTTTTGATGTATTTTGTAAATGGCTTGTTTACGAGCCTTGTTTGTAATGTATGTGTGTATGTATATATATATATATATATATGGTTGTATTATGTACTATTAGTAATAAAGTTTTTTCTTATAAGATATTGAGGCAAATAACTATCCAAATTAATCCTGGATTACAACCTTACATATAATATTGCAGATTATATGTGGTTGGGGAACTGGGTTTGCCTATTTTAAATATAGGGGTAAATCCGGGGCTTTACAGTAATAAAATACAAGAAACCCAAGGAAGAAAGAGGAAGCAAAGAGCTAAGAAGCAACGTTCTCAGACTCAACTGCACTTGGATTCCATGGATCAAGTGACAACAACCATCCACTACACACTATCCCTTTTCTCCTTCTCCTCCTTAAACAATCTTTACTATTACTTCTACCATTATAACCTCTCAAGTTTCTAGCTTTAATATGTGTGTTTTCATGGAGGTTTTGGTGAAAAGAAGAGGAACCCAAAAAAGTTAAAAGGCAACGTCAAGGTGGGTTTTATAGTTAATGGTTGTTGAAGAAGTGGAAGCCATATGAGATGGGAAAGGGAGAGCTTGTTCAGTTTCTTATTCTCTCTCCCTTCGGTTTGTATTTCTTGGAGGGAGAGATTATTGTTACTGGAGCTGCAAACGAATAGAGTCATGATGGTGTGATACGAAATTTAAATTTGACTCGAAATTTAAAAGTTTAAGCATGGTTAAAATTCAATTTAATTTAAGATTTTAAGTTTGAATTCGGCTCGAAGTGACACTATATAATCTTGGATTTGATTTGATTAAATTTTTTTACACTCAGTTTAATAAAAAAATGTATTTTTAATTTTGATTAAAATAATATAAATACTAAATTTGATTCAAATTCATTTAACATTTATACTTGACTCGAGTTTGATTAGGCTAGTGCGCTAATAGAGCAAAATATAGAACTCTCAAGCTTATATAAAGTTCAACTTGATTACTTTTTAATCAAAATCAAGCATATATCGAGTTGAGTTCAAGTAGTTTGTGAATCGATTTTGTTCATTTACATTCTTAACTATTCATGTGTCCTGCTTTATCAAAGTCAAAGGCATGAGTTGATTGCAACGTTGGATTGTTATACTTTTTAGTTAAATAGGATGTTCGATTACTTGGCTCATTTAGGATTCAGTGGGCATTCGATGGGTATGCGATGCATAATATAAATGTGATAAACAAGTACTGATTATTATTTTACACATAATTATATTCTTAAATTATAGATGCTAATTATTTAAAAAATTACTCATTGTCTCTTTCATGTATCTAAGCATGACTAGTAGTGGTAGTTACTTAGATTGCTTGAACCTATTCTATGAAAAACGGATATATCATAATGAAATTGTAATTAGATAGAATTGTCATTCCAATTTTAAATTGAATTCGATTCTTTCTTTCGAAGGTTTCAATCACTATTCTATCATCTTCATCTTCACTAATATGTATCTACTTAGATAACCTTTTAGCATATTACATATATACAATTAACTATTTGTATTTATATTATTGTATGTATGAATTAATGGCATTGTTGGGATAAATACTAGTCATTGTGCATTCCATTATGACTATGATATAAACAAATATAATATGAGAACAAAATGTATTTTGTCATTTTATTGTGATTTTATCCTATTTCAATTCATTATATTTCGGATTATTTTGCACACCCACCATGTCATTAGGATTTTATAATTGCTTCTTTCTTATATGTTTAAAATTCTAAAAATGTGAAGAGAAGCCAATTTTACCCATATAGTATTCTCATGCTTAGTAACATTGGTAACATTTAGTTTACGATTTTTTGAAGTATTAGATAGGAAAAAATTTATTACATCATATTTTGTTTGTAACATAAGCCATGTAGCGGACAAAACCTCTTCATAATATTATATAAACTCCAGTTGTTTTCCATTTGATGGTAAAAAAATCCTAAGTTAGAACAAAAACAAGATTTCTCAAACAATACCCTTGACTAACACCACTACAATGGCCACTTATTTACCATCACCTATATACCTTATTACTCCCACTATCATTATTGTCATCACCATCACTACTATAACCGTAAGACAGTCTTCTCTATCATTAAAATAACACTAGCACTAAGTTATTATCATTATTGCCACAATATTACAATCATGTTACCAACGTCATTTGTACTTTGCACCTCCACCATCACTATACCAGTACAATAAATCATACATAATAAAATCAATAATATAACTATTCAAATCTCCATTCCAATGCAATATTTATGCATGACGAATTAACTTATAATATATATATATATTTAATTTCTTGAACTATACTTCCAAACGCTCGATGGATATGGAAATGGGACTTGTCCTTACCACATGTGTGTTAGAGTAAATTTTATTTGCATCCATATCAAGTTAACCCATTTTCATTTAGAGTTTGTGTCAAGGGTATTTTAGTGCTATATTTAGGTCAATCATTATATAATCATTTGAATCCATGAGAGAACACAAAAGATATGAGTAAATTACACCGAAAGATTACAATATTTGGGATAAGTTTATTTAAGCTACCAACGTTTTAAGTAGTTAAAAAAATGTATTAGTGTGTCCAGGGACGAATGCAAGATTTATACAACTGTGGTGGGGAAGGGGGAGGAAGAGACCTTAATTAAGTTAATTTTAAAATTATTTATTAATATTCACCCGCTATTACAATCATATTATATCTTATATATTTATAAGAATTTTATAATGATTTTAATGTGATATTTTTTAAAACTTTATAAAAAAAATCATTCAAACAATAATTAAGAGTTTTTAGCGTGTTTCATAAGAGATATATATATCACTTGAAAATTAATAATTAATAAAAAATATAAAGTTAATATCTGTATAAAATTTTCATTTAATAAAAATAAATCATAAAATATATCTAGATAGGATACCTTTTCAATACTTTGTGTTCATTTTCCCAGCACTACATGTAGAAAAAAAACAATGTTACTAAATCAAATTATATAATTAATGTACAATATGATCTCTTTTAGCACAAATAGATCATAAAATTTATTTAGATAGGATAATTATTCAATGATTCATGTACATTTAAATAACATTAATTAAAGGAAAAAATTACTAAATCAAATTATATGATTAGTAGGCAATAATATTCAATTGTAATATGAATAATAAAAATTATTACCTTATGATATACTTTGAACATAAAATAGTTATTAATATGAATTTATTTACTTTGATAATTTTATGATGAAAAAATTTAATGTTATTAGTTATTGTGAAAGAAAAAATTAAAAAGAAACGTATACATATATATATATATATATATAGAGAGAGAGAGAGAAGTAGCTAGTGTAATAAATACATATTGAAAAAAAGTAAAAAAGAAAAAAATACTCTCATGGAATTTGAACCCATGACTTCATGGATATAGAAGTAAATGTTTAACAACTACACCACACTTAGTTTTATGTCATAATTTTCTCTTCATAATATACATATAACATATATTTAAAAAAAAAAACCTTGAAAAATTCATTTTTCCTTATAGTCGGTCGGTACCCCCATCACTCCCCCTGAATCCGCGCCTAAGCGTGTGGGAAAGTAGATCAGTTTAGACCTCCGTAACAACCACTTGGAGATGTTGTTCAACACTATTAGTGAAGCATGTTAAGTGTCGCGCTAGCAATGATGTGGACAAAATTAATAATAAATTGTTCCATTGAAAATGAAATATGTCCTGGTGCTCAAATTAAAAAGAAGATTGGACCCGTTGAATAGGGATGTAAACGGAGCGAGTCTGGGATAGGTCATTCAAAACCCGAGCCCGGCCAGATTGTGCAAAGGATGTCCCATAACCGACCCAACCAGATTTTAGTGAACCCAAACCTGACCCGATTATAGGGAACCGATACTATTAATTGTACATCCTGAGAAAATAATTAAAAAAAAAAAGAAAAATCAATCAATTATCCTTACTCATGAAAGTAAGTAGACTTATTTATATCCTATCATGTGACTCAATACATGAATAACAAAAGAATTATATGAAAAATATCATTCAACTAATGAACAATTAAATTTCTTAAACTAAAATTTTTAATTTTTCGTTAATTATACCGTGTCGGGTTTTCCCATTGGGTTATGAGTACAACCCAAAACCCAACCTTAAACCTTATAGTGTTTTTAGTGAGGCGGGCGATTAGGTACCCTATAATGATCTACCCTAATTGCATCCCTACCGTTGGAACACTAAGCCGCCATCTCCTTCCTCCATCATCAACACCACAAACCACCATAGTTTAGAACACTAACATCGAATTCGACATACCAAAATTAACACCAAAAACCAAAACTCGATGCCAAACCTCCTCCATCAACCAAACTAAAACCGAGACTTATCTCCATTGGACACTCATTGGCTTCCGACAAACCTTATCGAAGCACCTTCAATAATGCATCCCTTATTGAAATATACCAAACCCACAAACTTACCTCACACCAGGATCCAAAATCTACCATGACCTCCTTAAACCCATTGCAACTCAGTGAGCTGACTTGTTAAAAATCACCTCCACTACATGAATCAAAACCTTCACCAAGATGAAATAAACGTCTCTTAACCCACATCGAACATAGTGAACCAAACTAATCAACTCCAAACTCTCCACCAAACCTCCTCTGTGACTGTAGACACAAACCATCTTAATCGAAATCCACTTTCTCTCTCAAACCTCTCACTCAAAAACCCACCAGGTGAACTAAATCATACCAAACCAAAATCGAGGAATCCTAACTCCTCGAGCCAATATAACATAACAATCCCTGTCTCGAACCACTGTGAGATGTCATAAGCTTCATGCGAACCAAATCACTACCGCATCTACTTCAAAACATCAACTACTCTTTCTCTACATCTCGATCATGATATGACCCAAGGATGTAATTAAAGATGAGAGAGTAAATTAGGAAAATTGAAATGAGAATTAGGGATTTAAGGTTCGTTAGAGTGTTTAAGGTTTAAGAATATGAATGACACTAGACAAGAAAAGACACACCAATCTAGTTCGAGCTACTCTAATCACTAATTGATGTTGCTTACAACTAGAAATTAGGGGTTGGTCACGACATCACAATTTGATAAGAACGCCAGGGGTTTCCTCAAAGGAATGTAAGTGATAATACTCAACTAATAATATGTTCTTTTACATCATTAGATATTTATATGACCCCCTCATAATGATAAATTCATAAATATTATATCAAACTAAGGCAAAAGTCGTGCAAGCCCAGAGAAGGCTACGCCTTAGGCCCTGGCTAGTGCCAAGGGGCATGGGATTCTTGGCAGAGTTATCAGTGACTCCCATGACCTTTGGCACAGCCGTGTCTGAGGCCATGGTCTTCTCTATGGGGGATTTGGTGATCTCCATACTGTAGGCTACAGCCCGTGTTTTGGGTTATGTCCATAGGGCCCAACTAACCACTTGAGTCTTCACCCATTCTCATAGTCTATTCCTTTCCTTCTTCTATCTTTTAAGATTTTTATAATAAGAAAAATATTACTATTTGAAGATAAGCTTTCATGCAATGTTATTCTTTCTATACATTGTTTCTAAAGCATTTCCCTAAGTTTTAAGATAATGATATAAAGATTGGAAACTTCTACGATCTTATCGATGAGACCATTTAGTCAATTATCTGATCATTAAAGTAAATATAGTAAGTGATATCTTAACTATTTTAATGATGCGATCACGGTTAGATATAAATCCGAGTATAACTGATGGATTTAATAAAAGATTTTCTAGACTTAAAAGCATTATAGTTACAACTTGTTCATTAGGATTGATAATGATTGGGTATGAATTTGAACGGTTACATAACTAACGGATAAAATAAAAATTTTACCGACTTAAAGGCATTTACAACCTGTTGATCGGTTGCTAATTTCCTTATCAGCCACCCACCAATTTCCTTGATCTATCGGTGCCGGCAAACATCAGCCCCCATACTTGGAAAAGCTGCCTCCATACTTGGCAGATGAAAACTATGCTCAGATTAAGGATTTTGACTGACTGTAAGTTTCTTTAGATAGAATAGAACTTCTCATTCTGTTTGATAATTGTAAAATTGCGAGATTAATTTACCTTAATCACATTTAAGGAACTGCAAATATGGCAACTTTGACCTGCACGTTTGCATTCAACCAAACATGACCTTACGTGTCTTCAAACAACTCCTTGGAAAGTAGAAGCTATGGATCTAATTGGTAACCTAACAATAATATAATTTTGCAAAAGAGTAACATACCTCTGACAAATAAATTAATATGACTAACTACTAACTAATATGTCACGTTTTCGTTTGCTTTTGTACAATTTTCTTTATTTTGGATCATATCCGCACTACTAGTAGTATAATAAAGGAAGAGAAAAAAAAAAAAGGAAAAGAAAAAACCTTTTCTACAGGAATATCCGACACCAGTTCTACGTTTGGTTGAAAAATTCCTGGTCCCCAGATAATAAGATAGCAGAGTTATATCCATTACTTTATTTGATTTTGATTAAGATGATACTTGTTTTTGGCTAGGGTATCATGAGTAAAATATAGAAAAAGGAAAAAAAAAATAAATTGATGGCTAATGCTTAGTCGTGAGAGGGAATTATAATATTTTATATGACAATAATAGGAAGTTCATGGAATAATTATTCTACAAATAAAACACTATAAATATATCCTTTTATATTTATTTTATGTTATCCTTAATTCCTGGGTCTTTGATTCTAGTATTTGAAATCCCAAATTTTATGAGATGTACTTAGCCTCAATTTTTACTAATTTTTCCTTTGGATAATTTTCTTAATTTATAAAAAAGTAAAAGATTAAATCTAGGGTAAAGTTGGTAGTTAGAATGAAAATGCACTATTCAAAGTCGAACAACTCGGATGTTAATACCCAACTTTTAAGTTGAAATAATGTGAATATTGAGAATTAAGGTGGTGTTTTTGCAATTATAGGAAAAAGGAACCTTCCTAGTTCCTCTCGTTTGCTGAGTAGAAAAATAATCCTGATCTTTTCGTATCTGTTGACCCATCCAACCCTCCTTATTCTCTCTTCTCACGCTTTGTGGTCGCACTTGGCACCCTTTCCTTTTCCTTGAAAATCAGTAATTCGGTCAGTGGTCAAGAGGGAGTGTGCTCTTCGGGAAGTGACAAATCGACGGATGGAGCACTTCAGCTATGCGACATATTCAGAGATCACTCGCGATGACAAGGATGACTCTGTTAGCCACACGTTGTCAGATCCATTCGAGGTTTGTTTCTTGATTCTTAAGATATTTGAACATTTTAGGCATCTCTAGGTATGAAATTTAATTGGGTAAATATAATTTAAAAGTATTAATTTATTGTCTATAAATTATTTTTTTTTTGTTATTTTAATGCAAAATAGCCAAAAATTAGGTTTTTAATACTAGATTAATATTTTCAAGTTTCAAATAATTAATTATAAATAAATAAAATTTAGATACCAAATATTGCAATTAGCCAATTACTCGACCTAATAATCAAATCATGAGACTAGAGACCATCGAAAAAGAGAAGCATGAAAATTTTCCTTTTCAAAGTTACAGTAGCTGAATCGAAAATATTTTCTGTGGATTCCATGACCCGACGATTTGTACCGATTATCCTAAGTCTTACAGCTTTTTAGTCCAACATTGGGACAATGTTTGACATGTTTGTATCATTCGGATCAAAGAGTTCGAATTTATTTTGAATCCGAAATCATTTTCCGTCTTTTCAGCCTTTACCAAGCGACTGCTAAACAGGGAAATTATACAAGGGTGGGTCCCTGAATTTTATAAATTTGTCCGATTAACTAATTGGGGTTTAAATGTACTAATTTACGATCTAAATTTTACTTATTTTTATAATTAATTTATGAAACTTTGTAATAAACTTCCTGAATTTTACTCAATTTTTCTATTGACTTTTTTACATAAATTGACAACTATATAGAACCGGTTTCAGCTCAGCTAACATATCCTACACCAAGCAAATTCTAGTCAGAAAAATTATATAAACGTTAGATGTACATCAGATTTTACCCGGTTCACCCAGAAGTTTTATACTTCAATAAGTAAATGGAAAACGAAACCAAATGATTCAATTTTGCATTTGAGTTAATGAGCGGCAATGTTTCAAACATCTTTGTACTGATGATCCCTTCTTACAAAAGTTTTAATCATCCTTTTCTTTTTTAGGCCCCTGTGGAAGCCAATTTCGAGCCAAGACCAAGACTCCTGGACGGTGGATTCGGCATCTTATCTTCATGCTTCCGCTGCAGCTTCGAGTGCGGCAGAGATTCTGCAGAGTGATGATTCCGAAAATGATGCAAAGGATGATCCATCCTGCTTATCCCAAAAAATGGATCTGTCTCACAACGAGTCCTTACCAAGGCAAAGATTGATTTTACTACCCTGAGAAATTATTTCTTGATCGATTCGCTGACTAAATCAATTTTGGCTCCTGTGTTTTAACAACGTTTGTAATGTGAATTCTGGATCAGAAATATGTTGGTCAGGCCGTTTTGTCCTATCGTGAATTCAACTAAAGCTGGTTCCCTCAAGGACCGTAGGGGGGCATGTCGAAGGTAAATTTTTCGGTGTAATTAGCAATGTCATCTTCAGAGAATTTGATTTAGCTGTGCCGTTTTATGTTATTGTTGGAAGATATGTTTTCTAACTCACTAACTAGCAGTTGCCAAAGAAGTCGCGACTCGGGAGTGTTTATTTATTTTTTTAAAGATATACTGCATCAATTTCTAGAAATTGATTCATGATAATCGCTTACTCTAATTATCTTCTGTTCAAAATTCATAACATTAATGGGGTAATCATAAAAATAAAAAAAAATAAAGAAAATAAAAAAAAAATTACTTAAAACGTCACGTATGATTGTTGGCTTTAAGGGTCTGTTTGTTTTGGCTTTTTCCGACAGATACAGACAATTTTTCAAACTTTTTTTTAACAAATTGTTTATCAAGAAATAGATGTAGATAAAAAAAAATTGACAGTTCTCATCAATAGATCAAATAGAACAAATATAGATAAAATTTAGATGCAAATCGGATATATTTACACATATCATTTTAAAAAAGATACAGATACAGATGAAAAACAGACAATCCAAACAGACCCTAAAACTATGGAATTCGGTAATGTTGACGAGGGCAAATATCTCTACCAGAAATACTTCCGAATGTTTTGGTACTTGCGCGTGTTTAATAAATTAATCACAAGTAAATCGAACCACTTCATAAGTAAAACAAATCAAACTAAAATTTTCTTTTTTTATTCCTTTTTTTTTAAACAATTTGACTTAGAAAATTTTCAATGTGAACCAATATGCAAATTTATAGTTAATTTGGAAGGGTAACTCAAACAAATCCGTGGAATCAAACCAAATTGTTTTAGATAAAATAATAATATTTTACTTGTAGCCATGGTTATCAAAATCATTGATCAAATATATGATTATATGAGTTTATGATTTTATATGTTTTTTTAATTAAAATTAATGAAAAATTATTAAGATGAGGACTTTAGCTAGAATTATGAATTTAGATGTGCAATTCTACATGTTTATAATTTTGCACGATTTTATATGATTCCATTGATTCTACATGCTTGAGTGAATAGTAAAATTATGATTTCGACAACCATGCTTAAATTTCATTATGATGATTGATTAAATATGTTATTTATTTTTATTATAATGTTTATTATTTGATGAATATTGGTTAATATTAACTTGTTTTTTTTTTTAATTTTCTTTTTATGTTTAAGATATATGCTCTTCTGTTAGAGACTTGATATATATATATATATATATTGTTAATTAACTTTGTGAAGTGTGAAATTTGTTATGAATCTTATGTTATGTATTAATTGTTCAATATATTTTGTTAGCGGATCACTTTTATTTGTGAATGACTTGTTGGTAGATGGTTTTTCATTTTGGCTAAATTTGGTGGTGGATGATTGATTGGGTGGTTTGTAAAGAATTGTTGATTATAGCTTGTTATGTATTAGTTAATGGATGTACTTTGTTGATCGATAACTGGTTGGTAATTGAATGATTTTATGAAGAACTATCCATTATGAGTGCAACAGATTAATGAAATATTTTATTGTGGTTTATAATTTGAACTCTATAGAGTAATTTAAATCTTTGAATATCAGCATAAATATAGAAGATTAGAGCCAAGGTTTTTTTGTTTTTCAATTAGAATATTAATTTTATTCATAATTCAAACATAACCAAACCATTATTTAAGGTCTGGTTTGGGATGAAGAAGACCAAAATATAAATTATAGGATTTGATTTTTAGTAAAAATCAAACCAAACTAGTACATGCACACCCCAAACCACACGTCTTCCACTTTTTTTTTATTATGCCATCATTGGTGTTTTTCTTTACTTCATTTATTTTTATTCCTTTTTTTTTTTTTTTTTGACACAAACTTCAGTTTGCTTATTAATACCCTATGGATATTAGAGAAAGATGGGTGATGTTGTGCTAGAGATAGTTAATTTTTGCCTCAAGTGCTTTTAACAATGTTTATAAATGTGAATTCAGGAACAAAACAGAGTCGACACGGACTGTTTTTGTAACATACCCATTGGAGGATGGTTTCACTTGGAGAAAATATGCGCAAAGATCAATTCTTGGTTCACCATATCCAAGGTACATTTTTCAACGTAACTTGCAATCTCATCTTCCAAGATTTAGATCAGATGTGATGCAGCGTGCCAAAGCAATTGAAATCTTCATTATTTTTCTAAGTCATACTACATGAATTTTGTTTGACGACACATATTCAATATTAGGAAAATATGGTCAGTGAATCTAAGAATTTGGTAGATAACAGAATATTTAGCTTTATGAAATAAAAAGAATCAATAATAAACTTAAAGGTATGAATGAATTCATCTTTAGAAAATTTACATCTTTCTATATTAAGTTTGCTATGGGAATTTGAATGCAGAATTCCTTTAGAATAAAATTAAATTTTGATACTAGAATATAAAAAATTCAACTATCAATCAAACATTGGATTTATGTGAGATGTTAGTATATAGCAATTTTTTTTCAGTAAAGAGAGTGTAGAAAATACAGAAAATTTGTGCAAAAAATCTCAAAACTACACATTTTAAATATTTGAACAAAGTTCAAAAAAATAACCTTAAAATGAAACTCGAAAATTTTGATGACGAAATATTATGCACTGAGATGAAAAATGACAAACTTAAAAGAGAAAACAAAATATATATTACACAAAGTGATTTTCGAAAACTCAAGATATATCTGTTTTTTCTTCCATTCCTATGTGCGGAGACTGGAATGGATCAGGCCTCAAGGCTCATGTCTCGCGCGTTCGGCTCCTGATGAAATCACTCTGCCTCTTCAACTAGGATTTTTTATCGTAATCCTCGAAAATAGTTTTATAAATGCGTGTAAATGGACAAAACGCAAAACCTGCCTGTGTACTACTTGAGTTTCGTTTAATACCTAGTCGACTTTTATTCGACACTAGACAAAATTGATTACAAATTCAAATTATTTGAATAATTTATTAACGCAACCTTAAATTTCATTATACTTGCTTAGTTTAACTAGTTTATAGCTTAATTAAGCTTTTATCGAGTTAAATGTTACTCAAATTCAAGTTTCAAATACCCATATTGTCTTAATTAGAGGCGGGGTTGGGGGGAGGTCAATTGAGTTAAACCAAACTTAATCAAACTTAAAACACTTGAAGGAATACCGCAAGTCAAATGAAAAGTAATACTTCCTCGAAAGGTGGGGTTGCTGTGAAATAACACAAGTAATTCCACTTCGGTTCGACCTTTTCATTTTGGAAGCACAACCTGGTCTCGAACTCGAATTTTGGTCTGACCATTTATTTTATTAATAGGTGTGAGTAATGAATAGCCATTTAATATTTTTAAAATTAGATTTCTTATGAAATTACTATTACGATCAACTAAACATCGTTATAACTTTTTATAAGGAATAAGACTGTAATAAAATTATTAATATAGTTAGGGCTGTGTAGAAAAACGACCAAATAACAAACCGAATAATTCTTGGTTCAGTTTCGTGAAAAATAAACATTTGTGGTTCAGTTAAGGACTAGAACCAAACTGTTTTACACATTAAAAAAAATCAAACATATAATTTCTTTCTTTTAATTGTTTTATTAAAAAAATTATTTAAATATATATCGTTCATGAGAATGAAACTAGAATGGTCAAATTATGCTTCGATTATTGTGGTGTGTTTACGAATAAGATAATTTTTAGATTTTATTCTCTAGTATTTTGAATATTCTTTTTTTTTTCCTTTCTTCTATCTTACTAATTAATTCACTTCTATTATTTAGTTACTTATTGATTTTTATAACTGATAATGTCTTAATTAATAGTATACAATGAATAAAATTTGCACCTCATATTAAAATAGCATATTGTTATTTTATCCAGTATAGTATATCATTATAATTTGGAACGATTATAATTTTATAATGGATGAAATATCTCTCCTCTATGAGTTTTGAATATTTATTTAGGTAAACAATTGATTTCAAATGCTATTGCTTATATTTCTATTGGTGATAAGATATACATAATTAAAGTTTTTCAATATTTTTTTTTAAATAAAAAATGGTTTATATCGAATAATTTCTTTTTTCAGTTCATAAAAATTACGAACCCTATCACACAATTAAGTTTGAATTTAAAAGAGAAGCTGAACTGGAACGCATGCAACCTAATTACAAAGAAGAGAATGAGCACTCTATGTTCCTCCAAATATTTAAATATTCACAAACAAATTAACATATGACAAAAAGTTAGCACAAACAGATAAATATTTTTTTTTTTTTTTTCCTTCCATTTTAGGCCACTCTGGAAATACTTACATGCGCACTAAGCGAAATCAAGCCATCGGAGCTAATTAATAAAAATTTAAGTATGATAATTAATTTTATTTAAGAAAAATATTTCAATAAATTACCAATTATTTTTATTTAAAAATCCTTTTTGGAAAAATCTAGAAAAAATGTAAATTTGGAAAAAGTCATTTATTTAAATATTATTTAAATCCAAATTTTCTAGATGAATTTTCTTTTTTTCTTTTGCTTGAGGGAAGATATATTAAAACAAATAGAAGCACAAACAAGGAACACATAAGGATCAAAACGAATTAAAATAAGAGATATGAAGTTAAGAAAATCATCAATACGGCAAGTTTCAAAGGGAAAAAGAAAAAGGTTAAAAAAAGAGAAATGAATACCTTCTAGTATTTTTAAATGTCAATCACGGCATCGAATGCATTTCGATCCGTCAAAGAGAGTGACTAAGCATCTAAAACATGTTTATTTCATAAAATACTATCAAAACAAAAGGATCAAATTACACTTTTTAATTTTTTGGATATCTTTTATGTTATTTTGTAATTTCTCTTATTTTCATGTCGAAACATCACATGTTGTTCAAATTACACTGTAATATTAATCACAATGCTAAAATAACACACCAATACAAGCATCAATATAATAAAAAATTTGAAATCTAAAAAATTTAGTATTTTTTGACAAATAATTGAACTTTCCACCAATTTATTTCAAGAAATTAGTAAAAAATTCAAAAAATATTTTCAAATTTTCCAAAAGTGGCAGATTATTAGAAAAAAAAAATCATTCTTTTTCAAAGACATTTTCCAAAATTTTTGGAGTTTTTCTAGATTTTCTAACGGATTTTCGAAATAAGCACACGATCGCGAGAATTAGAAATTTTGATCTTCCTGATAGTTGTTCGATGGCTTGTCACATCACGGATCCATGTTCCAAGAAAAGCGATGGATGTCACGACCCACCGCCTTCTCTTCAAGACCTGCTTTGCCATATGCTCGCCGTTGGACCTCCATTAAAAAAAAAAAAAAACCCTCAACCAGCTTTACCTAGCGCTGCAAATAACACGATATACTAGCGAGCTATGTCGGCTCGGCTCATTTAGTTAAACGAGTCGAATTTAAACTCAAACTCAGATGCAATAAGCTAATTGAGTTGAGTCCGAACTTATCTTCAGACTCACGAACAGACTTGTTACGTGCTCGCGAGTCAGGCACGTGAACAGACCTGTTAAAAGCTTACTTGATATATATGTAATACATTAATATATAATTATTTATATTAATTTAATATTATAAATATAATTTAAGATATAATTATATATGCTAAACGAGCCAAGTTTAGACTTGTTTAACTAAATAGCCCGAGTCTGAGCTCAGCTCAAAAATCTTTAACGAGCTCAAGCCCAAGCCTGTACATTTCAAGCTCGTTAAGAACTATGTTAGGTTTGGACTCGTTAAAATTTAAATAAGCCAAGTTTGAGTGGACAAAAGCCCGAGGCTTAGGTCGGCTCATTTGCACCCAACACTTCTTCAAGCTTTAAAACCCTAATACACCAAGTTGATGTCTACATCGATGTTAGCATGGGAAGTTCAATTTGATCATAATCTGATTCCTAGTTCTTAGAAATCATTTACTCCCACAGCTCAGTTTTGGCTAATTCCTTAAGAACCAGGAACCATGATATAAAAAATAATTATTATTATAGTTAATTTGTGTAAAGAAAATATAAAACAAAATTTTCACTTAAAATAAAATTGGGTCTAACAATAATTTTTTTTAACCTATTAGTTAAAAGAATTAGATTTGTGCATTTATTTATAGATAAGTACTTCCACTTTTAGTTATAGTTTTAGCAATGTGAAACTACAAAATATTCAAAATACAAAAAAGTGGCATAATCACAAAAACAAGTCTCATTATTAAGAAAGAAGAATTCATTTTGATTAAAGAAGTTTATAAACTCAACAACACGCAATTTTAAGTATATTTATTACTTATGTTATTGACAACAACACATTAATTGTCATGCATAGGAAATAATTTTTTTTTATTTCACATAAAAATAGTTTTAATTTTGTTTCATATTTATAATTCTTTTTTTTTCTATTTTTCTTTCCTATTTTTTTATTTTTGTGGCATGGAACAGTTTGAAACGATAATTTTATGGCTAGTTCTTAAACCAATGGTTCTCAAACCGCAAGGTTGTTGCGATCTTGGAGGGTTGAACCAACTAGATCTGTCAGAATCGACAACTCTTTGATTGATTCGAACCTGACCTTTCCGATTCGGATCTCTGTTCTAAAATCGCCAATGACGAATCTAGTCAGTTCCCGGTTTGAAAACCCAACCATGATGATGTTAAAAAAAAAAAAGGATATCTTCACAGTAAAATTGAATCCAATAACCGGTACTTCAACGGAAAATACAACTCACTGAAAAAATACACGAGAAACCTCGTAAGAAGATAAAAATAATCATTTTCATGAGCTGAAATACACAAAATATATATTATATATATATATATATATGACACATTAAGACGAAGTTACGAAGTTTCCGAAAAGATAGATAATTTACATAAAAACCACGAAATGTTAAAGGACAACTAGGGATATAAACGTGAATTATACAATCCAAGGATAATTGTAGATAATACGGATTATGGACTGCAAATTGTAAGGAAAATTTCAAATTCGTGACACTCTTAATAATTTTTTATATCAACCTAAAATTACATGGAATTTCCATGAACCGTGCTGAAAAAGCATCTATCAAGCCTAGATAAATGGATAGAATCTTGACTTAACGGAGCATGATAATATATCGTAGAACTTATATCACAGGACCATGCAATGCAATGTACTTCTTTCGGGTAATAAATGGGAATATTTATGCTCTTGGACATATGATCCAGTGAATCATCTGCTATTGAAAATAAATATAATAAGTAATATATTGAGTATTTTATTGGTATAATCATAGTTAGGTTAGAATTTGAGCCCTTAAATGACAAAAAAACCGATCTCATTAAAAATATATAATCGGACTAAAAAAATTTTTGTAAGAATTACCAACGAAATGAAACAAGTTGAAAATAGAAAACCTGTCCATGCCATTAGTTGCAAACAAATTTCAACAGATTTTCCGCCCAACAAGCTGTATCATTCAGGCCATTCAACTCAAAATTCATCTAAGATGGGGCTCTCACATTTGCAGAAACTACTTCAGATGTACGTATAAATCTGACAGGGGTTGTCGAGCGACAAAACAAGTTCAAAGATACGACGAAAACCACCGCACAGCCTATAGAGTCACGTACAGTGGACACCACACTTGTCGCGATGACATGGTATTGAATCCGGCAAAAATTCAAGAGCAAGAGTCCAGCGAAATGCATGAGTTTGACACGGATCCAAATTTGCAAGGGTCCGAATCTGCAATTACTGAAGTAAGCCTAGATGAAACTTCATATATTATTATTATATGAATGTGACATTCACCCTGTATATATAATATATATATATAGGTGTTATAATATGAATATAGTTGTATAAATTGTAATACCGTATATACATATATCTATACATAATATATGATATATAATATTATATAACATATAGGTGAAACACATGTCTACGGTCCTTATAAAAAAAAATTACACAAATACAAATTGTTATAAAAAATTATTAAATTACTATCTTTATATTGCATGTTGGAGAAGAGATACAAAATTTATACATGTATCGCATTCTGAAGGCGAGATATAAAGATCTATTGTGCAAAAATTGTAAAAAATGTGTATTGCACATCCTTTGTGTGATCACATATAGGGTGTATCGCACATCCATTGAACTTGCAATACATGTATCACATATAGGGTGTGCGATACATGTAAAGTACCAGTACTTTGAATGTATCGCACGTGAAATGTGTAATTTTATTTGTGTAATTTTTTTCAAAACGATGATTAACATGTTATAATCTCTATAATGTATTGTGTATATAATACAAAGGAGAGATGCTGGGTTTGAAAAATGAAGACGGAAAAAATGTTGTCTTTTTATATTTTTTGAAAGATAAAATTGGAATAATAATAATATTATTATAGGGATATTTTAGGGAAAAAAAGGTACAGTGAAATAAAGATTGGCTATTACCTCATTTGGAAAAAATGGTTATGAGATATTTTAAAGAATTATTTTTTATTTTATACCATTAACCATAAAATGTAACCAAACAGATTGTTACAAGGAGGAAGGGTGGAATAGAATGATTATCCCACCAACTAAACATGCTAGTGTGTTATTTCTTATATTCCAAATGAGGCAGTGATAGTCCTTTATTTCACTGCAATTTTTTTTTCCTAAAATAATCCTGTAATAATATCATTACTCTAGTTCTTTTGGAAAAAAAAAAAATAATAAAAAGACTGTTATTTCTATCTTCGTTTTCAACCCTAGCAGCTCTCCTTTATATTATATATATGATACTCTTTATAATATATATACACAATATGTTGTAGATAAATATATGTATATTCAGTATTACAATTTACACAACTATATTTATTCATATTAGAACTTAAATATATATATATATATAAACCAAAACATTATATTTGTAACATTGTTATATAAACAGTGTTATAATGTATATATATATATATATATATATATTACTATTGTATTATAATATTGGATAAATTACACTATAAAATATCAATATTTAAAAGTAAGTTCATTTAAGGTATTAATATTTCGAGTGTTTAAAAAAAAAATTAATGTTTTACAAAGTAATTAAATGAGATTTCAATGTTTTGTGAAGTTCATTTAAAGTACCAATGATAGGATCAATTTTCAATCAAGTTTTTATAATTTTCCCTAACAATCAATTATCAATACCTTATTTAACTCATTTTGCATTTGAGTTAATGAGCGGCAATGTTTCAAACATCTTTGTACTGATGATCCCTTCTTAGAAAAATTTTAATCATCCTTTTCTTTTTTAGGCATCCCACCGGAAGCCAATTTCGAGCCCAGACCAAGACTTCTGGACGGTGGATTTGGCACCTTATCTTCATCCTTCCGCTGCATCTTCGATTGCGTCAGAGATTGTGCTGAGTGATGATTTCGAAAATGATGGAGAGAATGATCCATCCTGCTTACCCAAAAAGATGGATCTATCTCACAACCAGTCCTTACAAAGGCAAAGGTTGATTTTACTACCCTGAGAAATTATTTCTTGATCGATTTGCTGACTAAATCAATTTTGGCCCCAGTGTTTTAACAACGTTTGTATATGTGAATTCTGGATCAGAAATATGTTGGACAGGCCGTTTTTTCCTATCGTGAATTCAACTAAAGCTGGTTCCCTCAAGGACCGTAGGGAGACATTTCAAAGGTAAATTTTTCAGTGTAATTAGCAATGTCATCTTCAAAGAGTTTGATTTAGCTGTGCCGTTTTATGTTATTGTTGGAAGATATGTTTTCTAACTCACTAACTAGCAGTTGCCAAAGAAGTCGCGACTCGGGAGTGTTTATTTATTTTTTTAAAGATATACTGCATCAATTTCTAGAAATTGATTCATGATAATCGCTTACTCTAATTATCTTCTGTTCAAAATTCATAACATTAATGGGGTAATCATAAAAATAAAAAAAATAAAGAAAATAAAAAAAAATACTTAAAACGTCACGTATGATTGTTGGCTTTAAAACTATGGAATTCGGTAATGTTGACGAGTGGAAATATCTCTACCAGAAATACTTCCGAATGTTTTGGTACTTGCGCATGTTTAATAAATTAATCACAAGTAAATCGAACCACTTCATAAGTAAAACAAATCAAACTAAAATTTTCTTTCTTTTTTCCTTTTTTTTGAAACAATTTGACTTAAAAAATTTCAATGTGAACCTATATGTAAATTTATAGTTAATTTGGAAGGGTAAATCAAACAAATCTATAGAATCAAACTAAACTGTTTTAGATAAAATAATCATATTTTACTTGTAGCCATGGTTATCAAAATCATTGATCAAATATACGATTATATGAATTTATGATTTTATATGTTTTTTTTAATTAAAATGAATGAAAAATTATTAAGGTGAGGACTTTAGCTAGAATTATGGATTTAGATGTACGATTCTACACGTTCATAATTTTGCAGATTTTGCATGATTTTGTATGATTCCACTAATTCTACATGCTTGAGTGAATAGTAAAATTATGATTTCGACGACCATGCTTACATTTCATTATGATGATTGATTAAATGCTATATATGTTCTTATAGTTTTATTATAATGTTTATTATTTGATAAATATTTGTTAATATTAACTTGTTCTTTTTTAAATTTGCTTTTTAGGTTTAAGATATATACTCTTCTATTAGTGACTTGATATATATATATATATATATATTTTGTTAATTAACTTTGTGAAGTATGAAATTTGTTCATTCTGTTATGAATCTTATTATGTATTAATTGTTCAATATATTTTGTTAGCGGATCACTTTTATATTTATGAATGACTTGTTGGTAAATGGTTTTTCATTTTGGCTAAATTTGGTGGTGGATGATTGACTAGGTGGTTTGTAAAGAATTGTAGATTATAGCTTGCTATGTATTAGTTAGTGAATGTACTTTGTTGGTGGATAATTAGTTGATGATTGAATGATTTTATGGAGAACTATACATTATGAGTATAATAGATTAATGAAATATTTTATTGTGGTTTATAATTTGAACTCTTAAAGTAATTTAAATCTTTGAATATCAACACAAATGCAGAAGATTAGAGCCAAGTTTTTTTTTTTCAATTGCAATATTAATTTTATTCGTAATTCAAACATAACCAAACCGTTATTTAAGGTCTGGATTGGGATGGAGAAAACCAAAATGTAAATTTAGAGTTTGGTTTTTAGTAAAAATCAAACCAAACTAGTACATGCACATCCCAAGCCACACATCTTCCACTTTTTTTCATATGCCATCATTGGTGCTTTTCTTTATTTTTTTATTTTATTTATTTTTATTCTTTTTTTTTTTTTTTACACAAACTTCAGTTTGCTTATTAATGCTCTATGGATATTAGAGAAAGATGGGTGATGTTGTGCTAGAGATAGTTAATTTTTGCCTCAAGTGCTTTTAACAATGTTTATAAATGTGAATTCAGGAACAAAACAGAGTCGACACGGACTGTTTTTGTAACATACCCATTGGAGGATGGTTTCACTTGGAGAAAATATGCGCAAAGATCAATTCTTGGTTCACCATATCCAAGGTACATTTTTCAACGTAACTTGCAATCTCATCTTCCAAGATTTTGATCAGATATAATGCAGCGTGCCAAAGCAATTGAAATCTTCATTATTTTTCTAAGTCATACCACATGAATTTTGTTTGACGAAACAGGATAAACGCAAGAGAAGTACCTGTATTATCATGGTTTGATAATTTAGTATTTAATGTTTAATTTTGGATCAAAAAGTGCCCGTATTTTCAAAATCAAGACATTTTAGGTGCTCATATTGAGCACTTTAGGCACTCATATTGGGCACTTTAGGCACATGAAATGCTTTGATTTTGAAAATACAGACATTGTTTTATTCAAAATCAAATATTAGGCACCATATTGCTAAAATCCAAAAGTACAGGCACTGTTTGTGTCTTTATCTCGTGACGAAACATATTCAATATTAGGAAAATCTGGTCAGTGAAGTTAAGAATTTGGTAGATAACAGAAAATTTATCTTTATGAAATAAAAAGAATCAATAATAAACTTAAAGGTATGAATGAATTCATTTTTTTAGAAAATTTACATCTTTCTATACTAAGTTTGTTATGGGAATTTGAATACAGAATTCGCTTAGAATAAAATTAAATCTTGATACTTGAATACTATCAATCAAACTTTGGATTTATGTGTGATGTTAGAATATAGCAATTTTTTTTAGTAAAAGAGAGTGTAGGAAAGATAGAACATTTGTGCGAAAAATCTCAATATAAATAGAGTAACTACACATTTTATATATTTGACCAAAGTTGAAAGAAATAACCTTTAAGGTTTGAATTATATTCATTAGATTTGATCTAGATTGGTTTATAGTTGATTTAAAACTTTAATCATGAATTGATTTGACTCAAATACATGAAACGCTTCAAAAATTTGATCAAAAGCTACAACTGTTCAACTTTTTATATTGAAAAATTTGTGCAGTTTTAACAAGTTTAGATCAACTCAACCTAATCTGGATCATCTTGCACTACAGACATAAAGAGTTTGGATCAACTCAAGATGATCCAAATCATCTTGCACAATTATTTTCTATTTTGATACTTTTTATCTTTTTTTAGAAGAAATAATCTGAACATATTCACAAAAGATTCAAGCCTTTCATATAAGTTCTATAAATCTCTCTCTTTTACTTATATTTAATGCGAATATCACTTATTTAATCATTGAGTTTTTTAAACACAAATTTTTTCATCTTAAATCACATAAATGACAACCTATGCAACATTGTAAGGATAAATATGGAGACAAACAAAGCAAAAGTGATGGATAAATACGAAGAATGTATTAGACAAAGTTGGGTGATTTTAACGTATAGCTGTACTTGTACAAACGTGAAATGAAACTCGAAATTTTTATGAGGAAATATTATGTACTGAGATGAAAAATGACAAACTTAAAAGAGAAAACAAAATATATATTACACAAAGTGATTTTCGAAAACTCAAGATACATCTATTTTTTCTTCCATTCCTATGTGCGGGGACTGGAATGGATCAGGCCTCAAGGCTCATGTCTCTCGCGTTCGGCTCCTGATGAAATCACTCTGCCTCTTCAACTAGGATTTGTTCATCGTAATCCTCGAAAGTAGTTTTATAAATGCGTGTAAATGGGCAAAACGCAAAACCTGCCTGTGTACTACTTGAGTTTGGCTTAATACCTAGTCGACTTTTGTTCGACACTAGACAAAATTGATTACAAATTCAAATAATTTAAATAATTTATTAACTCAACCTTAAATTTCATGATACTTACTTAGTTTAACTAGTTTATAGCTTAATTAAGCTTATATCCAGTTAAATGTTACTCAAATTCAAGTTTCAAATACCAATATTGTCTTAATTAGAGGCGGGGTGGGAGGGGGAGGTCAATTGAGTTAAAGCAAACTTAATCAAACTTAAACACTTGAAGGAATACTGCAAGTCAAATGAAAAGTAATACTTCCTTGAAAGGTGGGGTTGCTGTGAAATAACACGGGTAATTCCACTTCGGTTCGACTTTTTCATTTTGGAAGTACAACCTGGTGTCGAACTCGAATTTTGATCTAACCATTTATTTAATTCAATTTGGAATGAACCTAGACCTACTCAATACTAAATACACGACGAAAGGTTTTAGAAAAATATCTTCCAATGAATAAGATTGTAACAAAGTTGCTTTTCATGAGGAATGAAATAGGTTTGTAATAGAAATTTCATTTGTTAATTTTTCATTTAAATAAGGATGATATGGAAAAAAAAAATTCAAATATTGAATTATTGTTCATAGGTTTGAGTAATGAATAGCTATTTAATATTTTTTTAAATTAGGATTTCTTATAAAATTACTATTGCGATCAACTAAATGTAGTTATAGCTCTTCATAAGGAATAAAACTATAATAAAATTGTTAGTACAGCTAGGGCTGTGTAGAAAAACAACCAAATAACAAATCAAACAATTCGCGGTTCAGTTTCGTGAAAAATAAAAATTTGTGGTTCAGTTATGGGCCAACACCAAACTGTTTCACACATTTAAAAAAATCAAACATATAATTTCTTTCTTTTAATTGTTTTATTAAAAAATTATTTAAATATATATCGTTCATGAGAATGAAACTAGAATGGTCAAATTATGCTTCGATTATTGTGGTGTATTTATGAATAAGATAATTTTTAGATTTTATTCTCTAGTATTTTGAATGTTCTTTTTTTTTTTTTTCCTTTCTTCTATCTTACTAATTAATCCATTTCTATTATTTAGTTACTTATTGATTTTTATAACTGATAATATCTTAATTAATAGTGTACAATGAATTAAAATTTGCACCTCATATTAGAATAGCATATTGTTATTTTATCAAGTATAGTATATCATTATAATTTGATACGACTATAATTTTATAATGGATGAAATATCTTCTCATCTATGAGTTTTGTATATTTAAACAATTGATTTCAAATGCTATTGCTTATATTTGTGTTGGTGATAAGATATATAATTAAAGTTTTTCAATAGTTTTTTTTTTTTGAAAATAAAAAAGGGTTCATATCGAACAATTTTTTTTTTCAATTCAAAAAAATTACGAACCGTATCACACAATTAAGTTTGAATTTAAAAAGAAAAAAAGTTGAACTGGAAGGCATGCACCCTAATTACAAAGAAGAGAATGAGCACTCTATGTTCCTCCAAATATTTAAATATTCACAAACAAATTAACATATGACAAAAAGTTAGCAAAAACAGATAAATATTTCTTTTTTTTTTTTCCATTTTAGGCCACTCTGGAAATACTTACATGCTCACTAAGCGAAATCAAGCCATCGGAGCTAATTAATAAAAATTTAAGTATGATAATTAATTTTATTTAAGAAAAATATTTCAATAAATTACCAATTATTTTTATTTAAAATCCTTTTTGGAAAAATCTAGAAAAAATGTAAATTTGGAAAAAGTCATTTATTTAAATATTATTTAAATCCAAATTTTCTAGATGAATTTTCTTTTTTCTTTTGCTTGAGGGAAGATATATTAAAAAAAAATAAATAGAAACACAAACAAAGTAACACATAAGGATCAAAACGGATTAAAATAAGACATATGAAGTTAAGCAAATCATCAATGAGGCAAGTTCAAAGGGAAAATGAAAAAGGCTAAAAAAAGAGAAATGAATACCTTCTAGAATTTTTAAATGTCAATCACGGCATCGAATGCATTTCGATCCGTCAAAGAGAGTGACTAAGCATCTAAAACATGATTATTTCATAAAATACTATCAAAACAAAAAGATCTGGATATCTTTTATTTTATTTTGTAATTTCTCTTATTTTCATGTCGAAACATCACATGTTGTTCAAATTACACTGTAATATTAATCACAATGCTAAAATAACACACCAATACAAGCATCAATATAATAAAAAATTTGAAATCTAAAAAATTTAGTATTTTTTGACAAAAAGTTGAACTGTCCACCAATTTACTTCAAGAAACTAGTAAAAAAATTCCAAAATATTTTCAAAATTCCCAAAATTTGCAGATTATTAGAAAAAAAAAAAATCATTCATTTTTCAAAGACATATTTTCCAAAATTTTTGGAGTTTTTCTAGATTTCTAACGGACTTTCGAAATAAGCACACGATCGCGAGAATTAGGAATTTTGATTTTCCTGATAGCGTTCGAGGGCTTCTCACATCACGGATCCATGTTCCAAGAAATGCGATGGATGTCATGACTTACCGCCTTCTCTTCAAGACCTACTTTACCATATGCTCGCCGTTGGACCTCCATTTAAAAAAAAAACCCCTCAACCAACTTTACCTCGCGCTGCAAATAACAGAGCTAAGCGACGTAGGCTCGGCTAATTTAGCTAAACGAGTCAAACTTGAATTCAAACTCAAGTTTAATAAGTTAAATGAATTAGATCCGAACTTATTTTTAGGTTCACGAACAAACTTGTTAAATGCTCGTGAATAAACCTGTTAAAAGCTTATTTGACATATATGTGATCATTAATATATAATTATTTATATTAATTTAATATGATAAATATAATTTAAAATATATTTATATATGCTAAACGAGTCGAGTTTAGGTTTGTTTAGCTAAATGGCTCGAGCCTGAGCTTGGCTTAAAAATCCTTAACGAACTCAAGCCCAAACCTATACATTTTGGGCTCGTTAGGAACTAGGTTCGGCTTGGACTGGTTAAAATTTAAATAAGCCAAGTTTGAGTCGACAAAAGCCCGACTTGGCTCGGCTTAGGCCGCTCATTTGCACCTAATTCTCTTCAATCTTTAAAACCCTAATACACCAAGTTGATGTCTACACCTATGTTAGCATGGGAAGTTCAATTTGATCGTAATCTGATTCCCAGTTCTTAGGAATCGTTTGCTCCCATAGCTCGATTCTGACTAGTTCCTTGAGAATCAGGAATCATGATATAAAAAATAATAATTATTATTATTATAGTTAATTTGTGTGAAAAAAAATATATAACAAAATTTTAACTTAAAATAAAATTAAGCCTAACAATAATTATTTTAACCTATTAGTTAAAAATTAGATTTGTGCATTTATTTATAGATAAGCACTTTCACTTTTAGTTATAGTGTTAACAATGTGAAATTATAAAATATTCAAGATACAAAGAAGTGACATAATCACAAGAACAAGTCTCATTATTAAGAAAGAAGAATTCATTTTGATTAAAGAAGTTCATAGACTCAACAACACGTGATTTTAAATATATTCATTACTTATGTTATTAATAATAACATATTAATTGTGATGCATAGGAAATATTTTTTTTTATTTCACATAAAAATAGTTTTAATTTTGTTTCATATTTATAATTCTTTTTTTCTATTTTGCTTTTCTTTTTTTTAATTTTTGTGGCATGGAACAGTTTGAAATGATAATTTTATGATCAATTCTTAAACTAATGGTTCCCAAACCCCAAAGTTTAAGCGATTTTGGAGGGTTGAACCAGCTAGACCTGCTATATTTGACAAGTCTTTAGCTAGTTCGGACTTGACTTTTCCGATCCGGTTCTCAATTGTAGAATCGCTAACGTCAAATCTAGTCAGTTCTTAGTTTGAAACTGACAAATGATGATATTTGAAAAAAAAGTATCTTCACAGTAAAATTGAATCCCAACAACCGGTACTTCAACGGAAAATACAACTCACTGAAAATTACACGAGAAACCTCGTAAGAAGATAAAAATCATCATTTTCATGAGTTGAGATACACCAAAAAAAAAAATATTGACACATTAAGACAACCCACGAAATGTTAAAGGACAACTAGGGATATAAACGTGAATTATACAATCCAAGGATAATTGTAGATAATACGGATTACGGACTGCATATTGTGCTGAAAAAGCATCTATCCAGGCTAGATAAATGGATAGAATCTTGACTTAACGGAGCATGTTAATATATCGTTGAACTTATATCACAGGATCATGCAATGCAATGTACTTTTTTCGGGTAATAAATGGGTATATTTATGCTCTTGGACATATGATCCGGTGAATCATCTGCTATTGAAAATAAATGTAATAAGTAAATATTAAGTATTTTATTGGTATAATCATAATTAGGTTAGAATTTGAGCTGTTAAATGACCAAAAAACCGTGCGCTATGACAAACGTCAAACCTCATCTTTTGATGAGTGGTGGAACAAATTGGTGGGGGGTCAGGGGTTTCTAAGGAAAGAACGCAAGAAAAAAATCTTCGAGCTAAGCGAGGTGGCCTGGGGTATATGGAGAGAACGATGTGACGCAACTTACAATCATAGATCCCCAAACCCTAAAGCTACGGTCAGACGGATTCTAAATAGCTTGGGTGAGAAAGATTACCTTCATAATCCATTGGAGCCGACAGCATCCCCTTCGGAAGATTCGGGCGGTGGTGAGCACGATGTTTCTGAAGTGAGACAAGGAGGCGTTGAAGAGGAGTTAGGAAGAGAAGTGGGTTGGAGTCGGATCGCCTCTGCTCAAGGTTCGGAGCCCCACCATCACTCCCTTTCCTCGGTACAGGAGGTTCCAATTCTGGAGCTTCATGATGCAGATAGAAATGTGCGGGCAGAGAACGGAGATCAAGGGGCCAGAATTAACACAGATGGGTCTTGGGTGGGCTCTAATGAATGGGGGGCTGCGGCAGCTGTTGGAAGAGATAATATGGGCAGGCTTATTGGAGGGGCCTCAACATGGGGTTTTTTTCCCTCAGCAGAAGCCAGTGAGGTTGCAGCCATAGACCTTGGGGTAAATCTAGCAAAGGAAAAGGGTTGGTCAACTCTTTTATTTGTATCTGATTGCAAGCAGGTGATCAATGCTTTCAATGGTCGGCGGGAGGGCCTTCATTGGTCTTCTCAACCTTTTTTTGAAGAAGCCTCATCGGCTTTGGCTAGCTTAAGAAATGTTTCTTGTTCTTTTATTTTTGTAAGAAGAAATGCAAATTGTGTTGCTAATTGGGTAGCTACGTATTTCAGAAGGAGGATGTGTCCGATGGATTGGTGGATCTCCACCCCATCCTCCCTTCAAAAGCTACTAGATCGGGATGTTTTGAATCGTACTGATCTTTCGTGTATTGTCCCAGATAATGGGTAACTTTGATTAATATAATTATTTCTATTCGGTCAAAAAAAAATGACCAAAAAAACCGATCTCATTAAAATATATAACCGGACTAAAGAATTTTTGGTAAGAATTACCAACGAAATGAAACAAGTTGAAAATAGAAAACCTGTCCATGCCATTAGTTGCAAACAAATTTCAACAGATTTTCCGTCCAACAAGCTGTATCCTTCAGGCCATTCAACTCAAAATTCATCTAAGAAGGGGCTCTCATATTTGCAGAAACTACTTCAGATGTACGCATAAATATGACAGGGGTTGTCCAGCGAAAAAACAAGTTCAAAGATACGACGAAGACTACCGCACAGCCTATAGAGTCACGTACACTGGAAGCCACACTTGTCACGATGACATGGTATTGAATCCGGCGAAAATTCAAGAGCAAGAGTCCAGCGAAATGCATGAGTTTGACACGGATCCAAATTTGCAAGGGTCCGAATCTGCAATTACTGAGGTAAGTTTAGATGAAACTTCGTATATTATTATTTCCTCATATGAATGTGACATTCACCCTATATATATATACACACACATAGGTGTTATAATATGAATATAGTTGTTATAAAAAAATTATTAAATTACTATCTTTATATTGCATGTTGGAGAAGAGATGCAAAATTTACACATGTATCGCATTTAAGAGGCGAGATGCAGCGATCTATTGTGCAAAAATTATAAAAAAATGTGTATCGCACATTGAACTTGCAATACATGTATCACATATAGGGTGTGCAACATATGTAAAGTACCAGTACTTTGAATGTATCACACGTTAAATGTGCGATTATGTTTGTGTAATTTTTAAAAAATCGATGATTAACATGTAATAATCTCTATAATGTATTGTATATATAATACAAAGGAGAGATGCTGGGTTTGAAAAATGAAGATAGAAAAAATGTTGTCTTTTTATATTTTTTGAAAGATAAAACTGGAATAATATTATTACTATAGGGATATTTTAGGGAAAAAAAGTACAGTGAAATAAAGATTGGCTATTTCCTCATTTGGAAAGAATGGTTATGAGATATTTTAAAGAATATTGATTCTTTATTTTATACCATTAACCATAAAATGTAACCAAACAGATTGTTATAAGGAATAAGGATGGAATAGAATGATTATCCCACCGACTAAACATGCTAGTGCGTTATTTCTTATATTCCAAAGGAGGCAGTGATAGTCCTTTATTTCACTGCAAATTTTTTTTTCCTAAAATAATCCTGTAATAATATCATTACTCTAGTTCTTTCGAAAAATAAAAATAATAAAATGATTGTTTTTTCTATCTTCGTTTTCAACCCTATCGGCTCTTCTTTATATTATATATATATATATATATATGATACTATATTATATATATATATATATGATACTATATAATATATATACACAATATGTTGTAGATAAATATACGTATATTCGGTATTACAATTTACACAACTCTATTCATATTAGAACTTAAATATATATATATAAAAACCAAAACATTATATTCGTAACATTGTACATAAACAGTGTTATAATGTGTTATATATATATATATATATACTACTATTGTATTATAATATTGGATAAATTATACTATAAAATATCAATATTTGAAAGTAAGTTCATTTAAGGTATTAACGTTTGGTGGTTAAAAAAAAGAATCAATGTTTTACGAAGTAATTAAATAAGATTTCAATGTTTTGTGAAGTTCATTTTAAGGTATCAATGATGGGATCAATTTTCAATCAAGTTTTATAGTTTCCTCACAATCAATTATCGATACGTTATTTAACTCATTTTGTAAAATGTTAATTCCTTTTTTCAACCATCCCAAATATTGATACCTTAAATGAATTTAACCTTAAACGTAAATATCTATTAATATAATTTACCCTCATAATATTTAATATTATATACATATATCTATTTTTACAGCATATAAACTATATACTATATATAGAATATACTGAGTATTATAATATTATATTTATTTAGTATTATGTCATTATTATAACGATAGTGTTATTGACATTATTAAAGCAAGAGGAGGGGTTTAGTGTATTTAGTATTTTATGTTCTTATTTTTGTGTATTTATTTAATTATTAAATAAAACTATAACCTTTTCTTTAAATAAATAACCACTCTGTCCATAATTCCTTTTTCTTTTTATCTTTTTTATAAATAAGAACCATTCCCTCCATAAGTCCATGACTCTTTTGTAAACAACCATTCCATTTTATTTTTCTCTTTCAAAAGTTTGATATTGTTTAATGTGTTATTTTAATATCTTATTATTGTAAGACTTCCTTTTCATGTAAATAATTAAATTATATTTTTAATTATTTAAAATATGGTTTCATTATATATTTTAATATGAATGTTTTTCTTTTTTTAGCACACGCATCGCAAGTGCATCGTCTGTTGTACATATATATATATATATATGATATATAGATATATGGATATGCAGTATCACAATTTATACAACTATATAGATATTATAACTTATAATATGTTTATAATTCTAAAAATTTACTTTAGTTATGATCTAATCATATCTATATACATATTATATGTGTGTGTATATATATATGTGCATGGACTTTACTGATTAGATTTATATTTAAACAAGATACAACCAATAACAAATTGCATTGGAGGGCATTATGGTACTTTTATCAACCATTCAGGCCTGATTCCTTAAAAATTATTCTACTACCCTAACAAATGAACAACAATACCACTCAGACTCAGCCCTCATGCCTAATAATTCTACTTTGCCCTCATCCTTCGAGTAACTAAACCTGCGTAAGAGTTCTCAAAACATCACAACGTCAATGAGCGATTTATTGTAAATAAAGTAGTAGTTCAGATACCAAATCCGATGCAGAAAATATTAATGAAATAGCTTTGATTCTAAAATTATTGTAGGAAAATGAAGGAAAAAAAAAATTTCTTCTTCTATTAAAAAAAAAAAACCTGGAAAGTTATATCTAACAGTAGTCTCACACCACTAGATTGATGTTATTATAACCTTGCACCACGGTTGGATTGTATGGCCTCATACCATACAAGCTCTTAATGGAATTACACCAACAAGCTCTTAATGGAATCATACCATTAAGGGAAAAGAAAAGGCATTACACCAATTCTAAAAAAATAACTTTTATTTAATCAATATCTCATTCACTCTTCCTCGTGTGTATTGCAGCTTCACTTATAGCATTAAAACAATTCTTAAACTAAAAGATTTGATATCTATAGGGATAGATCACAGACGTGTATATGACGAAACTGATTCTTCAATGGAATCAGATTGTGAAGGCCATAAGCCCGCCATGAAACACATGGAGAAGAAGAAAAAAGCACCAGAAGAAAGCCATAAGGAGGAAACACCGGCTCCTCCTATAGAATACCAAAGCTTGAATGCTGCTTTGAAGGAGTTGCTTGGGTTGACACTTAGTATGGTGCAGAAGAAGAAATCATCCAAAGGATTAAGTGGTCTTGGCTGTGTCAACTTAACAGCCCATATAATTGAAAAACTATTTTCTGAAGTTGGAACTATTGGAATTCATGGAAGAGATGAGATTGCAAAAAGAGATGTGATCGAATGCTTAAGTAATTTAAAAACATTGAGGAGTCGCTTTGATAAAATTATCTTGGTTACTCTGCCAGCAAATTGTGGGATGATGGCAAGAAAACTAGCACTTGCACAATTACAATCTTCTCTCTGCATCGAAGCTAATGAGGATGACCTTTCACAAACGGTGGCTCGTTCATTGAAAAGCATGAGATTTCTATTGGTTATTGATAACAATGATATGCAGTTAGACGTAAAGAAAATGGGAATTCCTACGCCAAGTCCAGAAACTGGTAGCAAGATAATCATTGTCACTAAATCAGAGCAAGCCTGCACTGCCATGGCAGTGAGTGAGACCATAAATTTAGATGATGAAGTGTCTTGGGGCTTATTCTGTCAAAATGCAAGCGAGCTGGCTCTCTCTGCTGAAATCCAACCAATTGCTAGAGAAATAGTCAGATTGTGCAACCATTGTTCACCTGCTGTTATTCTAATGGCACAAGCACTGAAGACAGAATCTGAATATCATGGATGGATATGTGCACGCAATAAATTATTACTAGAAGTTGGATCAGACGGGAAGGATGTGGATATTATGAGTGCTGCATTGGAGTTCAGTTTTGATAGCATAGAGGATGAAATGACAATAAATTGTTTAAGGAGCATGGCATTTAATAACAACCAAGAGGTGGCAAAGGAATCATTGATAAGAAATTGGATCCATGATGGTGTGTTAAACACGCTATGTGAAGGGCATAAAGTCCTTGAAAATCTTATTGAGCTTAAACTGTTGGAGATTGATGAGTATAGAGATATTGTGAAGCTTCAAGATCTTAACAGAGATATATTTGTGAACTACATCGTTCACCCTGAGGAAAGTTGCATGTACATGAAGAAGGGTGGTTTAGGACTGGTTAAGCCCCCAGATGAAGAGATGTGGGAGAATGTTAAGGAGATATGCTTGATGCAAAATGAGATATCCAAACTTCCTGAAAACCCATCATGCCCTTTGCTTTCAGCGTTGTTCTTTCAGAGGAATCACAAATTAAGGGCCATACCTTCATCCTTTTTTCTCAATATGCCTTGCCTCCAAGTTGTGAACTTGTCGGAAACTCGAATCAAGTCTTTACCAGAGTCACTTTTCCAATTATTTAACCTCAAAAGACTCTTTTTAAGAAACTGTAATCTTTTGAGGAGGTTACCACCTGAAATCAGAAATCTCAAGCACCTTGAGGTACTTGATCTTGAGGGAACAAAGATACTGGCTCTTCCTGAGGGTGTAAGAGAGTTGGAAAACCTTATTTGCTTGCAGGTGTCAATTTCTGAAAGTGAAAACCATGTTGAAACAACAAATGAAAATCCAATCATACCTTGTAGGGTACTATCTGCTGTGTCACATTTGGAAGAACTGAATATTGATATAGATTCAGAAGCTGAATGGTGGGATTCATGCATAGAATTCATCATTGATGAAGTTTGCAGCTTGAAGAACTTAGATAGTCTGAACTTCTACTTCCCAAGCATGGAACATTTTAGCCACTTCAATCAGCTTTGGAGATCCATGGAACATCCAGCACTGTCGTGCTTTAAATTTGTTGTTGGTCGACATGCCAACCGCATCATGTCCCAAATTCCTAGTGTTGCTGAGTTCGAGCTTGAAAGGTGGGATAAATGCTTAATGTACATCAATGGTGTCGGTATCCACAGTGATATTCAGGAGAGACTGTCTGACACAGAAGCATTCCTCTTGGAGAGAAACAGTACTGTAAAGAAGCTATCAGAATTTGGTGGAACTTGTCTGCAACAACTTAAATGCTGTGTTTTGGGAGAGTGTAATGAACTAAGAGAGATTGTTGATGGGGCTGATATGGATGTAGAGGATGGCAAACAAATCCATGGAATGCAATCCAGATGGGGCTGATAGAATCTTCCTGGGATCTCTTGAGTTCTTGTATGTGTATTACATGAAGAATCTCACAAGAATTTGGAAAGGACCTTTGCCTGACAAATGTTTATCCAACCTTAAGTGCTTGACATTGAAAACTTGTCCAAAATTAACTTGTGTTTTTACAAAGGGACTTGTTGGAAACCTCTGCAATTTAGAGGAGCTCGTAGTTGATGACTGCCCTGCCATTGTTACCTTGGTAACGTGCAAGAATGTTTCTTCTGCTGAAACTTCTTTCTTTCTCCCAATGTTGAGGAGCATCACACTTCATTATGTACCTGAACTGATCAGCATCTCCAGTGGACTAAGAATTGCACCCAAGTTGGAGTGGTTGAGCTTTTACAACTGTGAGAAACTCAAGTCTCTTTCCATTGAGGAAGTATCCAGCAAGGATCTGAGGAAAATTAGAGGTGAGCTCAGCTGGTGGAAAGATTTGCAGTGGAAAGGTGGCCGTACTGGTAATTTGGATGACATTTTCGTTCCTTTTGATCCGCTTGAAGTGCCATAAAGAAGCTATCTGGAAGTCCATGGACAATTTGCATCAGTAATTTGCATCTCTTTAGTATTGTGTCCAAGTCATAGTAGATGAAATGAAAAATCATTATAAAATAAGCATGTCTAAACCAGAAATTTGTCATGACTCTGTGTAATGCTATTTTGCATATTATTTTACTTTGCATGAGAGGATATTATCAATGGCATTAATATTGTATTTTATTATTTGGATATGTGTCCATATCTCTATTACCACTATCTTAGATTGTCTCCACTAGCAAATTTTTTCTAGGATAATCAGTTCTATGCCAATGCAAAGTAATGCAATGCAAATCAATTGCAATAGAGAATCATAAAGCTTTGAGGCACGAATCAGGAATCACATTTTTGGTTAGAATTTGCTTGATCTCAGGCGAAATAATACACTTGACATTCTTTATTTCTGCAAAGGCACCTGAATCACGTTGTAGTTTTTTCTTACTAAAAGGTATGAAAACCATGACAATCGTAATATCAAAATGCAAAATACATGCTTTGGTTTTTCAAACTGTCAACATTAGTCTGCTCACTCAAACAATTTTTGCAAATGTTCCATATTCAAAGTCCATGATTCTAAAACCTGAGTTGCAAGGCATTGGTACCTAATTACAATTTGGAAATTTCAACAATTTTACTGTAATATATCAAAGAAAATGTAAACGAGTAATTCAATTGTCAGTTGATAAAAGAATATCTGGTTTCATTATATATGTTGCTAGGATAAAACTGTCGTCGGCATCATTAATGGTAGAGAAGAAACATGAAAAGATGCAACAACGATTGCTGTGTGTTTTATGCTCAGCATATTGTATATGGATTTTTTTTTTTTAATACCTATTAATATAGTAATTAAAAAAAAGGCGGGAGTATAGTTGAGCCCCAAAAGGTAAACTTCACATGAAATGAACCGAAATCCTCATTATCAAAATCAATCAATACCCTCACAATTAGAAAACCAACGCTATATCAACCAAAAAGAAATAACAATAATAATAATTTGAACAAAGAAATATTTCTTCCTGAAATTGAAAAGGTTATCATAAGGAGATCACTGGAAACAAAACTCAACATTAGTAGGGAGCGTGATCAAGTGGATAACACAAGATGAATTCCAGCTTCATATTATTAATGGATTAATTAGACTTAACTCTCATAAAAATGAATAAATGAATGGAATGTACTTCTAACCAAACAGGAAAAAACACACTGCTCTACATGTTATCAAAGCACAATATGATATGGGTAAATTGATATACATCTCACATGAGCCCTGTAAAATCTTGGCAATCCATTGCTAACATTATTGGTACGTTCCTACTGTCAAGTGTTGATATTTGCTTGAAGAAATGCCAAACCCAAATATCCATCCATTGATTATTCTTCCCTATGAATATCAGGTAGGAGTATCTTGCAGCACTTTTCTATTATAAGTTAAGAACAATAAACTGGACAGCTCTTATTAAGCATGTCATGCTGCAATATGACCCATATTTCTACGTCCTACCATTCTATGTACAGTTTTAATTCATATGTCTGGACCTGAAGGTATATGTCTGTGAGGATCCATAGTGGGTTAGTAAAACATCCTGTGGATCTCCTTATTACTATATGCCTGTTTGTGAGGTTCTCCTGGACTTTAGGCCTATGCCAGGGCTACAAAATATTGACAAATGGATACAGCAGCAGCTAATTGATCAAATAACACAACAGAATCAAGCACAGAAAAAACTATCGAGCTCTGAGGCATGAGATTCAATAATTTATAGGTAACTAAGAAGACTTTGATACGATTACATGACGACACTGTTACCAGATGTAGGTGAAGGAAATTTAGATAAGTAAACCGTAATGCAATTTCTCCATCTACCTTTTCCATTATGTACTTCAGCTTCAGTCCTGCATACCTTAAAAAGGGAAAAAAGTGCAGTTTTCCCCCATTAAGAATTAAAGCGGCAACTTATATGGAAAGGTTTCCCACATATTTCTCATTCTCATCAACTGCCATCAAACTAATTTGCATCAGTCTTACTCTTTAAATTTGTATTATGACTCAAAGATTTGATATATATTGATTTGAATCGAAAACAGTAGTTGCAAACATATTTGGAACTAAAAAGAGAGATGGATTTACATAAGAAGTACAAACATATTTGGAACATTCTCTTCTGGAGAGGACATACAGAATGAAGAATTGGCCAACCATGATTACAATTATATAATGAAGGAAATGTCTGAGTAATTGAGCTGTAGGGGACAGGTTGAAGATCTTCAGAATTTTCTGTGGCAATAATGAAAGCCATAGGTCACCAAGAACGTAAGATTTAGGATCGACGTCTTAGTTTCAATCTGCAAATGGGGTTCAAAGAGAACAGGTCTATATGAGAGCTTACAAGAGCATCTAGGCCGCTTTAGTCTATTGAAAACATGAATACAAATCAATTTATTTTACCTATATAGAAGATTTTTCCTCTTGAATTTGTTCTCTAGCACTTGATGTACTTTCTTCTGTATCTTTGGTCTTCTAAGACCTCTTCTCAAACCCAGAACGATGAACAAGTTAGTCAAAGTGAGAAGTGACTCAGCTCCACCATGTAGCCAATCCACATTAGACAAGGAAGTACCATACTGCACTTTTGCTGTCACATATCAAGAACATAAAGATAAGATGCATAGTGATTTCCGTATAACCTGAAAATGATATTCAAAGGAAAAAAAACTAAGACAAGAGCTTACCATAAATTCCAGCTGGGACTACCCAACGCATGTGAGAGCATCAAAGAAAAATGTGAACAAATTTAGTATGGAGTAAACCATGCCATTGAAATTCAACTGAAACATTACCCTAGAAGGGTATTCATGGCAAACAAATCAATCCACAGAAAGAAAGATCAGATAACTGAGGAACACAATATGCACCAACATATGAATATGCAAAATCTAAGACATAAGTCAACGCAACATTAGTTGTCATGTACTGTATTATTATGTTATGATTTTCCATTGTCTAAAAGGAATAGACAAGCATCCTTTTTGGCTATAGCTGTATGGTCCACATACTGTTGTGAATCAGATATTAGGAATCAAGGTCGAATGTCCAAATTTAAAAGTAGGCAAAGCTTGAGAAAATTCATCAATAACCAAAAGATGGGACAATTATATTACTGCTCATGACCATGATCACATTTTGTAGCTCTTCCTTTTGTGTATGAGTTCATCATTGATTGTTTAAGGGAGAAACAGCCACCTATGCCAAGAGACAGGAGACTCAGTAGAAAGTTGCCGGCTTAATAAAATCAATTCAAATCATCTTTTAGTCAGCTCAATGGATGATTTAATTGCACAAGGGCACGCTAGATCTCTGCAGATAGCATAGTAAGAGGAGCACAGCATATAATAGCGAAAACCTGAGTTCTGAAACTTCCAAAACTCAAAAGGAGCGCAGACTTCTACTCCCTTAGAAGACACAAATGATTCTTTACCAAACAGCTTTACTTATCCTCCAAACTATACCCCACCACATAATTGTGCTTCGTTAATGAAGCCCATGACAGTTTGCATGAGGTTTCTAGATGCCACATTACTCCGCATGTGCACGATAAACATTAAAGAACAAATGCATTCACTAAATATTCAGGGCATAAGATGGCATCTGCTTCTCTTTTTCTTGTTAGGATGGGGCAGACATATGAATGTACAATTTCCCATCTAAACACCACAGAAGAACTCCAATTTCAAGAAAGTAGCTACAATTTAGGGAACAATCCAACCCCATATTTTGGAGGTTCTAAGGAGGAAGTGGCAATTTTCAGGATATGTAATCCTACAAAACCAATAGTTAAGGTAATTTCTAAAGCTGTGAAAATTCAATTCCAGTAATAACAAAGAAAACTATCCCTAAAAATGAAAAGGGTTGCTCCACTTCCATTCTACAATCATTTCCAAGGCAAAACCAAACCAAATTACATTTAGAAACCCTTTTTTTTTTTTCTGGAAACTACAACAACATCAACTAGGAATAGAAAAGCAACCAGAATTTCATTCAATTCATACAAAACCACATGAAGAGGGTGAGAGAGAGAGAGAGAGAGAGAGATGAAGAGAGACATACTAGTGGCACCAACAAAGGCAAGCAAAAAATACAAGCCAAAGAGAGTGAGTTTAGGAGCAGTCTTGGACTTGGTAATAAAATACAAGAAACCCAAGTAAGGAAGAGAGAGAAAGCAAAGAGCTGAGAAGCAATGTTCTCAGACTCAACTGCACTTGGATTCCATGGATCAACTGGCAACAACCATCCACTACACACTATCCCACTTCTCCTTCCACTCCTCATACACTCTTTACTATTACTACTATCATTATAACCTCTCAAGTTTCTGGCTTTGATATGTCTGTTTTCATGGAGGTTCTGGTGAAAAGAAGAGGAACCCAGAAAAGTTAATGGGAAAAGTAAGTTGGGTTTTATAGTTAACGGTTGTTGAAGAAGTGGAAGCGACATGAAGTTCTTTAGTTAGTTTTGTATGTTTCTTATCTTCTCTCTTCGATTAGCAGAGGTTTATGTTACTTGAAGGGAGTAATGGCTGTTGCTGCCTTGTCGAAGTCAAAAGGTATGCGAGGATTGCAATTGCTGGATTGTTATGCCTTTTAGTCGATTTTAGATGGGAAGGTGGGTTACTTGGCCCGTTCTACAAGGGCTTATTAAGACGGCTTGGACCCATTCCACAAAGAGGGCTGATTCATTCTCTGTAGTTCCATTTGATTTACCGCAAATTTGACTCACAGGTATATGAATGAATATCTGGTGTGCCGGATTAGCTGCTATGGTGCTATCTTAGTAAAAAACAAGTCTTATATTATGTATTATCTATTGAAAAGATATAAATTGACTAAAATCAAATTAATAGCATGTCGTATATTTTCACTTGCCAAGACAACAATGTGGTAGTAAGTTGGGTGAACAAATTTACATCCCGTGAATATATTGGAATGAAATCATGATAAGATAGAATTGCTATTTGGATTGTAAATATGTCGCTAGTTCAAATCTAGTAGATATTAAAATGGAAAATATGGGTTTCAACTTCAATGGGAATGGACCTGTAAAATAGAAACATAGTTAGTAGCATGTCGGAAGTGGGCCCAACATAGCTACTCTGACATTTAAGTCAGTCACAATGTTGAGAGGCATACAAATAATATACATAGAAAGTGGTTTTTGCGACATTATCGTTCACACGGAGGAAAGAGGATTACTTATAGTTGGCTAGCTCCTAGAGATTAAATGTGCCATAGGATCATGAGAAAGTAGGCAGTTGGCAACGGTTATGATGGATACAAGGTGGACTTACTAATCCATTTCCATATGTGCCAAGCCTAACTAGGGAGAACACACCGAAAGGTGTTAAGTGATGGTCTAAGCAAGCACTGGAGGAGTTGGTTGGATATAGAGCTCAAATAACAAATGCCCAAGTTAGGCCTCAAATTGCTATTGGTGTGGGTAGGGCCTTGGCCCAAGTGATCAGCCCATTTGGCTCGTGGGTTGGACTCAGTTCTTGTGGCTCTTATCCTAAATTAGATGGTCAACAAAATAGAATTGGATTCTTTGTTTTGGAGGGTTTGAATCACTAATCCATGGTCTTCATTAATATATATTTGCTCATATAACTTTTAGCATATTACATATATATAACCATTTGTTTTTATTTAATTATATTTACAAATTAATGGCATTTTTAAAAATACTATTAAGTGTGCATTCCGTTCTAAATATGATATAGACAAATATAATATGGGAATAGAATTAACAATTTTGTGAACATTTTCAAATATGAAAAATGGATTTCATCATCTTATTGTGATTTTACTCTATTTCAATCTGTTATATTTTAGATCATTCTACATACCAACCATGGCATTAAGTTTTATAATTGCTTCTTTCTTATCTTTTCAAAATTTAAATAAATTTGAAGAAAAGCTAATTTTATCCATATAGTATTCAAAGGTTCCATTCTTAGTAATATTGGTAACGTTTAGTCATAGTTTTTTGAAGTATTAGATAGGCAAAAAATTATTGCATCATGTTTTGTTTGTGACATAAGCCTAGTCCAAGACAAAATCTCCCCATGCTATTAGATAAAGTCTAATTGCTTTCCATTTGATGGTACAAAAATCCTAAGAGAGAATAAAAATGAGAGTTCTTAACGAATACTTCGGCTAACACCACTACAATGCCCACCTTTTTACTACCACCCAATACCTAAACCTTACTACTACCACTGCCATTACAGTCATCACCATGCCACTATAACCACCTGCCTCTACCATCAAAATACAGTACCACCAAGTTATTATCCTTATTGTTGCATTATTAAAACCATGTTACCATCCGTGTTTGCAATTTGCACCTTACACCTCCACCACCACTAGTATAATAAATAATACTCAATGAAATTAATAATATAACTATTGAAATCATTATTTTAACATAATAGTTATGCATGATAAATTAACATAAAATTAAAAAAGAATCTTTTACTATACTAAACACATAAAATATGGTTAGAAAAAAATTATATTATATATATCCCTTTTTTTTCCATTGTACTACCATATTCCTTATATTGTGTTATAGTGATCCTAACGCCCTTTACTATAATAAAATCCAAACACTTTCTAGAGATGGAATTAGCATGTCCATACCATTTATGCTAGTGTAAATTTTATTTATACCTATCAAGTTGACCCATCTCCATTTCGAGTCTGCATCAAGAGCATTTTAGTGATATATTTAGGTCAACCATCATATAATCATTTCAATCTATAAGAGAACAAAACACCACATTGATCTAGATAATTCTCTTCTAATTTTTCACACACATAGGCAAAATGTTTCTTTTATTTTAATCAACTTGCAGGTAAATTAAATTATAAGATATCAATATTTTAAGGTGATTTATTTAAAGTATGTTTGAGTGGTTAAAAAGAGAAATTAATATTTAAATTAATGAATCAAATTAGGTATCATTAAAGTTGAGGGATAATTCTCTTCTAATTTTTCACACACATAGGCAAAATGTTTTTTATTTTAATCAACTTGCAGGTAAATTACATTATAAGGTATCAATATTTAAAGATGATTTATTTAAAGTATGTTTGAGTGGTTAAAAAGAGAAATTAATATTTAAATTAATGAATCAAATTAGGTGTCATTAAAGTTGAAGGACCGTTAGTGCTTATGGATTTAAAAATTCGATTTAATCATTATTTTATTAAAAAGAGATTACACCAATGAAGATTGAAATAAAATTAAAAAAGAAGAAGAAGTAGAAGAAGAAACCGATGCAAAATTAAGGGAAAAAACTCAACCAACAAACACTCCTTAACACACCCAACACCACCAACCTTCTACCTTCTCCACCGCACCGCGCCCCCCTTCCCCTACCCTACCCCCCCTCCCCCACACACACACAAAACACAAAAGGAAAAGGAAAAAAAAAAAAAAAAGGTAAAGAAAGGACTTACCTACCCCTCAGTCAACAAACATCACATATAAACCTAAATCCACTTTCACTATCAAATCCCTCGAATCCTCCCACACAAATTCTAAACCACAACATACACACAAATCACTAAAGTCACTTTTTTTTTTGTACCTAATATCATTTTTGTGATTGTGTGTGTTATGATTTGTGTAATGGATAATGAATTAATTGTTGTTTACAATTTCATGACTATGATTCATGGCATCAAAAAGTGACCTCGGGGTCTCTTTTCCTCCATTTGATGAAATTTTAATCTTCTCATTTTCTGCAATCATTCTTATCTAATGGTGCTCCTAGTTTTTTTCTTTGTGGAAGATGTTCTTAGTTGTGCTATTAAGAATATCATTTTTATTGCTTTCCTTTTTAAAATTTGATGTTTATATAAAAAAAAAAAAACATGAGAAGATGAATTTTTTTTTTACTAAGTACAATGGTCCTTCTCATTATAGGACTTAATGCTACAAATTTGTTGCATCTCTCTCTCTCCCTCTCTCTCTCTCTCTCTTTGTGTTACATGAGTTATCTTTTAGTTATTATTTTCGTCCATGGTAGCAGCATGTGGTGGTTAAATAACAGCCCACATAGTGGTGCCATTATTAGTAGTGTTATTGATAGTCCATGTGGTGCCATGCCATTATTAGCGGTGTTATTGATGGTTCATCAAGATACCTAATTTGACTCGCTAAGCCAAATGATACCTTGTGACATGATTAAATTATATACAACATATGCTTTGAGATGGTTTTTTGTGATTTTTTTAATTAAAAAAACACTTTATATGAGTTTTTGGTATTCGAATCAGCTTATTTTACTCTAAAAATATTGAATGGCTCTATAGAGATGGCTTTATTATAAGCAAAAAAAAATTTATAAGGTGCCTCTAGTAGCCCAAATCCAAGTTTTATAACCTATAAAAAATGCACTATTTTAAACAAAAATTGAAAAAGACAAATGCAACTCATGAATATTAGGGTATCTATATTGGATGTTTTATTCTAATTTGATGTAATAACAAAATGTGAATATCATAGAGTGACCTAATATGCTAACATCAATATCAGCATATCCCATCAAAATTGGTCAATTTTTTATAAAATAGGAAAAAAAAAGCTACTAAAGAATATATAATAACTCCACTTGGTTGACTAAAGTGTAGAATCATCTACTAACACCTCATTAGTTGCTATGAAAATTAAGAATTTCACAAGTAACCTTGAAAGCAAAAAATCCATTATGTATGATATGATTGGCAATTTTCATAGAAATTTGAAAAAAACTAATGTTTGAGAATTCTTTGAGACCAAAATTAGTAAGTTATACTTTAGAATTATCTTATATATATCATTAGAAGTCCCTCTTCTAAAAATAAAAAATTGACAAGGTAAGCATGATAGGATAAAATACGTGGTTTGTTGGTTTGTCAAAGTTAGTACTATTTATTTAAAAAAAAAAACACTTTTTGTGAACTTTTAGGGAGCTAGACTAGTTAGTTTTACTCTTAAATAATCCAAATCATCCGATTATCTCTTAAACGTTCTCCTTAAAAGAGGGTAAAAAGATAGAGAGAAATGTAATTTATTGGATAACCTTGGACGTCCAACTTCCAAAAAACATTATCATTACTTGTAAATGCTGGAGGTATCAAGATCGATTGATTTTGCTCCATAAGTATCCAATGACATCATATTGGCTACTCTCTTTTGAAAAATAAGACATTTAAGAGGTGACACTTGAAGTAAAAAATCCATCATCATAACCTATTAAATGTTTTTGGGTGAAAATTGAAAAAAGGAAAAAAAAATACTCATAAATCCTTGAACACTCAAAACAGACTATTTATGCTTCAAAATCATGTAATCACACACCTCATCAACTAATCTCTTTTCAAATCAGGAACTTGGTTGAATGACCAAAAGCCTAAACTTATATAACTATAACTTATCAAAAATTTCAATTTCCAACAAAATTATTAAGAAAAAAGACAATAAAATTTGAGAATTTCAAGAGTCTCATATTAGCTGGTTTTGCTTTAATATAACTTAATGGCACCTTACCAGCTATTCACTTTCAATGGATAGGAATTCAACACAAAGAGACTTCAAAAAGGAATGCGGTTAAAATATGGGTTTTATAGATATCACTTTCCAAAACTCAATTAAAATGGGTGAAAAACATGTTTATTATATGTATAAAAAAATTACCAAAATATAGGTCATATGAAAATGATTACAAATATCTACCATAAAATCACATCTTATAGATGGAATATCCGTGTTTATAAAGCAAGTGGTGTTTATGAATGCGGTATCATGTTTTGATACTTTAGTTATATTGTGATTATTACTCAGGATTTAGTTGTGTTCTCCAAAAGCTGTTCTTCTTTCATATTCTCTCTCTTCCCCCTTTTCTCTCTTCAAACTACTTCACTATACAACGCCATACCCTAACCCTAACAATAACACTCTTCTTACTACTCCCTCCATGAAGAAGACCAAACTCTTTGACCGCTAGGACTCTACCTTCATTAACGACCCTTCCTCCACCACCACTAAGATGACCAAGGATATGACCTAATAAGATCAAACTTGATTCCACATGCTTTAGACTTCTTGGCCTCCTCTAATGTGCCAAGTGCATTACTATGGACAACTTCAACGAAGCCACCAATCTCTTACCGAAATGTATAAACTACCATTATTTGTATATCGCATGTTATAAATGCAATATTGTGAGTGTATCATACAAGACATAAGTTGAAATGCACTGTTTATGTCACGACCCTAAGGAAGCCTACGAGGATCAACCTGTAGCTAGTGCTCATGGATTCAAAAATTCGATTTAAATCATTATTTTGTTAAAAAGAGATTACACCAATGAAGATTGAAAGAAAATTAAAAAAGAAGAAGAAAAAGAAACCGATGCAAATTAAGGAAAAAAACTCAGCCAATAAACACTCCTTAACCCAAAACAAAAGGCAAAGAAAGACTTATCCACCCCTAAATCAACAAACATCACATAGAAACCTAAATCCACTTTCACTATCAAAACCCCCAAATCCTCCCACATAAAGTCTAAACCACAACATACACACAAAATCACTTAAGTCATTTTTCTTTTTATACCTATTATCATTTTCGCAATTGTGTGTGTTGTGATTTGTGTAATGGATTAATTGTTGTTTACAATTTATGACTATGATTCATGGCATCAAAGAGTGACCTAAGAGTCCCTTTTCCTCCATTTGATAAAATTTTAATCTTCCCATATTCTTCAATCATTCTTATCCGATGGTGTTCTTAGTTTTTTTTTTTTTTTTATGTGTATGGAAGGTGGTGTTCCTAGTTGTGTTATTAAGAATATCATTTTTTTGCTTTCTTTTTTAAAATTTGATGTTTATACCAAAAAAACATGAGAAGATGAAAAATTGTTTTTTTTTTTCTTACTAAGTACAATGGTCCTTCCAATGAAGGACTTAAATGCTAAATTTGTTGCATCTCTCTCTCTCTCTCTCCAGACATGAGTTATCTCTTACTTATTATTTTAGTCTACCGCAGCATCATGTGGTGGTTAAATAACAGCCCACATGGTGGTGTCACTATTAGCAGTGTTATTGATTGTCCATGTGGTATCATGCCATTATTAGTGGTGTTATTAATGATTCATCAAGATACCCAATTTGACTCATCAAGCCAAATGATAACTTATGACGTGATTAAATTATATACAACATATGCTTTGAGATGGTTTCTTGTGATTTTTTTGATAAAAAAAACACTTTATATAAGTTTTTGGTATTTGAATCAGCTTATTTTACTATAAAAATATCTAATAGCTCTACAAAGATGGCTTTATTATAAGAAAAAAAATTTGCTAGGGTGCCCCAAGTAGCCCACATCCAAGATTTTATAACCTATCAAAATTGCACTATTTTAAACAAAAATTGAAAAAGACAAATAAAGCTCATGAATATTAGGGTATCCTTATTGGATGCCTTTATTCTAAATTGATGTAATAACAAAATATGAATATCATAGAGTGGCCTAATATGCTAACATCACTATCGGCATATCTCATCAAAATTGGTCTTTTTTTTATAACATAGGGAAAAATAAAATAGAAAAAAAAAACTATTAGCAAATATATAATAACACCACTTGGTTGACTAAACTATCGAATCATCTAATAACGCCTCATTAGTTGGTATGAAAATTAAGAATTCCACATGTAACCTCGAAAGCAAAAAAATCATTACGTATGATATGATTGGCAATTTTTAAAGAAATTTGAAAAAACTAATATTTGAGGATTCTTAGAGACCAAAATTTGTAAGTTATACTTTAGAATTGTCTAATATATATCATTAGAAGTCCCCCTTCTAAAAATAAAAATTTGACATGGTAACCATGATAGGATAAAAGATGTGGTTTGTAGGTTGTCAAAGTTAGTACTATTTATAAAAAAAAAAAAAAATAGTTCTTGTGAAATTTTAGGGAGCTAGACTAGTCAGTGTTGCTCTTGAATCATCAACATCATCCAATGATCTCTTAGACGTTCTTTATAAAAGGGAAAAAAAAGATGAAGAAATATAATTTGTTGGATAACTTTGGAAGTCCAATTTCCAAAAAACATTATCATTACTTGTAGATGCTGGGGGTATCAAGATGGTAGGTTTTGCTCCATAAGTATCAAATGACATCTTATTGGCTACTCTCTTTTGAAAAATAAGAAATTTAAGAGGTGACACGAGTAGTGAAAAGTCGTCCATCATAACCTATTAAATATTTTGGGTGAAAATTGAAAAAAGGAAAAAAAAACTACTTGTAAATCTTAAAGACTCAAAACGGATTATTTGTGCTCTAAAATAATGGATCACACACCTCATCATTTAATCTCTTTTCAAAACAAGAATTTGGTTGAATGACTAAAAGCCTAAACTTATATAACTACAACTTAACCAAAATTTCAATTTTAACAAAATTATAAAAAAAAAAAAAAAGAGACAATAAAATTTGAGAATTTCTAAAGTTTCATGTTAGCTGGTTTTGCTCTAATATAACTTAATGGCACCAAATATTCTTTCAAATGCAGGAATTTGACACAAAGAAACTTTAAAAAAATTGAAGTTAAAATATGGGTTTTGTAGTTTTTCGTATCACTTTCCAAAACTTAAAAAATGGTGAACAACAAGTTTATTACATGTATAAAAAATTACCAAAACATAGGACATATGAAAATAATTACAAAAATCACCATAAAATTGCATAGTAATGATCAAACTCGATTCCACATGCCTTAGACTTCTCGGCCTCCTCCAATGTGCCAAGTGTGTTACCATGGACAACCTCAATGAAGCCACCAATCTCTTACTTAGAATGATAAACTACCATTATTTGTATATTGCATGTTATAAATGAAACATACGAGTGTATAATACAATATATAAGGCTGAAATGCATTGTTTATGTCATGACCCTAAGAGGGCCTAGGAAGATCAACCTATAGTTATCATATCAAGATGATCCAATATATGAGAACTGTTTTACAAGTCAGAGATTGCAAAACTCTACTTAATATTTACTAAACAACTTTTAGCTTCATAAAAACATTTTGATAACTAAGTTTATACAGATTCCACAGTCCACAAGAACCGCAGAGAATCAGTTTCCCTTATTAAACAGTAAAATAGGATAGATAAATACATATTACAAAGCCTTGAACTAGTATCTGGCTAAACTATTTCATTTTAAGCTTATCTCTTATATTACAAAAATTTCTAACTTAAATACAAAACATATGATTACATTCTAAGCTAATCTTCATATCTCTAAGGACTTCACACTCTCTTAGCCCTTGAAATAAACCTACACAAAACTAAGGGGTGTGAGCTCAACCATAGCTCGGTGAATAACATGACCAAATCAAACAATAACAAATGTTAAGCAAGTGTTATTAACAAATATATGCAATGCAACACTCAACCATTTAACATGCACAGTTTGGATATCTAAATCCAAACCAAAGGAGATTTACGCCTTCTCTTGGAGTTTGAAGGACCAGCTCAAGTCATTCACGCCCAAGAGAATTGAGAACTAAAGAAGGGGTACTTTCTCAATATATATCATTTAGCTCATTGTTTTCTTAGCCCATTGCATTCAACTCATTGCTTTCATAGCTCATAGCTTTCTTAGCTTTATATTACTAACGTAACCTCAAATTACCTCTTATAAATAACTAAGGATGGAGGATATCCTGTGAAATTCATTTTCTACTTGCATATATATATATATATATATATATAGCCAATATAACCTCCATTTCCCTTAGAACCTTAGAAACTCCGTAAGTCCTCATATTCCACAGCCAATACCCATATAGGCGACATCATTCGGTGCCAAGTAGTTCCTGCGATATTGACAACCTTATGGCAACCAATTGAAGAAGCAGATTGTTGGGGTTATAGATCCAACTCATATGGGTCTATAACAAAGGACATCCTAAATATACATTAGATATATTTAGAAGAAGACTTGAAGATAAGGAGTATTTATAAAAGTTAAAGTTGGTCAACATAGAAATTAATACTGTTCAAATGGAATAAATATGATTAGCATTAAATGTGAGTCTTCCTTGTTTTTCTTATAAATTCTTCTTATCTTATCTTTCGGTAGAGATATATATACCGGTAGAGGTGTAGAGAGACGCCGTGAGGCATGTAGATCATATACACCGATAGAGGTGTAGAGACACGCCGTGAGGCGTGTGGAAGATATACACCGGGAGGTATAGAGACACACCATGGGGTGTGTAGAGGGATAACATGTTGATCCTTATTCCGGTGTTCCATCAGTCAACGGTGGTGAAAGTTGTTCCACCTAAAACGGTGATGAAGAAAAGAAATAGGAGAACAAGATGGGTGTCTCTTCTCAAGCCTAGATAGGATAGATCTAAAGAGAGAAAGAGAGGGAATCCTAGAGAGAGAAACTCTAGATGAATAAATATTGTTTCTGTTTGTAATTCCACAAGCTGAAGGTGATAAATCGGTAATCCACTAGAGAGATCTAGTGATGAACAATAATCTGTAATCCCATTATATTATTTATAGTAGATGAATCCATGCGCTACTAGTTCGTGGTTTTTCTCGTTTTATGTTTTCCACGTTATATCTTGGTGTTTGTTATTTACTTTATGCAATTTTGTTTATTACATGTTTTCACCATTTGGCAAGAGGAAAAAGATTAGATCTTTTTTTCCTAACACAGATCCACTAACTTAGCTTAGGACTACCATAGAATTGACATGTTAGAATGTGACATGAATACCATGCTAATGCAAGTATGTTGTCATGCAATGCATGTTCATTTATTTAAATGATCAAATAGCATTAAGTCCTTTTATTAGGTTAACCAATCGATTTAGCAAACATTCTTCCACATTGGAAACTCAATCATTTCAAGCAATGTGTTATCACTTTCACTATAATGTTTTATCAAACAATACAATTATTAAACAGGACACGATTACCAATCCCCATACATAATCAGTTATATTTATCTTAAATTTAGGTGCAACTATATTACAAGTACAAGCAAAGTGATATGGTCAATGTTACCCACCTGAAATCCAAGCTAGATCTTAGCAAGCCTCTAGGAAATCCAAAACACCATCCCCATCAACATCAAGTCATCAATATCATCCTCACCAGCATCAAATCACCATCATCCTTCATATAGATATCTAAATAGAAATAGAAGATTTACTAGAGTTATTTTAGAGAATATACCAAAAGCAAACATCTATTCATGAAATTAAACTCATTTTAAGATCCTATTCGATCATACACTAAGTAGGAACCCTGTTAGGGCTGCGAAGATCGCTCTGCCAAGATCTGGAGGGTTTCTATTGTCTATTAATTTCTTTTCTCTTTGTTTATAACCATTTATTACAAAAATATCATCACACCATTCATATTTAAAAAAAATAAATTATTTTCAAAAATACACATTTGAAACAACATACTCCCCATATTATTCATAGTTTAGCCTAACACATTAACCTAAGCTAATCATTAGCTATTAGCCTATTTTAACTTAATCCTAACTAAATTGATTAGAATTTATTATTTAATTCAATTACTAAGTCAAGTTGATTAAACTTAATTCATCCAATTCATTTTAGCTTATCAAAGTACGTTAGGTCAAGTTGAGCTTAAATTTGTTAACTAACTCATTTTATGTCTAAGTTTCATATTAGCTTAAGTCTAATTTAACTTAATCTTAGCCAATTGAATATACTTATTCAATCTAATTTATTTTAACTCATTCAAATTCATTTAATCAAGTTGAGCTTAGGTTTATTAACTAAGTTTATTTTATACTTAACTACGTACACTTAATGAGTAAACACAAAATTTCAACTTTGTTTGAATATTTAGATGTTGAAAACAATTAAAATTTAGACCTTGTTACTTTTAGAATTTCAAAAAATGTAAAACATAAAAGTATAGATTTCTTTTTAAGCTATTTGTAGCCTCTTGAATCACCTAAATTCGAATTCGAATGAAAAAAGGCACGGTCAATTTACAAAATAATGTTACCAGTCATAAGTGAATATACACGACTCATATACTAGGTAATGTACAAGAATGTTAGAGTTTGCAACCTACTGTAATGTCATGAGTAGATGTACATGGCCTGTGTACATTAATAGTATATATTGATGCACTATAAAGTTTTGCTAGTGTGGAGTCACGAATAGATATACACGACTCATAGGGGTCGTATACTAACTGGAACATTTCATTTTTACGTTTCTAATCAATCACAGGTCCCTCTACATGACCTGTGTACACCAATATGTACTCCCTTGCTCTTTTACTACTTCATTTGCTTAAAAATTTCACTTTTCATACCTTAGTTTTGAGCTTAGCCTCATCAAATACCCTTCATTATTCACACACATACTCCATATACCTTCCAAACAACTTCACATGGGCATTAAACCCAAAACCTAAACCCAATCATCTACTATACACAACAACAACTCCAATCAACCAACAAAAGTTCATTAACTCCACTATTTACAATTTTTATCACAAACCAAACTTATTTTTAGCTCTAATTCATCATCACATGCATAATTAACAATCAAACAAAGAAAATAATATCTTACTTTACTTGTTTCAGAAAAAGCTCAAAAATTTAAAACTTCATTGCCACCACTTTTCCTTAGCTCTTGAGACTATTTTATGCATGATCTTCATCTTTAATCTTGTTTCCCATCTTCATTTTCTTCTTTAATCTTTTTTAGACTTGAGATTTTTAAATAGGATTTGAGAGAAAACGAAGCAAGGAAGAGAGGAAAGGGAGCAAAACATAAAAGAAAGAAAGGAAAAAGGAGAAAAAGAAGAAATGATAGCCAAGGAGAGAAAGAAAGAATAAATAGGATAAGAATAAAATAATTAAGGATATTTCTGGGTAAAGTGTTTCAGTTTAAACTTTCTAGATGATTTTCTTGAATATCAAAAGTACTTATAAAATAATTTTAGAATTTATAACATAAAAATTATTAGTTTGAAATTGTATGGAAAAATCTAAATTTGGAATTCAATTTGTAAAAACTAGATATTTAGTTTGAGTCTGGGCTTAAACTGATACTTTTAAATATGCATTTGAACTCAAAATTTGCGAAGATTAAGAAAATAGAATTTTAAGTTAAAATAGCTAATTTAGGACATTTTATAATCTTACATGAATGAATTTGAGAAATTTAGATGATTTGTAATTTGTAAGAAAAAGGATTCGAATTGTTGATTGTAAAGAGATGCATGAATTAATTTATGAAACAAAATAAAGTTTAGAGTTTACAAATCTATTAAACATTGAAATTAAACTTTTCTAAGAGTTTAGAGATTTTTAAAACCAAAAGAAAATAATTTAGTCAAATTATACAAGAAAATAGAATTTGATTTGTTGAATTGGTTAGTTAAAACAATTTGGGTAAACAAAGGGAATATTTAAAATGTCAAATCCTAGTTTATTTATTTGTTATATCAGTCTATTTAATTTTATCTCATTAATCATTGTACTTGGCTTAATTAGGTTATCTAAGTTCAATTTCTAAATTAAGTTTTAATTCAAGTTTAGCTATTATTTTTCATTTCTCAAAGAAATTTTTATTCATTTATTAAACATTCATATTTATTAAGCTTATTAATTATAGATATTATGGTTACATTATTTTGTTCATTTATCACGTTTGTTTGAATTTCTTGCTATTTTCAGTTTTATAAAATATTTTGGGATTTAAATGTTTCTTTAACTTTACACAACTGATATTCTATACAATATAGTATATAAAAGTAATAAGAATTAGTTTAGTGATTTCAACCTTCATTACTCAATTTTTAGAAAAGACTCACACTTAATAAAGACAATAATCGACCGATGACTCGACTCGACTCGACTCGGCTTGTTTCTAGACCTAAGATGATATGTAACAATACCACTCAACTCACAAAACATAACAAACTCAATAAATGAAGGTTGTAAACTCGTTTTTCCATTCTTATCTGAAAATATATATATATATATATCTTGTGCATATAAAATATACAATGCTCATATTCTTTCAATCATTAGGGATATTACGTTTTATAATTTTCATTAACGTGATCATCTTGACAAGTTTGAAATCAAGATGTCTTATCTTTGCTTTTTACATATACGTCGAAATTTTACCATTTTATTTTTGCTGGATATTACCAAAAGTTTTGAAAAAGATTGTATTTCCAAATTTTGTTGATAATGATTCAATTTCTTAAACAATAATTAGATTATTTGTATTTTAATATTTTTTAAAAACTTCACATTATTTACTTAATGATTTTCATTTCTAAAAATGTATAAATTTGGGTGATTACAGTTTATATATATATTTAACGCATCTGATTTAAAGTTATATTAGTAATTGATTTTAATTAAATCTTATTAAGTAATTACTTTTACTGAAAATCCTAAATAAAAAATGAATTTCCGCTAAAATCCTATTGAGATTATCTCGGCTAGTGGCTGCCACAACTTCCTTGACTGGGGCCTGGGTGGCATGATGAGCCGATATCCAACCCTGTAAAGCTTTTCCTCTTATGTCATCACGTGTAATAAGAAGGTTCTTGTTCCAAAGAAAAGCCAATCAGTTGCTGAATTATTGACATGTTACTATACCATCGCTAATTTATGGAACGCACGCTATACATATGAGAACGCAACACGAGGCAAGAAGTCATCCATCATAATTGACCTACCATTACACACTACTACTTAAAACTTTTGATTTAAACGTAACTAATATTAAAATAAAGATTTTACCCTTATATTATTTTTTTTTCAAAAATTGTAATAGATGGGTGATTGAAGGGGGAAAAAGAAAGAAACTAATATTAGATAAGTGGGAATATTGCATATATTGTCAAGGATGTAATTTATTTTTTATATTTTATTGGTAGGTAAGATATAGTAGGTAAGATTGGTGCATCAATTTTTTTTTCTATCAACCATATAATAGTGTATATATACATATATATATGTTCCTGGTGAAGGATAATAAGATAAGTTTTCCAACTATATATTCTTTATCCTATTCATAAGTTTTTCTTCATGGTATTAGAGTATCAGAGGATTCATTCGAGATAATTTTTCAAAAAAAAAAAAAGGTCATTATGACTAAACCCACTAGAGAGGTGGCAACAAAAGGAAAACGTGCTATGCATACTGTTGTCAACCTAACCATATGGAAGAGATGTGTTGGAGACTTCATGGCAAGCCAAGTCATATAAAGTCAATGCGCTAGTAAAATAATCAAAATCCTAAGACTGTCAATCTTGCTAAATTGGATCAGTCATGGTTACCGCCAACTGTAAATTTTACTATTGATCAAATCATTCTTCTTCAGCAAATCTTAGATCGAACTTGGCTGCACTAGTAAGAGTTAGTCAAATGAACACGTTATTACTACAATAGCTCCAATAGGTATATCTTTGACTCTTCATAAAGGTTTGAGTTATGAAAATTGGATTTTTAATATAGGAGCATTTTATCATATGTGCAACTCACTATATTTGTTTGATACTCTTTCTAAATGCAATGATTTGGAAAAAATTATTGTTGCTAATGGAGATAACACTGTGATACAAGGAAAAGAAACAATTTATCTAGAAACTTAAAACTATTCAATACCCTGTATGCTCTTCAGCTTAAGTGTAATTCACTATTTGTAAGTTAACAAAGGATATAGGACGTAAAGTTGTTTCTTTTCAATGCAATGTGTTTTGTAGGACCAGTCTTCGGAGAGGACGATTGGGAATACTAAGTGTTGAACTTTATGTTCACGAATGATTTTGATGAGAATAATTATTACACAATTAATTATTTAAATATCCTTAATTGTTTAAATACTTAAAATATATATATATATATGTTTTGTATTTGTTCTGCTGTTGTTTAAGTTTTAACAGAACAAAAAGTTGAAGAAAAGTCAAGACACAGCTATCGAGTCCAGTAGAAGAAAAGTGGATGCACTATTCATTAGATAAAGACAAAAGACTAAGTTCTAGATAAAACTTGTAAAGTCAAGTATTGAAGTTTGTTGGCAAAACTATAAAGTCAAGAGTTGGAGTTTTTGGTGAAATCGTAAAGTCAAAAGCTGAAGTTTTGGGCAAGATTTATAAAGTCAAGGGCTGAAGTTTAGGCCTCGACCTCAGACCTCGACTTTAGAAAGTTTGCCCTCGGCATTTGAAAAAAATAAAAATCTTTTTTTAGCTCGACCTGTTCTTAAGCATGACAATAAAAGTTTTTTTTTTTTTATTTATTATTTAATAATATAATAATGTAAGTGAAAGGGAAAAAAAAGAGTTGTTGGAATGCATTTAATGCATGTGTTAGACACATTTAATGCTCTTTCAATGCTTTTGAACTTTTACACGTTATTAAAACTTTAAGTATATTAAACACAAGTATGGGTTATTATGAACTTTTTGATAACAGGCAAACTTTTTATCAAGAGCTATAAATGGAATTTTTCTCTTCTCTTCAAAAAGGAATGAAAAATTCTAGAATTTTTGAACGCACAAACAACGTTCTATAAAGTTTTTTTTATTTGTGTTTTTTTCTCGTTCTCGTTAATTTGTAAATTTTTTTAAGAGAACAATTAGTGCTCTGTTTCTAAATCTGCTGATACACTCTAAACTAGAGTTTTTTAGCACTGTTTAAGATTTACAAAAGTTGTTTATCTACTCGTTTAAGGAGCTCAGTTTGTAAAAAGAATTTGTAAAATTCCTAAAGTATTTTCTGTTGTAAATCTATTTAAGTAAGAGCATTTCTTAGTAAAGGAAATGTGTATATTTCCTTAAGAGCTTTTCATTTTGTAAATCTGCTCATATAGGAGCTGTTTGAGAAAAGTCCTCAGTGGAAGCAAAGTAAAGTCCTAGTGTGAGGCATTAAGAAAAGTACTCAAAGAGGCAAAGGAAGTCCTCCGTAGGAGGCATTTGAAGTCTGGTTTGGAGTTACCAGTATCGTCCTAATTGCGATTAGTCGGGAAGTCCTCAGTAGGAGGCATTTGAAGTCTGGCCTGAAGTTACTAGCATCGTCCTAATTGCTATTAGGCGAGAAGTCCTCAGTGGGAGGCATTTGAAGTCTGGTCATGTGTGACTAGCACAACACTTGATTTATCAAGTGGAAGTCTTTTGTGAAAAGCAATTGTAAAAGTTCTATTGTGATAGGCTTTGTTGCAATTCCTTGACTAAGAGGTGTATTGATTTTGGAATAATCAATATAGTGGTAAAAGTCCTCTTTGAGGCATTTGCACCGTCGAGAGTAGGTAATGGACCGAACTCCACGTTAAATCCTTGTATTGCTTCTCTTTCTCTCTCCGTGCTTCTTTATCACTGCTTATTTGTTAATCAGTTTTAATTAGTTTATTTGGCTATATTTATTTGTTTAAGTTAACTTTTGTCTTATCTTAATTAATTAATCTAGTTTGATAAAACCGAAAAAATTTATAATACTTAATTCACCCCCCCACCCCCCCCCCTCTTAAGTATTCCTTGTGTATTACTCCTAACACTAAGGGAATCAACGCCTTCCACTATTTTTCTAGAAGAAGACCTACATTTAAGGGACAATCTAAGTCTAAGTCCTTTGTGTAAATTTCCAATAAGTTTGCTGTTATGCTATGGCATAAACGTCTCAGTCATCCTAGTTTTTCATATCTGGGCCGCTTATATTCACATCTGTTGAAGAATAAAAAGTTGGTGAATTTGAATGTGAACATTGTATTATGGCAAAATTATCAAAAAGTCCCTATCATATTCAGCCTTATAAATCCTCTAAACCTTTTTAGCTAATACATAGTGACATTTGGGGTCCGGCTCGATATTAACTTACACAGAACATAAGTAGCTTGCCACTTTTATTGATAATCACTCACGGGTTTGTTGGATTTTTTCTCTTAAAAGAAAAATCAGACATTTGCTATATATTCCAACAATTCCATAAATTTGTCTTAAATATGTTTCAAGAAAATATTCAGATTCTTTACGCTGACAATGGAAAAGAATATTTCTCAAATGAGTTGAGACAATATTTAATTATCAATGGTATTTTCATTAAAGCTCTTATCCTTGCACCTATTAGCAAAATGGAATTGTTGAGCGTAAGAATAGGCACTTACTTAAATTTGCTAGATTAATAATGTTCATACCTTCAATTCCTAATAGTTTCTAAGGAGAAGCGGTTTTAACCATTGCATATCTTATTAATTGTGTGCCATCAAAAGTTCTCAATTTCAAGACTCTTATTAGCATTCTACTTGAGCCATATCCTCATATATGATTACTAAATTCTCTTCCTCTAAAGGTCTTTGGGTGTATCATGTTTATTCTGATTAACTCACAAAATAAACACAAGCTTGAGCTCGAGGCAATTAAATGTGTCTTCATTGGGTATTCACCTACACAAAAAGGGTATAAAGGTTATCATCCTCTATAAGGCATGTATATGTCACTTTTGATCTTGTCTTTCTTGAAAATCAATCCTATTTTGGCCCATCGGTTAGGGGGAGTTAGAGTCCTTTTATGATCATGATAATAACTCTTTGTTCATTAACATTCAGCCTGTATACATTTCTTATTAGTCTGTAGATACCCTATATAAATCAGATGAATTTGTAACCTGCTAAAACTCCATCCCTACATAAGGATGAACCAACTGAATTAGCTCCCTCTTCACTAGAAAGTTCTTGTGAGTCGTTGAATCATAGTGATAAAGTCACTAATGGGCATCCTACTTCCAGTCCTATGAAACCAGAAGGTATTATAGACCTATCCACTGCTGAAGATCCCAAAAACAGAAATAATTCTCCAATGAGACTAGATGTTAAAGTATATACTAGACGATCAAAGATTCCCTTGCATGACCAATCACTTTTGTTGGAGCCTTTAGTTCATTCTTACCATGAAAATGTTCCAAGTATTGATGTACAAAAGACAGCTCTCTGGATCTTCAAATACCCTTCAGAAAGAAGAAAAGAATATGTGTAAAATATCCTATTACTAATTATATTACATATGAGAATCTATCACCTAAATATAGGGCTTGTTTAACAAGAGCAGGTGGAGAAGAGATACCTATGAATATTCAAGAGGCCATAGGAAATCCAAAGTGGAAAGAAGCTATTTTAGAAGAGATGAGAGACATGTATCAAAATAATACATGGGAGATTGTAGATTTTCTTAAGGGAAAGAAACCGGTAAGAAGCAAATGGGTATTCGGTATTAAATACAAGTCAGACGGTAATATGAAGCGATACAAGGCTCAATTGGTGGCTAAAGATTATACATAGACTTATGGGATAGATTATGAAGAAAGTCTTGCTCCAATTGATAAGTTAAAGTCCATTAGAGTCATTTTATCTCTTGCAACAAATTAGGATTGACCATTGCATCAATTGGATGTTAAGAATGCTTTTTTAAACGTTGATTTAGAAGAAGAGATTTACATGAAAATACCTCTAGCATTTACTTCAAAAAGAAGTCGTGGAAAGGTATGTAAATTAACCAAGGCCTTGTATGGTTTGAAACAATCTCCTAGAGCATGGTTTAAAAAGTTTAGTGATATTTTTTGAAGATTAGTTTATCAGCAAAGTAAGGCTAAGCATACCTTATTTCTAAAAATAGAAGCAAATGGTTTAAAATCTATCCTTCTTGTTACCGATGACATCATTATCATTGGATATGACATGGTAGAGATTGAGCAGCGAAGGAAGAATATTGCAAGAGGGTTTGAGACCAAAGAACTTGGAGAATTAAGATTATTTTTAGGGATGGAGTTGGCCAGGAGTAAAAAGGGAATTTTCATAAGTCAAAGGAAGTATATAGTGGATCTTTTGAAGGAGACGTGGAAATTGCTGTGTAAACCCCGCAATACACCCTTATCACACAATTAAAGGTTATGCTCGAAAGGGTGATGCTCTTATAGACAAGGGTCGGTAGCAAAGAATAGTGGGAATATTGATATATCTTTCTCTAACCAAACTAGATCTGGCTCGCTCCATGAGTCTTGTTAGTCAAGCCATGCATGCTCTTACCAAACGTCATCTAGATGGTGTCAATCATATATTAAGGTATCTAAAGGGAACTCCAAAAAAAAGATCTCTTTATTAAGAAGAAGTATAGAAGCTTTTGTAGATGCTGATTAGGGAGAGGATATCTCTAATTGTAAATCTACATCTAGATACTATACAAAAGTTTGGGGTAACTTAGTGACTTGGAGAAGCAAGAAAGAACATGTGGTTGCTAAAAGTAGTGCTGAGGCTGAATATAGAGAAATTGCTTAAGGGATATGTGAGTTGATTTGGCTACAAAGACTATTAATGGATCTAAACGTATAGGTTGAAGACCTCCTACTATATAGTGATAGTAAGTTAACCCTGAATATTGTAAAAAATCCTATTTAGCATGAGCGCATAAAACATGTTCGGTTAAACCACCATTTTATAAAGTCAAAGATTGAAGAAGGAGGAATCAAGCTATTGCATGTCTTATCTCATAATCAAGAAGCAAGCATCTTCACCAAATCTTTGCCAAGGTAACACTTTGTGGAAATCCTATGCAAGCTAAAATGATGAATATCACTTCCTCAGCTTGAGGGAGAGTGTAGGAATATTAGATACATTGTCAAGGATGTAATTTATTTTTTAATATTTTATTGGTAAGTAAGGTTGGTGTGTCAATATTTTTTTCTACCAATCATATTAGTAGTATATATATGTTCCTGGTGAAAGTTAATAAGACAAGCTTTCCATATATACTATCTTTATCCTATTCATAAGTTTTTCTTCAGATAAAAATTAGACAAAATGAATAGAATGTTTTAAATTTTGTAATATCTGTGATAAACCTTAAAAATCCATTTAATTTTTGTATAAAAAGATAATTAATATCAAAATTATAGTACATGATGATATATATCTTCAAATAAAATTTAACTTTTTATTATAGAGGACAGCAAGGATCATAAACTATAAGGTTTGCCCTATACATCGAGCATTGTTGTTTGTGATAATGTCACAAATGATACTTGGACTTTCGAAAATTATGTAGTTAGGTATATTAATTTTGAAATTAATCAATTTAGTACTTAAAAAAATTTGATGGAGGTATCGTTGACGTGCACGAAAAGTTCTTTCAAGTACTGAATTGATCAATTATAAAGTTCATGTATTAAATTGCTCAATTTCAAAGATTGAATTCCTAATTGCATATTTTATTAAAGTTTATACTATTCATGATATTAACCCTTGTTATTTTGGCGGAAAATGAGAAGGGGAAGAAAAGAATAATCTAGAAGCTCTGTCTATATATATAAAATTTATATGATGCCCTTGGGGGGTCATGGTAAATTTTTCTTACAAAAAATAAGTAAAATAAACTTAATAAAGTCATCCAAGGATCTATATCTTGTTAAAGTTGCATAATCTTCACAAAAATTGGAAAATCTTGACTTATGAATTTTTTTGGACTTAGATTCACCACTTTTACTCTGAAATCATCTAATTTCTAATTGTTTCCTTCCTAAAAATAAATTTTATAGGATGACCCTAGAGTCTAAAACACATGATTTATAACCTATCAAAATGGGTGATTTTGACAAAAATTGAAAAAGATCGCTTCACATCAAAATTATTGATTTTGTTTGGAATCTCTACTCCCTGGTTTGCAAGCTTTAACATGGAAGGACCATATTATCATTTTAAACTCACATCTCTCCACTCAAACTCTTTATTGGCTTTAGGTAACCTAAAAGTGCACTTAGTCATATTATAAGCATTCATTTTTTTTTTTTTGGTGAATCATGATGAAAGACGTCATATTAGAATTCAACCATGATCCATTGGATTACAAACACAAGAAACACGAGAAGTATCATGTCTAGAGCTATGAGCTTCTAAAGAGTTGGGGTTGGATTAAGCTGTCAATCAAAAAATACATCCCCTTCAAAAATTTGAAGCTACCCAATCTATTACTAAATTAGCAATCCTTGGTATATACACAAAAGAGCAAAAAGTATCAAAGAGAACTAAAAAAGGGAAAAGCCTTCTCAACATAAGGTAAAGAAGTCTAATGAACTGAATGAGCTGATTTAGAGATTATAAGCAATATTATTTGTTAATATTACTAATCTTAAGTTCTAACAACTTAGATCCAAGGGAATTTTTTTTATCTAAGTGGACATTTTAGCTTAGTTTACAAGTTTCATACTAATTTGGGTCACCATATAGCGATGTGATTTTATTGAAACTTAGGTTTACTGCTCGTTACTACCATTGATTAACTGCAATTGTTTGTGTTGCACTCGTATTTGCAAGTAATAGTTAACCAAGTGTGAAGAAACTCTGACTGTCAGGAGTTAATTTCGAACCTTCAAACGACTAGTTTTGCGGTTGATCCCCCATTTGAATAGATTAATGAACTAATAACAACATTTGAGTGGTAAATCTTCATAGACGAGCAATCAAGCATACACCACTTTTGACAAAATTGAGCATCGAAATGATTGTTATAACTTGAGTGGTCCATGTGATTTTCTGGGGTAGGCGCAAGATGATACAACCAGGGGTGTTAGATGTTAATTAAGCTAATATTAGAATTATCTATATGAATTAACTTGCTATTACATTATATTGCATCTTATATATATAACAGAATTTCATTAATGATTTTACTGTCATATTTCCTAAATTGGTAAGTGCGAAAAAAAATTTAAGAAATAATTAAGGGTATTTAATGCATTTAATAAAATATTCTATATATATTATTTGAAAATTAACTAAAAAAATATAGTTAATACATTACATAATCAAAGTTATTTAAAAATGCTTTATGCGATAAAATCTAAACATTTATAATACAAATAATATAATTATTATATGTGGTGCACTACAAATAAAAAAAATTATTTGTAAGAATTTATTTAAATATAATAAAATTCTATGATAAATTAATTTAATTCCATTAGTTATTGTGAAATAATGCTTTATGTGATAGAATCAAAATATTTGTAATATGAACAAAATAATTATTATTTATGGTATACTACAATTAAAAACAGTTGTTTATAAAAACTTATTTAGTTAAATATAATTTTATGATAAATGAATTTAATTTTATTAGCTATTGTGAAAGAAAAAAAAGTTGAAAAAAGAGAGAGAGGAGAGAGAAATAAATGGTGTAATGAAAAGAAAAGGAAAAGCACACTTGTGGGATTTAAACCCATGTCCTTATAGATGGAAGACAAAACACCCAACCACTAAGTTAATTTAATTTTATTTTTTATCATTATTTGCTATTTATAATATACATATAATATCTCTTTTAAAAAACTTCAAAAAATTAAAATTTTCCGAGTATGGGGTCCGGATCCTAGTTGCCAAGTATCTAATAAGTTAGTAAATAGTATGTACTTAAATATAGATTTTATTAACCATTTTGCATCTGCTAAATAATTTAGCTCGTTGAGAAATTAGTTTATTAATTTCTATTTTTCATTAAAGTTTGACAATTATTATTGTCTTTGGATAAGTGTAGATTGGAAATTTTAGTGTTCTTGTGAGGAAAAAAAATTTTGTGAATGAATTATTAATCACTGAACCATCCTTCAAATTTCATAGGTTTGATAATTGAGTTTGTCAGCCTCATTCATAAGATTAAGGGTCTATTTGGATGATTTGTTTTTCATCTATATCTATATTTTATATTTTTTAAAATAATATGTGTAAATATATCTTATTTATATTTATATTTTATCTATATTTGATATATTTAATTTTTAATGAGAACTGCTAATTTTTTTTATTTTTATTTAATTTTTATAAATATTTTATTAAAAAAAAAACTTTAAAAAGTATCTATATTTAAATATGCCAACAAACAAACAAATCCTAAAACGCAACCATCAACACACAAATTTGGCATGAGCATGCTCATGCATCTTGGGTCTATTTTTCATCTGTATCCGTATCTTTTTCAAAATAATATGTGTAAATATGTTCGATTTGCATCTATATTTTATCTATATTTGATCTATTTGATCTTTTGATAAAACTATCAATTTTTTTTATTTATATCTATTTTTAAATAAATTATTAAAAAAAAGTGCCTATTTCTTATTTCATTTTTGAAACTCCCGCTTCTATCATCTTGTTCCTTTATCCCTGCATATGCTAAAGTGTTGTACGAAGACGTGCACCTGAAATTTCCGACATTTATTTTGCCCTTTGTACCAACACTGCAGTATGGATCTTTAATTTGGTGTCAGTGTTAGATTCAAGAATTTAATGTGCATATGGCGTCGGTTGTCATATCAACCTTGACGGCTTTGTCATATTTGCATATTTTTGTTCTCGGGTAATACAGGACTGCCCCAACCTGAAAATTAGATACGTGCGCACTGTGAGAGACCTATTTAAATTGATCTTGAGAAAGAAGAAAAACATCTCGGATTCATTTCAAAAGCCCTAATGAAGCTTACATCCGGGATTAAATTAAAATGAGAAACAAATAAAGAATAACAACTTCTCAAACAAAAATCCCATAATCAAACGAATCGGATAAACTCTTTAAGTGGTTCAAGATAAGTTTAGATTTATATATACAATCCGAGCTCAATTTGATTTCTTCGGAACCCCCTCTTCTTTTGCTCTATAAGATCTATTTTTGGTAGAATATTATTTTAGTTGAGAAATTTCAAATAACCCAACACAAAACCCGTTCAAACTTTGAGTATGATGTAAATATATTCCTAAACTTAAAAAATATGTTATAGCATTCTTTAAACTTTGATTTGCCAGCGAGAGAGATATATAGGGAGAGAGAGAGAGAGCACGTTTCCTTTTTCTTAAAGAAAAAAAAAAAAACACCAAATATAAGATTTAGATAGTGTTAAAATATATCACAATAAATTTGAAATTGTATTTTTACAGCAGAATTAAAACTTAAGAAGTTTATTTATAACTTCTAAAAATTATTTGTTAATTGATCAAAATAAATATTTATATAATATATCCACATTGACATCACGGTTTATATTGTTTTCAATTTCACTTTTGATATTGTATAGTCAAGCTATGAAATGGTAAATACTAAATAATGCTAAGAATGTCTATCCATTTGGAGATGATTATCTTCAATTATGGTTTTTCTCCGTCAGCATATATGTAAATACCTCATCATTACCAAACCCTATGTGGCATAAGTCAATCATTGAGCAAAACTGGGGGACCAATAAAGATTTTCTAATTGTTTGGTTTGCAAAGCTCGAGAAAAAGACCATATTTAGTAGCTCTAAGTTAGGTTTTGGTAGGTAAATTCACGAGATGTTGGGATCTCACAGGTGCAATCCTTTTTAACTTTACAAAAGCACCTATTGGAAAGAAGCAATAACATGACCTGCCTTAAATGGAGATGATGTTGGCCTAGCAATTTTCCAACCGATTCAACTTTATTATACTTAAATGGATTATAATTAAGCTCGTTAAAGAGATATGATACTTCAACAAGAAATTATTTCTATTAAAAGGGTTATTTAATAGTATGGTAACTTACCAATAAATAAAATGAAATAGAAAAACATAATATAAATTATGAAAGGTTAAAAGCAAGGAATTGTTATATATATATATATATATATTCTAGAACTTCCATAGTGTTTATTTGGCATCCTACAAAAACTATATATTCAAAAACATACATCAAAATGATATAAAAATATTAAAACATATTAGCTCAATTAAATAGTAGAATGGATAGGTCAAATTATCTAATGTAAGATTTAAAGTTTGATCTAGAAAATGAATCTTAAGTATAGAATTTGACATACCTGTTATAAATGGTATAAAAAAATGTGGAATACATCTTATCAAAGTAAGTTAAAAATTGCGTGTTATTGGATAACTTTTTTCCTTATCTATTTTCTATAATTTTCTTTGCTTCTCTTTTCTTTTTTTTTCTTGAATTAGGCCTCCATATTGGATTGTCTAGCTGAGGAACAATCTTGAGTGAGTGATTTATGCCATGTGGATGTACATGTGACGTGTAACTCTTAATAATTTTCCAACATATGAATAATGAGATAAGTAGTTTTCAAAATAATCACTATCCATATAATCACATGTTAGAAAATTATTGAGAACTACACACTACATGTATATTATACGTAGCGTATAATACCTATTGAATCTTTTCTTAGCTAGCTAGACCATTAAAAACTCATATAAAACATTTTTTCACAGAGGCTCTAGATCATTTTTAAGTGAGAATTGGTCCATTGTTAAAAAGTAAAAAAAATAAAATCAATAGTCATCACTATGTTATATACGCATCCAAACGGATAGCAAATGTGAGTCCTAATCGGCTTCCCTGTTTAATAATATCCAAAATATGCCTTTTCCATATTCATTTCTTAAACCGAACAAAAAATTTCGTAACCTAGGAGGCTAGATAGATGTAGTCATGAGTCGATTCGGGTTTAGAATTGGATATGAACTATAGGTTTCTAGTTCCAAAATTGATGAAATCAGAACCGACCTATGAGAGTTAGTTTGAGTGCTGGTTCCTCTAGAACTGGAAATCGTAAAATTAAAAACAAAAAAAAAATCAATTAAATAATCTTAATCTAAGTAAAAAAAAAATGCAAAACAAACTTTTATATTTTTTTAGTTGTTATGTTTGCAATGTGGGACTATAAAGTAAATATACAAATAAATCTTACAAATACAAATACACATTGTTAAGAAGAAAAAGTCTATTTTAGTTAATAAACTCAATAACACATGATTTCATATATATTTATTATATGTCTTCTTAATAGCAATATATTAAACGTCATGAATATGAAATAAAATTTTACTATTAACGTGAAAATAGTTTAAATATATGTTTTTTTTTATTTTTTCTTTTATTCTTTTTTTTTTTTAATTTTGTAGCGTAGAATTGTGGGAATCGCTTGTTAGACTATTTTTGGGTGGGACTAGTTAGATTCACCATCCCTAGATTAGTTTTTGATTTAAAAATCATGGATGATAATTTGGATTGGTTCTCCATTCATAATCGACCTGTAATGATGTCTATGCCTGGAGTACCATTTGAAGGAAGGAATACGTTTCTATCCATTCCCCTTTTCCTATCAAGATATATGATTAGATTTTTGCCATTTTCCAATAGAGATTCGGAAAACTTTGACAATCTTACATCAACGAAGTTTGTGACGTGGATGGAAATTTAAAGCAAATGAAAAGACAATTTCCTAGACAATAGTATTAATATTCACGAACGCAGTTATCAGTCTATTATGACCAATCCTGTCTTTACTCAAATTGTATTTTTTTCCCCATATATAATAACATGTTGATGAAAAATTAAGAAAAAAGGGAAATCATATCAAACCAGTTTATAATTTCTCTACTTATACGAAGAATCCCCAGGATTAAAATATTTATTTTGATAAGTAATCCAAACACACACGCTACAATAATCAGAAATTTTAAAAAAGAAAAGGTCAAAAATCAAGTGGGCATTAAAAAACTATAGACCGTACTACAGGCAATTTCAGTCTAATTTCAGTCTTTACAGATTCTAGAATAAAAAATCTCGTTAACCTAGGGTATTCTGCTTTCACTTTAACTTTAGGATCTTTCCTATGTTATTAGAAAGAACATATATATAATTCAGTAATCAAAACTTCAACTACAAGTTTGATCAATTTAAGAGAATCATAATAATAATAATAATAAAAGAAGATGCTAGTTTGAATTAGAAATATATCAAACATTTGATTTAAGTTCAGAAATCGAAGTTTCACATTAATACGAAGCACGAAAAACCTTAAAATAGGGGGAAAAAAACGAAAAACTTCTTACTAGACACACACTTTGAGTTTATAGCTGACTCTTATTTACAAAACGACATCGTATCCATCAAGCGCAAGAAATTCCAAACGAACTATCAGCCGCGAACCTGTCCGACACCGTCCTCCTAACGTACGAACTAATCTCCGGCGATTCCATAATCTCCGGAGCTTCCGGAATCGTCGATAAGGCGCCGGACTTATCGTAGAAGAAGAAGAATCCATGATCATGCGAATCGACTCCCGACTTGCCTTGCTTGAACAAGGATTTGAGGAGTTTATGGATAGAGCGCGAGATTCTGGAGGATCTCTTCGGAGGAGGTGGAGGTGGTGGTGGTGGTTGATTGAGGAGGTTTTTGATGCCGTGGTGGTCGGATAAGTGAGGCATGGAGAAGGTACGAGAAGAGAGAGAGAGAGCGGAGTCGAGTGTTCGTTTGAGGGATTGGAGTTCGTAGGAGTCATAGAGCGTGCTTCCGCAGTCCCACAGCTGAGATTTGAAGGTGGGATTGGGTTGGTGGTGGTTTGAGGTTTTGGTATGATTTTGGTTTTCCATGAGAGAGAGAGAGAGAGAGAGTGGGATGGAGGGAGTCAGAGGTTAGTTATGTTATGAGAGTGAGTGAGAGAAGGGGGGAGAGAGGGAAGAGCTTGCCCCGTGGTACTGTTTTGAAAAAATATTAGTTTATATCCGAGACCTCATAAAAACCGATAGAGGTTGGTTGCGTGTTTCATTTTTATTTATCTAAATTGCTCTCCTTTCCCAGGTTGTATCTTTTGCCTGTTAAAATGTTGGGGAGGGGGATGGACCCTTAAGCTGGTTTTGCTTTTTTGCTTTACAGGGTCTGTTTGGATTGTCTGTTTTTCATCTGTATCTGTATCTTTTTTAAAATGATATGTGTAAATATATCCGATTTGCATCTAAATTTTATGTATATTTGTTCTATTTGATCTTTTGATGAGAACTGTCAACTTTTTTTATCTATATCTATTTCTTGATAAATAATTTGTTAGAAAAAAGTTTGAAAAAGTGTCTGTATCTGTCGGAAAAAAGCTAAAACAAATAGACTCGTATAATGCTGTTTGTTTGGCGAGGAATTTCTCCTGAAAAGTATCCCTTTATTTTTATGTATTTAAGAAGAATTATTTTTTCTCATTGATGACCTCAAAAAAAAAAAACCGCTCAAGTTTTTTAAAATAAAAAAATATTTTTAAGCTACTCTTCTTAACAAATAATGATTTTTTTCGTACTCTACTATATTCATATAAAAAAATTATTTATTTTTATGGAAAATAATTTTCTTAGTAATAAATTTTCTTGAAAATAAAAAGGGCTTGAGATGAGATATTGGTTAGCGAAAATGAAAAATTCTCGTGAAAAATAGATCCAATTAAGATTATACACAATTTTTTTTTTTGTTATTATATCAAGTGGAATTCGATTATGATACCTCTCACTATACGTAATGTCAGTAAATTACAAGGGGATCAACCACAGGGCATCGTTTATTTTACCCTCTCTAGGACTACAAAGATAAGATTCGTACTAAAAACAATTTAATTAACTAATGATATTTAAAGGTCGGAGTAAACTATTTGAGTCTAATTATACCAATGCAAGCTCTTATTAATGGAATTGATCAAATTTAACTCCTCACTACTTACATCAAAGTAGTTGGAGAAAAAATGAAAAAAGAAGAAAAAGGAAAAGTAACAATGTTTTGTGTAGGGATGTAAGCAAACGAGTTTTCATAAGGTACCTGACCCCCCAATCTGATAAATACCCTATAGGTATAGGTTTAGGATGGGTTTTGGGATCAATAATAAAACCTATAAGCTTTTGGGATGGGATTTGAGACGAGCATAAAACCCATTGGGAAACCCGAATCCATTTAAATATATAAAATATAATTATGTTTAGCCTCAATCTCTGAAATTAACCAGCTATGCTCCATTAATTGTAAAGCTATTTTTTTTATTAAATCATTTAGAAAAAGTAAAACCCCTTGGATAGTAGACCAATACTCTATGGTCTCCACTTTCAGTCTTGGTCTTGGCTCACTCTCCTCAAATTCAAGCCTCTCACTTCTATTGTTGCACTGTTTCATTCAATGATTTTCTTCCCATGAAAATGGTTGAGATTTTATAAAGAGAATTGCATGAGTAATGATAAGAGCTTTTTATTGGCTTGTAAAGTGGGAACGGATCGGAAATAGAAAAAGATGAAAAAAACATTTATAATGAGATTTTTAAATATTCTATTGTGTAATGATTCTAATTTTATAGCGATTTCGGGTTTGGGTTCGAGTTCGGGCACCCTATAGGGTTTGTCTAGCAGGTTTTGGGTTTATGGACAAAAACCCTATAGGATTTGTGACGGATTTTAGGAATTATATTGGGTATTGGGTTAGGGTTCGGGTTTGGGTTTTAGTATACCTATCCCGAACTCGTTCCGATTGCATTCCTAATTTTGTGATGAGAATGATGGTAGAAGTTGATGATATTATGATATTTAAAGCAATTAAAATCCAACAATAATGCTCCACCTTTCTAAATAATATTAAAAGATGCCTTATAATTAACTTAATATTACCATTCCGGTCTCTTAAATGAAATTTACCCATTAGGTTCAAATCTTATTTCTTTTTATAATAATAATAATAAGTACTTTACAATTATTTCATTTTTAAGGAAAGGAGCAAAATTGTCCTCACAGATATTTTGATAATTTTCGAAATGTCCACCTATTATTAGTTGTTAATTTGCCTGGTCTTAGTTTTTATTTGAAAAAAAAAAAAAAAGATTATGCTTATATTATATATTCTCTAAAACTTTTGTAAGGTGTACTTGAGTCAACATTTTAATATGTACAGTATAAGTCAGATCATAACCCACTCGCTGCTGGATCTTCACGTAGGCCTTAAAGGTTGATTTTTATTTTCCAGTTAACATTGTTTTGTTTTGTGAGCCCATATACAAAAGACTTTTCCATATCGAAAAATAAGGTAGCCAGGTTAATGCAATAATAAAAATAATTATAAAAAATTTGATTATACATTAAATTGATCACTTTAAATTTTAAGTACTAAATCAAATTTTTATGCAAATATCATAAATCAAATAGTACATTTTCCCATCTTAAAATAGTTTATTATCCTACGAGTGAAATTTTGTTTATGCAGGTCCAATCAACACCAAGTGGAAAAACCACAATGGAAACTTCTATATCTATACCCGTATCCTATTAGCTTCTTGGGTTACATGTTTATGTTAGCTCAATTTATATACGTTTGATGTGAGCCATTTTATTAAGCTCCTATATGTTTTGGGAAAATTACTTTTGGAATATATTATTTTCTATATCCATTTATTTGTTAGAATAAAAAGTTTTTTAGTGGAAACAGAGGAAATGATTTTACCTTATATTGAAAATATTTATATTTTTAAGTGTTTTCTACTATGGAAAGTTATTGTTTGAACTGCTTTTTATAATAAATATTTTTTATTTACACATCAAACTATGTTTAGACAAAATTTATGTCAAACACCATACAAGTCTTTTCGATATTTTTTAGGATAAATTACATCAGAATGTCATAATGTTTGAGGGTAAATTTATTTTAGGTCACAATGTTTAGAAAAGTTTAAAAGATGTCATAATGTTTGGAAAGATGTCTTCTGAGATTTAACTAAGTATTTCTCGTATTAATACATGTTATTGGGTTTAAAAGATGATTTTTTTGAGTTTTAATTAAATATTTCTCCAGTTGACACGTGTTAAAGGTAACCTCAATTGACCTACTTCTCTAAACGTTGTGATCTAAAATGAACTTGCCCCTAAATGTTGTGACATAAAATGAGTTTACTCATTAAATCTTATGATTTCTTTTGAACTTTTTGAAATATTGTGATTTAAAATGAATTTACCCCTAAACATTGTGACTTTCTAGTGTAATTTACCCATTTTTTTTACATAAGTCTTTCTTCTTTAGTATCGATAGATGCAAGGATCCAATTGGTTGTTATTATGTGCAATGGACATGAGTCTTGCACTATATAAGAACTATTAGGTGTATTGACTTACTTAAAACATAGTACTTAATTTAATATAAATATAGAGGAATTAAAAAAATATATCAATTTAAAACTTTAAAAACTTAAATTTTGAGAATAACACACTGCAGAAAAGCAAAGAGTGTTTGCTAAAGGTCTCAATATTTCTGTGAATCACCATCTTAGTTTACATCTCAAGTTGAAAACCCTACCATATCCTGCTTTATGGCACTTCTTTTGAACCATGCATAACACCCTTGGCTGAGAGCATGGGGGATCAACCATTCAACTTCGAATAAATTGGGGCGTTTCATCCATACAATAATTTGGTTGTTTGGTTGGCCTTGGACCCAACCATAGCGAAGTCTTTTTTTTTAGATCGACTCCATCACATCAATGCCTTCTGTTGATAGTTCAGTTGTCTCTAGATTGATTGAACATGGCGAGAAGTTAAGGCATTTTAAAAGCTAAAACAATAAAAAAAGACTTATCGACCAAACTTAATCAAAACTCAATTATAAAGTTTGTCTTTTTCTTTTTTCATTTTTTTAAACGTCAAATTTGGCATTCCAACTTTACACGAAAATTCAATTTAATATTTAAACTTTAAAGTGGTCAATTTACCCGGTCAAACTTTTTGTTGCTATTTTTATAATATTATTAACAAAGTTTGTTCTATTTACAAACATAAAATAGATAGCATATTATTGAATTTTAACTAATGCTCATAATACCGTCTAACCATCTAACATTCATAAGTTGCTTCTTCCAGATTAGGAAATAAAGCAAAAGTATCGGTAAGATGGTAAAAATAGCCATAAAAACTTTGATTTTGTATTATATTGATTACTTTAAGGTTTAGGTACTAAATTTTTTACGAAGATCAAGCACCAAATTTAACATTTTCTCTTTTTTATATTATATGGTATAATTTGTCTAAAGCAATTCATTATCTCGTGCGAGTCAGACCAAACTAGACTGCATTGCTCAAGATAAAAAATATAAAAAGTTTAATTGGCATGGATAGGTCTTTATTCTACCTTTATTATTATTATTATTATTATTTACATTTTCATCAACTCATAATTTTTTATTGTCATTAAACTAAATCCTTTCATCGTTAGGAATCTTTAATTTTTGCCTCTTGGTATATGCTTATTTATCAAAATTTCCTTGGGTAAAAAATACTTACACTTTTTTTTCATAACAAAAAATATCAAGAAATAAAAAAAAAAAAAAAAGAATTGCAAACAAAACAATGAGCAAGTAACTTTGCTGACAAGGTACTCACCTATGCCCTGCTCGATTTCATGTATGAGTGAATATCACACACTAAATTTCAAAAGAGTAAAAAAATTCCAAACTTACTCTTGCACAATAAGGTATGAGTATTACAAAGTTTTCATACTTTACCTATCTTTTAACATGTTAATTGATCGCAACCAATTAAGTTTAATCCTATACTTTTCCTACTTTATGACTAATCTGGCCAAATGTACCTGTTAATTAATAATACGTATTGAAGTATATAGATTGTTCGTCAAGGACCTACTAGCAGTAGTAAAAGGACCTACTAGTGCTAGTAATTACTCTATTCCTACTATCTAATCAATTAATATTGAATGATATTAATAATATTATCTACTATAGCTTATCTAAATTTAATTTGTTAAACTAAATCATAACACTTCTTATAAATATCCAATCACAAAACTACTACAGTCTTCATCAACCAACTTTCATAAAAATACATTCAATGACGTATTTATGCCTTGAGTTGTGGGATTCCTTCATATAAATTAGTGTCTCTTTCAACATCAATTTCTATTATTGAATGAATTAATCAAAATTTCTTTTTCCTTTAAATACTAACAAGATTGCATTGGAAACAAGAATTCCCTACCAAGAATTAAATTAGGGTAGAAAGTTTATGTTTTTCTATCTCTAGAATGCCATACAAACCTTACCATTTATTAAGATCTATCTTATTAGATGATCTCTCAATTAATATAATATGACTCATGTATTGAATTAATACCATGCAACATATAAATAGATTTAAAGAACATATACTTCATTGAATGAAACATCACAAGTGCAACTGCATGTCGAGTTAGGGCTTCTCAAAACGTAGATCAAGCCCTCTATTTTTCCATTAGAAAACAATAACACCATGTTTGGTTTAAAGGAATGGAATCATTATTCAAGCTTTATTCCTGCAAAATATAGATTCCTTTGTTTGATTTACAAAAAATTCTACCAAAAGAATGTCTATTCCATATAATGTGGAATAGACAAGGAATCATCATTCCTTTCCTTTACTGGAGGAATGACTATTCTTAACCAAAAATTTGTTTTGTTCCTAAAATACCTCTAACTATAAATAAAGAATTGTTATTCCATTCCAACCTTATCCAATGCTAGTGAATCAAATGTACCATAAGAGAACAAAGACTATAATATAGAGATGTTGCATGATTAAAACACCTTTTTATCTTTGTCTTGTGATCTTTAATGTGCTATTGAGTCTCTCCTTTGAAAAATGTTAATTCTCTCTCTGAAAGTCGAATGATAGAGAAGATCTCTCGTATAGATGAACAAATGTTGCTACTTTTAGGTGGGGTAAACATCTTAATCCTGCAAAACCTATGTTTGAAGTTATGCAAAAAGAAGTGAAGAATTTTGCGTTTTAAGCCTCTACACTACCCCGATCACAACCCATGTAGGGAAGTCGTGTAGACATTTTGATCTCAATTTCACTTCTACGTAGCTTGTGTAGCTTCTCATGTATAAAGGAAAATACACTTTAACTCCAAAACACTTTCTACACAGCTTCCTACATGAGTTTTGAAGCAACTCATATATGCCGTAATCTTCAAATTCAAGGAATCTTTTCTAAAATCTCTTATAATCCATCCAATACCTTCATTAAGCTCAAATATCTTCTCCAATACCTAAAATTAACAATCCAATCAACTTAGTATTATTTTCTTTGGTTTATCCATAAAAATCATGAATTATGGCACCACTTTAGTCCTTAGAATAAGCATCTTTTGACACTTATCTTGGAAATATTAATTTATATTAATAAAAAAATTAAATAGTAAAAATTTTATGTTTTTGCTATAACTTTTTTCCTTATAGAAAAAAAAAAAAAAAGAAAAAGCTTAAGCCTATATATGTATATAATATTGTCAAAGCCTTAGCCTATATATTAAAATCTCTAATAACCTACTATCTAATTACCTAAAACACCTCTTACATCATTGTTTTCTTTTCCATCTTCTTCCATTTTCCTTTTTTTTGTGATTTTGTAAATCTTAATTTAATCTATTGTAGTCTTCCAACTAGCATATTAGCATTTTTTTTAAGATGATTATTTTGTAGTGAAAGATGATTTGTTTTATAGTGTTTTATACATTATAACAAATGTTCTTTGATTATTTATGCTTTATCTTGTAAATTAGATAGAAATGCTAATTATCTTTAGAAGTTAATGCATACAAAAACACCTTAAAAAATTTTAAATCATTAGAATTTATTACAAGTTTCACATGTTTTCTTCACTCAAATAAAGAGACCCAAGAGTTGTTTACTACATGTTTCAACTTTCACTTTATATTGCTTATTATTACAAAAAAAAATGTGAAAAAGAAAAAAGAAAATCCATATAAAGAAGAACTTGTCATATTAGATAGTAGTACTTTTAAGTTTCTTTCCAAGGTATTTTGCTATAAGGAATATATGAAAGTAAGGTAGTTTTAAACTTTTATATTAATAAAATCGTGTATATTACTCGCAAATATATAAACTTAAAATTTAAGAAAGATAGAAAAAATTTATGAGTTACATAGTATATTTTAGGTGTGATAGGATATAAAATATAAGATGGTTCTAATACACTACATTTTATGGGATAGGTTCCATAAGTACCATATATTGTATAAGGTAGAGTACAAATAATGTTGATACCACATCCATCCTATATCCACTATCTCTGCTTTTAAAGCAGGTCAATTATCTCCTTAAACTATCTTTAATGGTTTGGCTTGAAGAAGGTTGTGAAGCAGCCGTACAACTTGGTTCCACTCCCAAGCCGAATCCAACTTTATTTTGTTCATCCCTACTAAAAGCCATTTCAAAACCGGCCTAAAACATTTGGATGAGCTGCTTATTATTAAAAGAAATCTTGTTTAGGCCTAGCCTTCGAAGATCAATTAGGTTGAGATGTACACTATGCATATAATAATCATACTGTATAATTAAGCACTATATATCCGACGAGCAATTTTATAAGTGATTAGCACGACCAAATTAATCTTCCATGATTATCATCACATTATTCGTTTCAGAGAGGTTCGCTCACTGAGCAATAAGAACTAGTCTCTTTTTCTCTGTTCATACACAAAGTAGAAGGAAAATTTCTCCGATTTTCTTATAATAACCACAGTAAAATTTTGGCTTGCTTTTTCATCTTTTTACCAAAGTTGAGGTATTAAAATGCAACATTAATTTATCAAAATATCGTAATGAATGAACTCAAAACTTCACTAATAATATGTAATTAGTTATTCACCTATTCTACTCCATTGGTTCTAAGATCTTATCACAATATATTCATTTTAAACTTTATGAGCATTGTCTTTAGATAACGTTGATTATTGTTCCTAATAAGATACCCTATCCATATCAAATTTTATTAATTATTTCCATTGTAGTGCTACGACACCGTTTCTCTTTGAAATTTTAAGAGTTGATTGCTCAAAATGTCAATAATTAGATCACAAACTTGTTGGAATGATATCCAATACGATCTTTCTTTTTTAATTGCAAGTGTAATTTGCACAGCACAGCATACATTAACAATTAAAGCTAATAAATTTTCATTCAAACTTCACCACAAAAATGTGATTATCACACACTTGACATTCACTTGTCGCAGACAGACAACATCAGGAGGCAAATGAAACATCATCTTACATTTATCGATTTACCCAACTACATTCACCTAGAATGTTCAGTTAGCACTTGAACAAAACAAAAACCTAGTCCTATTTGCGTTCTCCATTACCAGCAGCAGCAGCAACCGATTTGTTGTAGCCTTCCAGTTCCTTCTTATATGCTTCCATGGCTTCGGCCGCCTTCGCATTCCACACTTGTCTTTCCTCTTCACTCAGCTCCTAAAATTTCACATATCATCAGATATTGCTCACCATAACAAATTACCCGAAAAAATTGCAGGATTAAGCTAAATGTACCTTCCACTTCACAGAAATCAATGCAGTCAATGTCGAATTGTTGATGCCGGGCCTTTCCTCCAACAGGTTCTTCCTTGTCTCTTTGCTGAACAAAAGGAATGAAGATGCAGGCTTCCTCGGCTTGTTAGGATCCGTGTTCTTCTTCTTATTCTTCTGCTTGTCTTCTTTAGTTTTCTGAAAATTCATAAACCATCCCGTTATACCAATATAATCCTTATGCTTTCAACAATGGAAAAAATCCGAGTTAATGTAAAGGACCTTGATGATGTTGTCCGTCTTCTCCTTCTTCTTGAGCAATTGAAGAGCTTCTTGTTTTTGAAGTTTCATCTGTTCTTCCTCTTCCTTTCTAAGATTATCAGCTTCTTCTTCCTTCTTTTGTTTATATGCCTCCATTTCTTGCAAGTACTTCTCCTTGTTCTTCTTGGCCACCTACATGTGCATATCCAATCAGTAAACAAACATTGGACAGCTCTCAATTCAACTTTACATAAAGTTGTTCAACTCGAGATTCTACTTAAAACTGGAACGTATAGAATTATATAACTTTAGTATAATTGTATACTACAGAATTATGCACCTAAACTTATAATTCTGCCAGGAATCTAGACCTAGATAATTTTGCATCCATTTTAAGTGAGAATAACAGCAATAAAATCACAAAGCCCCAGAATGTACAATTAACCTGCGAGTTGCGATTTCAATAACCATGCATACAACTGACCTTTTCATAAGGTTTCTTCCGTTCTTCAGACATGTTTTTCCACTCCTCGCCCAATATTTTCGAGATCTACAACACGATTTTAACCCAATTAACCTAAGAGATAAAGACCAATAGTAATAATTCCTCGAAATTGACAACATTTAATCACCTCCAAAACATTCTTGTTCTCCTCCAGCAGCGCGGCCCTTCTCTCATTCGTGAATAGGAAAAACGCAGACATTGGTTTCTTCGGTTTCATCGGATCCCTCTCTTTCCTACACAGAAAAAGATGCAGCAAACACAGACTTATAATCAGTTCCAAGGTAAAATAAACAAGATCAATTTTCTCTAAACGACAGGAGTGATAGAGATAGTGACTTACTTAGTCTTCTTGTTATCTTTCTCAGCTTCTTGTTTGAACTGAAGGTATTGGCAAGCAACTCCATGGCTGTCTTCTTCTTATGCTCCTCTTCCAAAAGCTTCATCGCTCCGGCTTCACGCTGCTCTTTTGCCATTACTTGCAGATAAGCTTCTTTCTCAGCTTGGTATTTTTCCTCGTACGGTTTCTTCTCTTCCACGGATATGTTCTTCATTTTGCTCCTAAAATATTCGAGATTTCTTTGAATTCCGCTTCCGGGTTTTCTTTCTTAACCTGCACCAAACACCATACGAATTAGCACATCCAAATCAATAGTCAAAACCCGGAAAATTTTGAAGATTTCCTTTCGTTTTACCTCATTCCATTGATCTTTGCACCAAAGGATGTATGAAGTAGAAGGTCTCTTAATTTCGGTGCTAGTCTTCTTTTTCTCCTTCTTGTCCTGCTCCTTTTCTTTCATGGTTTGAACAATTGGAAAAGACTGAGAAAAAACACACCACTAACATCATAATCCGAATAAAAAACAACATAGAAAAGATTTTTGTCCGATCAAATGCACATGGATAATTATATATCGAATCGGGACAATTAAGGAAAAAAAAACTCACCATGGTGGGCTTGAACTCCTTCAATTTATGCAACTTCTTCAACTCCTCGTCTTTTTGCTTTAAGATTTCTTCTTTTTGCTTCAATAGCTCTTCAGTCTTTTCCTTCTCGATCTTCAACTTCTCCATCATTTCCTGCATCGCTTGCAACTCTCTCTCAAAGTCCTGTTGCTGCTGCAGTGGAGGTTCAATTTCTTGGTGTTGTTTTGCCTTTGATCTCGGTTTCGACTTCCTTTTCTTGGGAGAGGACAGGTCCTGTGTATTTTCCTTATTGGGATTGGCTTCAGCAGAAGGCGGAACCGGAACCGGACAAGGCTCGCCGACAGCTTCTGGGCTAGGATGTTGGCTTCATTTGAAGATGTATTCTTGTGCTTCAAGGCCTTCCTGGAGTTCTTTGATTTCTTGACCCTGTTAAGGGGCATCTCGACGGCTGCTACGTCGGCCATGGCGGCAGAGGGAGAGGGGACAGAGAGAGAGAGAGAGAGAGAGAGAGAGAGAGAGAGAGATAAAAAAAAGGATTCCTTGTCTGTGTCAAAAGGTTCTGTTAGAAGGTTTATACGGGAAAGGAGATGGAGAGGAAACTAACGGCTAGAAATTTGAAATTCAAATACTTGCTTTCACTTACTATATTTTCTTTCCAAGAAAAGAAAATTAATTTATTTGTTGCCCATTAAGGAGAACATAGAGAAGATGCATGTGGCTGTTTTGAGTGGTAAACGGAACAATTAATTTAATTTCTTGCACTTGTATGTTTTAATTAAAGAGTTTCTTTCCAAATAGACTGGGAACTTCATTTTTTTTCATAAAAGATAAATTTGGCCAATCTAACTAAATAATAAATATGATTTTTTAAATAGGTTTGATTAGATATAGTGACCTTATCATTCCGCAATGATTTATTACATTAAAATCTAAGGGATCTAAGTTCCAAATGGGATTTGATAGGTTTTATTGATCGAGTGTATATAAGATCAGCAAATTTTGATAGGTATGTGATAGAAGGAAAAAAAAATAACAAGAAAAAAACAAAGAAGATTAATTAAAAAAAATTAGCCAAATTTAAATAATTATGCATTCTATGGCCAATCCCACATGGAGAGGGATTCAAACATATGATTTCTTATGTTAGAATCTAGAATAATATTATTTAGTCATAAGACTATTAGTACCATATATCATTTTGGATTTGCTCATTCCCAAGCTTGAGACTAGATGGATCTATACCATTCAAGTAGGTTAGATAATATATTTCGTGGCTAAGGCTTTTTTTTTTTTTTTCAATATTCGAACGGAATTAATTTGAATTTATTGGCCCAATAGACTATTTGGTGGTTTGCTTTGTCAATTATTTTTCTTTGAAGCATTTAAAAATCTTATATTCCACTGAAACATAAATTATGAATGCCACTATAGTAAGAAAAACTTTAATTCATGGTGTTTCTTCAATTTTATTAAGTAGGCGCCCATTTTGACCTCTTTAATTTTTGAAACTTTTACCTTAGATTTTTATTAATATATATTTGTAATTGTTTATTTCCAATATAAATACTAGCTGTCGCTTGATGTATTCAAGATGTCGGTATTAAAAGAGTAATTTTGCAATTAAACTATATCCGAATCTACTAACTCCAGAAAGAAAAAAAGAAAAAAAAAAAGACTCCAGGAGGAAAAAGGAAAAAAATAAAAGATAAAAATAACACTTAGAACTTGTAATGAAAATAATAAACTTTTCGCGATATGAGCACCTAAAAGTATAGATTTATCATATAACTAGCAGTAAAAAAATGTTTAGTTTTAACATTATCTAGAAAAAGAAATAATAGAAAAGATAATTATCCATAGTTATTTTATGAATAACTGTTTTCATTTAAGTATATAGAGGGGATGCACATCGTCCTTCGGTGGTAAATGAACCATCAATTTTATTCCTTGGCCTTATTTTATTTTGGTAGAAGAATGCCTTGCCCTAATTACTAGGGCTTAACTACACTTAGCTCAAGCCATCAACTAATCCTAGAATGTAAAGAAAAATTTTATGGTCTCATAATTAATTTTGACGAGATCAATCCTATCACTATTCAACAGCTTACATCATACCAAACCGTGATCGAATCAATAAAATAGTTAATATTTCAATTACTATATTTATTTTAATGGTTAGATTGTTAACTGGACGGTTTCGTCGACTAGACCATAGAAACTCTCGAGTGTAAAAGGGCTCTTTTCTCATTCTCCCTCTCTTTTGCCTCTCTCACACTCCACTATTCCAGATGAGTCTTGAAACCCTAATCTACCTCACTGTAATCTTTCGCGTTTAATTTTATAGCTAAATCTAAAGTATGTATTATTGTTTGTATTGTAGAACTAAAGAATGGACGTGCTAACCATGGCTATTCAAGAAGCCACCAACTTTAGAAGATACACTGTTTTCATGAGGTGGGTCATAACCCTTTTCGATTCATCATTTCTCTTTTATATATGTACAATAACTCATCGATTAGTTCTTTAGCAGTTACACCTGCTTTCGACTACTTTCTAGTGATTTCTGTTTAGATATGTTAATGATGTTGTGTAGTCTTTGAGCCATTTTGGCCATTGCTTACTCCTATGGTGAGTTTGGTGGTGATATTGAGACAATACCTTATCCTCAAGATAAAATTTTTGAATAGATTTATCAAAAAAGCATCAATATCTTCCCATGTAACATCCTCCAAAGGTACCCTTTCCCATTGTACCAAACTTTAGGCCACCTTATTCTTTTGTTTGAGTATTACTCGAGATTCCAAAACTTGTAAAGGTTTGAGTAAAGGATGATTGTCATATACCTCTATAAGTAGTGCCAGAGGCTGTAGATCCGAGCCATGAGCTAATTTCAAACAAGAAATACGAAACAAATCATGTATTGTAGAGCCAATAGGTAACTCCAACCAAAAAGCATAAAGCCAATCCATTCTATAATGCATGAAGGGCCATAAAACCTCTTTGGTTACTTATGACAAGCATTCCCAACAATTGATGTTTGCTTGTGGGGTTGTAATCTCACAAAAAACTTAATCCCCTTTAGTAAAATAGACTTTAGTACAATGCTTGTCTGCATATTTCTTCATTCTTAACTGAGCTTTCTTCAAATTCTCTTTAAGAATAGAGAGGTATAGTCTCTAGATGTTGTTTGATATTAATAGCTTCCACTGATGAGTCACCTCGAATATATATAGGAATTGAAGGAGGTTTACGACCATAAACCACTTCTTCTTCTTCTTCTTTTCAGTTGACCATAAACTACTTCAAATGGAGGCATTTTAGCACCCTCATATTGAGAAGTATTAGAGGAAAATCAGCCTAAGCTAAGAACTTATATCATTGAGAAGGAACATCCATAACAAAGCTTCACAAATAATGTTGAAAAACCTTATGCAACAGCTTTATTTGGCCATTGGATAGAGGGTGATAGACACCACTAGAAGAGAGTTTAGTGCTGCTCAATCTATATTACTCCTTTGAAAATCCAATGAGAAATATTAGGTCGCTATCTAAAAAGATGGATATAGGGAAACCATATAGTTTAAAAATAATTTATAAGAATTAGTGTGCAACTTTAGTAACTGTGAAATTAGCATCAAAAGCACCCAAGTGACAATACTTAGATAAACAGTCCACTACAACCATAATATTGAGTTCAACTCTCAATGAGTGCACCAAATTATTATAGCAAAACTATACTTAGCCCAGCTTACCAACTAACCCTAGAGTGTAAAAGGGCTCTTTTCTCACTCTCTCTTTCTTTCGTCTTTTCACACTCCACTAGTCTAGATGAGTGTTGAAACCTAATCTACCTCACTAATCTCACATGTTTAATAGTGTAGTTGGATATCACTTACGTATTATTATTTATATTGCAGAATTAAAGATGGAAGTGTAGCTATGACTATTCAAGAAGCCATATACTCTAGAAGATATACATTTTTGTGAGAAAGACTATAACCCTTTTTCATTTATCATTTCTCTTTTATACATGTACAAGTAACTCATTGGTTAGTTACAACTGCTTTTAACTACTTTCTAGCGATTTCTGTTTAAATTGTTATGAAATTATAGATCTAATACATGTATAACTATGTTGTGTAGTCTTTGAGCCATCTTAGCCGCTGCTCACTTCTATGGTGAGTTGTGAAACTAATGGCTGAAACTAATTTGACCATTTGTGTAAATAATAGGCATGATTTGCTAAATTGTTTTGCCACCAAATTAACACAAATTAAATTGAATCTATTGGATCAATAAAACTTTATTTAGTTCTTCCTTGGATCGATTATTTATCTTAGCATGGAAATTTGTGTTTGATTCTTTTTTTACGGTATAAGGGGTTATTGGGTTTTGTACATTAGAAGAAATGCAGTTGAAACACAATGTAAAGTTTCTATAAACTTTATGTTAAGACTAATGTGACATGTAAAATAAAAAAAAATGATACATGATATTATAAGAAAAATACCTTTTCTTATAACCTTAATATTTATTTCTTCCTAGGATGGAGTTCAATTGACATTCGAAACTCATTGTGTTCACTAGTCACTTTGGGAAATTTACACACACACAAAAAAAAAAAATTCTAATTCTACTTGGTATCTTGGATTAAATAATATTTCTCATGTGAGCAAATGTCTCATAACCAAAACATATGTATAATGTCTCTTTGTTGACTCTTAAAATTCCAACATATTATTATGACACCTTTTTTAACCAAAAAGAAACCAAAAGAATATGATTATTTAACCACCACTTATTATTAACTAATAAAATAACGCTTTTATTAAACTATCTATTATTTTAGAATAAATTAGTTCTAATTTGGTCACCTAAATAGAAAGGTTGTGTACCATAAATTATTTTGAAACTATTACTATATAATCCAATCTTTGCATCATAAATATCTCGATTAAACCATTACATATAATGCCATCAATGTTTAATACTTTTACTTGATTCCTAAAATAAAAGCCATTGGTCATGAGTTACTTTTATCCCAACCAAGGATTTTGTAGATGTAATCTATCTAATTCAAGACAATGATGGATTTTTTTCTTGATTTATCATTATCCTCTCTATATTCCATTACCTTACCCAATAATGTATTATTACAATCTATATCAAGACAGCATTTTACAACATCAAAGTGTGGCAAATCATACATAGAATATATAAGGTCTTAAGCTTAGAGATATTGGAGGGAACAATGACACCAAACATGTCATTTCCTCTATTGTTAGGTTATGTTTAGTGTATCCATCTAATTTTAAATATCTTTCCTTTGGTCTAGTGAAAAAAAAATAAAGAGAAAAAACATAAGTTATACATGCTATTGGCCTAAATATTTACATCCCCTCTAAATATTTATCCAACCAAGATTAATTTTAAGCAATATGATGTCATAGAATTCTCACTCACAATATATCTAATTATTATTTTAAATATTCTTTAATTATTTATTGGTGTATATGACTTAATTTGATTTAAAGGGGCTTTAAGCCTAATTTGCTTTAGATTTAACTCTCTTGGATAAAATGACAAGCCTTAGAAAGTTAATCTTATTTAATTGGATGATAAAGGGAAAATTGACACGGTGAGCTTGGAGAAGGGCCCATTGGAATTGGCTTGCCTAGTTCTGACCTTTCTCAACAAGGTTCATGAACTATAAAAAAAAGCCTTCAATAAGTATGGGTCTGCAATAAAGCCCAATTTTGATATTTACTTTGAAAGGGACTCATCTTAACTGTTAGTCATCTACTCAATTTGATGGATGATACGACACCTAGGCTCTCTATAAATACCTTAATCTCATTTCATTTGGAGGATAGAAAATCTTGGAAAAATGTTATCATGCTACTATATTTCCATCTACCAAACCATCTTTATCGAAATTGCTTGACACAGGAACCCATGTTAAGCAACTCAAATCAACAATAAAGGGATTTACTAGGGGAGTTGCTTATCATGAGAATTAAGACTAGAGTTTCTTAGTTAAACAATTGGAAAAAAAAAAAACAAGCTTATTACTTTCTCTCCTATTTTTATTGGTGAAATTTAACACGTGTCATCTAAAGAATATTAAAAAAAAAATTGTTAAGTAACTCTCTTAAAGAATTCACCAATAAAGCTAAGAGCTCCTTAGTAGAGAAAGTTATTTAAGATAGTGATGTGGCATTCTAAGCAACTCTCTAAGTAAGTAAGTAACTTATCGTTGAAGATGTTCTAACTGGTTCTAATCAAGAACGCATACTGTTTAATTGCAATTAGTGAGATTCATTGCTTTCTAACTTCCTCATCTATCAAGTATATGCTTAAGCCTATTGGGATTACCTAATCCTCCTTTCTATACGCTTCCCTCCTGATCATCTATATACGTGTCATTTTTCTAGGTCACATGTATCGTTGTAATCAAATCCTTACACTTACAATTGGACTTAATTGTGAAACAAACGCGCATGCACACACACACACATAAGCTAAAAAGTATACATATGCATGAAATACTTGTCTTTTATTAATAATGTTCAAAAATACATATGCTAATTTGAAAAAAAAACATAAATAGTAAATGTTGTAACTCGTATCTAAATTTTGCAAAATATGTAATTAAGTACTTGAATCTTGAAATTGATTAATTTATTACATGAATTTTGAAATTATCCAATTTAGTACCTTAAAGAATTTTTTGTGTACACCAACAATACCTCTGTCATTTAGTTAACGCCATGTTGAATAACTGTATTAGTAATTTTGGGGAGTTAAGATTGACGCATGTGAAAAGTTTTTTCAGGTACTAAATTAATCAATTTCAAAGTTTGGATACCTACTTCTATTTTCTACAAAAGTTCGAGTACCAGTTGCGATATTAATAAAAAAAATAAAATAAAAACAAACCCTTTATCAACAGCCATTATTTGTTTTGGTTGAGTATATAATAAGCATGATATGCTAAATGGAATTTCACCAAATCAAATCAAATTAAATTATTGGATTGCTAAGGTTGTATTTGTTTGTTCGTTCCATGGATTATGTTTTTTAGGACATCTAGAAATTTGTAGTAAACTAGTATGTATCTGTGATTCTGTTTGAGAGGTTGTAACTTGTTTGGTATGCAGGAATGGATCGTAATAAAATCACGGTTCTTGCTTCCATTCCTTTTCTATGTTTGGAAGTGTCATGTGAAGGCAGAATTGCAATTCCAGCTTTAAGGTAGAATTCGGTATACCTTTGCGATCCCATTCTCCCTTCTATTAAAAATTTTTATTTAAATTACTTTTTTATCCTATATAAATTTATTATCTCATTTTTTGTAAAGGGTATTTTTGGTAAATTCTAATGTAAACTAATTCATATCAATTACATTCCGTGTCTGTATTTAAATAAAGGAATGGATTTGTCATTCCCTCGTTGATTTCATTCCATTCCATTCCTGCGATTCCAATCCATCCCATTCCGAATTCCCGTATACCAAATGTGACATAAGAGGATACAAATGGAGGGAAAAGTTAACTATTAGAATATCCAAATTCAAATACTTGCCCATTTATTAATTATAATTATTATCATTTAAAATAATTAGTATGTTGCTTACCATTTAGTGGTAAGAGGAAGAGGTGGGAGGTCTTAAATCACTCAACGTTGGCTATACCCTTTTATTGATGGTGTGCTAAATAAGATTATGAGACTGCATATACTAAGGCTGTAAATGAGTCGAGACAGCTTGTGAGTTATTTGAGTTTGACTCAGTGAAAGCTCGAATTCGACTTGCTTACAATCGAGTCGAGCTCGAGTTCGAGTTTGAGCTTTAAAATACTCGGTTTAGTGAGCTTGCGAGCTTAATCAAGCTTAATTGAGTATTAAATCGAATCGAGTTGAGTTTGAGTTTATCGAGTATTAAATACTTTTTTTAGTTATATTAATATTTAAAAGAATAATCGAGCTTAATCGAGTCGAGTTCGAGTTTATCGAGTATTAAATTGAGTCGAATTCGAGCCGAAAAATCAAAGCTTAATCGAGTTCGAGCTTGGTATTGACTCGACTCATTTACAGTCCAAGCATATACTATCATATGTGGGACCCATAACCGCCCATGTATTTTTTGAAAAATAATTATAATAAGGTGCTCAAATAAAAATAAAAAATAAAAGTTGAAAATTTATGTCTAATATAATATATATATATATATATATATTCTCCATTTCAACTGTAATTTAACTACACTTATGAGAGGAGTGGTGGATGTCCTGTTATAATATGTTTTTAGAAACTTAGGTCTCAGAATGAAAATTATGAATGTATATATCCTAACATTAAAAAAAAAAAAAAAAAAAAGTGGACCCTTTTAATATATTTTTCCCTTTTTAGATTAGTAAGCTCTCGATTTTTTCAATAAATAGGGAATTTTGTTCAAGAAAATTTAAAAAGAGTATAAACATACTCACATGTATCAAAGATATAAATACAATTGAATCCGATCTATTCCGTTAAAACCGAGTTGGAAATTTGAGGAAATTATCATACGAGTAAAACCAAAACTTATTGCCAAAACTTACTGTACTTTCTTCAATAGTATACAACTCTCACAAATGAATAGCAGAAGCTATCTCCATTTCAACTCTACAAACATATATAGACTAACATCACACATAGTACCTGAACTTTGATAATATTTATAATTAAGTATTTGGACTTTAAATTAATTAATTTAATACTTGAAAGAACTTGATGAATGTATTATTGATGTGTAAGAAAAGTTTTTTCAGATAATAAATTGATCAATTTCGAAGCTCAAATACCTAATTGCTTAATTTGTTAAAATTTAGGTACTATTTGTAACATTATGCTGATATATACCATGATACAACTTGTCTATATTATACATAGAAATTTTAAGTATGCCAAAAATGTGATTTTACCTGTAGTCTTTAGCTTCAAATACAAAAGGCCTAAGAAGGGCTAGCAAAAATATGCTGCTAGAGGACAAGCTGATGTAACCTCTGACTAGCTTTCTGGCATGAACACCGGTTTTCAAACAGAATCAAAGAGGTTTGATTTCTCGCTCCCCAGCAGATATAATGTGAAAAAACATATACTGCTGCAGAGATTAGCTCTTGCAGCTTAACCATCTTCAATGAACAACCCAGCAGCATGGATGTCGATGAAGAAACAAGTGAGCAAATCTATTATAAATAAGGACTTTCCAAATATCACACTAAGATAATTTATATTATTAAAGAATGAAGAACTTCAGATGCAGCACTAATGTGTAAAATGAATGTTTCTTTGTTGAAAAGGGGATTTTGCCAACTCAAATCTTCAGGAAATTCTTGGAACTTTCATGCCAAATCCGTGCTTTGCCTTCTGAACTCTGGATGAAAAAAAGTGATGACATTAGCAAAAATATATAAACTTTGTTTAATTAGCACTATAACCATCTAATCTATAAGTTTAAACTTAATCTCCTGTTGCGATACCATGTTTAGACTAACTTTACAACAATCTGATCAAACAGTTTGATCTTGTAAATATGATTTGCAGTATAATATTTATTTTATATCAAATTTGAAGAGGTAGAAATTGAAAACAAGGGAAGTTGTCTTACGTTGGAGCAAGTCTCCCAAGGCTATGTAGCTGTTCACCAGTTTCTTCATCTATGACTTTCCCAGAAATGTCAATAGAATAGAACTTATCTGTTGTGGTGGAAGTCCTCTACTCGCGAGTAGATTTAGATCTCTCTTGTTAAGCTCTCTCCCATTTACATACACGCCCGTGTCTCCAGCAGCGCAATTGTGTGGCATTGAATATTTGAACTCTTCAATCAAAGGCTGAAAAACAAGGAGACTTTCCATTGAAACAAAACTCTACAAGTGAAAGAGTAGGCATTGTCAAAGGAGCACAGTACTTACAGGAATAATCCCAAGACATGGAAGGTCCATAACACCCAAAATCCAGCACGGTAGTCATACCTGCAAGTTCACATCAACTGCTCGTTCACTTTATTGAATGGAATAAAACTGTAAGCATTAACCGTATCATGGAATTTACCAGTAGTCTCCAGGTTGAATTGGCCCTGCAAGCATCTGTGCTCTCCTGAGTTCATCATCTGGTATAGGATGCCCATTGACGGTAACCTTTGGTCTTTCCTTTTGCACAACCTGATTAGGTTCCAAGAAATCCCGAATGCTCTTCTTGAGAAATCCTCCAAAGGAGGATTTACTCTTTTTCTCTGTCTTTCCCCGATTCTCCTCTTTACTTGGTTCCACCGAATCATTTGATACATTAGTGTTTGGGTATTCACTCTGAGAGATGCTAACCTCAGTGGGTCCAGAAACATCCTTGTACGAACGGTTTATAGATGAATTCTTCTTTAAAGAAGCATTCTGGTAATTTTTGTCATAGCTGTTGTCCTCCTCCTCCACGGGTTCAATCTCAGAGATAAAAAACCGATCAAATTGCTCGTGCGAAGGAGAATCTGGTTCCGTTTGTGGCTCTGTTTCTTTCAATGGAATCTCCATCGATGCAAGAATGTTTCTCTGAATAATTACATCGTTTTGACTACCCTCTACATTCAAGGAAAAAGATGAAGAAGAGGAAGATGATGATGAATGAATGACCTGCTGTTTGTCATTGGATTCACTTGTATTCACTCGATCATCCTCTAACAATTGTCATCTTGGGATTTTTCGCACTCGATGTTGTTACTAGAATCATCATTATGACCAGAGTAGGTTTCTTTTGTGTCAATTACACCATCAGATTTTGCCTCACTTGCGTCAGAAGTACGGTGAGAGGGAGAAGTATCTTTGTTTGGTAAGACAAGAGGGTCTTCATTGGTCTTCGAAGAATGTTCTTTCCACATAGAAGGGACAAGACTCTTATTCTTGACCACAATCAAGATAATGTTAGAACATGCACCGCACCTTAGTTCTGCCTTGATTTCCTTTCTATCCTCAGCTCCTTGGGTATTTTCACCACCTCAAAGCAGTCTAAGCATAGTACAAATGGCGCGCCACCCATTATAGTATCATAATGTTTCTTATTCTCTGGTGTAACCACCATCCTTTCTGGTGGATGTCTTCTGCTTCCATGACTACTGTGATATGATCCATTGGGACTTGGCTTTCTTAATTGGGTTTGTGGTTCTAGGATTTCTGATGTAGAAGCACCCGAATGGTAATGCAGCTCATTCCTGTATGCATCCACCTCCTCATCTGGTGTATGGCTCCCACTTCCGTGAGTACTCTGATCTGAGTAGTAGTTACCTGGCCTTCTTAGTTGGGGTTGTGGTTCTAGATCATACAATATTGCAAAGCTATTGCCTGCTTGATTGGTACGTCTTGGCCTAATTAGATTAGGACCAACTTGATATGAACCATCTGCAGTCTTTGTAGAGCCAGGGACAATAGCAAGAGCCTGTGGAGGAGCTTCCTGAAGAACAGACTCGTGTTGATATGACACCTTATGATTCTGGTCAATATTCCAATTGTCTTCCAAAATGGTAACATGAGAAGATACTTTTGCTGCATAGTTAGCCAGACGCCTTCTCATTTGTTGCCTAACTGGTTCTTCATATTCATGAACTGCACCAGGAAGATGCCTAGGATCTTGATAATAATTGTGCATTTCCATGTCATAATTACTAGGAAAAAGAATTCCATCATGGCTAGGATTCATGTAAGGTGGACCTAGAACGCGCTTCCCAGAAATTGGGACATCTTCAGGATAATTATAGGAAACACCAGCTCTACATCTATAAGGGTCTATATTAGCTCGATCCCTATTTATTGGAACCTCTCTCCCTGTTTGATGAGGCATGTCATAAGTTCTTGCAATACGAATCTTCAAATCCTCTAACTGCCTAAGAAGATCAGCTCGCTCGTCTTCTAACCCTCTATGAGGTCCAGCCATATCATCATAATAATCGATCGGTCTGCCATAGCCAAAGGAGGAAGGAGGTCCACGATATGATGGTTGCTTGTCCAGATATTCATGATCTAGAGGCCTAACTAGCCCAGGGTTCCTTGCACTTCTTATAATCCGGTCTCTTCCAACATCCCATCTAGCAAACTCCTCCAACAGAGGAGAGTTATCTCCAAAACCTTGTTCTAAACTAGATTGATGAGATCCATAGCCATAAACAACATTGACTTCTTGACCATCTCGAGCATAAGCATGATGAATTGGGTCATTTGATTCTCTATATCTCAAGCCACCACCATTTTCTTTATGCATAGCATCCATTTCAAGCCTTGATCCACCAGTGCCTTGGCCTTTACCGCCACAGATGCCAACAGAAGTATCTCTATTACCTCTATTGCTGGTTTTTGCAGAATTGTTCATCAAACCAGGTGCAATATACCTTAAAACATCCTCAGTTCCTCTATTACTATCTTCCTCATAATCTCCCCACTCAACATTCTCTGATGATCCACCATAATGCGTAGGTACATTCTTCATCCCTGAATATCCTAAACATTAAGGGGGGGTAAAAAAGAACATTATCAACATGTTACGCAAACTCCATCCAAGAACACTACGGTGGAATGATGAAATTGGAATCTAGCATTTTTAAATGCCATAAACATCATATTTGTGTTGCCGTTTTTCTTACTTTCTGTGTAAATACAGGCAATGACATTTTCGATTACAATTGATTACATGAGTGCCGAGTATGTCCAAATTCAATGGCTTTACACACAGCTATTATGAAATTAGAATAGGAACGTCATAAAAACCATATTGCCCAATGAGAAGATCATCCAAAGCTGCACTGAGAATAAACAATAGTCTTGACTCTTTTGAGTTTCAATCAAAACCAAGAGCTATGTCCAAGATCTCAAAAGGTAACTTATATTAAATGGACATGGAATTCAAAATCAATACCGGTAATCCGACAGCATTAGAACTGAAACAAAGAGTCAGTTTAGTTAGCAGCTGTTTAGAAGATCCCAAGTTCAAATTCCTGTATGGTGTCTTTAATCCTAATTAATTAAGTTGACAAGTTTTAGTCAAAATCCCAACTCAAAAGCGAGAAGATTGTCAAGCAATAAATATGAGATCCAAACCAAACTACATGTTCATGCTATTATATAAATTGGTTATGGTAATAACCTCAACACTTAGAATCTAGAATTGGTGAGAGATGTAGATAAAATTGACTAATTTTGTTTTATAAAATTACTCCTATTTGGTTGATTATCACCATATGATATTCCATTAACCAGAAAATTTTCTATTCCTAGGATTAGAAAAAAGAAAAACATATTCTAAGAAGCAAGCAAACTACAATTGAAACAATAGGACCATACAAGATCCCCATCATTGAAAGCTTTGAAAGCTTAAACAACTTTGCAAAATAATGAATTCGCCATTCTCCTAGGTTTCAATCACCTGAACAAGTTAAGTCTTATAATTTAATGGTATGAACATTTCCATCAAGACCATGTTATAATACATAATAGTCAGCAAATTACAAGGGGAAAAAAAAAAAAAAAAAAATCATGCAAGCAAAAGCAGCCACTGATAGGAGACACAAGTAAACAGGACAACCTAGGACAACATACCTTTAAGGAGAAAACCACAATGATTGCACTTGTGATTACCATAACCTGATGGTTCTGGTAAGAGATATGCACACCTAGGACACTCAATGTCCATTACAGCTGCAACTGAATATGTTGTTGCCGTAAAAAACCAGTTAAAACCAAGATATCATGCAAAAGCAAACCCAATATCCCATTTATGGTTGAAAAGTTTCCTGAAGTCGTCTTCAAAAAAAAAAAAAAAAAAAAAAAGTATGTGGCCAATGAAAGAATCTGCTTTTTGGTGTCTATACTTGTCAAGCAAAAATATTTTGATGAAGACAAAGTCAACGCTCTATTCTAATTCAACGTTCATGTAATAATTATTAAAAAAAAAAAAAGATAAGATAAATATTAAGACAAATCTATCTTAAAACTGTGTAGTTGAGCTTGTCTTCTTCAAACAGCGTGAATCGTTGCTACTTTTCTAACATCCCGCCCGCCTCATTTATGGTTAGATTGGTTGAGCCATCAATGTCATCTAACTTCTCCACGTGGATCTGGTAAAACATTTATTAGCCATAATGATGACTCGAATTTAAAAAATCTTTCCTTTTCATTATAGTTAGTAATTTTTACTATATTTAATAAAATATAATATGAAAAGTCTCTGGACAATGTTATTATTTGCTGCTCTTTTCCATCCAAAAATAATATTATTTGTAAATATAAATATTAATAAATGGATTAGAATGTTAGAAGCTGCTCACCCGCTTTCATATTAGGGGGGGAAAAAGGCACATTTTTAGTCCTAAACTTACATCATTTTTTTTTATTTCAGTTTTTATTGTTTGTAAAGGATAACAAATGAGTCTCTTTGTTTTCGTTTTTTTTCCATTACGGTAATGGATGCTTTGAACCTGAGATCTCTCATTTGAGAGACCAGAAAGATGTTACTATACAACAATGCTACTAGCGAGTCTCTTTTTTCTTAGTTGTTAATATTTCATTAGTTTTGAACAAATAACACATTTCAACCTGTAAAACATGATTTTATAAATATTTGCAAAACCTGATTATAATTTTTATATGACTACTGATTATTAACTTATTTTCTTCAGGCAAATGAGATTAATTTAATAGTTTTACATGTCAAACTAATAACATGTTTGGTTAATTGCATAAAGAATACAATAATTATTCCTTCCCGGCAAAACCATTCATGCGTTTGATTTATGAAAAATTATGAAATTGTTATTGTTGCTAAACTGAGAATTGCGGTTCTTCCTAAAAACAAAGGAATTTTTTCTTTTTCTTTTTTTTTTTTCACATGTTTCTAAAAGACCCAAGCCCAATAATCAAACCATATACTATATACGCGGACATATTAAAAATATTAGATATATTACTAATCTATTATTACTATATATAAAGTAATAATTATTCTTTATTCATTCTATCCATTATGAATTGCAATTTTATTTCTATTCTATTTTACTTTACTTACAAACTGTGCCATAATCCCACTTCCTCTTAAAATAATATAGACTATAAATTACTCTAAGGTTATAATAACCACCTAATTTCACACAACCCATCAACCCTTAGTTATCTCGGCTACTCTGATATGTTAATACTATTAGGCTCTAATCATATCATTCCCTATTTATTTTTATTAAGAGCATGTGCTGTCGATGTTTGGTCTCACTAATTAATGGTGATATGAAATCATTCCTCCAAATTATTTGAAACTATGGGATTGAGAAATCAATTCAAATCATAATTATTAAAAGTATAAGTTTACTTGTATATTTTTCTAAGTTTATGGTTTTATAAGGATTTTTCAAGTTAAAAGAGGTGTGTAAAAGTCTTACATCTGATGATTAGTAGATTTTTGAAGGAGAAGATATATTTAATTTATCAAATAAAGACTAATTGGGTCCTTTTTTTTTTTTTTTCCAAAGATAGCACAGGTTAGTGTTGATACGCAATTTTAAGTATGGGCTCTATAGGCCCAATCCAACCTTGTCAGACCATAAGCTAACCTATCGAGGCTCGTTGCCAACCTTTTGAAAGATTTTAAAGAGCTTTGAGAGAAGATAAAACAGTCATTATGCCAATAGTTGGCCTGTTTTAGCAGATAGAGCTTGAGCTGTGCAGCAAAACCAACTTGCTTACCGTTTTTAACAAACCCTCACAGATCTCATAACTTGCTTTACTAGGGAGTTACATCACTCTACATTATTGGGGGAAATTGTTTTACTGAAGATAACTGCCTTTAATGAATGTTAGGGCTAAAGAAAATAGCCTTCCACTATTAATAAGCTCAAAGGAGGCCTCTGTAAAACATTTGAATTCTTCTTGCTCTTACTACACCGCTCTATTCTCTCAAATGCCTTTACTAACTTGAGTATCAGAGTAATCACGCCAAGTAATAGCTCAACCATACTTAGCGTACCCGTATTTGGTTGGTTTGTCGTTGGAGGTTTAAAAAAGCTATCTCACCTATCTCTATACTAATCTACCATTGGTAAAAGTAAGGATAAAAAATAAGGGGAAAAAATGAAAGTAATATTATATAGGAAGTTGGTGCACTTATAAATTTAAGAGTCAGAGAAGTAAAACCAACATAAGTTGATATTTATTCATCTTAACTTTTGCTAGCAATGGATCAATATAGAGATGGGCTGAGATAACTTTGTATCTCCAATGGTAGTCCTCTAAATTAAGGGTATGATAAGAATAGCTAATTTGTTTTTTGGTATGATCACTTTGATGCTTAAGTTACTAAAGATGTTTAAGAGAATTGAGCGGTAAAGCAAGAGCAAAAAAAGTTCAGATGTTTTACCAATACTCCCTTTATTTATGCTTATTCATAGTGGAGAAAATAAGCTATTTTTGTGGGCGATTGTCTTTAACCCTGGCTGTCATTGTAGCAATTATCTTGAGCGAGACAATTATCCTCTGGAATGTAATGCAACATAACTTTCCACTAAGGCACGTTAGGGATATGCTGTCACGTAGCTTAAGGCCAACATGCTGAATCAAGTCGAAAGTCGAGAGGCAGCATAAAGACTATTTTGTCTTCTCAAAGCCCTTCTAAGGCTTTCCAAGAGGTTTATAAACCTCGACAGGATGGCACATGGTCCAATAAAATTAAATTGGGCCTTAGAGCTTATGTTCAGGAATTCCTATCAACAATATTCGTGATATTAAAGATGAAGAATGAATGTTTGAACAACTATATGATATTATTGATAATAGCACCAATGCTGGTGAGGAGGATAACAATGATAATTAATAACGACAATAATGGTTATGCTTGTCAGAATTTCTAGTAGTTTTGATGATGAATAAGCTGAGGATTTATGATTTGGCATTAGTTTCATACTTCATAATATAATTTCTATTTTAATGTAATTTATATTAGTAATAATATATATATATATTTTAGTTTTATGCTTAGTATATTTGTAAGTACATAATTATCTATATTACAACTTATATTATGACCAATATATAAATTTAATTTCTTTATTTTCCTTATGTATTTTTTATGAAAAATTTTGAGCACATTTTTTTTTTTTTTGGGAACAATATCTAGCTAAAAGCTAATTTACGCATATTATAAAAACTCACATTTTTTTAATTTTATTTTTCTAGACATCCCATGAATTTAGATAGAATGACCAAATCAACAGCAATTCCAACAAAACAATGACATAAGCTTCATTACTTCGTTTTGTACCTATGAATTTCGTTCCACACATTAACATCATTAAACTATCTTTTAAAAGAACCTGGGTTTGACGTATAAATTCCTCCAAGCATTTGTGTGTCGTAATATATTAAATAATGTCCGCGTTTGTCTGCCCACTTGTCTAATCCCTATCTTACGATACGAAATCTATGGCTTTCATGCCAGGGGGAAGCATCGAACGCCACAAATGCAAGAAGTCAAATTTTTTGACATTATCATCACGAAATGTCACTGTAAATAGAATATTCCAGATAACAATTTTTTTTTTTTTTTTGGCCATCCAGATAACAAATTTATACGTTTTCGATTCTGCTAAATTAAACTCGAGGACTTCCATCAATGTGATAAAGTATACGAAAGTATGAAGCGTTAACGTAAATTCCAAAATCAACTAGATATCTGCATGGACAATTGTCCTTAGGTGTTTGGTTCCCGTGGTCATGGCTAATACCTTAATTAATTTTAAGATCGATGTGTAAAAGGGATAAACACAATATAGTCCAAACCATTATATTCTAGATTCTTGATAAATAACTCCGAGATACTAGTCTCAGAATCCTTTATGCAAAATGAATTAAAAGTAGATATCTAAATAAATTTAAATTGCTCGTAAGTTATTTGAGCTTGATTCATTTTAAATTCAATCATGATTGGCTTGAATGTGATTTTTAAACAAGATGATCTTGAGTTCAAAATAACATTCATTTATTTAAATAATCAAATTTAAGGTTTTGCTTATACTTGTAAAGTGATTTGTTTAAACTCATGAGAAGGGACATAAATTTTACATATGTATATATTTATAAGTAATATATATATATTTATAACAATAATCTAATAATATATGATATGATTTAGCTTATTGCACTCCATAAGCATCATTCGGCATAATACAACTTAACTACTATAGGGTTGGCATGTGTGCTTGTTTAAGTGCAAATAATACAATACCAATGACAATGGCCCCAAGAATATTATTTGGGATACGATCTTCATTAACATGTGTTATACATAGTCTGATAACAACTTTTACATCATTACTGATCATGCTTAATAAGTTTCTTACTTAAAAGATCTAAAGAAGCAATAGGGTAACTATATGATAGTATAGAGGGTTCTCTATCATTTGATTCATCGGGAATTATCTTAGTCTAAAGACTATAGTGTTAATGAGATCATGGATTAACCTATAGATTTTGGATTATGTGACTTTTTCAATAATTATCCAAATTATAACATGATGTGTGTAAGATCACCAAGTATAAAATTTATAATCTAATTAATTCAAATCCACACAAGGCAGCGCACTTATCTTGTAGTATATAAATTAACTCGGATGTCGCCCTAAAGATCTTGGGCAATTACTAGTAATACCCTTTCACTACTATCTAGTCTAAATTATCAAAAGATTGTATTAACCCTAATGACTAATTATACTAATAATTGACAAACCCTAATTATAGAATATGAGAGCTTTCCTTAATTTAATTCAATTCACAACAATGCCCCTAGTTTTGATCCACCCTAACCCTTAATACTTATGATAAAATTAACTGATGAAAAATCAAATCTTGAACTGCAGGGTTTCTAAATTAAACCAATTACTCTCTTCAAGTCAATTGATTCCTAATTTTACATGAGAAAATGGGAATCTCTTCCTTCACTCACGCCAATATAAAATTGCATAAAACTCACAAACCCTAAATAAAGATTTAATCTTTATAGCAGAAATTCGAAGTCTCCCTATGTCTAGGTGAAACATGCAAATTTATCATTCATATAAGATCTATCTTATTAGTTGAAATCTCTTTCTAACTAATAAGAATCAAACAAGCAATAATCCTGGCCAGAAAATTATCACAAGACAATTAAATCACATGAATGAATTCAATATCAAAACTTTTCATCAATTGATAACAATTCAGAACATGAGTTAGGGTTTCACTAAAACCTAGGGCATACAAATCTACTCTTCCATATGATAAACAATAAGAACAATAGATCTAGAAGCGTTTAAATGAATCATAATAACAAAAACCCCCTTTGAAACAATTGTTGTGATTCCGGATGGTTGTGCCGTCAATTCTCCTTGAAAAGCTCTCCAAAAGACAAACTTAGGGTTAGAAAATGATATCTGACTCTCTCTCCCTCTCAAACAATGAAAGGAGGCTGTATTTATACAAAATTGCACATACACGGGTACCCTACACGACTCGTGTAGCTCGGGGCGTGTACAACATAATTCCAGCGCATTTTCCTTTGATGTCATGTGTACACTACTCATCCTACACTAACCGTGTAGCCTGGGTCGTGTACATTGAAAAAGCTGATTTTTCTTCAAGTTTATCCTCCAAATCTACACTAGTAGTGTATAATTACTAGTGTATGACCAGTAACTTCATCTAGGCTCCATAATCCTTCAATAACTTGGTTTCTTTCATGATGAATCTCTAAAAAAAAACTTCATTATTCCATAATCATCCCTGAAACAAGTAATTAACCCAATAAAGCTCTTTCCTTTAATGACTTACTTAAATAGCATATAAAATATGTTCAATAATGCACAAATAATGAGGGTCTTAAGACACTTATCAAACTTCCCCACACTTAATCGTTTGCTTGTCCTCAAGTAAACAATAAAGGACAAAGAAAATCCATCATCAAATATACCCATGAATTCTTCATAAATTCAGAGTTCATTTAGTATTCATACAGTCTTTTAAACTGTAGCGACTCACTTTATACCTATTGCTCAAACCTACCGTATAAATGTAATTAGCATACTAAAATCAAAATTTTAAGATTAATCCAGGTAAGTCAAACTTTACCCTCACCATTTAAAAATAGATTCCAGAGTTACAAAGTAATTACAAAGTCAAACAATAGCAAAAGAGACCCAGTTATACTTCACCACCTGTTAACAAGTATATAAACTTTTCACCCACTTCTCTAAGCACAATAATATAAAATGAAAGTAATTGCATCTGTTTTTCCCTTGGATTTTCTCCTTCATTTTAAATCTCTTTGAATTTCTCTCTTTTTTTTTTTATAGCCTTCAAAGGGATTTCCTTTGGACGAGGTGTAGCCCGTATCTTTTCAGCTCTTATTATTTGTTCACAGCTCATATAATGAACTTTTTCATTTCCTCCCTTCTCGTTATTGTGAGTTCATTGAGTCGGTATATCCTGGGCTCATCACCCAAGTAACCAGGTTTTAAAGGGACCCCATTGAACTCTTCCTCACTCTAACATTCAAGTTCAGAATACTCATAACTCAATTGCTTGAGTCATTGGAGTAAAGATTGTGTTCTCCTCTTTTTTTTTTTTTTTTTTCAATTCAAAGAAGTTATTAATGAAGGATCACCATGTGATAAACATCATATGCTCTTTCACAAAATATTAAGAGGGCTCTCAAAATTTTTGAAAAGAAAATATACAAATCAACAAGCTTAAAAACATAACCGTTTAACTTTCAACTAAGGACTTCAACCACTTCTAAACTCTAAATTCCATTGTTAAATAGCAAGTACGATTACCCCACCTAGATTTTATCCTAAAATTTTAACCAAGTATACCAACTACAAAATAGGTGAGTAAGGTACTATGTAAGTCGCTTTTACTTTAAATTGAATGCTAATTCAAATAATTTTAAAGAGTATATTTTCAAGATTTATCTTAACTTAATTCATATTCAACTGCCAAGCAAGTACATGCAATATCTATCAAGACCCAAATATATTCCTTTCAGAATACTCCTTCCCCACACTTAATTGAGACAGTGTCCCCAATGTCTCACAATGCAATGCAATGCAAAGTAGGAAAAGAATAAATAAAGGAATAAAGAAAAGAACTTCCCCATGTGAAAGCAGTTTCCAGGAATAATAGCTGACTGCAGCACCATCAGAAGTAAAGGTTCGTGAACCCTAAACAAAATTGAGCCAGCTTGACCTAAAAAAAAATCAAAAGAAAAAGAAAAAGTTAACCTATCCTAAACATCCATCATCAACATTATAAACTAGCAGCAAAAGAGTCTTCCCACAAGGGGATCTCAATAAGAACAGACCATCAGATAGAAAGTCTAAAAGAAAACAAATGGATATATCAAATCAAATCAAATCCAGCGAGGGTACATCACTTATCCCCCTCTTCCTCATCATCTGCATCATTTTCGTCATCCTCATCATCATCATCATCATCATCTTCATCATCATCCTCATCTTCATTGACATCCTCCTCATTATCATCAGTTTCCTCCTCATTACCAGAAGTAGCAACCGCTTCTTCTTCAAAAATTAATTGCTCAGCAACAATTGGAGCTTTTCCTTCCTTTGATACACCCTAGGTTGTGGAGTTTCCTCAGAAAAATCCTCTCAGGTGAGGACTCATAAGTCGGGAGATTCCTAGGTGGTGGGAGAAACACCCAGCAAGTGTTTGGAGAAAACTCCAAACGGCTTTCCTAAATTTCTTATTCTTTAATCTTTCTTTCTCATGCCGTCTCTCCGCCGCTCGAACTCTGTCTGGACAACAGCATATCAGACCCACCAGATGATCCCCTAAGAGAGCCAGCTGGATCGCTCGTGGTAGGTCGAGGAGGTGTAGTATATTCTCTAGAAGAACTCTGCCCCATATGTATCTTCTTAAGTCCCCAATGTCTGAAGGGCCCATCCAGAACAGGTTTAATATCAACCTTAACATCAGTAGGTGACGGGTCCTTCCAAATCTCCATCCCCATGAGCAGCTTAGTGATATAACCTCCACAAAAAATCCCTTCGTCCGGGTGTCAGTAGCTTGGCGAATGAGAAAAAGTGCAATTCAATCCCAACATTGATCTTGCGTCTCTTATCAATGCTATATAAATAGCTCAGCTCAAAGTTATTCACCACTCCGTTACTTTTTTCTGGCACCAATCGTATGAGAGAAAAGGTGGTGAATAATCTTGTAATCATCACTTACCATGGCAGACGCTTTAGATCTAGATGGCTATACCGAATAGCGCAATCACACAACTCCTGCCAGTAATCTTGGGCTCCACTGTTCGGGGTAGACCCACTGGTAAAGAATGAAACTCAGATGATGTAATTTCCTCTTGAGTGTACAAACCCATATACTGACAGAACTGAGCTAAAGTAATCTTGTACACTTTCCCAAAAGCTTGAAATGACAACATATCTTCATCGATGGATCTATCATCCTCCTCCTCATGTCTTAAAGTTGTAAGCACCTCCAAAGTGATACTCCTATAAGCAGGAGTCCTAATAGCAAACAGTTCCTCCCATGGTCCCAAAGACAAGAGCTCACGAATCCGTTGCTCCTTACCATATTCAGCAAGCATGCCAATTTACATACTTGTGAGCTCCAAAAGGCTTCTTGTCCAACCTAGTTTTCCTAGCCTTGCTCCATAGTTGATCAGACAATAGTGGACTAGCCTTTTTAGCTTGTGAGACTTTTCTTTTCTTTGAAGGTGTGTTGAAGTAGATTGAGAGGATTTAGACTTCTTACTTACTTCTTTTGTTCTTGCCATCCTACATACAAATGAGAGAACAAATTTTAGTATAAAAAGAGATACAAGAACTCAAAATTGTTGCACAAGAAGTCATATAGATCATGAGAAGCAATATTAAGAACAAGGAGACCAAAGCGGAACAAGTGTGCGAAAGTTGCATTGAAGCTGTGTGTACACTAGTCATTGTACACGACTAGTGTAGGGGTAGTGTACAACCAAAAAAATTGTAAAATTTTAAAATCAACACGAACGGGAAAATCACTCGTGTAAGAACTCGTGTTGAAAATCATGGTTGTCACTAAAACAATAAGCCAACTTCAATTACCAAAATTTCAACCAATTTTCCTTCAAATCCCAATTTTCGCACAAAACAAACCCTAGAATTGCGATTAGGATGACCTAGCAAGAATTTCTCCAATTTAACATGTGCATTGTATATTAGAATGATGTAATTGCACTAAAAACACAAAAGCCCCAATTTTTCTTTCAATTAAAAATCTCACATGAACCCTAGAAATGCAATTTGTGCGTGAAAACCATGCATGATTAGAGCAAAGGAAAACATAACTAGCATTTCAAAGATGATCATCAACAACACGCATCCACCAACAACAAAATCACGCTTCACCCATATTTGTCTCAACTTCGCAAAGCTCCAAAACTCCACAACTTTCGCATAGCTAAATGAACTAATAAAGAACATGCAATGAGGAATAGGAAGAAGTTAAATCATACCTTCGTTGATGATGGTGATCCCGATCGTGAGTCCTTGATGTGTAATGGTGTGGTTGTGTAATGGAGTGAGAGGAGTGTAGTGTTGTGTCGTGTTGTGTAGGAGTGGGAAATGCAATGGAGTGAGAGATTAATACCTCGTGCGCGAAATGCAAGGAATGGAGGTGTACACGACCCGTGCTACACGGCCGTGTAGCTTGACTCGTGACTCCTCAGCAGCAAAGTAACATACACGCTCCTACACGAGTCGTGTAGAGCGACTCGTGACTCCTCAGGTTGCTCATTTTGTACACTGCCTCCTACATGAGTCGTGTAGAACGACTCATGACTCAGTTGCTTGATTTAAACACGGCAGTGTACACGAGTCGTGTACATTGACTCATGACTTTACAGTAGCTACGCAAACGTACACTACCCTAATACACGAGTAGTGTAGAATGATTCGTGAAAGCACAGTAGCTAGAATTCATACACTAGTCTAGTACACTGGTCGTGTACTATGACTCATGAAGGCACAGTAGCTAGAATTCCTACACTACTCTAGTACACTGGTCGTGTACTATGGTAGTGTACACTGGGAGTCAAATTTTTTTTTTTTTTTTTTTGAATGATCCTAAGTGTCAAAGGTTTAAAATAATACATATGATAGAATACTTACCTAGAACACTTAGCAATTTGAAATCCTCCTCTTTACCTTCCTTGGTTATGATTTTCCCACACTTAGCATGAAAACTCAAGTCTCATTCGACTATGGCTCAACAATCTGCAAAATCGGGATGTTAGGATAAAAAAATAGAAAAAGAAAAACTTACCTATCAAAGTCAGACATGGGTTGCCTCCCAAGAAGCGCTGTTGTTTAACGTCGTTGGCTCGACGTTCTCAAGCTCTTCAAAGCTAATTATCCGGTGGATGGAGTTTAAACTCCTCCCGGTCCTCGTTTTCTGCTCCTCCTCCTAAGTACAATTTGATTCTTTGGCCATTCACCTTAAACGTGCCTTGCTCAGGATGCTCCAACTCCACAGCACCATGTGGAAAAATTTGCTTTACCAGAAAAGGCCCGGACCATCTCGATTTCAACTTGCCCGGGAAAAGCTTCAACCGGGAGTTAAATAAAAGCACTTGATCCCCTACCTTGAACTTCTTTGGATGACGAATGTGTGCATCATGAAATCGTTTCGTTTTTTCCTTGTAAAGTTTCATATTTTCATATGCAGTCATCCTCCATTCATCTAATTCATTCAACTGAAATTTCTTTTGAGTCCCGATGAACTAAATCAAAGTTCACTTGCTTGATTGCCCAATACGCCTTATGTTCAATTTCCACCGGAAGGTGGCACGCTTTCCCATACACCAATCTATAGGGAGTCGTCCCCAAAGGTGTTTTGTAAGCAGTCCTGTACGCCCACAAGGCATCATCGAGTTTCTCCGCCCAATCTCTTCTGTGATGACTAACCGTCTTTTCAAGGATCCTTTTCAACTCTCGATTTGACACTTCAACTTGACCGCTTGTCTGAGGATGGTAAGGTGTGGCGATTCGATGAGTAACCCCATATCTCCTCAAAACTTTTTCTAGTTGAGAATTACAGAAATGTGTTCCTCTGTCACTAATAATAGCTCTAGGAAATCCAAACCTTGAAAACAGCTTTTTCAAGAATTTACATACTACCCGGGCATCATTGGTGGGTAAAGCTTGAGCTTCCACCCATTTGGAAACGTAGTCCACTGCCACTAGTATGTATTTATTCCCGAAAGATGTGGGAAGCGGTCCAACAAAATCAATGCCCCAAAGATCAAATACTTCACATGCCAAGATATAATTCTGAGGCATTTCATCCCGTCTAGATGTATTTCCTATTCTCTGGCATCTATCACAAGAAAGAACAAAACGGTGAGCATCTTTAAAAATTGAAGGCCAATAAAAACCTACCTCCATAACTTTATGCGCTGTCCGATTGGCACTATAATGTCCCCCAGTAGGGCCTGAATGGCAGTCAAATAGAATCTTCCAACCTTCCTCATGAGTCACACATCGTCTTATGATTTGATCTGCACAAACCCTGAAAAGAAAAGGATCCTCCCAATAATAATGTTTTAAATCAGAGAAAAACTTCTTTTTAGCATGGCGATCTAAATCATCAGGGAGAATTCCTGCAGCAAGATAGTTAGCAATATCACAAACCATGGTAATTTAGTACTCAAACGCTCACAAACTGCAAGAAGTCTTTCTTCAGGAAAGTTGTCATCAATGTCTTCCTCATCAGGGTCACTTAGTTGCGGATTTTCCAACCTTGACAAATGATCTGCAGCTAAGTTTTCTGCTCCCTTTTTATCACGGATCTCTAGGTCAAATTCTTGTAAAAGCAAAATCCATCGGATCAACCTAGGTTTAGCATCAGTTTTGGACAACAGAAACTTCAAAGCAGAATGATCTGTATACACAACAACTTTAGATAAAACAAGATAAGATCGAAATTTGTCGAAAGCAAATACTACCGCCAATAATTCCTTCTCTGTTGTGGTATAGTTCTCCTGAGCACTGTTGAGCGTCTTACTGGCGTAGTATATTGGTCGGAAATGTTTCTCACGTCTTTGTCCAAGGACAGCACCCACAGCAAAGTCACTCGCATCACACATTAGTTCAAATGGAAGGTTCCAATCAGGAACTATCATGATTGGAGCGTTGTCAACTTTGCCTTCAAAAGATTGAAAGCATCAAGGCATTCTTGGTTAAAATCAAAAGCAGCATCCTTCTCCAATAGCCTTGTCATGGGGCGAGCTATTTGGAGAAGTCCTTAATGAATCGTCGATAAAAACCGGCATGTCCAAGAAAACTTCTAATGGCCTTCACTGAAGTTGGAGGTGGAAGTTGTTCAATGACTTCAATCTTTGCTCGATCAACTTCAATCCCTTTCTCCGAAACCTTGTGCCCAAGCACAATTCCTTCCTTGCACATAAAATGGCATTTTTCCCAATTAAGTACCAGGTTGGTTTCTTCACAACGGATCAAAACCTTCTCCAAGTTAGCCAAGCATTCACCAAATGAATTTCCAAAGACCGAGAAATCATCCATAAATACTTCCATAATTTTCTCCACCAAATCATCAAAGATTGCTAACATGCACCGCTGAAATGTAGCCGGTGCATTACAAAGCCCAAAGGGCATCCTCCTATAGGCATAAGTGCCATAGGGACAGGTGAATGTTGTTTTCTCTTGATCCTCTGGAGCTATAGGTATTTGGAAGTACCCGGACATCCCATCAAGATAAATATACATATGTCCGGCAAGCCTCTCTAACATCTGATCTAATGGCAGCGGGAAATGGTCCTTTCTGGTGGCTTCATTTAATCTTCTATAGTCTATGCAAACTCGCCATCCAGTTACAGTTCTCATTGGAATGAGTTCATTTTTCTCATTTGGGACCACAGTCATCCCTCCTTTCTTGGGTACACTTGTGTTGGACTAACCCAAGAACTATCAGATATAGGATATATCATCCCAGCATCAAGTAGCTTTATAACTTCCTTCTTAACCACATCCTTCATATTCGGGTTTAGCCTTCTTTGGGGTTGAACAACAGGCTTGTAACCTTCTTCTAACAAAATTTTATGAGTACAGAAGGATGGATTAACATTATATCAGAGATCTTCCAAGCAATTGCTCGCTTGTGTGCTTTTAGGATCGAAATTAGTTGCTCTTTCTGTTCATCCGATAAGTCTGAAGCAATGATCACTGGCAGCTTAGAATCCTTCTCCAAGAAAGCATATTCAAGAAAATTTGGTAGCTGCTTCAATTCAAGCATCGGTGGTTCTTCAATCGAAGGTTTCATGTGCTTCATTGTTCTTCTTCAATTCTTCAAACCCATTCTGAGGTATGAATTGCTCTGTAGCATCCAATCCTGCTATAATAGCTCTTACTTCGGGGCTCGTCGTTTCTTTCTTTTCATCGTGAGTCAAACTCAATTCCATTTCATCTCTGCTTAGAATTTCTTCAATGTGATCAGACACTGAGGAATCCACAACATCAATTGAATAACAGGAGTCAGCAGATCCCATCGGATGTTTTAATGCTGCAGAAACTGTTACCACCAATTCTTCATCCCCAACTCTAAGTGTAAGCTTCCCTTCCTCAACATCTATCACTGCTCTTGCTGTGGCTAAGAAAGGTCTTCCCAGAATCAAGGGTATATCCCTATCTTCATCCATGTCAAGTATCACAAAATCTACAGGATAAATGAAGTTTCCAACTTTCACTAGAACGTCTTCAATAATTCCCCTTGGAATTTTTACAGAACGATCAGCCAACTGAAGACTCATGCGAGTGGGACGGGGTTCAGTTAAGCCCTCAAGGCCTAATTTCTTGAAAAAGGAGTAAGGCATGAGATTAATACTTGCCCCAAGATCAGCCAATGCTTTATCAACAGATAATTCCCCCACAACACATGGAATAGTGAAACTTCCAGGATCTTTCAACTTAGGAGGTAACTTGTTCTGAATAATCGAGGAGCAATTTGCTCCTACTTCAATTGTAGAGACATCCTCCAACTTCCTCTTGTTAGACAAAAGTTCTTTAAGGAACTTAGCATATCTGGGCATTTGTGAAAGAGCTTCCACAAAGGAAGATTAATGTGAAGCTGCTTGAACAGATCCAAGAATTTGTCAAACTGTTCTTTATCCTTTTTCTGATGAAGACGAGCAGGATATGGTATTTTAGGTACATATTCTTTAACTGCTTGAGGTTGTTTCTTTTCTGGCTCACTGTACCCTTCTCAGAATTCTCATTCATGTAACTTCCTTCTCCACATTTTGCTCAGGCTCCTCCTCACTTCTGCTCGGAACTTCTTTACCACTTCTCAAATTAATGGCTTGCACCTGTTCCTTAGGATTAGGCTCAGTATTCCCAGGAAGAGATCCTGGCTGTCTTTCTGAAAGCAGTTTCGCCATTTGGCCAATTTGTTGCTCCAAAGTGTGAATAGAAGCTTCTTGATTTCGATGACGTGCATCAGAACTCTGGATAAACTGTGTTAGAAGTTCTTCCACATTTTGCTTCTTCTCAGGTGGTGGAAGAGCAGGAAGTTGTTGATGCGTTGGTAATTGTTGCTGCTGCGGCTTATGAAACCCAGGTGGAAAATTGGATCTTTGTGCATTCTGGTTGCTCCAAGAAAAATTTGGATGATCTCTCCAACCTCGATTATATGTATTGCTATAGGGATTATAGTTCCCGGTTCCTCTGTCAAATTTGTTCACAAAATTCGCTCCCTCCATGCTTGAGCTAACTCCAGGAACATAAGAATCTCCCATAGGAAAATCTGAAAAACCGTAGGAAATTGCATTGAGGTGAAGCATCCATATTTGGATATGACTTGGTCCTGCATTTGACATAGGTTGCATCTACTCATTTGAGCTGTAAGTGATGCAACTTGTGCTTGAAGTTGAGCAACTGCTTCTGACTCATGATTGGCAGTTACTTGCCTCGGTTTATTCTGTTACTATGCCAACAAAATGTGTTTCTTGCCATATCTTCTATCAGATCATATGCCTCAGGAGCGCTTTTCTTCATTAGACTTCCACCAGCCACTGCATCAATCATAATCTTCAATTGATCACCAAGGGAGGAATAGAAAATTCTAACCAGATCATGAAGAGAAATTCCATGGTGAGGACAACGCCTAAGGATTTCCTTGAACCTCTCCCAAACTTCATAGAGTGATTCACCCTCATACTGACGAAAGGAGAGTATATCATTTCTCAATTGTATTGTCTTGCTTGGTGGGAAAAATTGCTCCAAAAATTTCCGTGCCACTTGATCCCAATTGGTTAGGGAATGAGGGGGTAGTGAATTTAACCAGTTGCTTGCCTTATCCCTAAGAGAAAAAGGGAATAGTCTAAGGCGTATTGCATCATCGGATACCCCATTACTCTTAACGGTGGCAATATCTGTAGAAATCTTGACAAATGATCGTGTGGATTTTCAGAAGCTCCTCCTCCAAATTGATTTACCTGCACCATCTGAATTAGAGCAGGCTTCAGCTCAAAATTATTCGCTTGTATTGCAGGCCATGCAATAGGTGGAGCGACTCCTTCAACAGTGGGCATAAATAAGTCCCACATGGGTCTATGCACTTCATTTCCAGCAACTTGAAGTGGATTATCTTCATTCCCACCAACTTGATTTGGATCAGTTCATTTCCTTGTCCTTCCATGGTTTCCGAAGTCTCTAGATTGGCTCTTCTTTCTCTTTGCCTCCTGTGAAATGTCCGGTCTATTTCAGGGTCAAATTCAAAATTCTCCGATGAAGAACTACTTGTCATAAACTGCAAGAGATGAAGAGTGGATCAGTATTTTTTTTTTTAAAATAGAAGGAAGAGAAAATATAAAAAAAATGACTAAATTAGCAGCTAATAAGGCTTTCCTAATATTGCTAGATCCCCGGCAACGGCGCCAAAACTTTTGATGTGTGTATGATCACCAAGTATAAAATTTATAATCCAATTAATTCAAATCCACACAAGGCAGCGCACCTATCTTGTAGTATATAAATTAACTCGGATGTCGTCCTAAGATCTATGGGCAATTACTAGTAATACCCTTTCACTACTATCTAGTCTAAATTATCAAAAGATTGTATTAACCCTAATGACTAATTATGCTAATAATTGACAAACCCTAATTATAGAATATGAGAGCTTTCCTTAATTTAATTCAATTCACAACAATGCCCCTAGTTTTGATCCACCCTAACCCTTAATACTTATGATAAAATTAACTGATGAAAAATCAAATCTTGAACTGCAGGGTTTCTAAATTAAACCAATTACTCTCTTCAAGTCAATTGATTCCTAATTTTACATGAGAAAATGGGAATCTCTTCCTTCACTCACGCCAATGTAAAATTGCATAAAACTCACAAACCCTAAATAAAGATTTAATCTTTATAGCAGAAATTCGAAGCCTCCCTATGTCTAGGTGAAACATGCAAATTTATCATTCATGTAAGATCTATCCTATTAGTTGAAATCTCTTTCTAACTAATAAGAATCAAACAAGCAATAATCCTGGCCAGAAAATTATCACAAGACAATTAAATCACATGAATGAATTCAAGATCAAAACTTTTCATCAATTGATAACAATTCAGAACATGAGTTAGGGTTTCACAAAACCTAGGGTACAAATCTACTCTTCCATATGATAAACAATAAGAACAATAGATCTAGAAGAGTTTAAATGAATCATAATAACAAAAACCCCCTTTGAAACAATTGTTGTGATTCCGGATGGTTGTGCCGTCAATTCTCCTTGAAAAGCTCTCCAAAAGACGAACTTAGGGTTAGAAAATGATATCTGACTCTCTCTCCCTCTCAAACAATGAAAGAGGCTGTATTTATACAAAATTGCACATATACGGGTACCCTACACGACTCGTGTAGCTCGGGGCGTGTACAAATAATTCCAGCGCATTTTCCTTTGTTGTCATGTGTACACTACTCATCCTACACTACCCGTGTAGCCTGGGTCGTGTACATTGAAAAAGCTGATTTTTCTTCAAGTTTATCCTCCAAATCTATACTAGTAGTGTATAATTACTAGTGTATGACCAGTAACTTCATCTAGGCTCCATAATCCTTCAATAACTTGGTTTCTTTCATGATGAATCTCCAAAAAAAAACTTCATTATTCCATAATCATCCCTGAAACAAGTAATTAACCCAATAAAAGTTCTTTCCTTTAATGACTTACTTAAATAGCATATAAAATATGTTCAATAATGCACAAATAATGAGGGTCTTAAGACACTTATCATAACATAACTGCACTAAATCCTATTAGTACAATTTAGTGTATTTAAATATATGTGGCACAACTTCATATTTCTGATTAGTTATTCAACAAGTTGGATGTTCCATGTAGGAGAAGATGTTAAACGTACAAACCAAGCTAGATGAGGCACTGATGTAAGAGAACAGAGGTGAGCCGAGGGCAATATGATTATCATGAACAAGGTCATTGAGCACAACTAAAGGCAATTCCATGGTTCAAGGTATAGAAAATAGAGCCTGATTGTACAATGAACTTTACATGAGTATGTAGTCATGCACCAGTTTAGTGATGACTGGTGATAATGTTGGGGCTACGTATCCATGACTACCATTTCTCTTTATCTTAGGTGGCCAACCATAAGAGCGGCTTTCTCACATAATTGTTCGAATAGCTATGTCCATCTTTTGTTCCCATTAATCCAAATCATCGTCTAATCATGGATTTAGGCATAAGTCCATAACCCAAGTAGTAGAATGCAAATTAAGGCGGACATGTTATATTTGAATGACCTGGATATATTTTTATTTTATTGATGAGATTTTTGTGTTAGTATCTAGAGTAATTTTGTAACATGGACCTTATCAAACAATTTTATCATAATATTATATCATCACTATATTTACAAATGCTAAACTACTTTTCAGAAAAAAAAATTAAAATTATCAATTATATATATTATTACCAAGTAGAAGAATGATATATATTAATTTTAAAAATTAATAAATTTAAAATTAGAAATTAAAACATTTAAATATTTAAATTAATTTTAAAAAAAAAAAACCTATTTGGCACTTAGAGTGACTTTTAGTGTGTATGTATGTATATGAGACTTTTAATTGTTCACTAAGTTTGGGTGTTCTATTGAAAACCCATTTCATAACCTTTTTTCTTAGGTTCTTGGAAAGGCATGAGATTACTAGCCCAAAGAAAACAAAGGCATGAAATTGAGATGAGAATGAGACCAGAAACGCAGGCATTATTGGCCGTCCACAATTTAACGTTAGACTTGCTTGTGGCGTTACTTGTCCCCAATCATATATTCAGCAAATTCACTCATTAAGATGTGTAAAGAGATAGTATTTGTAGTAGGCTTCTCCTGCTTAGGTTTTGTCCATACACACAGATGGGATTGGCCGCCGCTGACATCAAATAATTTAATTCCTTGACCTCGTCAACCCCATATCTTATTCACCATTCACGCCTGCAGATTTTCATTTTCCTGGTAACCTGATGTAACATGTCGTTAAGTTTGCGATTTAGTCCGGAATCCGGATGTCCCCATCAGATTGAAAAGTGGTGAGTCCACACCATAAAATTGACAATAAATTAAACTTTTAACCTCAGACTTATTCAAATTTGATTCATAAATAAACTGAATTTGACCGCAAATTGTAATTTTTGTATTGAAATAGGCTAAATTCGAGCTCTTAGTTAGACTTTGGTGGTTGGCTACTTTCTTCTGTCTTTATTAGTCATTCACGTAATGTACTTTCCAATGTTGCTCCCGCGAAGTCAAGCCCGCTGGATTCGAATTGTTTACTATGAATTTACATATACTCACAATATGTCTACCTTAAAAAAAAGTTCTTTTTTTTTTCAGATAAATAGTTATCAATAGACCAATTTTGAATATATCTTTTATTATATAATACCAAGTAAATTGAAGCAAAGGGCAACCAAAATATATTTCCAAATTAAAAGTCCATCTATTATTTAGCTTCTTTGCAATGGGTGATTATTTATCTTAACATGAATTGTGTTTGATGAAATCTTAAATACTGAATTACTTGAACATTAGAGTCGAAAATATTCTCGACCATACACTCTCAACGCGAGCCATGGTGGTGTTTAAATGAAAAATTAACAAATGAAGATTCTTTTACAATTTTATTTCGTTTTTTGTAAATAACAATTTTATCACAATGTTATTTATTTAGCAAAGTGAACAAGTCCAAAGTATATATATCTTATTAAAGTGAGAAATAGCTGTGTTTTTTTTTTCATTATTTTATCAGATAATAAAGTATATTTTAATAATGTGAGAAATTTATATGGAATGAATATAGAGAAAAAAGGAAAAATTAGATTAAGGTGTGTAGGATGGAAATTACGAACTTGAAAGTATCATCATTGAAAATATAGGTATAACAAAATTATTAAAATAGTTTTTATGATTATATTTATGAATTAATAAAATAAACTATTTATTTTACTTAAGAAATTATGATTCTTAAACATCCATATTATTATTATTATTATTATTATTATTATTATTATTATTCCACGCCTGCGGAAAGCATCGAATCGAACAAGTCAATTTTTTTGACATTATTATTATCACGAAGTGTCATAGTAACAAGAATATTCCAGATAACAAATTTATACATTTTCAATTCTGCTGTATTGAACTCAAGGACTTCTATCAATGTGATAAAGTATACGAAAGTATGAAGCTTTTACGTAAATTCCAAAACCAACTGCATGTACAATTGGTCTTAGGTGTTTGGTACATGAGAAAAGATTCAATGGAAATTATACGTCACGTGTAATATACATTTGGAGTGTAATTTTGAATAGTATTTTAATATGAGGATATGTGGATGGTGGTTATTTTAAAAGTCACCCACTACATTGTTGATGTATTAGCATATAATTATGAGTTACACTCCACTTATACATCAACGTGGCATGTATAACCCATCCAATATTTTTTCTTGGCACATGTGATCATGGCTAATCCCTTATTTAATTTTAAGATCTACTTTAAAGGGTATAAGGACAATACAATTGACACTATTATGTTTTAGATCCTTAATAAGTAACTCGAATATACTAGTCGAGGGAATCCTTTACGCAAAATGAATTTGAAGTGGAATTAACCTGCCCAGAGGCTATGACTCGTTTTAAACTTAATCATAGTTGACTTGATTATGATTTTTAAACAAGATGAACTTGGGTTTAAAATAAAGTTTCTTTAAGGGGAAAATGTAAATACACCTCCTAAATCTTAAGTATAGTGCGTATTGACTCTTGAACTTCAAAAGTGTGGTTTTTGACCCTCATAACTATAAATCATTCGTAAATAAGTCTATTTTATATTGTTCGGTCAAAAAATTACAGAATGTTCAAAGTGCACGAATCTATATGGATTTATATAGATTTGTGCGGACAAATGCATGAATTTGATGAGATGGACTTATTTGCATATTTTTTTTATAGTTATTGGGTGTCAAAAACCACACTTTTAAAGTTCGGAGATCAATCCATATAACTCTTAAAGTTTAGGGAGTGTTTTTGTATTTAACTCTTTATTTAAATAGTCAAGTTTGAGGTCTTGCTTATACTTGCAAACCGAATGATTTTAGACTCATGAGTAGACTCATAAATTGACATATATATGTATCTATAAATAATATATAATTTAAAAAAAAAAAAATCTAATTATATATATATATATATATATATGGTTTAGCCTATTACCCTTTTTGAGCATTGTCCAGCATAATATAACCTAAATACTATAGGATTGGCATGTGTTCTTGCTCAAGTGCAAATAATATAATATGTATCATGATAAATTCGAAAAATATTATTAGGATTAGATTGGAGGGCATTATGTGACTTTTTCGATAATTATCCGAATTATGACATATAAATCTACTCAATCCTATTAGTACAATTTAATTTACTTAAATATATTTGGCGCAGCTTCATATTTCTTATTTAACAAGTTGAATGTACCATGCAGAAGAAGATGTTAAAGAAACAAAGTGAGCTAGATGAGGCACAGATGTTAGAGAATGGAGGCCAGCCTAAGAGTGATATGATAATCATGGAGAAGGTTATTGAACAAAGATGGGGGCAATAATATGGTTCAGGATATAAAAGATAGATCCTAACTTTGGAATGAATGTTATATGACTGTGAAGCCTTGCACTAGTTTAATGGTGATAATATTGGGGGCTATGTATCCATGCCTACCACTTCTGTCTTTCCTTGGTGGCCAATCATAAGAGCAACTTCTTCACAAGTTACATCCATGCCCTTCCACTTCCACATCTTCAACTTCCCATAGTGTCCAATTGTCTAGGCGGCTACATCCATATTATTTTCCCATTAGTCTAAATTATCATTTGAACATAAATTAAGGCATAAATTCCTAGCCCAAGCACTAGAATGCAAATTAAGGTGGACATCTTATATTTGAATTACCTAGATAAATTTTTGTTTTATTAATGTGACTTTTTGGTGTATGTTAGTATCTAGGATACATTCTATAACATGTACTTTACCAAACAATTTTATGATAATATTTTCATTACTGTATTTATTTACAAATACTAGGCTACTTTTTAGGGGAAAAATTAAAAATATCAATTGTATTATATTATACTAATTATTAACATGTAGAAGAATGATACATATTAATTTTAAACATGAATAATAGAAATTAAAACATTTAAATATTTAAATTAATTAAAATTAAAAAAAAAAAACCCTATGTGACACTTAGAGTGACTATTGTTCACTAAGTTTGGGTGTTCCTTTTTTTAATAGCAATTTGGATGGTTTATTGAAAACCCATTTCATAAGCTTTTGTTAACTGGCCCAAAAAAAAACCCTTTGTTAGGTTCTTGAAAAGACATGAGATCGAGATGAGAATGAGAGCAGAAACGCGGCCGTCTACAATTTAACGTTAGGCTTGGTTGTGGCGTTACTTATCATAATCATATAAACAACAAATTCACTCATTAAGATGTGTCTAGAGATAACATTAGTGGTAAATTTCTCCTCCTTAAGTTTTGTCCATATACTGATGGGATTGGCTGGCCCCGAACAATTCCTCGACCTCGTCAAGCCTAAATCTTATTCACACCTGCAGATTTTTCAGTTTCCTGGTCATCTGATGTAACATGTCGTTAAGTTTCCTACCTAGTCCAGATGTCCTAATCAAGATTGAAAAATGGTGTTTACACACTATAGAATTGCAAATAAATTAAACTTCTAACCTCGTCTTCATTCAAATTTGACTCCTAAATAAATTGAATTGGACCCCAAATTGTAATTTTTGTATTTAAATAGGTTGTATTCGAGCCCCCGTTTAGACTTAAAAGCTAACTCGTTTAGGTTAATAAGCCGACTTATTTAATCTTATGAATAAGCTCACAAGTTATTTATATATAAATATATCATAATTCTAATATATGATTAAAACAACTAATTGTTATATAATATAATCATTATCTATTATCCATTCATATATTTATTAATTTAATATATGTAACTTTCTAATTTAAACTTTCTTCATTTGCTAAGATAACGTACAAATAATAACTTACTTCAAGCTCAATGTATAAGCGAGTTAAGCTAAAATTTAAAATATACTTCAGGCCATCCTTGTCTTCTTTAGACTGATCGTATTATAAGTAGTTCAGGTAGGTCATTTAGATCCTTAGGAGGTTGTTCAACTTGATAGCAACCTTTCTTTTGTAAATATGGTTTTAGATTATTGAGTTTAGTGGTTGGCTACTTTCTCCTGTCTTTATTGGTATTGGTCTTTCAAGTAATGTATTATTCCGTTTGGCCAAAAAAAAAAAAAAAAGTAATGCACTTTCCAATGTTGTTCCAGAAAAGTCAAGCTGGCAGGATTGCAATTATTTACTATGAGTATACATGTACTCACAATATGTCAATCTTAAAAAAATATTAAAAAAGTTCTTTTTTTTGTTTTTTTCAGGTCTATAATTATCTGCCGGAAACTTTTACATACCACTTTTGAACATTTCTTTTATAATATAATGCAAAAATGAATTGAAGCACAGGGTAACCAAAATATTTTTTCAGATTAAAAGTCCATCTATTATTTAGCTTCTCTGCAATAGGCCATTATTTATCTTTAACATGAAGTGTGTTTGATGAAACCATAAATAGTGAACTACTTGGACGTTAGAGTAAAAAAAAATATTATGGACGACAAACTCTAATTGCTCGTTCACTTTAATACAATTATAATTTTATTATAGTTTATTCTATTCTTTATAAATGATAATTTCATTACAGTTTTATTCAGTAAGTAAACAAGCTCTTTCTCTCTCTATATATAATATATATTACTAAAGTGAGAAATAACGGTGTTTTTTTGTGATTTTTATCAAAAAATAAAGTATATTTTAATAATGTAAGAAATTTCTATTAAATGAAATATAGAGAAAAAAAAAGGCAAAATAAGATTAAGGTGTGTAGGATGGAAATTACGTATTTGAAAGTTTCATCATTGAAAATACAGGTATAAGAAAATTATTAAAATAGTTTTATAATTATATTTATGGATTAATAAAATTTATTTTACATAATAAATTATGATTCTTAAACATACATCGTTCTCGGCCAGAAAAAAAATAAAAAAAAACATTGTTCTGTAGTAATTTATTATATGAAAGAAGAGAATTAAAAGAAGCATAGACTTGGTCTCACGTGTTCATGTCATGTGCTAGTTATTTGTTTCTTTACCACAACATCTTTAATGCATCCTTCAATTTATAATTAAGAAAGGAGGACACGTCTTAACTTTCAAATGCATATAATTCTAGTCGTTGTTTTCCTTCTATTGTATTTCCTGGAAATACGAAATAAAGCGTTGGGAGAATGTTATTATCCCAATTATATTGGTAAATGTCATATTTATACCTTAAATTTGTCAATCTTATAATTAATTATTGAAGTTGAAAATGTCAATTTAGCATATATGAAGTTTCTTAAATAATTTATAATACTAAACTAATTCTACTTAGATAGTTAATTGTAAAACTAAACAAACTTTATTAATTAAATTCATACTTTCAAATTCCAAAAAATCAACTGCAATATGAAAAAAATTTAGATATCGAATATCAGTTTCGCCCCAATTATATTTAAACTAATTGCTGGGTGTAAAAGAATTTGTTATACATGTATCACATGCGCATAGTGTGCATCACACGTTTCAAGTAAATAAGAAAAATGAGTTAGTTTTGCAATAGAATAATTCAAAAGAAAAGAAAATAGGGTGATATGGAGAGGAATTAGAGAGGTGGAATAGGCAATTTCAGTAAACATTGATTTAGTGACAAGTTGTGAAAAATAAATGTCCTTAGGTTCCCATAAAAATCTCTCCTTTATAAATGGCATACTTATGCAAGAGTCATAAGCAATAATTATCATTAGATCACATGAGCAATTAATGGACAAGATTAATTAGGGTTTAGTAACCCTAGTGGACTAAAAAGATAGAATAAAACCCAACTAGACATATATTGGAACTTAATAACACCAAAACTTGCTAAGAAAGGTTAAAAATATTCATGATAGTTTTAACGAACCTATTCTTAATCCACCAATCCAAAACTTTCAAAATCATTTCAATTTAGATCTCATTATTTGGATCATATCACTAATCCAAATAACGAGCTTTAAGCTTAATTTAATTTATCTTGATTTTGATCAATATAATTGTATTATACAAATTTCTTCATCTATACTAGGTAAATTCGATCTTAAAAGATAAATTCAAGCATATGAAATGGATGAGAAGTCTTGCAAAATTTAAATTTTTGCTAACATTTACGCGGTACTTCATATGTTAGCATAGGAAAAAGGAAATAAAAGCTTTTGGATTGTGCCATATTGAGACTGTGATCCAATACCATATGTATATATAGTATAATACTGTTTACTTGTAGAAATATTTAAAATTTTTCGGTATATTATCTTAAAGTACTAGGGTAGTCTTAAGATAAATATAATGTAGAGGATGTACATTCTTAAATGGTGTAAGTCAAGCATTAATTTAACCTGCACTATATAGTACATAAAGGATAACATAAAACAACTTCTAAATATAATTTATGAGGTTAGAGATGGCCAGATTGCTAGACTTGCTTTGGGATTCATTTGATTAACTTTTATCTTTCTTTTGAGGATTTTGATCTCATATACTTTTATAATCTAGGATTTTAGGTCACACTTTTACATCACAACTGCCAGCTTTGATAGAGTTGGCAATTTAATTATTTGTCTTTAGAGTTCTCCTAGGATTATTATACTAATTACTAAGTAGGTGGCTCTAACAAGACATGTCTGGAGAGAGAGTGGGTCTCCACATAAAATTGCTATGTGCTACCTACTTAGTTGAAGGCGTGGCATCCATTACTTTGCAGAAAACCGCTTCTTTTTACATTCTCTACCTCATATCTTATGTATGAGGAAATTATTAGGCCAAGCCGCTTTTTTTTTGTTTTTACGTCGATTTGTATATAAGTCGAAGTGTATCAAGTAGTGTATTTTCTTCTAGATTTAGTGTATTTTTATTTCGAATATAAAAAGTTCTAGGTCCAATATATTTATCACGGGTCATGTATTTGTTCCAAGTGAAAAATATGCTTGGTATGTGAGAGGTCAGTGCATTTTGTCCTAAGTACGACTTGATTCATGAGTAATTCTTTATGTATGGCAAGAACTTTTAAGACTTAAAACTATTACAACAAATATGTATTTTCCTTTAACTCTTTAAAATTCTCTTATTCATTAATTTTTTCCTTCATAAAATACCCAAAAGTGATTATATTTAAAAGTAATCAAACAACCTAAATCTAAACTAAACTAAACATCCAATATTTCCATAGTCCTCTACTACACTAACAACTCTCCTGTTCCTGATCCAGTGATCGTATCATACTTATTATATCAAACGGAAAAACATAAACACCAAATGAGCGAAAACACCTGGTATGGAATTGAGTGTAAATATGCATAGCTATATCAAACCAAATTTCACAAACAAAACCTATAAAGCACTAAATGCATTAAATAAGAAAGGGAAAAATGTCAAATTTGATACTTGAATTCTACATAAAAATTCAATTTGGTACATAAATTTTAAAGTAGTTAATTTAATATTTAATTAAATATTTTGTGGCTACATGCACTATCTCATCTAATACTACTCATTCCATTTGATGACGTGGAAGAGATAGTCTATTAGTGATAAATGATATTAGGGAATGTAGTAAAAATTCAAAAGAAAACCTTTAAACAAACACAAATAAAAATGGTTATAATCTAGACATTATCCTTATAAAATGTTATAGTTTAATTTAAAAAGAATTCCACTTTAGAAAAAGTTATGATCTTTCAATTTTGCTAATTAACCTCTTGACCTTTTGACACTGTGATGAAGTATAATCACCCATAGGTTGAGAAACAAGAGAAGCTGCACTATCTAAATGACATTTCAATCAAAGCTCACGTATTCTCCTTTTATAAAATTGATAGTTTCCGATACAATATAATAACACTAAAATCGAACTCAACATAATTATTAATACAACTGCAATTATTATTATTTAAAATTAAAATGACATACAAAAGATACAAAACTGATATAAGATGTGAATCCGACGAGTGAGTAGGAATCATCACCTCTGCTTCTCATCAATTAGTTTGGCCTAATAAGTCAGTGTTAAGATTAGATTTGTTAGAAAATTAAATATGTTTAGATGGGAAAGCTAAAACAGTCAACAAGGTTGATTCTTCAGAATTGAGTGTATTGTAATGGAAAATTCTATGCTTCTAGTATAAATTTTGACAGGATAAGTTCGAACATTATTCAACAATTCACATCATGCCCAACCATGATCGAATCACTAAAATAGTTAATATTTCATTTATTATATTTATTTTAACAGTTAGATTAATGGTGGGACGGTCCCCTCGAAGGGACTGTAGAAGTAAAATGTTTCTCAGTGCTTATTTGTTTCATTCTTTTCTTTTCTTTTTTTTTTTTTATGATTTTGGTGCTCAACGACCACTAAATTAAAATTTTCAAAGGACATAAACATAAGCCGGCAAAGAATTAAAATATGACATAACCTAAGCTCATGACAAAATAATTTGCCTTCAAATTCAATTGAAAATGTTCTACAGTAAATCAATAATATCCTCCGAGTGTGGGATAGCTGTGTGGTCATGTCTAGGGTTGCAAATGAACCAAACCAACTCACATACTACTTAAGTTTAGCTCAAGGTTTATTCAAGTTCGATTTGAGAATAGTTGAATCGAACTCAAACCCAAACTATTTAAATAGTTTATCGAGTCGAACTCGAATTTTATATATTTAGCTTGATTAGTTCTCAAGCCTAATCGAGCTCTATCGGATATAAATGTTAATCAAATTCAAATTGAGTTTAGGTATTAATGTTGTTTTAATTAGAATTTTAAATATATTTTTTATTAAATCGAGCCTCAATGAGTTTAATCAAGTTGAACTTGAGATTATATAGTTTTATTTCGAGCCAAACTCGAGCTTAAAATCTTAAACTCGGTCGAACTCGATCCAAACTTGAGTTTTGAAATTTTGAGTCGAGCTCGAATTCAAACTCAACGTTGTGTCATCTTGATTTGATTCATTTGCAGCCCTAGTCACGTCTACAATTACCCCCTTTCCTAAATATCTTTCCATGATTTACTATCATAAAATCACTTATTTATCATTAATTATTGATATACTCTCAGATCTATTACTTCAAACATCAAAATTATATGTTTTCTACTATTTGTTAGTCATTACCACTAGAGCTACAAATGCGTCAAGCTCTATAGAGCTAAGCTTAGTTCGTTCAGAATTTTAACAAACTCAAGTCTATTTAAACTTTTATCAAGCTTGTCAACCTTAATAAGAAGTCCCAAGCTTGAGCTCGACTTAATTAAGAGCTCATATAACAACTTACAAGCCCAAAAATAAATCGAATAATTTAAGGGGGAAGAAAAAACTTAAACTTTAAATGCGAAGCACTGCAAATGTCCACACGTCTAATAGTCATGTAAAAGTAACTCATCAATAGTAAGGCTAACACTTGTCTTCATAATTGGAGGTTGCCTCTTAACCATGTGAGCTAAGTAATGTGAGACTTGTTACTTGTGCATTGTTACACATAATTAATAACATATTCCACATGAAATATATATTTTATGGTCTAGCGTTAAAGCTAGACTACATTACTTGGGTTTTTTTGAAGGAATATGTTTAGAGGCTTGAATAATAAAAAACCTAACCTTAGGATATTAAATTAATGGATCTCCCGTTATATGAATCTTTCAGTGAGCTTAAACCTTACAATCTCATTAAGAGCCTAAGCTTGTCTAATTGACTTCCATTGACCCATATATAAATCATTCAATAAGCTTAAACCTTACAATCTCATCAAGAGCATGAGCTTGTTAAATTGACTTACATTAAAGCCGTTTATTGGCAACTTGTTGCTTACCTACTTACCTTCACGGGCTTTGCATAAGTCGCCATCACATAGCTCTTCTTTCCACATAAAAGTGCCAACCATAGGAGATACCACTGGTTCAAGAAAGGCGAAGCCTTGAATGGGAAGAAATTCTACAAATGGATTTTGTGATTAAACACACATACATATAATTTAAAACATTAACATTACGTTAATGTGTTTTCTTTCATATAAATCATTCGTATAATACATATATTTTTCATATGAGACTTTTCTAACCTCACACGTGTATTTTAATAGAAAACTATAGTTTCTTCAATTATATTGAATATGATCTCATGTTCTTACTTAACAATTTTTTTTTTTTGAATTTTCATATGCCCATGTAAAAACTAATATCAAAAAGTCCTTCAATACAAGAAGGATCTCATTTATTTTTCTTTATAAGGTTAATGTCACAAATGGTATCTAAATTTTGATAAAATATATAATTAGGTATCTGACCTTTGGAATTGATCAATTTAATATCTAAATTTTGAAATTGATCGATTTAGTTTTTTAAAAAAAAAACCTTTTGTGCATATTAACTGTACTTTCGTAGATATTAAATTAATCAACTTTAAAGTTTTATATAAATGAAATCGATCAATTTAAAAATTTAGATATTAAATTGATTAATTTTAAAATTTAAATATCTAATTATATATTTTATCAAAATCTAGATACGATTTACGATATTATGGACTTTCTTTATCTCTAGCATTTGTTCACGCGCATAGGTTAGCTTGCGCAAGGGAGAAAAATTTTCTTTCCTCGTCTGTTGGCATACAACTGTTGGCTCTATTATCAAACCCTTTGTTCGTACTTCGTACCACGACCGACGCCTTTTATTGACCCACAAGTTGCATGCGAAGGGGACAATAATTTTAGTCCCATTAATGCCTTCGTTGGATTTCTTTATATATGTATATATCCATACCATACGATACGCGTGGTGGGCTATGGATTTGTCTATTGGATTTTATATATATATATATAGCTCTATAGTCTTATGGCTTTCTTCTTTCTTAATTTGCTTTTAATAGACTACCATATATTATTACAAATGTAGTAGACAAGGAGAAATCAACCTAATTTATCTTGTTGTAAATTTAATGTTTTACATGACAAGCTATAGATGTTATGATATGGCTTTCTTACTTAGGAGCTTCTATAGTCTCATTAATAGGACCGTCTAGTCAACCATCTAACTGTTAAAACAAATATAGTAATAGAAATATTGACTATTTTAATAGTTTGATTATGATTATGTATGATATGACCCGTTAGATAGTAATAGGACCTGTTCCGTCAAAATTAATGATGTAACCATAAAAATTTCCTTCTTATTTTCAAACTACTATCTAGAGTTGAGAATTACAACTTTTTTTTTTTTTTTGACTTTGTTGCTTTTTAAGTTGTTTTAATAACTAACCAATACATATAAGACAAAACAATATCTAGCTATGAATTGCATTAAAAGTGAATAAAAAAACCACTCTATAATGCAACAAGAGTACTTGTTCTTATTCAAATTCAATATTTTTTACCATTACATTGGGATAGAAATGCAATGGGTATGTATAGTTTTTGAATGAGGCAAGATTCATCTTATATTTTGCTCAATTAAGTTCATCTTATTTTTCAAATGGTAAGCCTTTTCCTACCTTAAGGAGAAGCAGCGAAAGTCGCGTCTCACCTTGCGAGCAAAAGAGGCAAGTTTCACCTCATCTTTACACCTCTATTCTCCGTTTTTTACTAGTGTGAATTGAGAAATGACTTAATTAGATATTACTGGTCTTGATCTATTTTTAGGATTACCAGGAAAAATACATTTAACTCATACAATTCCATTTGTATACTAATTATTAAGCAAGAGTAATTGTTTGCACTACATATATTTAGTAATTCAAACATAGAGAATTTTGTGAGTGCATAAGGAAAGAAGATCATGTGGTATAAACTTGCTAAAAGAAGTAGATATAACATTTGAAAAAGATAACAGCACCCACTAATACAAGTAATAATTTATAAGAAAACCATAACTATATTTACAACATGAAAAAAAATTGATCATTATATGAAAAGATCAAACATTATACTAGGTATGGATCTAGTATTGAAATGACCAGCTCAACACGGTTCTTTTTGCTCCTTGAAATTGTATCAAATATTGAGCATTTCTAAGTAAGACTAAAAGACTTTTTGATGATATGGACCAATGATTATTCCCATGCTCCTTGTTGTGTTAGTTTTCTAAGAAGTCAACAACTACCATATTTATTACTCTGGGGTCTAGATACCAAAGAGAATGTCCACTGCTTAATATGATGGAAAAGTGTAATGAATATTCAACACTTATTGTAGAAGCATTTGCTAATGTTTGAGAAAGCACATTATTTTGAAAGTGAACATTTTTAACAATGGAATCATCTATTTGAAGTGGTCATATGACTATAGCACAAGTCTCGTGGTTTATATAACTACGTGGAGGAGCGAATGGAACCTACATGTAAAGATGACTTGAGATAAAGCTAAGGGAGAAGAAGAGATAATTTCAAGGGTTCAAATAGTGCAAGAATTATTAAGCATCAACCCCAATTATTTTTAAGGAAAAGAAGCTTATTATTCATTCCATGTCTTACTTAACTCTTGGAGTAGCAATTTGACATCTCAATGGTCTCTCATTTCTCTCAAATGAAGATAAATTCTTGCTTTTTGTAGAGTCTAGTTGTTGACAACACTTATTAAGTTATGTTGAAGGATGGCACTAGATGAAGCATCCTAGTGATGGTTCCCTCCAAGAGCTTAAACTAAATCATAAAATGTCTTTGTTAGTGCATGAGCCTTAGTAAAACATATCAACACATACAATAACATGAGAGATGAGACAAATTACATTGCTAAGGTCCCAATGTTCTCCTAAAATTGGCCTAGGAAATAATAAGTACTTGGTTGTGGACTTAGGCCCTCCTTTCACTACCCCTATGAGTATGGTCTATAGGCTACTCCTTTTATTACTAAACCTTTGGGATTTGATTTTTTTTTTTTAAATCAATTCTTAGGTATTGTAATAGATAAGAACAACTCTTTTGTTATTTTCTTCTTTTCCAAATGGAACTTATGTTTCAAAGAAAAGCTTACAAAAAAAGGTTCTCAAGAGGTCTAGAATCCAAATCAAACAATAAAAATTTCAACAAAGGGCACAAAGGGTTTCTTTCCCAAAAAAATAAAACAAATTAATACCCTTTTTGCTTTAGGACACAGCCCAATTGAGTCCAGTGGTAGCTTTCCTACTTATTAAACCGAAAAAACATAGAGTCAAAACAAGGATAAAGCAAAAATGCAATGGACGATGGGATGAGTTCTCCAACTTGAAACCTCTTAGAACAAACCATTTTATCACTATGGACTTAGCTTCAAAATAGACCTTTCTTTAGCTTTAACTATCAGTCTTGTAGCTTTTGTATTGTCTTTCTTTCCACCTTTAAATTTTGTCTCTATATTCACTCTAGGGATGAATAAAAAAACAAATCTTCATTGATTGTAACTTTTACTAAACGAATTTTTAGCATTTGAGCTAATATAAACTAAAAAATAGAAACAACCAAATTAATGTGTTTGGAATTTCGTCAATTATCTTCCTAAAATGCTGAGTCCGCATAATATTGTCTTCATAAATGTAATAACATTATTACATGATTTTGTATTTTGAAAGATAATATTACTTTCCTAAAGTAATTATCACCTTCACTAAAAGAAATACAAAATGACACATTCATCGTATCCTACTATTGATTTGCAAAAATAATGTCTCATAATGTTATACCACAAAATAGAAGAAAATTAAAATTTGTTTTACTTGATTGGATTATCCTAGAAATCCAAATATATCTTCTTGTTGTGAATAGCACCAATCAAGGTACTAACCAACAAAGTCTCATCAAATTATGAAATTCCTATTGAAATTATTGTTGCTACAATTGGGTTCACTATTCAATTCAACCTGGTTGTAATGCAAAGCAAATTGCGGACTCATAATGTTATACCACAAAATAGAAGTAAATAAAAAATTGTTTTTACTTGATTGCATTATCCTAGGAATTCAAATATATCTTCTGTTGTGAATAACACCAATCAAGGTACTACCAACAAAGTCGCACAAAATTATGAAATTCTTATTGAAATTATTGTTGCTAGAATTAGGTTCACCGTTCAATTCAACCTCATTGTAATGCAAAGTAGATTGTGAGTCGATTCTTAGATAAATTAGACAAATCCAAAAAACCCAAGAAGAAGTAAATATGCAACCAACTTCTAAAAGCTATAACTTTTAGCCTACATCTCTATTTCTTATTATTATAATGCACGAAACTCTTTTAGAGATTTACAAATTTTCGATAATAAAGTAGTTCTCAGGCCCAAAAACCTCATTTAGGATCTGAAACGAGCCTTGAAGTTTTAGTTTCTAATTTTTGTACTTTGCACACTTAGGGTTTTTTTAGAGACGGTATATAATCGTTCTTTTCTTGTTACAAAAGACTTTTATCACATAATAACATTCTAGAATCCTTTAAGTGAAGATTTTCCTCAATATTCATTTAGTTTCTAACGATTAAATTTTATTTTTTACCTACTTACTGCATCAGGTTGAATCTAACTTCTTAATGAGAACGAACTGGTTTAACTGTAGTTTAACTCCAATTCAACCTAATTTTATCTGTTGATCCTAATTTTATCTGTTGATCCTTTGAGTCACACTCTGAGTTGGGTTTCACAACCCTTGAATACAAGGTTTACATTGCTATTTACATTGCTTCAATTCTTGGCTACTTTCCTCAAGAGACTCCCATGGAATATCCTTGCCCTCACTTGGGAACTGGTTTTGCGCATTAACGATCAGTGTTTACAAGGTTACAATCCTTCTAATTTGGGTGAAGTTGGATTTCCATCAAATGTTTCTCAATGAGATAACTCAAGAAGCCAATTCGTATGAATCTCATGTATACTCCTTTTACAAAATTGATAGTTTTTGATACAATAAATAACACTAAAATCGAATTCAACATAATTATTAATACAATTGCAACTATATTATTTAAAATTAGAATGATATAAAAAGATACAAAATTGACATAAGATGTGAATCTGACAAATAAGAAGGAATCATCACCTCTGCGCCTCATCAATTAGTTTGGCTTAATAAGTTAGTGTTAAGAATAGATTTGTTAGAAAATTAAACACGTTTAGACGTGAAAGCTAAAGAAGTTAACTTGGTTGGTTCATGAGAATTCAGTGTATTCTAATAGAAGGTAAAATGTTTCACGATGTTTATTCGTTTCTTTTTTTTTTTTTTTTCATTTTTATGATTTCAGCGCTCAATGACCACTAAATTGCAATTTTCAAAGACATAACATAAGCTGGCAAAGAATTAAAATATGACATAACCTAAGCGCGTGACAAAATAATTTACCTCCAATTTAATTCAAAATGTTTTATAGTAAATCAATAATAATCTCTGAGTGTGGGATAGCCGTGTGGTCATGTCTAGGGTGTAAATGAACCAAATCGATTTACATACACTTGACTTTGGCTCGATTTTTACTTGATTTTGATTCGAGAATAGTCGATTTGAACTCAAACCCAAGCTATTCAAATAGTTTATCAAGTTGAACTTGAATTTATATATTTAGCTGGATTGATTCGCAAGTCTAATTGAGCTCTATTAGTATAAATATTAATCGAAGTTAAATCGAGTTCAGGTATAATGTCGTTTTAATTACAATTTAAAAAAATATTTTTTATTGAACCAAGCCTAAACAAGTTTAATCAAGTCAAACTCAAGATTATATAATTTTATTTGAGCTAAACCTAAGCTTAAATCTTAAACTCGGCCGAACTCGAACCACACTTAAGCTTTGAAATTTTAAGTCGAGCTCGAATTCAAACTTAACACTGTGCGATCTTGATTTGATTTGTTTGTAGCCTTTGTCATGTCTACGATTATCTCCTTTCCTAAATATCTTTCTACGATTTACTATCATGAATTCACTTTATCATTACTAATTCATATATTTGCATATCTATCACTTCTAATATCAAAATTATGTGTTTTCTACTATTTTCATTAGTTATTACCATTAAGACTACAAATGAGCCAAGTTTTATAGAGCTCAAGCATAGCTCATTAAGAATTTTAACGAGCTTAAGCCTAATTGAGCTTTTATCGAGTTTGTCAACCTCAATATGCAGTTCTAAGCTTGAGCTAGACTTAATTAAGAGCTCATATGACAAACTTACAAGCTCAAAAATAAATTAAATAATTTCAATGTGTGTGTGTGTGTGTGATGTGGTTGGGGGGGGGGGGGGGGGGGGGGCGGGGGAGTGGGGAGGCGCGGGGGTGTTGGGTGTTGGGTGTATGGAACTTAAACTTCAAATGCAAAGCACTACAAATGTCCACACATCTAATAGTCAAATACATGTAAAAATAACTCATCAACACTTCTCTTTATAATTAGAGGTTGCCTCTTACCTATGTGAGCTAAGTAATATGAGACTTCTTACTTGTGCATTGTTACACATAATTAATATTCCATATGAAATATATACTCTATGGTCTAGCTTTAAAGTTAGACTACATTACCAAAGAGGCAATTATACTTCATGGGTTTTTTTTTTTTTTTTGAAGGAATATGTTTATAGGCTTGACGCCATATATATAATCAAAAATCTAACCTTAAGGTATTGAATTAATTGATCTCCTCTTGTATAAATCTTTTATTGAGCTTAAACCTTACAATCTCATTAAGAGCTTGAGCTTGTCAAATTGACTTCCATTGACCCATATATAAATTCTTCAATGAGCTTAAACCTTACAATCTCATCAAGAGCATGAGCTTGTTAAATTGATTTCCATTAAACCCGCTTTATTGGCAACTTGCTGTCTACCTACTCACCTTACAGCATAGCCTTTACATAAGTCACCATCACATAGCTCTTCTTTTCACATAAAAAGTGTCAACCATAAAAGATACCATTTAAAGCGTTAAATGAGAAGAAATTCTACAAATGGATTTCGTGATTAAACACACTTATATATAATTTAAAACATTAATATAATGTTAATGTGTTTTCTCTCATATAAATCATTTGTATAATGCATATGTTTTTCATATGAGACTTTTCTATCCTCATCCTTGTGTTTTAATAGAAAATTTTAATTTATTCAATTATTTGAATATGATATCATGTTCTTACTTAACAAATATTTTGTTTTTCGAATTTTCATATGCCTATGTAAAAACTAGTACTGAAAAGTTATTCAATATAAGAAGGATCTCGTTTATTTTTTTTATAAGATTAATGTCACAAATGGTATCTGAATTTTGATAAAATATATAATTAGATATTTGAACTTTGAAATTAATCAATTTAACACATGAACTTTCGAATTAACCAATTTAGTTTTGAAAAAAACTTTTCGTCATACCAATAAGATTTTCATAGGTACTAAATTGATCAATTTTAAAGTTTTATATATATGAAATTGATCAGTTTTAAAATTTAAATATTAAATTGATTAATTTTAAAATTTAAATATCTAATTATATATTTTATTAAAGTTTAGATACGATTCGCGGTATTATCTTTCTTTATATATTACGGGCTTTTTTTACCTCTAGCATTTGTTTACGTGCATAACGTAGCTTGCGCAAGGGAGAGAAGTTTTCTTTCGTCGGCTGTCGGCATACGATTGTTGGCTCTATTATCAAACCCTTTGTTCGTACTTCGTACCACGACCGACGCCTTTCATTGACTCGCAAGTTGCATGTACATACTATACAGTATACATTACGCGTGGTGGGCTATGGATTTGTCCATAGGACTTCCTTTTTTTTTTTTCTTATATATAGCTCTATGGTTTTATAGCTTTCCTCTTTCTTAATGTGTTTTTAATAGACTACCATATATTATTACAAATGTAGTAGAAAAGGAGAAATCAACCAAATTTATCTCATCGTAAATTTAATGCTTTACATGACTAAGCTATAGAAGTTATGATATGGCTTTCTTACTTGGGAGCGATGAGATCGTTCAATCAACCATCAAACCATTAAAATAAATATAATAATTAAAATATTGACTTTTAATGGTTCGATTACGATTGGATATCGTGTGAACCGTTGAATAGTGGCGGGACGGGTTCCACTAAAATTAATGACAGGACCATAGAATTTCCTTTCTTAATTTCAAACTATTATTTCGATTTGAGAATTACAGTGTTTTTTTTTATAACTTTTTTGCTTTTAAGTTGTTTTAATAATTGATTAATACAAATAAGACAAAACAATATTTAGCTAGGAATTGCATTAAAAGTGAATAAGAAAACCACTCTAAAATGCTACAAGAGTATTTGTTCTTAATCAAAGTCAATATTTTTTACCATGACAATGGGATAGAGACACAATTAGTATATATAGTTTTTGAATGAGGCAAGATTTACCTTATCTACTGCTCAATTAAATTCATCCTAATTTTCAAATGGTAGGATTTTTCTACCTTAAGAAGAAGCAGGGAAAGTCGCCTCTCACCTTGTGAACAAAAGAGGCAAGTTTCACCTCATCTTTACACCTCTATTCTTCGTTTTTTACTAGTGTGAATTAAGAAATGATGTAAGTAGATATTACTGGTCTTGATCCATTTTATAGGATTATTAGGAAAAACACATTTAGCTCATAAAATTCCATTTGTACACTAATTACTAAGCAAGAGTAATTGTTTGCACTGCATTTGTTTAATAATTCAAACACAAAGAATTTTGTGAATGCACAAAGAAAGAAGATCATGTGGTATAAACTTACTCAAAGAAGCATATATAACATTTGAAAAAGATAATAGCAATTTCAAATACAAGTAATAGTTTATAACATAGAGAAAACCATAATTATACTTGCAACATGAAAAAAAAAAAATCAATCATTATATGAAGAGATCAAACATTGCACTTGGTATAGCTGTGGTATTGAAACGACCAATCTTACACGGTTCTCCTTTCTCCTTGAAATTGTATCAAATATTGATAATTTCTAAGTATGATTAAAAGACTTATTGATGATATGAACCAATGATTACTCCTATGCCTATTTGAAGTGGTCATATGAGTCTAACACAAGTCTTGTAGTTTATTAACTATGCGAAGGAGTGAATGGAACCAACATATAAAGTTGACTTGAGATAAAGTTAAGGGAGAAGAAGAGATATTTTCAAGGGCTCAAATAGGGGCAGGAATTATTGAGCATTAACCCCAATTATTTTTAAGGAAAAGAAGCTTATTATTCGCTCCATGTCTTGCTTAATCACTTGAAGTAGCAATTTGACATCTCAATGGTCTCTCGTTTCTCTCAAATGAAGATAAATTCTTGCTTTTTGTAGAGTCTAGTTATTGATAACACTTATTAAGTTATGTTGAAGGATGACATTAGATGAAGCATCCTACTGATGGTTCCCTCCAAGAGCCGAAACTAAATCATAAAATGTCTTCGTTAGTGCATGAGCCTTACTAAAACATATCAACACAGACAATAACATGAGAGATGAGACACATTACATAGCTAAGGTCCCAATGTTCTCCTGAAATTGGCCTAGGAAATAATAAGTACTTAGTTGTGGACTTGGGCCCTCTTTTCACCACCCCTATGAGTATGGTCTATGGGGTTTATAGCTACTTCTTGTATTACCAAACCTTTGGGATTTTATTTTTTTTAAAAAAGAAATCAATTCTTAGGTATTGTAATAGATAAGAACAACTCTTTTGTTATTTTCTTCTTTTCCAAATGGAACTTTTGTTTCAAAGAAAAGCTTACAAAAAAAGGTTCTCAAGAGGTCTAGAATCCAAATCAAACAATAGAAATTTCAACAAACGGCACAAGGGGTTTCTTTCCCAAAAATAAAACAAATTTATACCCTTTTTGCTTTAGGACACAATCCAATTGACACCTGTATTAGCTTTTCTACTTATTAAACCGAAAAAACATAGAGTCAAAACAAGGATAAAGCAAAAATATAATGGAAGATGGGATGAGTTCTCCAACTTGAAACCTCTCAAAACAAACCATTTTATCACTATGGACTTAGCTTCAAATCACCTTTCTTTATCCTTTATTATCAATCTCATAGCTTTTGTATTGTGTTTCTTTCCACTCCACCTTTAAATTTTGTCTCTATATTCACTCCAGGGATGAACCAAAAACAAATCTTCATTTATTCTTACTTCTACTAAACGAATTTTTTGTGTTTGAGCTAATACAAATTAAAAATTAATAATAATAAAACACAATAACATATCCATCATATCATGCTATCGATTTGCCACAACAATGTCTCATATTGTTTTACCATAAAATAGAAGAAAATTAAAAATTGTTTTCACATGATTGCATTATCCTAGAAAATTTCAAATATATCTTCTTGTTGTCTATAGCGTCAATCAATGTATTAACCAAACAAAGTCTCATAAAGTTATGAAATTCCTATTTAAATTAATATTGGCAAAATTGGATTAACCATTGGATTCAACCTAATTAAACTTGACCTCTCTTTGAGAACGGGCTGGTTTAATTGCAGATTAAGCCCTAGTTCAGCATAATTTTACGCATTGATCCTTTGAGTCACATCTTTAATTTGGGTCTCACAACCCTTTGGATACAAGGTATGAACAGCTCCAGTCGAGACCTTTCTAAGGACTTCCGAGGAACATCCTGATTGTCGCCAGGACCAATAACCACCGGTTCCTTGCCCTCACTTGGGATTGGTTTTGGTGCATTGATAATTGGTGTGTTACGAGGTTGCAATCCTTCTATTTTGGGAGAAGTTGGAATTTCCATCAAATTTTTCTCAATGAGATAACTCAGCCAATTCGTATGAATCATACAAGGAGCTCCCACAATCCCAAATTCTAGTATCACCATATTCATTTCCCATCAATTCTAATTCGATCATACAAGGGTCTATCGTATTATATTTCAAAATTTTATCAACTTTTCTCTTTTTGTTTTACTATTTCGTATTGTTTTCATTTTTTCTTTCTGTGTTTTGTTTTTGTAAGATGTATAAATTCAAGGTAGGTAATCTGAAAATTGATTCAAAGCACCATAAAATTTCCTTATAAAATGTAATTTCCTATATTAATTACTTCCCCACTGTCTCTTATTTTTATTGATTACCCTTTCCTTTCTATTCAATATTGCTTTTGTCCAAATTAGGCGTATAGAATTTGGACTTTCTATTCTCACCATAATATTTATTCAAAATGCAGTCTTACTTATGGGTGATCATAAGATAGTAAAAAAAAAAAAAAAAAGGATATATGTAGTATCTCAAATTAATTAATAGAATTTTTTAGGAAAAATTGCTTGGTTTCCATAAATCCAGAAGCAAAATTTTAAAAGTTTTCATTCTCAACTCAAAGGGCCATATAAACTACGAATCTAGACAATATCAGTATATTTAAACGTATATTAAATATATATTGCCAATAATTGTACACGACTTGCCTTTGGGGGAATAATATGCTACTGTCATCCATCAATCTTGTATATACTATATAGGGGAGCTTGATGTAGGGATGTAACCGGGGCGGGTTGTTATAGGGTACCCGCCCACCCCCCCGCTAAAAACCCTATAGGGTCAGACCCTATAGGGTTTAGGGTCGGGTTTTGGGTTGTACTCATAACCCGTTGGGAAAACCCGACCCGATTTAATTTTAAAAAAATTAAAAATTTTAGTTTAAGGAATTTACTTATTCATTAGTTGAATGATGCTTTTCATATAATTTTTTGTTATTCATGTATTGAGTCACATGATAGGATATAAATTATATTTTCAATTAATAATCACTGACCAATTATCCAGATAAAATCGGTTTCCATGTGCAACCTTCCCCACTTTTTCAAAATTCATTTCTTTTCCATGCAAACAACAAAATATAAAAATTAATTTTCTCAGAAAAAATAGATATTATATATATATATATAATGACAAATAAATCAAGAATATAGATCGTCGTGTAGTGTCATTATTATTATTATTATTATTATTATTATTATTATTATTATTATTAGAGTTGGATGTATTTTTATATCTATATATATATATAGATATGTAAGTTTCTAATAATTTTAGGCAATGACATGTCTTGAGTTATTGACTTTATCTTATATATTCAATTTTCATGTTTAATAATTTTTTATCTGTCTTTAACGTTTTCTAATTTTTTTAAATAAAAATTGGATTTTTATCAACTCCATTGAAATTTTGCCCTCCTCAACATGCCTCACTACAATAATAATTTAATGAAATAATAAAATGATGCATTTAATTATGTAATATATTAAACGGGTCGGGTTCGGGTCGGGGCGGGTTCCTAAATAATCGGGTCGGGTCGGGTCTGGGACACCCCAATTTGTAATCGGGTCGGGTTTGGGACAGGATGACCCGACCCGAACCCGACCCGTTTACATCCCTAGCTTGATGGGATCGTCAATCATCTAACTATTAAAATAAATATAATAATTGAAATATTAACTATTTTAGTTGTTCGACCACGGTTAGATATGGTATGAGCCGTTAGATTGTGATGAGACCGATCCAGTTAAAATTAATGATGGGATCGTAGAATTTCTCACTATATAGTGTGTATTTGTCCTTAGACTATTATCACACATTAATGTATGAACCATTGTGGTTTGGATAGCGGTGAAAGTGAATATCATGTTGTTGGAAATGAGCTGAATGTTTTAAAGAATGTATGTTTGTGGGCTGCTTGCTTAGTTAACTGTTTATCTTGGAGGTTCATCATCCAGGAATTTCAAAAGCCTAGCTTATCCTAGCAAACAAGTAAAATGATCAGTTTACGTTAAAATCAAGCACTAGATTGAATTTATACATGAAATCATATAATTAAATGAGATTAATCATTGATGATTTGACCATTTATAGAGCATCAAGTGACTTGATTATTATACGGTTTTGACAAGTTTCTAGTGGTAGCATTGCCACTAACATCTATTAATAGGCTTACATATAGGAAAAAATAAAATTTTGTTGACGTTGCTTGAATTCACGTTGTTTGAAATCAATTAAAAATTCACAATAAAATTAATTAAAGTTAATGTATATGAAATTTTGTTAGATATGGTTTTGGCATGTTGGGTGTGTGTGATTTATTCTTCTCAAACGAAGCAATGTTACTAAAATTGAAAGAAACGATTTCCTTTCTTTGAAAGATGATATTATTTTCCTCAAGTAATTGTCACATTTACTAAACAAACGCTAGTATCATATTAATCATATCCTACTATCAATTTGAAGATAGCAAAAAAAAAAAAAAAAAAAAAAAAAAAACTGTCCTTGCTTGATTGAATTAATCTAGAAATTTTAAATCCCTTGTTATCCAAGATGCAATCAAGTTATTAATCAAACATGGTCTCACAAATGTGCAGAAACTCCTATCTAAACACGGGGTTATTACTTAGCTTTTGATGTTACCGAGTGAAGGATGAATGGTTCCAGTCGTGGCCTTCCCTTTCTTTCGCTTCCAATTCTTGGCCACCTTCCTCCAGATTCTCTGCCAGGACAACCTGGTTGTCGTCGGTGGCGAGTTCCTCATGCCGACAGTCACCACCTCTTTGCCCCGACTTGGGCCTGATCGTGGTGCATTAATAGTTGAAATATCATGAGCTTGCAGTCCATCTGATTTATCACTTGAAGAAGCTGCCAATTCCATCATGTTTTTCTCGATGAGATAACTAACTGAAGCCAGTTCATATGAATCATACAAAGGGCTCCCACAATCCCAAATCCCATTATCACCACATTCATCTCCCATAAATTCTAATGACCTATGAACTTTGTAGAAAACCTGTATATATATGTTTATATACCTTCCTGAATTCTTGTGAAGCCTCATTTGTTTGCAAGGAATGGTATGTGATGTCATTCACAGTAGCTGTCATTTGTTGTCAATTTTCCTTTTGCAATGTTTGAAGCGTCGAAAGAGAAGGGAAAGTTTGATTGGTACTAATATGCCACGTGTCTTAATGAGTAATATATAATTACAAAAAAAGTTTTAATATATAAATAGTTTTTTTAAAATATACCCACTATCATTACTACTCATCATAATTTCATTGGTATTTTACAACATTCATCCAAACAAGTGGCCTGGTAGTACAATAATTTTTTTTTTTTTTTAAGGAGACAGCATTTTGAATCGTATGTTGTTGCGAACAGGTATGGACTGTTATACAAGGAGTTGGTGCTTATTGTCATTTAGCTTTGGGTGCTAAGAAAGGTCAATTTCACAATGTTGTTTGTATTACTCTTAGGACATGGAGGCCACCAAAAAATTTGTTGACCAATCAAGAATTAACAATAATTATCATGATTGTGACATAAAATCCCACAAGTATAAAATATGATTATCAAATAAGAGATTGAGAGAGAGAGAGAGTATATGCAGTAGGAGGTATTACATCTGTAATATGTATGTAAATTTAAAAGTATTAAATATGTTCATAAATAATTAACATGGATATATATACTTTTTACGGTTGAGCAATCTCCTTGTACAGCGTGCCAAAAGTTTAGAAAATTCTTTATGTACTTATTTTATTTTATTTTAAACTTTTCATAAAATTTAATTATTTGATGTTGCTTTTCAATCTATTGAACCAGTAGCTTCAGTTTAATTAGAAAAGCTATACATTGTAAACATATTAAGAGATAATATATATATATATATGTATTATATATTTTGCCCAGGTATTAAGAGAATAATATGAACACCACATATTATAAATATTTGTATATATCTATGTAAAAGAGCTTGCTTTCCTCAAAATTTCTTCATTGCTTGAGACAAAAATTTTAAGACGAAAAAAAAAAGAATAATAAAGAGTTAATTTAAATGAATTTTACACAAAAAAAAGGGAAAAAGAAAGTGCAAAGACAACAAGTTCAAGTTTGAGTCAAGCTATTAGCATTTATTTAATTAGTGCACAGGAATTCAGAGTAAATGGAGATAGCATAATAGTGTGTGAAAATAAATAAATAAATAAAAATAAAAAGTTCAATTAGTTGAACCTAGACATAGGCAAAGGAAAAAGTAAAGAGAAAGTACCTTAGTGTGACTGGTACCTTTAATTTCGTTGCTCATTATTACTTCTAGTTTTGCAATGGCATGAGAAGTTTTTAGTTCATCTAACCATATTACTCAATATAAAATGCATAGAATATAACTGAACCTAAATGCATAGACCTTAACCTATAAAAGTTTAAAAGATATAGAAATGAGGGGAAAGTACAAAAATACTCTCTAAACTTTAGGGGTGACGCAAATTGACTCATTAAACTTCAAAATTATGTTTTTAGACTCCTAATTATAAACAATTTGTAAATAAGTCCATTTTTCATTGTTCGGTCAAAAAAGTATAGAAATTCAGTATGAAAATTGTACTGACTTGTATGGATTTTGTATGAAAATTGTACGAATTTGTACAAACAAAGGCAGAAATAGGATGAGATGATTTATTTGCAAAGTATTTATAGTTATGGAGATCCAAAATCACACTTTTAAAATTCGAAGATCAATCCACGCCATCTCTAAAGTTTAGGGGGTGTTTTTACATTTTACCCTGGAAATTATTCAAGATTGCAGAAGTATTGTGGAAAAATTATGAAAAAGGCCATAAAATAATCATTATAGTTACAATAATTAGGCTTGGATTACACTGAAAAATCCATCATAAAAGATTATTAGTATGATTTCCTAATTTCAATAGCATGTTCATGAGGCACGTAAAGGACCAAATTCCACTACTTTTGACTGTATAACATTAAAAAAAATAATTAAATAAATAGAAAGAGAGAAAGATGCTAAGTCATATCTTGTCAAAGCCTAAACGTTGAGCCTCCATGTTGGAAATACTATCATACCATAGACTATTTCATTTACTTCAAACTTATAATATCGATTTAGTTGTCCCTGTTAATCTTCTAATAGGACAAATGAGATTGGGATGTTTTGAATCGTACTGATCTTTCATGTATTGTCCCAGATAATGGTTAATATTTATTAAAGATACTTATTCCTTTCGGTTAAAAAAAATAGGACGAATGAGATTTAAAGCTTCATTCCTTCGGGGGGTAGGGAGATCCAAAACAGATATGGTCAGATTTTATATCTATCCATGATCCAAAAATATTAAATCTTGCAAAATGAGAGCCATTTGGTATGAGAACCAAACAATTTCTTTCCTTTAGGAAGAGGAAAAGTATTATAATTTATAAATCATAGAAAACACCTCAAACATTGTACCTATTAATTATAAACAAGTAGCTACATTTAATAGTGTTCTTTTATCAATTAATGAGACATTAGCTACGGTATCATTATGTGTCTCTAATAATCCGACCATTATGGAAAAATTATTGAATAGATAGTACAAATCGTTTGTGTATATATATGATAGATAATTAGTAATTATATTTTAATATATGAAAGCGGTAGTTGATAGTTTTTAAATAAACAAAAAATATATATATATAATTTTATAGTTCCATCATTAATTTTGATAGAATTGATCTCGTTACTATTTAATGGCTTATATTATATTTAATTGTAATTAAACCATTAAAATAGTTAATATTTTAATTATTATATTTATTTTAATAGGTGAATTGATGAGTAGACGATCTCATACATATATATATATATATATATATATTATCTGTTAAAGCCTTACTCGCGCTTTCCTGTCTTTCTGAAAACATAGCATCTCATTAAATAGACCGCGTTTTGAGTGGTGTTTTTATTTTCATTTTTTTATCTTTTTAACTCGCCAAAATTCAAAGTAACATTGTCTTAATTTATAAAATTGACTACAAGATGAGTTAGTGTGACAGTACAATCGCGTGCCTAACATCTAATTCCCATTAAAAACACTTTTTAGGTTAGTCTAAGTTAATTTAGTGCATTTAATTTCCAAACTGTTTATTTCGTCTGCTAAATTCAAAACTTAGCTAGTTTCTTCTCTCGTGGCATTAATATTTGTACTTAAAAGTGGAGAAATCCGTCTGATTACCCATCACAAATTTATTTATGCAAATATCAATTATATAGAAAAATCACATAAACACCAAATCTGCCATTTTAACTTTTATATAATATTACATTTTCAACATGTAATTTTGTAACGATGCGCGATTCTTAAATTGCATGTGTTCTTTATAAAAATAAAATCTCATCAAATGTTATTTTGTATTGGTATTTAGATATTTAAATTAAAATTCGGGTTTCTCTTCTGGCCAAAGTTAAAAAAAAAAAAGCAAAAAAAAAAATACACATTTCTTCCTGGCTGTTATTAAGACAAGCTCATGAAAGTATTAAACAAATCATGAACCAAATTGAATTCATCTTCCAATTTTAATTCAAAATTTTAGACAAATCAAACATAATCATATAAAACGTTTTATATTTGAAGCGAAAAGACAAATCAAACAAAAAATTAGATAATTTGAAAAAAAAAAATACTTAGAAGACACGATTCGGATATTATAATTTAAGCCCAAGTAACAGAAAGCCCAATATGTACATGATCCAGTCCATAGAAAGCACACAGCATGATCGAAGAGCAACATAGCTTATACATGAAAATAAGGTGTTCTAGTACCTACGGCATTTATAATAACTAACGTTGTAAGAAACTATAATTATAGATTGGAAAAATTTGATGACTGGGAATCCAAAATTAAAGTTGCAAAACTTCCCAATGCATGTACTTTTGGGAATTATATTTTGTAAGTTTTTCCTTCCCCGTACGATTTTAGCAGTTAGTTATATATATAGAGATGGCAATTAATGAGCCAAAATAGAATTTATTGATCTCTTAAATATGATAATTAATATTCCTTGATTCTAGGTAAAGATTTTAATGCATTATAACTCGACTGCCGCAATTGGAATGGCATGTATTCATTCGAGCATCTTTGTCCTGGTGTACTTGGCTAAATTCAAAAAGATATATGTAGAACAAGTGTTGCTTATACAATAAAGTGGTTACTTATTGAATTATTTAGCAACCAAAGTTACTACATCAAGCTACCATCTATTCTTCCTCTTATTAGTTCTTTCACACTTATTTAATTTTTATAAAAATCAAACCACTTCACTCTTCCTTCAATTGGTCATTTTCCAGTTATTTTATCTATATAAAAAAAAATATGAACGCTATTTTTAAGATGATAAAATAAAATAGAATTTAAAAAAATTTAAAATAAAAAAAGTAGATGAGTAACTCTTTTAAAATAACCAGAGATAAAGTAGATAGTTGTCTAATATGGAGATTTGTTTCAAATGTTGACATAACACTTTAGATAACTACTTAAGCAATTCAGAGATAAAGAAGCTCTTAGTAATTTTAATTATCTTGGGCTATGAATAGTTGCCATTATAAAATTAGTGTTCCTATTATATTACCAATAATTATAATCTATCATCTAATCATATTAAATAAACTAATACGAGTATTTATAATTTAGGTTCTATTTGGTTTGTTAGCGTGCAGAAGGTATGTCGCCATTTTTATTTGAACTGCTTATCAAATAACAGATATGTGATAAAAAAATAAACTTTTTTTACTTATGAACAGATCAAAAGACAATATCAGATCATGTTAAGATATGATATATATACAAATCAAATACAGATATTGATATAGATGAAAAACAGACAATCCAAATAAGCCTTAAATCATTTTAAGTGTTTTTTCTCACAAAAAAATAAAAACCTACAAAATGTTTAATTATAATTGATTAGAACATCATCGAAGCAACAAATTTGAGATACCATTAGTGAATCTCCACTCGAGTAGCCAAATAAAATTGATCTTAGGAAACAACGCATTACTAGCGAGATAAAAAGACTATACACGTGAATCTTATAGGGGTTTTGGATTTTAGAGTTATATTAATTTGGTTTTGGATTAAGAAATTGGGAATAGTGTTTTTCCTTTCATTACTAATGAATATTGATTTTTTCTTAATTTTGCAAAGCATAAGTACCTAAAGTGAAAAGGAGTAAGAATATAGGATGCCATTGAATAATTTACCTTGAACGTAAACATTCAATTTATATAATCAAATTATTCATTATTGCATAGCCCATTCTAAATAAAACATGTATCTAAAGCTATACAAATTTGTTAAACAAGTTCATCTTATCCAGCTCATGAAAGTCTATGGTTAGAATTGGCTAGTCCACTTGACTTAATAGGATAAGTAGATAATATTGGACAATTCACCAATCCAGTTCATTTAAGGAGATGAATAACGAATCCTATATTATGGGAAAACCTAATCTTCGCACTAGTGTTATCTTGATATTGTTCAATTAAGATTGCAAACGAGTTAAATCAAGCCAAGTTTTTGAAGATTTGAGCTCAACTCTCAACTCGTTTAAAAATTGTCAAACTCAAGCTTAAACCGATCATTTTACTGAGCGTAAAATTTAGACTCGAACTCGATTCATTTAGTTAAACAAGCTTTATTTTAAACTTGAGATCAGCTTGTTTACAAATCAAGTTTGAATTGAGCTGAGTTTTATCGACCTTATAGAGTTTCTAATTGAACATGAAATTTAAGAGTCATTTAGATGGCATGTTTTTCATTTTTTTAATCTAAAAATAATATATAAAGATTACTAAATTTATATATAAATATATATCAAATAGAAATTAGTTTTTTATTGTCTTAATTATATATTAATATATCCTAAATATAAAACTTATAAATATGCTAACAAGCTTCTCTATGAGCTTAAATAAGAATCAAATATCAAGTTTGGCACGTTTAGATTAATGTGTATCATTTTAAGCTCATGATTAGCACATATACTAATCGAGTTCAAGCCGAGTAAATTTAAAACTTAAAGTGAGCCGAATTGGAATAATTCACTACCAGCTTAGCTTATTTGACACTCTAGCATGAAATGGCACATATACTAATCGAGTTCAAACCGAGTAAATTTAAAATTTAAAGTGAGCCAAATTAGAATAATTCACTACCAGCTTAGCTTATTTCGCACTTTAGCGTGAAATGGGGGAAAAAGATGATTTTCAAAATACTAATGTGAACACACGATTCTCAGATACGATGTTTATCCAACTTGGTTTATCGTGTCTCCGAGCTTATCTGATTCTTGGAACAGGCTTGAAAGCTCAATGGGCACAGCTGCCACTCAAAATACAAATGCCATCAAAGTAAGGGAAAAATTGATGCTTCACAGCATGACTTTGACAATAGAAATGAGAGAACTATGTCACTGTCCAAGCATAGACATGTGGCAAAACTAGCACCACTATGCTAGGAAATGTCTTGCCATTAACATGTGGTCGTGCGGGTGGCGAAAAGAAAAAAAAACATGTGGTCGTGCGGGCTTTCTAGAGCCATTCGGAACGTTAAATGCAGCATTCTCAAATGTTCGTTATTTAAAAATATTAAGGGCATAACTAATAGGAATAGGGAAATGATTTGTGGGATTAATAGATTATTGTGAATTTAATTATAGATACTTAAAGTTACACCCCACTAATTTTGACATTATATTAACATTTTTGGTAATTTGATTAATGTAGGAGGATATTTTAAAGATATAAAAATATATTTAAATTTGATTCTTGAGCTATGTGACTAAAATCTAAAAAGTCTAGTCTATAATTTGAAATGACTTATGTAAGATCAGACATAATGGAATTGGAATAAAGATCGTCAAACTAATTTATCCGCTCTCGATCTTTCTTGGAGAAATTTATGCACTTAAAAGAAACTTTTCATAGATCTAAACTCAAGAAGAGTTGAGTCCATACAAGATCAATTAGTAGGACTCATCTCAATCGTTAACACTCTATGCAATCCAATGGATGTTGTTAATAATCAAAATCTATAAATACCTCAAGGGTCTTATTATTAGATAGTTATATAGATTCAAAGAAATATCGTTGTGCTATTGGATTATACCCCATAGATCAAACGATGTTCAAAATGTAAAAATTATGAGATTGATAGTTTGATACTATATAACTTCTCCACCTATCACACATTCACTAAAGTTTTCTAATATGATTTACTCTTTTTCCTATCATCTCTTTATAAGTCATCCTTACATATCATTACAAAATATCATTTCTTTGACGCAACACATAGCACAAGCCAAATAGTGCACACGCATGAGCATCACAATGGGATGCACCTATGTACAGTGATCATACCCATGAATTGAAATATGATGATATTCTTACATATTTGGGAGTGATATACTATTAACTCGAGTTATTGGTCAAGCCATTGCTACTAACACAAGGTTTTCCCATTCTAATAGAAATTATACACTTTATTTTTCTTTGTAATTCGGTGATTTTTTTTCCAAATACTTTTATATAAAACAATTGAAAAAAAAAAATAAAACCTGATCTTTAAAAAAAAAAAAAACCCTAATTTAATTTGTTCCGTTAAAAAACTAATGATCGTACTACTAGGGCAAAAAACCCTTTTCCAAAGGAAGATCCTCTTTTAAAAGGAACCGTCCTCCATTTTACAGAGTGCTGGAAGTTTCCGTCTCCATCTTGTTGCGCATTTTGTGGTCGAAATTTCCGCAGAAGTATGTGTACAGTATTTGTCGTCTCTTCATATACGCAAAGTGCCTTCCCTTTTCTTTTTTTCCCCCTCTTTTCCCCCTCCATTGCTTCAAGCAAAACCTGAAATTTGAATAATGAGTAAATATCAAATTTGATGCTTAAATTTTTTATTTAAATTTTAAAGTGTTTAATTTGATAACTTAATAAATTTCGTGTATCTACTTTTTATTACTGCCTTAACAAACTTTAGTCTATTTGCAAACATAGAAAAGACTGTAGATCATTAAATTTTTATTATTGCACCTAACATCATCTACTATTAATAGGATGTTTCTTCCACGTTAGAAATGTTTCTTCCACATTACAAAACAAAATACATAGTATTAGTGATGTAGTAAAAATAGTTATGAAAACTTTAATTGAGTATTAAAATGATCATTTTAAAGTTTAAGTATCAAATTAAATTTTTGTATAAAGTTTAGATATAAAATTTGATGTTTTCCCTTTAATAAATCAATAGATAAAGGATAGATGATGTTTTATTTTAATAAAAAAAAACTAAAATAATAGTTTAGAAGGTGTTAAACTAACTGTGATGAGTTTAAGGGCATTTTTACACCAAAATCAAAGTTTATGGGGGTATTTTCAACTAAGGGTCTGTTTGTTTTGGCTTTTTTCCGGCAGATACAGATACTTTTTCAAACTTTTTTCTAACAAATTATTTATCAAGAAATAGATATAGATAAAAAAATGTTGACAGTTCTCATCAAAAGATCAAATAGAACAAATATAGATAAAATTTAGATGCAAATCGGATATATTTTGCACATATCATTTTAAAAAAGATACAGATACAGATAAAAAACAGACAATCCAAACAGACCCTAAATACAGCACAATGTTGTGAATATGTAACAGGGTTGGATTGAAACCAACTATGGTTGGCTAGGCCTATTCGCGTTCTTAATTTTTAGAAAGTAATAGTTTTTTCTCATTTGTTTAAAAAATTGGCTAAGATGTGTATCTATTTATACATTAGCATATTTACTTTTAATGGTAATGTTAGCAAATAAGATTACAAAATACTCAAGACACAAACACGTTCCGCAAAGATAAAAATAAGTTTCACATTATTAAAAAAATAAGATTTTACTTTAGTAAAAAAAAAAAGACTTTATATAAATCTAAACAGATAAAATTTTAATTATATTTATTACTTGTATTGTAAATAACAACATATTTAATGTTGTGAATATGTAACAAATTTTTACTATGACATAAAATTAGTTAAAACATCTTTTTTATTTAATTTTTTTCCTTTCTCCTATTCTTTTTTTTTTTTTCTTTTAATTCTCCTAATCCGGTAACCTATAGGGCTAAGACCGGTCCATGATCAAACTGTCAGTGGCAGTCAAGCTAGTTTGCATGCAGGACCAATCCATGCTAGTCTTTGTTTTCAACTCTTAAGACTATTTGCAAATTCATCAAAACCTGGGAGGATGGTTACAACATTTAAAAGTTTAGAGGTATATTTGCAGTTAATTCATAGAATAGGGAATTATTGTATTTTCCTCTTTACTTTTTAACTATCAGTTACATATAATAGTATTTTAAAATGAAATAAATTAATGAAAATCAAATAAAGCAAATCAAAAAAGGAAAAAAATCCATTTCTTTGCACATAACCTGGACTTGCATTTTATTCTTTAGCAAGTTCGTCGTATCTTTTCATATTTAGGATAAATTATACTGCCATTTTTGTTATATTCAAAATTAGCAAACAATTAAATTATATATGTGTGTTATACTGAGTGCCTCCGTATTAAACCAATATCAAAATTTATCAAAATCCACCAAACTTCAAAACGACAACCGCCAACCTAACACGATCATACAAAGGAGGCATTGTATCTTAATTATATCCCAAACAATAATAATATAACACGTGTCTATTGAATGATAATAATTATTTATTTTAATTTAAAAATATTTTTATTTTTAAATTTATTTAACATATATCGAATATCTATTTACAAGAAACGGTAGGAACAACATTCCTGCTGCAGAAATAATTTTTCATCATATGAATATACAAAAAATTTTCAACCATATCATTAGACACGTGCAAGTCAGTGGGTCAACCAGATTCGCCAGTGGCTCCAAATGTATAATAAACAATCTAAAATGGTTTTGAAATTTCAATTGTTTCCGAGGTACGATGTGATTTATTCTGTTTTCTTACTTTAGGCTGTTTGTTTCATCTCATCTAAGCCACTTTGACATTTTATTTTTATTATTTTTAAATAAACATTTATTAAAAAATCGATAAAAATTTGATAATTTATATATATATCAAATAAATACGATACAAATATGATATAAATATGTTATAAATATAAATATGATACAGATAAAAATCCAATCATCCAAGTAGATAGTTGATTCAATCAACTAAATAAAGAGAAATTGAATAATTATTCAGCCTCTACTCATGAATGGTATAGGGGAGAGAGAAAAAAAGAGCCGACAAAGAATAATTAAGTTAATTATATTATATTATATTACAAGTCTAGTTTTATTATTTTTCCCTTTTCTGGCCAACAAAAATATATAATAAGCTTTTTATATCTGTTCGATTCGTAATGAATAGAAATGCAATTACGTGTACCTTATATTTGATAAATGAATGAGATGGACATTTTTCTAAGCCTATATCAACAATCAATTATGAGTTGCAATTCATAAAAGGTACTTCAGGTGAAGAATTTCAACATAAATGAAGCCACCTAAACTCCCTATATTTGGCAATTTATGAAAAGTGGAAAAGAGAAAAAAGAATAAAAGAGAAAAGAAAGGAACGGAAGTGAAAATGAGCAGAATATCTATATTTTATATTTGAAAATTAATAAACGAAATGGATGGAAAAAAAAAAAAGATTAAAACATGCTGATTAACAAGATTGTTCCTATACCATTTTTATAAAATATTAGTAAGAGGGTCATTAAACTTTAAACTGTCAAACTAAAAGAAAAGTAAATAATTCTTTTTATTTCTTTTAGGAATATGTATTATACTAGCCCTTATAATATAATTTTAAAGGTAAATGTCAAATTTTCGTACCCAAACTTTATAGTTCAATTTATTTTGTAGACAAACTTTAAATCATTCAAATTTATTTTTATTATTTTTACCGTTATCCTAGCATTGTTTGCCCTCTTTGCAGATATGAAAAAGATGGTCTATTATTAGATTTTTACTATCTCCTTTAACCGTATTCAATAACTAATAAATTGTCTCTTCCACATTAGTAAGTAAAATAAACAACATTAGGTAAGATGAAAAAAATAATCATAAAAACTTTGATTGAGCATTAAATTAATTACTTTAAAATTTAAGTATTAGATGGAATTTCACGCAAGTTCTAGGTACAAATTTTATGACTTTTCTTTACAAGCATAAATATAGCAAATATAAAGTATCTCCCAAATATGACAATAAATCTAGTGATTAAATAACAATAACACCGAAGGATTTACAAAATTATTCATAAATTACAAGATACCCCCTTTTTTTTTCAGAAAAAAAAAAATCAAATCGGATGTGCTTGAGGTGATCAAATTGCTGATGAGAAACCACACAACAGTCGCAATATATTTTTCAACATTCTATAAGATGAGGTTTGAACTTGCGAAGGAGCAGCAAAAGATCTGCGGATTTCTTGTTATAAACTTAAAAGGTTCCTCGATTGGATACTTTCCTTTTACATGTCATGTGTCGGCTCGTTATGATCCTCGTGACATTGCATCGCCATATGTCCACTTACGACGGCTTATGAAGAAACCTTTTATCTTTTATCTTTTTTTTTTTTTTAAAAACACACAACTATCGTACTTACAAAAAAAAATTATATAAATACAAATTATAAAAAGAAATTACCAAATTGCTACATCTATATGTCATGTTAGAGAAAAAATATAAAAATTTATATATATATATATATATATATATTATATGTTGGAGAAGAGATATGACAACGGTGTGAAGTCAAACTTATAAAAATAGCTATATCATATGTTGGAGATAAGATATAGGCCTAAATCTGTATCCTACATTGGTCATGTGATACACGTTAAATAATTATATGTAAGTCGCATGTTGAACATGAGATACATAAAAAAAGCTTGTATCACATGTTCAATATGCAATACAATGATAGTAATTATGTAATTGTTTTTATCCAAATTGTACTTGTATAATTTTTTTTAATAATGGTTAAACATAAAATAATCTCCTTTTTTTTAGATGAAGCTTTATATCTTTCTATATATCTATTTTTTGTCATAGGATAAGTAGTACTCCTACTTAAACATGAAATATAACATATCCTTCTCATCCGGACTCTGGTTGAGTTTTGAGTAGATTTTGCACGTCATAATATAGGTTTTGCTTACAATTTTCAAGAACCTGCTTCTACAAAATAGAGTACAATGTATAACATTTTTATATCTTGCACCCACTTGTAACATGTACTATAAAGTATATAAATTATAGGTTTTATATTGTACAAATCTTATAAAATTTCTCTATTTGTAATTCAAATATAATATATTATAATTTTCAATTTTTACACAAACTCAAGGTATAAACCTATTTTCCCATTAAAGAAGAACTATGTGTTCGAATCAAATAATCTTGAGCTTGATTTATTATTGTTTTATGTTGTTAATTAGATGTTCTTAAATTAGTATAAATATTTTTACTCTTTTGGTATTTTTATTTGTTTTAAACAAGTGGACCTACATTCTTACGATAGTTCATAATGTCACTAATACTACCTAAATTTTGTTGAAATATTCAATTTGCTAATTGAACTTTTGTTTAATCAATTTACTACCTAGATCTACTTTTTGCGTCCAAAAACAATACCTTATCTAACTCTATTACCTTCATCATCACAATTAGCGTTAATGACCTATAGCATCTTGACATATATCTTAGCCTATCTGAACTATATACTATGTAAAGCATTAATTCGTAAATGTAAAAAAAAAAAAAAAAAAAATCCTCTTATCTAAAAAAAAAGTACCCATCTTCTTTCCTGTTAACTTCATCTTCTTCTTTGGACCTCTCTCTCTCTCTCTCTCTCTCTCTCTCTCTCACACACACACACACAAATAAAAGAAAGTAATTCAAAATAGGGCTATGGGTCAAACCTATGGTCAAAATCCAAATCAGATCAATAGGCTAGCACAATAGGTCAGTTCATAAGTTAAGGTTATGTTAAAAGTAGGCCAAAACACTCTGCTCTTTCTCTCTCTTTCTTCCTTCGATCAATCTTGATATTTTGTTGGACTTGTCTAGGTTCAAAGCTGGAGGTTGTCAGTGTTCGCGTTCTAATTCTTGTCAACATCTACTTTTACTTTGTAATGTTTGCAATGGATTATGAATAAAAAGCATGTTTTCTCGCATTTGAGAATTAGTAACAAGCTATTCTTGGAATTGCACCTGCATAGATTCTACAATGGAGAAAACTAATGGCTGCAACTTAGCAATCTTTTCTTGAGATCTTGTCGACATGGTTGATGACACGAGCACCAAATAATAGATGGCCTAACATCCACAAAAGCTCCAGGACCTAAAATCCTCTTCAAAACTCCTTTCTTACGGCATCTCTTTCACAATGCAAGCTAAGGTTAAGCTAATTATCTCTCTCTCAACTATCTTTCTCTCGTATTTATGCTAAACGTTACAAACATGCTAATTTGTGTTTGTGGCAAATGATGATGATGAATGATGAAGATGACGATAACAATGGACTATTTGAGCTAGCCCAGCTCCTACAAACTTGAGTGTTTAGCGGGGGTACTAAAACATGTGTACCCTTTTTTGCTTTTTCTTTCTTATTTATATTCCAATCAACAATCTTTAGCCACAAAGTCAAAGATCTTTTAATTCAGTTATTGATATTTTGTTGTCACTACTACTTGTAACTATTTCTTGTAACAATTTGTTTAGCTAAAGAATAAACTATCTAGGCACAAAATCATTGTGCCAATAAGGAAGTCTTTGTAATCTCTTTGGTATAACAATCTAGGTTTTGGTTTTGCAATTGATGGAGACTATAGTAACGCTTTACTCTTGCTTCCATCACCTAATTATGTGTTCCTTTGCAATTTTTACTTGTGGATATTGTGTTTCTATTAACTCAACCATGGTGAAGGCTTGATGGAGATGAAAATTTTATGAGCTAGAGGGGAGAGATTAAATAGAGAAGATTTGAGAGTAGGAAAAAGGAGAGGAAGAAGATGAGTCCTTTTTCTATGAGACTTTTTTCTTTTGCATTTACAAAGGAATAATCTACGTGGCATTGACTTAGGTGGGCTATGAACGTTGTCAAGATTTATAGGCCATTAATGCCAATTGTGAAGACAGAGGTAATAGAGTTAGATGAGGTATCCTTTTTGGACATGAAAAGTAGATCTAGGTAATATATTGACTAAACAAAAGTTCATGTAGTTAATTGAATATTTTAGCAAAGTTTATGTAATATAAAATAAAATAATTTATAAAGAAGAGCAAGGAAATGTCATATGTTATTTTGCGAGAGAGCAAGATAGTCTTTCACAATGAAAATATAATAATACCTACCTATACCTTAACCGTGTCCTTTTTATTCTCAGTAGTTACACCCACAATTTTTAAGCCTTAAAACACTCCTTTGAGGGAACATTCATTGAAGGATCATCAAGTGGCTAGAAATCAAGGTAATTGGTATATTTTCTTATCTTTTAGTAGTCTTAAGCAGTTTCTTTCCCTAAGTCGCACTTCTAGTGTCAAGGTATTTACATTTAGAGGAGAAATTAGGACAAAGACCTAATCTCTTATTGCTTGTGGCAATTGTTGTTTATGAAAGAAGAGGAAAAAATCATTTGATTTCAGGTAACATGATTATAAATGTTTATACTTTGATAAGTGTCTTCTACTAGAGTTTTTTTTTTTTTTTTTGTGTCCAAAACCAAGGAAAGGATGTTTTTGGCTTCTTTTATTTTATTTTTTTTTTTTTTTTTGCGTTTTAGAATGAAGGGTGGTATAAACAAGGGTCATGGTTGTGACACGGGCTGTGATCTCATTGGGAGTCACAGTTTTTGTTGATCATGGCAAAGATAAAGTCCGTGTCACGCCCCCAATCATGGGTATGACATAGAGTGTGATCATGTTTTGTTTTTCTCCCGCGCCTATCATGCCTTCCATCATGGGCATGATCAACAAAAGAACGTTGTAACCTTGTTTTGATCTTTCTAAACCCTAAAACCTAAGCGAGAAGGTATACCTGGACTTAGAGTAGTAATAGTTCTCAATAGCTTAGAAAGCTAGAAAAACCTTAGAAGTATGTTTTCTTTCTAAAATCAAGCATGAGTTTGTATTTATTATATGTGATCAGGTGATTCTAGGTTTGTTAAGTTAGCTATTTCGAGCGTTATATTAGGTACGTCCTTATCTTAATTGCTGCTTATGAGTGTAGACTCATAAACTATAATTGGACATAACATTATTTGGCTTTAAATTGTTTGTTGCTTGTGCTTAGTTGAGTTTAGTAGACCGGGAGTACCGTTGTTATTAGGATGACAACCTGATGATCCAGTAGTTTCGGAATGGTATGAGTACGGTATCTAGAGTGTTGGGGAGTACCCAACACCAATATATATAAGTATGTATATATGTACCTACTCGTCATGGAGTCATGAGTTACTTCGGATTTAGGGCTAGTTACAAATGGTTCTAAACTATATTGATTGATTGCCTTATTAATCAAAAGATAATAAATTGTCGTTGCATGTATTATCATGTTGCATGTGAATATGTATGTTGTTTGTTTATGCACATGTAGGTGTGGTTTAGCATACTAGGTCTTGTGCTCATTCATTTTTACTTTTTTCAGAACAAGTGATGATCCGGTTTTTTTTATTTAATCGATTATAATATTTATATAGATTGTGGAGAAAATGATAGCGGAGTCAACTTTCCATCTGAATTACTAGATAAACGAAATTTAAGAAAGCTAGAATTATAGACTCGGAAGTTTAAATATTTTATTTGTTTCTCTTACATCATGTGACTTTTTATATGATGTTTCTAAGTTAGATTTAAGTTGGCACTTGTTTATGTTAATTGTTTTTATGATTTTTCATTAATGGATATGAAAACCTAAATTAGTGTGAGATTTGGAGTTATATTTGGTTTCATTTGATTTAATAGGATCTGAGCCATAGTTTGTCAATCTCTAGTGAGGACATGACAGGTTGATAACACATTAAGTTTAAAGGTGTTACAGTTTAGATGGTATTAGCAACATTAGCCTATATTATAATTGAAAGTTAAGTGATTTAAATATTGAAGATTTATGAATTGGCAAATATATCAGTTATAAGTACTTATAAAAAAATGGACATATTGCTTGGTAATGTATCTCAGTTTAAAGTCATAAATGATATTTAAACTTTGTAATTATATATTGCATACCAAAACTTTAAAATTGATTAATTTAGTACTTGAAAGAACTTTTTTTGCATATTGGCAATACCCCTGTCAAGTCTTTTTAGTTATTAAATTGGATCAATTTCAAAGTTTTTCAAGTAACAAATTAATCTATTTCAAAGTTCAGATACTAAATGATCAATTTTAAGGTTCAGATATCTAATTGTATATTTCATCAAGTTCAAGTACCATTTATAACATTATCCCATTATCTTAGAAATTTTATATCATAAAATTATAATAAAAGCTCTGCACATTGTTATGTGTTGCTTTATACCCCAAATGTTTTTTTTTTCCCTCTTATCATTACATAAAAGGAGGGGATTCGAACTCACTTAGGAGGCGATGATGTCATTAGGCTTTATTGATGTTGGCACTTGAAAGGTTAGTTTTATAGCTAAGAAGTTTTGGTGATTCATGTATCTTACAGTAGGTCTCGGTTTTAAAATTTATGCATCTACACTTATGGATAGGACTTTAATCTAGTTGACTAGAAACTATATGGTCTCAGTTTTATGTTTGAAAATTTTAAACTCAAGCTAACTTGAAATAACACTATATAAATTTATTCTTTATTTAATTAAACTCATTTATGCTTGATTTATTAAATGAATATTTTAAATTTGAATTAAAAAGATTATTAATATCCAAACTTTATTTGAATTCGATTAACATCAATACTCAATTTGAGTTTAATTTGGATCACAACCTTACTGGGCTAAACATTATAAACCTCACTTTTTTATAAACAATTTAAGTAACTGAAGTTCGAACTTAATTCAATTCTTTTTAAATAAAATAAAATCAAACTTAAATAATTTATGAATCAACTTTATTCATTAACATTCCTATCTTTATATCTTATACATTGCTTATTTTTTTCCTCAACTTACTATAAAGTGTATTATAAAAAAAAATGATAAGTTTTTATTTTTATACCCTTGCAAGTGTGGGAATATTTAAATATTACCTTACATATAGTGGTATCGTTTTCGAAGTTACACCTATCCATTTTCCTCTGGCCAATAGTTTCACTCAATGATCGGAAATTTTGCCTTTTTCGTTGGGATAGCGTGCGTGAGGAAAACGAAAACAATCTCAACCAGCCAAATGTCAAGATCCAGAACACGTTATAACGATAGAACGAGACAAGGTTGCGCACCGTTCTAGACTTATCAGTGGTGGATGGAAATGTGATTCTGGTTTTATTCTCATTCTATATTTATTTATGTTTTTAAAATTTGAAATTGTGATTCTCAAAATCGACGATCTTACTTTTGAGAAGAATTCGATTCCACTCTTAAAAAAAAGAATCGGGATTTCATTCCTCCTTTATAAATAATTAATATTAAATTACTTTTTTTCCTCTTTAGTTATTTATTATTTACATTAATTATTAAGGATATTTTTAACAAAAATATGTCAATTCTATTCCATTGTAAAATGTATCCAAATAAAGGAATTAATTCTACCTCCCATTCCATTCTTCTCATTCCAATCCATTCCATTCCTCTCCTGTTATGTTTAGTACACATTAATCGTTCAAAATGGAATAGATTAGAATCAAAGGAATAAAATGAAATGGAATCAATACGGGAATACAAATCTATTCATTTGTTTGGATATGGACACGGAATGGAATGGAAAAGAATTACTTTATATTTTAATTTACTAAAAATACCTTTCACAAATAATACTATATTTAATTTATATAATGTAAATAGGTAATTTAATTAAAAACTTTAATAGAAGGTGGAATTCGAAGTCGAAATCATCGATTCGAAGGAATCATGATTCCGACTTTTTATAACGCTTCCAAACATAAAGAAAAGGAATGGAAGTCGGAATAGCGATTCCATTCCGGTCTATTCGTTTATACCAAATGTACCATAATTCCAGTCCATTCCATTCCATTTCGAATGATTTCTGTGTACCAAACGTGATATAAAAGCTTATACGTGGTTTAGTCGACGTTGCTGGAAGAATGAGTTAAATAAATAACATAATTGCAATTAATCAGGGATATGGAATTCGCACCTAGTATATTTTAAGGAAAATATTTAATTTGATATCTAAATTTTATTAAAACCATCAAATTGGTATTTAAATTTTACATGAAAGTTTAATTTGGTAGGTTGACTTTGAAGTAGTTAATTAATATACATCCAAATTTTTGTAACTATTTTTACTAACTTACTTCACATAAAAAAGTAACGCATCGGTCTAAGGCAGTATTAAAAGTACTACTAAAATTTCAATCATATGCTTCTACTTCTACAAATAGAGTAAATGATATCAAAAAGGTAGTAAAAATAACCATAAAACTTTAATTGAGTACTAAATTAATCACTTCAAAATTTAAGTACTAAATTAAACTTTTGTGTAAAGTGTAAGTACTAAATTTTACTTTTACCCACATTTTACTTAACTGGTGTAATAGATTAATTATATGTCATATCTTTTCTAAAGATGTATTTTCTGTATTTAGTTGATAGAATAATTATTCTATAAGATCCTACTTTAACAAGAAAAGCTAGTTTTTTAGTAGGACTACTAGAGTACCATGCCTTGATCTATTTCAATTTTTTTATATCTATCAAAAGGTCTCAAAAGGAATTATATGGTAGAATTATTATTTTTCTATAATTATAATTTTATTTTTCTATCATTCCTTCCTTCCCACAAAATTTAGAAATCATAATTATTATTTTATTTAATTGTATTTTAAATAATTCAATGAAATATTGACTATAAGTACATCTAAAAATGCTAATATATCTTTATCCTGCTGTTAGGCAGTTAAATAAACTCCCGGCAAATGTAATTATATATATATTTATATATATATGAATAGCTAATCCTATTGATAGTTATAATCTGTTTCTTAGAATTATAATCCTGCAAATCAAATAAACGAAAACTACTTATTTTATTGGTCAAGACGAGGACAAATGGGTTAAAACCACAACAAGACATGGCATCTTATCCTAAATCTAGAGGATCCGGAGCGTAACATCAAGTCCTTCTCGTATTGGGAATAGCACGACTATTCTCATCCTTTCGGTTCCCAAAACTTCTATTAAAGATTGGAATCGATTGCATCCGCAACTTCATTTTCTGACCCAAAAATAAAGATTCCTTTATGCTTTATATTTTCTAGCAAGATCTCTCAAACTTTTATTTATTTATTTATTTATTTTATAATAACGGATTCAAACCTAGCATATCTCACTAAAGATATTAGAATATTACAAATATTATTACAAGATATTTGTAAAAACCTCTCAACTTTAAGCAATTATTTTATAATAAAAAAGATAAATTTTATTTTATATCATATATATTTGTATGAATGACTAAAGCCCATATTTATGAAAAGTTAGAATGAAGGAAAGAGAATTCCTAGGACTTAATTTCAGTGCGGAGGTTCGCATATGAATGAGTTGAATCAATGGAAAAAATATGGATATAACTTGGATGAAGATAGATTTGTGGAATTTTCATCAAAGCAAGCTTGAGTTTTCTTAGTCGAGCGGACCAAAGGATCTAAGTGGCATAAATATTGGTGTGTGGAGAGTAGACTTGCAAGACCGTTGTTAATATTTTCAATTTATAAGGTCATTGGCAGTGATTTATAGGTTTAAATAACAAAATCTTACCTCTATCTTATTATGAGCTATCTATGAAATTTATCGTGAGATTGACCACTACTATAAATCGCAAGTTGTTATGAGTTTTTTAAAATATAATAATTTGGAGATCCTAACATTATCATAATTGCAATGATTGAAATGAAAAAAGACAAAAAAAAAAACTATACTCATAATTTCTTGAGTACATTATAGGCCTAAGTACTGGACAAAAGAATGCTTAAGGTATAAGACAACATTAAAAAAAAAAAAAAAAATTGCACCATATATTTAATAATACAAAATGAAATTCATAGAATAAACGAAAAACAATTTTTTAAAACCACACAATATCTCCATCATAGGCAATTTATTTAATTATGTGCATACATTAGTCTATTTAAATTATATTCATTGAATAATATACAAAATCAATTAAGTAAATATAGGATGACACAAAGTATAATTGTCAAAGTACAACACTGTACCAACTTCACATAAATGAAAAGATGAATGGCACCTTAGTGTAACTCATTCAAAATGGTTCAATTGATGATTAATTAAAATGGTGTTGAAGTTGACGGTTGAAGGTATTTGGCATCATGAATAAAAAGGGATTAAACTTAATAAAAATGGTGTTGAAGTTGTTGGTGGGAGGTAGTTGGCATCATGAAGAATAGGGGTTTCAACTCCATGTTAAAAACTCCAAGCTTGATAACCCAATCCTTCTCTATTTATTTATTTATTTTTGCACTTTGTTTCATTGCTCTATATAATTTGCTAATTGATTATAGTTTTATTGAAGTTAAAAATGGCTTACAATTACCATAAAATGCAATTTATCCTACATTTTAAGTTTTACCCTATTATTTTCATTTAGTATTAAAGTTAACCTATAATTAGTTATTTAATCATCTTTAAAGTAAAGATTATGGCACCTAATGCATGACACATAAGAATCAACACCACTGCTTTTAATCGGGATGCAGTATCCCATTCCAAGAACTTAGGAACAATGAAGACATAAAAAATGAAACTAACATTAACGATAGATCATGATTAGACCATTTAAAATTTTACAACTAATACCAAAGTTAGTAGAAAGTAGTTTTAAGCATTGGAGATGATTTAATAACAATGTCTTAGTTCTAAAAAAAATGAGTTAAACCTTCATTTGTGATTGTACCCGTATTAGTTAATCATAATAATGAGCATTTCTAAATTCCAAGATCAACATTTGGAGTAAAATATAACTTTGATATATTTAAAGTTGATAAGATAAGGGTTAATTTTACAAATGGTAGTTAAACATTGACAAAATATACAATTACTTGAAGCTTAAAATTGATCAATTTAGTATCTAAACTTTAAAATTGATAAATTTAGTGTCCGAAAAAACAAGTTTATGTACTTAATTGTAAAATTTGTCAAAGTTGGGATACCATTTGTGATATTATCCTGTATGCAAGGGAAAAAGAAGGACAAAGTTAATAATTCTTATTTTCATAATTTTGATATATACTTCGATCATCAATAATTTCACCAATAAATTTGATTCGATACCATCAAATACATACCTTTTATTTTCTATTTTGTTCAGTGGAATTTAAAGAATATATTTTTATCTCGTTGTAAGTGGAAAACTGAATGTTATTATAAATTATGTAGTGGAGAATCAATGCTAAATGATTACACATATTATTTGATCAATTTTCATAAAATAATAATCTATAATTAGATTCAATTAGTTTCATGAATCCAATTTGATTTCGGTCTTACAAGAGCTTAAATCCACCTTTCACCTTCTTTGCTTCCCATCAATATCTACAATCCTATCATATTCTAACGAAAATCGATCATTTTTTATAAACTTAAATCAATTCAAAGCTCAAAATGTAACTTACTATTTTATTTAAATCAAGAACTTAGCAGTTGGCGATAGCATTTTAAAGTATTGGACATGACAAACCTTTTTCACTATTTTCATAAATAAAACAATTATAATATGAGATAATGTCACAAATGGTACCTGAACTTTGACAAAATATGCAATTAGGTACTGAATTTTGAAATTGATCAATTCAGTATCTAAATTTTAAAATTGATTAATTTAGTACCAAATTTGAAATTGATTCATTTGTTCCTGAAAAAATTTGAAATGAATTAATTTAGTACCTAAAAGAATTTGACGAAGATACTATTGACATGCATGAAAAGTTCTTTTACGTACTAAATTAATCAATTTCAAAATTTTGATACTAAATTGATTGAATTCAAAGCTTAGGTAACATTCATGACATTAACCCATTATAATATTGGACAAAATTCCTTTTGTAGTGCAGCTACCTTTTATAGATATTGTCTCTTAAATTTTGTGCTACAAAAAATTATAGGATATGGCAAATATAAATAGATATCAATCAACCAAGACTCGAATTAATATTAACAATTCTTTTTTATCACCACTTGATCATTACTACCTTCGCTGCTATTGACACCACTGCCACCATTGCCACCATTGCCATGTTAATAAAAATTAGCACCATATGACCAATCACCATCACAGTATCACTACCACAATATCACCACCCATGTGTGTTAGATTATAGTTTAAATATACTTACAAATATTTACGATTTAAAAAAACAATAGTTTTGATTAAAAATTATTTTTGTTAATGTTTTTATCAATATAATGAGATTATTATAATTATGGTGTCACCATTGTTATTCATCACTTATACTTTAGGTAACGTTAATCTTTTTTAAATAATTATAATATAAAATGTTATACCATTCAAGAAAGTTATATCATTCTTTAATTATAGAAAGTGGTACCATTGCGATATTACATTCAATCATACAAACAAATACACATTGCAAGTCATTACATAAATTAAGTCATATAAGTCCTCATTCTCATGATTTTAAGTAATACTTGTAGTGGTGACAAATTAGTAAAGTATTGTCACCTAGGAGTCTTGATTACCACTTTATGGCCTCAAAAGTTGCCAATTTGTTTTTTTACAATGGTTGTTGAATTATATGGTTTTAAGAACATTGTATCAGATAGAGACCCTGTTTTTACAAGTCAATTTTGGAATGATTGTTTAAATTGAATAGAACTCAATTGAATATGTCCAGTACATATCACCTACAATTGGATGGTCGAACTGAAGTCCTCAATATGGCTATTCAATGATATTTATAGAGATATGTGATGGAATATCCTCATCAATGGATTAACTAGCCTTAGGTGGAGTACTCTTATAACACTTCATTCATTCAATGCACGAATTCAACTCCATTTCAGATTGTTTATGGGAGAGAACCATTTACAATTCTATCATATATTCAAGATGATTCTAAAGTGGAAGCTCTAATGAGGAGGTGGAAATGAGAGATGATATGTTAGACTTTTTATGCACAAGATTGCAAGAATCTCATAATTGAATTAAGAATATTGCATATAGACATAGAACATAAGTAATTTTTAATGTAGGTGACTTTGTTTTTGTGAAGTCAACCCTATAAAACAAACTTTTGTTTCTAAAGGTGGTCATAAATTGGATGAATGTTTTTATGGACCCTTTTGTACTATCAAAGAGGGATAGGGAAGTTGCTTATGAGTTACAACTACCACCTATGGCTAAAATCCATGACATGTTTCATGTATCAAACTTGAAACTAGTTATAAGTGTCTTGATTCCATCATTGGTCTTACTAGATCTAACTGTGGGTAATCATCCAATAGTATCTAATATTGGTATTATTACTAAACAAGGACATAAGGTTAGACAATCATTGGTACAGTAGCAAGGGTCAATGTCATAAGAGACAACTTAGGAAGATTTTGATGATCTTAATCACCAATATCCTCACTTAAACCTCGAGGACAAGGTTGTTTTTCAAGAGGGGGAGCCAATTGTTACAAATAGAAGTACAAGATATAGAAAATTTATAGTTTAGTACGATGACTATGTGGTAGCATGAATATAAATAGTTGTTAGTAGTTAGTAGATCTAGTTGTGATAGATGCTACTCAAACTAGAAATAACATACTGTATCAAAGTTGTACGACATATATGATTAGTATAAAAGATAAAAAAAAAAAAACAAAAGGGGAAAACATTTTTAACCCCATCAAAACAAATAGTGTTGTGACTAAGGAGAATGACTCTCTTGAATTAGCTAAATTACATACATCAACAAAGCAAAACATATTAGTGTGTGTATTGTAGTTGAGAGAAGAAGCAAGAGAGGTAGAGCGATGTTAGACAAGAGTAATAACGATTAGCTGTGAGAATAGTCTAAGGTTAAGGAGTAATTATGAGTTGTTTTTAAGATGGTATTATTGTGGGGTTTCAAAAGTGGGATTAGATCCATCATATTACACATTCTTTAGATCATATTTGATATATGATAAAAATGATAATTTTAGTTATTAGAAAAAATTCAAATGATATAATAAAAAAACTAATATTTCTTCAAATACCAAATCACATATAATAAAAAAAAATCCAAAATTATATTTGTAAAAGATTAGAAAACTATTATGATTTTTGAGAAAACAGTAATGAATGAAAGTTAGAACTGAATATATACTAATAAAAAATAAATAAATAAAAAAGGTAAAAAGAATTTTTTTATTATAGTTAATAGATCTTATAAAATCAAATTAAAAAAATATGATCAAAATATTATTTGTGCATTAAATCTTAGAAATAAAATAACAAAACTACCTCACAAAACTTAAGACAAATTTATTGTAATCATAAATTACTATTCAAAATAATTAAAAAAATAGTACAACTTGCTTTGCCTAAATGTGATAAGTGAAAATTCTATCACGTTGTAGTTATAATAGAACTAGTCTCGTTGCATTTTTGGTTAGTGCAAAATTATTCCCATTGTGAAATCTTTATAATATATATTTTATAACTAATTTAATGACAAAATTATATGCGAACCCGAGAGTAGAAGTTGGAATGTAATAAAAATAGGGTTAATGTTGAATTTGGTATTTGAACTTTGCTAAAAATTTCAATTAGGTACTTGACATGAACGAATATCATGTTGTGACAAGTGTTATCTGACATGGCATCTTAACATTTTTTATTATTTTATTTCTCATAGGGAAATTTATTATTTTCTATTTATATTTTCATTATAATATATTTTATTATTAATAATATTATTTTGTTATTTAAAAGAAGTTTAAATTCACATTAAGTCCAAGCACACCTAAACCGAAAAAATTACAAGCCTATAGGTCCTTTATAGGCTTTCCTTCTTTAACAATAGGTTAATCTAAAATTATCTTATATACAATCCCATTTCTCAAAATTTCTTCCATGTGGGATTAATAATAAACCAAACCTAATTTCTTTAGTTGTTAATCCTATAAAATTATCTTATATGGTGCCAATGCTTTCTACTGTTTCTAAGTCCTAAATTAGTCTTCCATTGCCTTTGGAGGTGGTCTTTGATCATTTAGGACTTGAAGTGAAGACTTTTTACCCTACATCTAGCATAACAAAGCAAGCAATCGTTTGTGAACTTGAAAAAGGAATACAAAGGAATCTATTGGAAGAAGATCGATAGGCCACATTCTCAAAGGATTAAACCACCATGTGGAAAATGCTTCATTGAGATCTCGAGGTAGGTCAAAGCCAAACTAAGCAAGGTGGATGGGTATTTCCTCAAGCTAACTGATGCCATAGTCACATGGATTGAAGCTTGGGATGAGCTTAACCATCTTTTGGTGAATCCGCAACAATAAGCAATGGTTTGAAGAAGTAGAAATTTCGGGGATTGATTGATCGATCGATCATTTGGCGATTTGTTTTGACATTATACCTTGATCATCAATTTTTTTCATACTTTTAGTTGACTTATAGAGTATTTATTTGGCGGGTATATATAGTTAGATTAGTTGCCTTTGTTTTTGGGATGAGAAAAAAAAAGTCTTTTGAGGCTTATTAAATTGGACAGTGATGCAGGTAAGGACTTGATGTGGGTGCTGGATAAATTGAGGACCTGTTGAGTAGGTCTGTATTTGAAAAAGGGTACATGTTCTATTGGCTTCTATGCTTGGTGTCAATTTTAGAGAGAAAGAGAGAGTAGGATTCAGAGATAGGCATTTCGAAAAAGATGAATATGTTCCCTTCTTTATGAAAAAGATTCGAACTTTTTTATATTTTTTCTCCAAAAATCTCTAGTGTATAAGCACAATGAAATTAGTCTCATGTGGAAGAAGTTTCGAGAAATGGACTTGTATATAAGATAAATTTAAAACAACATATAATTGAAGAAGAAAAAAATGTGAAGGAACTATAGGCTTGTAATGCTAATAAAATGAGATTAGGTTTGAATATAAGTTTAAAACTTTTTGAAAAATACGATAATATTATTTATATTAAAATAAAATAAATTGTAACACAAAAATAATCGATACTTAGTCACGTCGGAAAGAAAATAAAAAAAAAATAATAATATGTCATATTATATGACACATGTCACATTTGTTTTTGTTCCGTATGTTTACCACGTCAGCAACAAGCTAAACACCATTAGGCCAGGTCACGTACCGCAACGTATAAAAAACAAGTAAGGCACCAACGCTGGGAAATAATCATTGTACAAATTAACACATACCACAAATGCTGCATACCATACATGATGTGCATACCTTATTACATTACATCGTTCTCGTTACATTAAAACCACTCCTCTTTCCCATCGCCTCCATTCACTTCGCTTTCGCTACCAAATTGCTCACTCTCTCTCTCCTTTCTCCACAACGTAGCTTGACGAGGGAATAAATCTCCACGATCGCTCCCAGGTCAAAAGGCCGCCGAAACTCGCACAGCCTGAAAACTAGGGTTCCGGCATGGCTTCGGAGGATGTCATGAGCAAAACGAGCGAGTCTGCTGTTAATACGTTCGTCAATCTCGCGGAGGAAGCTAAAATCGCTAGAGAAGGTGTTAAAGCTCCTAGCCACGCTCTTCTCAGCATCTGCAAGTCTCTCGTCGCCGGCGGTGTGGCCGGTGGAGTGTGAGTTGCCTCGCCGCTCTTCTATTGTTTTTTTTATTACGCTTTCATTTTCTAATTTCTTGTTGGTCGATTAGGTTTTGGCGCATTTAGTATTGAAACTATTGCTATCGGCTCTTTTTTTTTGTCATGTTCATTTGAATTACGTCTCTGTGTTGATTCAGTTTTATTCAGCTGTTGATTGATTAGTGTTTACAATCGCTAAATGCATTATTAGGTTTTAGCGTAATTAGTATAATAACTATTGGTGTTGGCTCGTTTTTCATCGTGTTAGATTGAAGTACCTTTTGTTCTGTCTTAATTTTGTTTGATTTAGCTGTTGATTGATTAATGTTTTTCGTTGTTTAATGCATTTTCGTTTGCGGTTAGGAGATTGAGATTGCGAAGTATTCTTTTCTAGGTATAAGTTGTCTCGTCTCGATTCGTCGTAGGTGGTGTTAGCGATGTATATCCGTGATATTGCTTTATTTAACGGTTGGTTTGAGTTACTTTTTCAGTAACAGAGGACTCGGCGACGTGAATTTTGTGCTATGATGCTGTCAATCATGTGTGTATCCATGTGTATTCTCTGCTTCCGCTGGTGTATATTGTTGTTGGTGGTTGCTTGTAATGATATCTGTGTTGTTTATGGTGAGTATTGTGTATTGAGTGTTAGGTCTCTGTTGGATCAGATTTTTGAGTGTTTTGATGTGGATCACTTGATTGTTATTAGGTTAGTTTTATTGCTTGTTTCTAGCTATTCTGTTCAAATCAATTTGATAATTTTATCAAGTTGTTGATTGTGTGGTTTTTATTTTGGAATAATGTTCTGAAATGCACAATAAATAAGGATATTTTATCAAGTTGGACTTTCCTGGCAAGAGAGTAGAGACTGAAAATGGTCATGGTGTTTTACTGTTTCTTGGGGAGAAAAGGCTGGTTATGGTTGGTGGTTGCAAGCTTTCTTAGGCCTTTAGATGAGGTTTCTTGTGGGGAATGGACCGCAGGAGGTGGTGCGGTTCTTTGATTTTAAAGGATTTTAAAGGAGATAGATGCTTCTGTGAGATCACTCATTCAATTTGGTTGACTTTCTCCCGTAGGGTGGGATTTTTATGCAGGGGTTAATATTTCAACTCTCGTTGGAACTTATATTATAGATTGCAACTACGTGCCAGACATGGGTTTGGATAGATTATAAAGTAAGGGGTTGTACTTTTTAATTTTCTTCAGCATTGTTCTAATACAATGTCATGATGGAAAACTTAATTGGATTCTTGGGGAAAAAGGTCATCATGTGAAAGTTAATTCATAGGAAGCATCTTGGACAAGGATTGTCATGTGGCCTATCATGAGAAATTGGAAAAAAATTGTCTTTCTTTGGGTAAGAAATAGCTCAAAGGTGTTAGCTGGACCTGCATTTGATGTATAATAAAAGCATTGTATGAACCATACTGCTGTTGGATGTTGGTTTTGCAAGCAATAGGTTACTGTCTGTTGATTTTAGGAAGGAGCGGAACTGAATGGCGAATCAAAATTGTCAGTATGCATGTGCCATTTTTTTAGCCTGACTAAGATGGCTGAAGTTGTGTTTCATAACTTGATCAGGCTTTCTTCTTCAGATCTTGAGTAACCTAGTATCCAACTGACATAGAACGGTCAAGTCGCAGTATTCAAAATTGTGAATAAATAAAAGGGACAAATAAAATAGTATGTAGACTTGATTTACTAGCAAATGTTTATAATCACATATGCAGTGAGCACAAAGTGAACTATTTATTGAACCACATGATCTGTTTGGTCATCATGATTTGGCTAAAGAATTATTGAGGCTATATGTCCAAGGAGATATTATTTTATTTTTATATCCACTTTCAGAATCCTAAAGAAAAATATGTTGCTTAGGTACTCCTTTTGTCGTTTTGACAGCGGACTTGTGAGGGAGGATTCTTTGTTTGCTATTTGCCTTTCACATGCATGCTGCTGCTTCTTCTTCTTCCCTTTTATTTATTTTATTTTTTTGGTTGGGGAAAGGGGGGGGGGTTGTTTTGTTGTTTGGGGGGGGGGGGGGAGGGGGAGAGGTCGGGCGTCGGTGTTGGTGTGTGTGTGTGTGTTTTGTGGGGGTGCAGTGGGTTGGGGGGGAGGAGGTGTGTGGACCCTAAAATTCATTCAACTTTGCTGACCCGAAGACATGAGAATGGGATATAATGCCAGAGAAAGAGATTGGAAGGGCTGCGAGTGAGTGCAGTTGAAGAGATCAAGAGAGTGGAGGTTTTATTGGGAAACTGATTGTCTGTAGTTGGGATTTTGAATGTCTATGTTAATGTTTTTCTTTTCTCTGTTTTTTCTTATTCTTTGGAATTACCAATTGTACACAACACAGAACTTTTACAAATGATACTAGCATGTCTGAATCTTAACACTTGTTTACGGTCATGTAGAACTCTATTTAGCATGTAAAAAAGAATCTGTTCAATAGGAAAATTTCTTTCTGGGACATGCAAATTATGAAAATGGTTTCATTAGTGTTAGAAACAAGAAGGCACATCATCTTCTTAATTTGACAACATTCTAGTCTGACTTTTTAATTGTCTAAGCATAAAAGAAGACTTTTGCTTTTTGATGGGAATGTACTGAAATGTGTGCTTATTTAAACATTTGCAGTGTGTAATTTTACTTGCAACTCTTTTACTGGCTATACATTAATACTTTTACAAACTTTGTATAGGTCACGAACGGCTGTTGCTCCCTTAGAGAGACTGAAAATTTTGCTTCAGGTACTATTTCTGATTAGTAGATGCTACATTCGAGTGCTTAATGTGGTACACAGTGCATGTGCATATTGGATGGTTGTCAGATTCTTACGTTAGCCCCTTTGACTTTGTATTGCCATTTCACATCCAGAAACCTATTACCCTGGTGCATTTGCCTGGGCACTGATGTGAGCTGGAGAGTAGGGAGAGGGATGGGGTGATCATGTTTCTCTTGTGAGGATCATAAATATTTATGCTGGTTGTTTCCGATGCTTATGATTTTCTCCACTTATTTTCTTGTGTAAAATAGGATCTGCTTCTGGACTGCAGGTTCAGAATCCGCATAGCATAAAGTACAATGGAACATTGCAAGGGTTGAAGTACATATGGAGAACTGAAGGATTGAGGGGACTATTCAAAGGCAATGGCACCAATTGTGCTCGCATTGTTCCTAATTCGGCAGTCAAGTTCTTCAGCTATGAGCAAGCATCAAAGTATGTTTTCATTTGCTTTCACTTCTTCGTTGATTTTATCTATGCTGTCAATTCTGTTTGTTTTCATAAGTGGAAGTACATAGCGGACACGTATCTGTATCTTGTAAAAGTAAAGTTCCTGCTATTGTTTTTTGGAACAGAGGAATCTTATGGCTCTATCGTCAGCAAACTGGAGATGGTGAGAGAACTCTTTTTCACTTGAGATTCTTCTTGGGGACATGGACAAGAACTAGGTTTAGAGCAAATAGATAATGATGCTATATAAGTGTCGATGTCATTGTGGGATTGTGTTTGACTATTATCAGCTAATGAATGTGTTCATGTTGCCCTGTGTAATTTGCCTGGTGTGTTTAATTTATACCATTACCATATGCATCTTGACCTTACGATAAAAGGAAATTTGTAATGTCGTAAGGATATGTTTTTATAGTTTTTTGCTCATAAACGAAAGGCATTGGTCATATCTATTCAGTTTAATCTTGGTAAAAAGCGTGTATGGCGTTTGTTTTTTTTTTTTTTTTTCTTTTTTCACATAAGCTTGTTACAACTTAGTTTTGCTTTCAGCCTTTACAGTGTCTGTCCTTTGTAGTGTCTCTTATAGGGTAAAACACATCTTTATCGATTTTTCAAAAAAAAAAAAAAAACTTAAATACAATTAAGATAAAATTAATTACACATTTACCAATGTTAAATCGCATGTACTATATGTGATTTACAAATTAGCACAATAAGCGCATCATGTGATTCAGTGTGGTTATACAACATGAATCGCATCTTTAATAAGTAATTCATGCTGAATCACTTTTTAAATATGCAATTCATGTTTACATGTGATCGCATTTCAAACATATGACTCACCTATAAACATGTGAATTGCATGTTAAAGACGCGATTTTATGACGTTATTTTAAAAATTAATTTTATATAATTTGTATTTGTTTTTTTTTTTTTTGGTGGGTTGGTAATCATAAAATTTCCTCATCTCTTATAAGTGCAGGAGTTCATTTGTTTCCGAAGAGTTGATCTGTTAATCACTAGGGTGTTTTGTGCTTTTTTCTTCCATCTTCGTGTCTGAAATATTATTACTTATTATCATATGCAGAAGAGGCTCAACTAACTCCTGTTTTACGCCTTGGAGCTGGTGCCTGTGCTGGAATTATTGCCATGTCAGCTACATATCCAATGGATATGGTACGAGGTCGTCTAACTGTTCAGGTACTTTTTTCCCTAAACCACTGAAAACTCTCATGTTGTTTTTGTTGGTGTTTAACTTCAGTTTTTCTACGTGTACTTAGTAGAACAGTTTTTCTTATGTGTACTGAGCTTTTCTTGTATGATATGTTTCCATTTGTACCTCAGTGATTGATAATCTCTCTTTTTTTTTTAATTAATATTACAGACAGACAAGTCACCCCGTCAGTATAGAGGAATATTCCATGCCCTTACAACAGTCTTCAGGGAGGAAGGACTCGGGCATTTGTACAGAGGCTGGTTACCTTCTGTTATAGGAGTGGTGAGTATGGCTCTTGTAAAATTATTTTAATGAGAGTTACTCTGTGTATGCACTAAATTTATTTATGATGTTGATAGGTACCTTATGTGGGTTTGAACTTTGCGGTGTATGAATCTCTGAAAGATTGGTTGATTAAATCTAAGGCTTTTGACTAGTTGAGGACAATGAATTGAGTGTGACAACAAGGCTAGCATGTGGTGCTGTAGCTGGAACCACGGGACAGACGGTGGCTTATCCTCTTGATGTTATCCGGCGGAGAATGCAAATGGTTGGCTGGAAAGATGCTTCTTCTGTTGTGACTGGTGATGGGAAAAACAAGGTAGCACTGGAATACTCTGGTATGATTGACGCATTTAGGAAAACTGTTCGTTACGAGGGATTTGGAGCATTGTACAAGGGTTTGATTCCGAACTCAGTGAAGGTAACCATAATCTCTCTGTCAAGTTATGACACATTCTTTGTTTCTCTTCTAGACTATTTCTATTTCGATCCCTATAAAGTTCTTTTATATTTAATTGATGTGTTACTTGCATACTTTATAGGTGGTACCATCCATAGCTATTGCCTTTGTCACTTACGAAATGGTTAAGGATGTGCTTGGAGTCGAGATGAGGATATCGGACTGAAATGGAGATTTATTCGAGATTGTTGACTTTTGGCCTGTTATTGAAGCAGAAGGGAAGGATCGTGAATGATAAAGTAGGCAATTATTTTTTACCTGCATTAAAAGGGAATTAGAGGTCCGCAGATGTAGCTCTTCATTCAACTTAGATTTGTCACTTGATGTGTAATGTTTAGGAATAAATGAAATGGTAGACCAGGTGCACTCTGTTAGGTTTTTACATTTATGTCATCCTTTCACGTGATGATTTGAGGGCGCTGTTTTTCAGATAATACTTGTACTCTTGATTTTTCGTGTCTGCTTATACAGTATTATTTATTTATTTATTTATAAATAATGTTAGTGCATATGTCGTCTTGTATCTTTTTCGAATCATTGATTGATGATTTAATGGCGACTTATTATAGCATAATTTCAGGGATTCACAATTGAGAGCGTCATGGATTGAACCACTTGCATTGCATGTAGCCAGTATAATCCTTCTGAAGTAGAATGACCTGTCATTATCAAAAGGAATGTTGTGGAAGGATGGAAACTAGTGAAATGAAAGCGACGTAAGGGTAGGATGTGGATGACAGGATGAGGATCTCGGGTAAATTGCATTTGGGGGCATGTAAACAACTGCTTTAAAAGTGGTCTACTCCCAGACCGAAGTGGGAGCTTTAGGGCGTACAGGAATCCCGATAGTGGGGTTTCTATCCCACATCGGTAGTAAACTAGTTGATTTCCCCCTATATGTAAGAAAGGATGAAGGCCCTCAGTAAACCCCGCGAATGGGTTTTGCTGTGGACTTCTCCTTCTCCCCTTTCCCCTCTATAGACCGAAAAAAAAAACAACTGCTTTAATAGTTGATCTCGATGTTGATATATCTTTTGAAAATTTTAAATATTATAAATAATTTTATTAAATTTTGATAAATTTGCAGGTCTCTTAAAATTTGTGATTAACCTCCTAAGTTTTCACTTATATTTTTCCTTTTCCTTTTTTCTTAAAAAAAAAATTAAAATGAATAATGTTTTTATGTTACGCATTGAGGGGATCTTGTGCAATTTTCCTTAACTTTAAGAAATGTGCAGTTATGCTGTAACTATTTATTTATTATTATCTTAAAAGCTATTGGAGCTTGCATCTATTCATTGTAAATACCTTTTTATCATTTATCATTCTCATTTTAATAGTTAATGTCTTTTCGTTCATTTATAATTTTTAGCCTCTATTGCTCAGAGAATATTACATGTAGAGCGTCCTTTAAAAAAAAATTATACAAAACTAATTGTAAAAAATTTACAGAAATAGTGTTGTTGTATCATACTTTAGAAGTACGATATATATTTTTTTTAAATTACACGTGTGTCACATGTTGTATGTGCAATACAATTCGGACCTGTACTGCATTTCCAATAAGCGATATGCATATATTTATACGTATATCACTCGTTAGACGTGTGATTTAGCCTCAAACATGTATTGCACAACCAATACACGATACAAAAATTTTTAAAAGTTTTGTACAGTAGAACAGTGTATCTCGCCTCCAACATACGATACATGTATAAAATTTTATATCTCTGCTCGAACATACGTATAGAGATACTATTTTAGTAATTTTTTTTATGCAATTTTGTTTTGTGTAATTTTATTTTTCAAGTGCTTTAGACATGTTCCACCATTATTGCTCATATCTTTTGGCAAATTGTATGCTTTCCTTTCTATCGCTCATATATTTTTGTTTGTTGAAACAAGATAAAAAGGAAACATGAGAGGTATTATAATAGTTACTGTAGCACTTTTACTGTAGCAAACGGTAGTTACTGTGTAGCACATTTTACTATTTTAAGATGTTCTGAAATTTCTATAAAGGGGGAATAGGTCTTTGGTTTTAGGCATCGAGTCCTAAAGTGAGAAGGTGCATAATATTAGAGTGTTTGTGTGAGCTTTCTAAAACTTCCCTTTGGAAGATTTCCTTCAAGAATTGTAATATACTTCCATTAATAATATTTGTAAGTTTTCTTCAGACTTTAATCTTCATTATGGTAGGCTAATTTCCTTTTAAGGTATAAAGGTGATCTTACTCTAAAACCTTATGAGGTTCTTTATCTCATAGATCAAAGTTTTATAGCATGGATGAATCTTAAGACACTATAAGTCCATCAAAAGGGTCGGCCTGGACATCCAAGAAAGGGCTATTGAGGAATGGAACCATGGTGAACTTGTGGATCAAAGCATGGATATGAGATGTATTCTTTTAGAACATCCCGATTATCTATTAACTATCCTAGTCTTGAGCATTTATCTTTGCCCTGAGACTTTCTTCCATGGCATAAAGGTCTTCAATTTGGTATCAGAGTCATATTATCTTTATACCTTAAATATCTAGTTTTTGATATTTTAATTACTATTTGCATGTGTTTAATTTTATTTTGGTTAATATTCTTCATCTTCATAATTCTTTTAGTATAATTATCCAGCATGTAATGACGATATATGTCCACAGATTAGTAGAAGATACATAAGAGGAAAAATTATAATGAATATTTATGACATATACGACTATATATGTTTTGAATGTAGAGATTTAGATTTTAACTAATCATGATTGTTCAACTTATATTTCATGAAACTTATGCTTATATATATATATATATTATAGAAGAGATATTCTGTTGAGGAAATCTTAGTTGAGTTATTTGATTATGAATGGTTTTTATGAATATTATATTTGTTGTTTATTAAAGAATATATAAAAGAAAAGGGAAAGGAGATAAAAAGATTAAGACATATTATAAGGAGAACAAAGAGCTACATAGAATAGCTAGAAAGTCTTTGAAATTACATTTTGAAGATCCAACTCCAAGAAACAGGAATTTTATATGTATTCCACAAAGGACAAGATATACAGTAATTTGCATAGTAACTATAGATTTATTGAAGAAATAAGTAGGATACAGGTCTATGAAAATAATATAATAAGGTTCATTGAATGAAATAATATGGCTTTAAATTATATGTTTATTAAAAATATTTTCATTACTGGTATAAATCATAACTGATATTATAGACTTGTTAGTAAATCCTAGGGAGCATTTAATGTTTAAAGATTATGCCACTTAGATATATAGAACATATAAGAATATACAAGGCAATAGTTGAAGGACACAAGAGATTTGTAGAATATGTAATAAGAGAATTAGAAAATAGAAAAAAAAAAAGAAAAAAAGTAGAAAACGAATAAAAAGAACTATATACCCAAGTGACTTCAAGAGTTTTACACAAGTAAGACACAGGCACATAAAAGAAGTGACTTTTGCAAGGAACAAACAAAGATTGATTATGAAGGATTGAGAAATTATTATGAGGGTTTAATAACAAGCATGATAGGATGAGTACAAGTTTTGATAGGATCATAGAAAGCAGCAATTATGATAGAAAGTTTAGGTTGAAGGTTATATTTAAGGGCTAGGTTTGGAAATAAAGTCTAATCTTATAGATCTAAATGCAAAAGTTAAGGAAGTAGGAGAAGAGTTCACAGATATACACAAGTTTTTAGCAAAAGATAGGCATTACATTTATCTAAAGGAGTGTTTTGAAAAATATCTTGCAGATTTGAAAAATATAGAAGACATAAATGGACTAAGAAAGTAATTGGGTCATATTAGGTTCGTAGATCCTTGTATATTTCCTGGCACAAAACTTCATGATTAAGAAATTGATTGGTTAAATTTAGAAATTAAAGATCATAATAGGATACAAGCAGAAAATAATAGTTTCTCTCATCTTTGTTATTTTAAACATTCAACCCATTTTTGTATTTAGATTATAAGCAATTAAATAACATCATAGCTTTATTTATATCTTTTAGTACAATTGTTCATAAAGACTTAGACACTTTATATAAGGTTACACCCATCTAGGAGAATGGATGATAAGAAAAGATAAACAAGTAAAAAGGTAATAGAAAAGATAGATAATATAAACAAACATAGGTCGTTATAGAAAAGAAATTGAGACAGTTAGAACATATTAAGGCTATTAGGCAAGCACAAAAGGAAGAAGTAAGAAATAACCAACAAATAGTAATAAAGAAATTAAGAAAAGTTGCTAAAACGTTAGCTGAGTTAGGAAAAAGCGCAGAAGGAATGGTACAAGAAATAAAGAAAACATTCTTAGGATAACCAATCATAGCAGTTTATATGCAAATGATGATTATATATTTGCCTTAGAAGATACAAGAGAATTTGCACAACCACATATAGGGCTTTGTGGAAATATAGAACCAGTCAATGATATTATAAGGGCAATTATTAGACAAAATAATACATTATAACATTATTAATAAGGCTTCATAAAAAAATCAATAATCTCAGTTTTAGCCTAGAAAACTTAAAGACAGAAGCTTTGAAAGGAAAAAGACATATAAGAAAATAGTTATAATTACCAAAAGGAAGTAGACAAAATAATAAATAAATTAAAGAGGTTACCGCTTGAAAGAAAAATAAATAATACCCAGGCTTATTTTATGAAAGGAGAGTGGAAGTCTCTTTCAAAATGAACATGTTTCAATAACAATAAGAAAGTAAGGTTATAGAAGAAACCTATGAAAGAAATAATAGGCAAGGTAATAGTATAATAGACAAGACAATGCAAGGTTTTTAGATAGATTTAGACCATTTACAAGAGAATCACATATTTTACATTCTCCAATACCCAATACAAGTTCCATAGAAACAACCTCCAGGGTAGAAATACTAGATAGGATAAATATTAAAAGAAGAAGACTAGAAGATTATATGATTAAATTAAAAGTAGTGGACATAGACATGGATGTAGAGATTTATTCAAACCATACTATTACTCTTTTAATTCCTAGAAGATTGTACCAAACATGAATATTAAGCTGGAAAATAGGATTGTTTAGATCAAATAGAAGAAAGGATTTCAGTCACAGCAGAACCATTAAATGTAAGGTTGGTCACAAAGAGTCTTTAAGGCAGTTAAAAAAATTAAGTATAACTTTAGTCCAGCTCAGACTAATTGTCATAGAAATTAGAGGGCTAACAAGAGAAAAGGTAGGAAGAAAGATTTTGCTATTGTTAATGGACAAATCATGGAAATCTGATATAAGAAAACCTATATTTGCAACCATAAAAATAGATGTAAAAAGTGGAAAAGGACTATTTTATTGTGCACCTAATTTTATGGTATCAATAAATAATCTTACTAATATTGAAATAAGACTTCAAAATAAACGATATGGGGATCATATAGTTGAAAACTTGCTTATAGATATTGGCTCTATTTGTAAGACAACAAATAATAGTGAAATATTCTATAAGTTTGATATCAAAGGAATTATAGATGAAATGGCAACAAAAGAAATAAAAATGATAGAGCTTATGGAAATAAATACTTCTACTTCACAAGGGGAAGAATAGAATGTAAATAGAAATGTGATAAGCAAAACACAAAGAGTTGCTACAAGAAGCTTGATGTGCCCAAACTCAGATGTTACATATTTTTTGAGATTTACATCTTCTGAAGACAGACCAAGATCCACAAATGATGAGGATAATGTGTCAGAAAATTTTAATCAAACCTTAGAATAGAGAGAAATATAGGAATGATGAATGAGTTAGAACAAATAAACACATCATAATAGAAAGGAAATAGGAATTTAACCTCTAATTGTGTTGATGACACAATTAAGAAGATAAGGGAAATTGAGAAGTATCTTAATGTTAGATATAATTCTTATGCACAGGAGGCAAAGGTTAATCAAAAGAGTTTTAGAACAGAAGAAGATGACACAAATGATGAAAAGTCATTAAGACCAATCCAATATTGGGAAGATGGTTTTTTGATAACATGGAGAAGATCTTATCTCCTTATGAAATATTTACAAGAACAAGGAATTTTAGGAGAAATGCAAGAAGTAAGGTTTAAAAAGAAGATGGAGAAGGATATGTTTATTGTTTTGAAAGAGTAGATAAAGATAAAGAAATCTTGTTAGAATTGACAAATGAAGTATCCAAATAGAGCAAGATTTTGAGTTAGAAATAGATTCACAAGGAGATATTGAGACCATAGGAGAACAAACACATATATTCAAAATGCTATGATGGGTAACAATGAAGATACAAGGTTAAATGCACCTCCTCTATAGTAACAATAGAGGATGATACGTGGAAAAGAATACCAAGCAGACTACCATATACCTAATATGTTGAAAGAGAACTAGGCAATAGAATGCATAAAAAAAAAAAGATGCTATTTGAAACACTAGATAAAAGAATTTGGTAGATAATGTAAGAATACTAAATAGTGCACATGATCAGCAAGGCTAGGGGCCTTTAGTTGACAATATGACAAAAATGGTTGTTAGGGCATAGATAGATTGTCCTCTAACAAAGGATACATATCAGATGTATATATATTTAGAATTATTCTTAGGAGAGATTGCAAGAGCAATGTAGGAGTCATATAAAAAATTTTTTTCCACAACATATAGCCATAGAAAAAGCTTTAAGAGTAAACGTGATCATATAATTTTTGTAGTAAGATAAGAGTAGTATTAACAAGGGAAGCACCATAGATTGGAGATAGATCAACAAAGGGATGCTATAAGAAACTTAGAGCAATTATAGATAAAAAGATTGGTATTTTGTTAAAAAGTATATAATGATTTTTTCTATAATTGCACAATTGCTAGATGCTATTATTAAAAATTGATAGTGGATAGATTATTTCTAAAGTTACCAGAATTATTATGAGCAGAAGTATATACAAAATGGAAAGAACAGGTTGAACCAATGTTAAGAGAAAATTGAATAATTTAGGAACAAGAATAAAGTTTTTAGTAGATAAGTTAATAGAAAAATTTATAGCTTTACAAATAAACATACAATTAAAAAGAGAAAATTACAAATTTTGCGAAACTATTTATACTCCATAGGTATATGGATAGAGGAGAAAGGCAGAAAACCAAAACCAAAGTATAGGCCTACAAAGAAAGAAAGCCATGTTTAAAACAAGACAAGTATGTGAGAAATATAATAAAAACAGGGTTTACAAAATAAGGTGTTGTAGTTGTAATGAAGAAGGACATCTACTAAATTATGTCCTAACAAGCATAATAGTAATACTATGGTAAGTATTTTTGTAGAATATTTGAATGAAGACATATTAGCAATAGATGAAGATATGAATATAGAAACAATCTATGGTATAGTATCACTAATAAATTCACAAGGAGTGATAATAAAAGAATTTGATAGTGAGGATGAAAATGACATTAAAGGAGTTTTCTTAAATCAAAATTATCATAATCATTATAAAGAGAAATAGGGATAAAGGATCAAGATGAAAAAGTTGAAGCACTAAGCAGGATGTTATAGGATATAGCAAATACAATGATGAACATAGAAGAAAATATGGAAAACAGCAGGTATAATTAGACTTAGGGAAATGGTTCAGAAGACCATCCATGTAAATTTTGCTCTGGATATCCCATAACCAAACTCAGACATCAATGCAAAAGTTGCATGGTAAAATCCTATAAAATGTGCCTGGAACATAGAAATGAAATATTTCAGTTTAATGAAAGATTTATAGTTAAAAGAAGTTTTCAACATGTGGATAGATAATAAAATAGACAAAATAAAAGAGGAACTACAATGAATGAAAGAAAGACTAACAAGTTCAGAAAAAGAAAAATTAAAAGCAAGTAAAAACACATGAATAATAATAAGAGAAGGGGATGACCATGATGATACCTTGAGAAGTTACATAAGAGCAGCAAATACATCTTTAGAAAAGATAAAAGAATTAAGAATGTCAAATCCAAATGAAAAACATGTCACAAAGCTCATAGGAGTATATATTAGAACAAGATTATTCTTTAAAACACAAAAAAATTGAATTAGATGCATTAGTGTAGATGTATAAAGAGTGTTTTTATAAGAGAAGAATGGATTATACCTATGGATAGTGGAATGATAAAATTATGAAATTTTGGAAGCTCAAAATTTAGATGTATAATATGATTAGATTTTTTATTAAGTAACCACCATGGTATCTTAATCACTAGATATACTATAAATATTTAAGGACATCCTATTATAGCATATCAAAACTATTTAGAAAATATAGAATTAGACATCAGATTGTTGCAAAGGCGTGACAACAAGGATGAAAAGAATTGTGATTGTCAAAAGTGAGGAGAATGTCAAGAAAAAGAAAATGGACAAATAAGAATAGAAGAAAATTCAAAGGAATTAAAAGAACTAAAATAATTCTTAGAAGAAGAAATTGGGTGGAAAGAAATAGTATTAAATGAAAGAAAAATGATAAAATGGGAAAAGATATATAGGATTTTAGAGAATTCATATGTAAAAATAGGTTACCCAGATATTGGCCAAATCATTAGTAGCCTAGAAAAGCAAGAAAGTTTTGGAGAAAATCTCACAAGGTTTTGAGAAAGAAATAAGATGATATGCAAATTAGATATAATAAATCCTAACTTAAGAATTTATTCTGGGGCAATAGAATGTGATAATCTAGACAAATAAGACTTTGAAATGCATATAAAAGAATTATTAAAACTAGGAGTCATAGAAAGATTAGATAGTCAACACAACAGCCTTGCTTTTATTGTTAGAAGGCATAGTGAGATAGCAAGAAAAAATTTCAAGAATGGTAATGGATTATAGAAAATTGAATGATAGCACAATGAATGATTCTTACAATCTTTGTAATAAAACTGAATTAGTCAACAAAATACAAAATATTTTATATTAGTAAATTTGATTATAAGTTAAGATTTTGGTAGGTAAGAACGGATAAAGAGTCGCAACCGTTGACTGCTTTCACCTGTCCACAAGAATATTTTCAGTGGAAAGTTATACCATTTGGATTAAAGAAATGCACCTTCAATTTTCCCAAAAAAAAATAAATATAATGTTTCAAAATTTAAAACATTTTACTAAAATATATGTTGATGATGCTCTTGTGTTTTCTAAAAGTGAATATGAACATTAGGACATTTAAATATGGTACTTTCAGAATTTCAAAGACAGCAAATAGTGGTGAGTATAGAAAAGCACATTTTTTAGAAAGAACATTGAATTTCTAGGAGTAAAAACAGGAGAAGGAAGAATCAAACTACAAGAACACATAGTTAGAAATGTGTTAGAATTTTCTATACAAATGAATAAGAAGCAATTACTGACATTTTTAGGCTTGTTAAATTATGCAAGACCCTTTATTAAAAATTTGAACTCATTAGTAGTGCCTTTTTATAATAGAATTTTTGTTATCGAAAGTGATAGATGTGATCTAGGAAGGAAACGATTTTTATTAATGAAACCCCATAAATATGTTGAAAGAAACACTGAAGAAATTTGCAGTTATACAAGTGGAAAGTTTAAGGAAAAGAATTTACCTAATATAGATAGAGAAATTATGGCTATTATAAATTGTTTACATAATTTTAGATTATTTCTTTTAAATAAAAAGGAGATGTTGATTATAACAGATTATGAAGCTATAGTTAAGTTCCATAAAAACACATGAAGTAATAAAATGACTAGGAGAATGGTTAGAACTCAAAGATGTAATAATAAACGAAGGGTACAAAGTAGAAATACAGGTGTCAAAAGAACATAGGAATTAGTTAAAGGAACACAAGAATTACGAGGAACACAAAGACAAACTAAAAGAAAATATCAACTGTATGGAGTTGCTAAATGACATTTATCACGAGTTTTTTACTATTAGAGTGATGTCCCAAAACAAGTAATAGACTACCTAAATCCATCAATACCATTGAAACTGCAATTAATTAGTTTAGGCAAATGTTAGGAAAATAAGACTTCTATATTGATTCTGCACTAAACATTTTAAGGAAATCAAAAGTACTACATGATATGTTGAATGCACACAGGTATGTCGATCTGAAATCTCTAAAGGAAGAACATGAAAATAAGATATCTTCTCTTAAAGTTGTAGAAAAATCAAGCCTAACAAAAAGAGAAGAATTGAAAATATTAAAGAGCGTAATAAGAATTACAGGGAAGATTTTCCTTTTCAAAACAAGGAAAAAAGGATACGCCTCCAGAAGAATGCAAAAATGCAATAGCATTCATCTTATTTAAAAGGGTGAATTCATTTCAAAACTTCCATCCCATGCCTGATGGTTAATAAAAGGATATGCAAAAGAAGAATTTTTAAACTTTTTATAATACTCTAAAGGATAGTACAAAAGGGATATAAGTGTTTAGATGGAGTAGGATTCAGAACAATGATAAGAGTAAAGGAGTATCATAATCCTCCATGTTACTCTTATCTAGGAAAGGATTTACAAGTTGAAATGTATGATCATTACCTAGACAAATACTATTGTCCAAAACATATACGTTACAATATACATATCAGTCATAGATCTTAACTATTTTAAATGATTTGAAATAGGAAACCACAATAAACATTGGCTAATCTTTTGGATTATGGACTCATTATAGAAATTGTTGGCACATTTTCATAATTTATGGCCCAAATTATGGGAAGAATGTTCCATGAAGTATTAACTATCTTAAGAGAAATAGAATGGGAACATGATATCCTTGTTAAATACTATGTAAAAATTAGGGTAATACCCATCAGATTGGTTAAAATTTAAATCCAGACTAGTATTAACTTGGTTTGGGATTACTCTACTAAAAGGAAAAGTTTTAATTATTCAGAAGATTCATAGGCTTAAATCGACAAACAGTTTAGAAGAACAATTTAGTATACATTGCTGACAAAATGAGAATGTATATGACAAAAGATCCAGAATTCCATCTTATTGCAAGTAGTAAAACAAAATTTATCTTCTCAATACAAAAAGGAGCAATATGCCAATATGAACCAAATTTAAAAACATTTGTTGATAGTCTTGAAAAAGAAGATGAATAGGATGAAAAGGACAATTTATATGATCCCAACTACATTAAGGATGAGGATGAAGAAATGGACAACCACGAATATATGGATAGATTCCAAGAATTAAAAAAAAGAAGAAAAAAATGAAGATAAGAACTAATATTTTGAGACAAGACAGGGGCAAGACAGAAGGATTAAAAGGTTGACAAAAAATAGTTCCAACATAAAGCAATTTTGAAACAAGATAGAAAGGAAACACGGAAGTTACTGTAGCATTTTACTATAGCACTGTAGCACTTTTTACTATTTTAAGATGCTTTGAAATTTCTATAAAAAGGGAGCAGGTCTTCAGTTTTAAGCATCGAGTCCTATAATGAGAGAGTACATAATATTAAAGTATTTGTGTGAGCATTTTAAAACTTCCCTTTGGAAGATTTCCTTCAAGCATTGTAATATACTTTTATCAATGATATTTATAAGTTTTCTTCAGTCTTTAATCTTCATTATGGTAGACTAATTTCTTTTTAAGGTATAAAGGTAATCATGCTCTAAAATTTCATGAGGTTCTTTATCTCATAAATCAAGGTTTTATAGCATGGATAGATCTTAAGACACTATAAGTTGTAGATGTTCATGATATTTTAATAGATTACATAAAAAGGATCGGCCTGGACATCTAGAAAAGGATTGTTGAGGTATAGAAGCTGCGGCAAAAGGGCGTGGACATGAGAAGTATTCTTTTAGGACATCATGACCATCTATTAATTATCCTAGTCTTGAGCATTTATCCTTGCTATGAGGCTTTCTTCCATGGTATTAAGGTCCTCCATTAACACTTTTTTACGGTCATAATTTTTTTGATTATGTGTGAGGACAATTCTTTTGTTCAAATGATGATATCTAAGAAGTTGCAACATTTGTATGACCTGATGTTAAATGATACAAACCTTTGTATGAGGAATAGACATAGAAATATGAATGGGGGGACGAGTTAATTTTTTCACTAAAAAATAAAAATAACACATTTGTTTTTTCGAGCTTAGAGGCCGAAAGCCTTATCGGCCTCCCTAGTTTGTCCTTACTTTTATATAATGTTATATTTATACAATTTAAAAGATTATAACAATTTTTAATAGTATATCTATTAAGCCCTTGTTATAGAAATAGGCCCGACCAACTCTACTAGGCAAATGTTTTTCCTAACCCTAATGCGAACTCACTCACTCACTAGTCAGACCTAAGATAAAATTCCTCTCTCATGTTTACTCTCTCTGGAATGAAAACAAAAAAACTAACTCTTGTTCTTTCTTATTACTTTTACAATCTAAAATAATACTGATAGAATTGTGTTTGACGTTGCAGGTGAAGGTAGATGTTGGTGATGGAAGTTGATAGTTTGGTTAATTCAAGAGAACCGCTCTCCATAAATCTCACTCGAGATTTTCAGATTTCACTAATGGGTTTGATACCCTTTTTGATCTATTAGCTTTCTATTTTATATTTGTTACAACTTGAATCTGAGTTGGTAAAGCTATATCCTAACTAACTATCTGTCGTTTACACTACGTATATGTTGAAATGTAAATCTGTTGCACGACTCGCATGTTATTCCAGCTATGTTAGCGTATTCTTCAAATATGATTGGTCTCTATAATATTTAGGTTATAACAATATCATTATATAAAAACACAACAAACTATAACATAGTGTATATAGATACTGGTATCATCACCATACTTAAAACAATTTATAAATATATATTGTTAATATGCCAACTTTGATATTCTCTATTAGATCCTTTATTTTCGTTGCAGCTGTTGCATACATCCTCCCATCCTTTCCAATTGAAATCTTAGCCTCCAGCCGCTTGGCCCCATTCACCATAATTTCACCTTAGGCCCCTAGCCCACCATCTGCTATCGAGCCATTGACCTGACCCACATGTGAGTGGACCATGGGAACCTCGTACTGCCTAACACACGTGTGTTAGATTTAAGGCTTTAATCATGTAGCATATTAGTGTTTCTTAAATATATGATGTATACGATGGTGCAAGTTAAAAAATTGCATAAAAATACTACTGTGCTGAAAAATGTAGTTAAACAACGTGAAATAATTATAGTTATCACAGTGATATCTAATATAGTATATATGTATAGCAACACTAGAAGAAAAAAATTGTGTCGTGTATTGCCAAACATAGGACAAGAATGCTATGTTGTCGTGTTTTTGTGTTGTGCTATCATGTTTTTTTATGTGATTTATTTTCTTTTTTTTTTTTTAAGAAAATCAAAAGCTACTTTATGATAAAAGATTTATCTCAACTTTATTTCATGTAACTGTTACAAGATTGAATGGGACCAGTCTATCCTATAAATATACTATGTTGTCATGTTCTCGTGTTGTGCTCTATAATATTTTTCTTGTGATTTTAGCGATAAAAGTTCTATATCTACCTTATTTCATGTAACTGTTACTAGATCGAATAAAACCAGAGTTTATCATACTCTGCACCCTCTTCCTATCTTCTTCTTCCATGTGATGAAAAGTCAAATTTTAGGCCGGTTTAAATAGTATCAAACAATCTCGTATAAACTCTATTTGCAAACATGTAAACGAGCAGTTACAAAACTACTAGTCCTAACTTCTCTCCTGTTCTTATAATTCTCATCTCCAAGATAACAGCTGCATGCAATATACACTGACAATACACCAACATTCGTGCAACAATTGCCCTACCCTCGACAATTGACGCAACAGCACGTTGATACAACGTATGACACACTGTAGAACTAATTATATATATATAAACATAACCTTTTTGTTCCTCCAAGAACTTCGCCTCTGCAAGTCTAAATTCTTCTTCTCTCTCAGAGAGTAATTGCTCTGTGACTCGAAGATTCTGATTTGAAAGGCAGAGCTTAACTTCTATGTTTCGTACGTCATCTAGCACGGACCTAGTTCATGTCCTTTAAACTCGAATCTCTCTTCAGGTCTTCTACCGTGAGCTCTAATTCAGATATCATCTCATCCTTCGACTTAATTTTCTCGAGGAAATCAGCAGCGGTTTCTTCAATCTTGCTCTCAGCAAACTTGAGACTTTCCTTGCACTTTTGAAATTGATCCTCTAGTAGTTTGTAATCTCCATCCAATTTTTTGTGCAAACCCTCCCTTTCTCTTGGCAATCTCCTGTGGTCTCCCACCTGGCTTGCCATATTTGTTTTGTGCTTCTCCGATTGCTGAAGGCTCTCTGAGTATTCCTGCCTCTTCTTCTCATGCTGTTCCTCCAGTTGTATTATCTGCTTACGTAAGGATTCCACCCCTTGTTTCATTTCGTCATTCAGTGCTTCTAACGAAACAATTCGACCTGAAGAATCTTTTTCTCCATCTTCAAACTTCTGATGTAAAGCAGAGAGCTCGTCTTCTTTTTCTGCTGACATGCTCTCTAATTTGAGAATTTTGTCTTGCAGTTCTTTGATTTCGTGTTGCAATTGGCTGTTCTCATCACCTTTCACTTTTATCTGCTTTTCCAGCTCACTTTTTTGCTGGAGTAAAGCTTCTATTTCCTGCTTAAGTTCCCCCACCCGTGTTGTCACACTATCTTTCTCTTCCATCAATTTCTGATGACGTGTTGTGTGGCTTTCTATTTCCTGCCTGAAATTCTCAGTCCGAACAAGAAATTCAGAAATGTCTCGGGATTTTGTCTCAAGCAGCACTTCTAGGTCATTCTTATGCCCTTGTAGTGACTCTATATTTTCTTGACGCTCCAGAATTCTTTTCTCCAACTCTTCATTATTTCCTCTCAATTGCATATTGTCGTGGTTGGCTACTCTCACTAGTTCTTCCAATTGGTTTTTTTTATCAGACAGAGTATTTGCTTGTGATTCCAACTCATTTACACGTGTTGTTAGAAAATCCTTCTCCTCTTCAAGTTTCTGCCATTCAATTGAATTTCTAGCCAATTGTTCTTTCAAATTTTCTATCTGAGTAAGATGCTCAGAGAGTTCACTAGCCTTCTGTTCAAGTTGCAGTTCCATATTTGCTTCTGACTCTGGAGGGAACCCACTTCCTCTACAAGTTTCTGCCGTTCAATTGAATTTCTAGCCAATTGTTCATTCAAATTTTCTATCTGAATAAGATGCTCTGAGAGTTCACTAGCCTTCTGTTCAAGTTGCATTTCCATATTTGCTTTCTGACTCTGGAGGGAACCCACTTCCTCTACAAGTTTCTGCCGTTCAATTGAATTTCTAGCCAATTGTTCTTTCAAATTTTCTATCTGAATTAGATGCTCAGAAAGTTCATTAGCCTTCTGCTCAAGTTGCAGTTCCATATTTGCTTTCTGACTCTGGAGGGAACCCACTTCCTCCTGCAACATGCTGACCTGATGCATTAAACCATTGAATTGATTAGATGCTTCGTCTGTCTTGGAAACTATTTGATATTCCAATTCAGCTTTCTGAGATTGCAAAGATTCCAAATTAAGCTGCAGACTGCTAAGTTGTTCTGTCAAATCCTGTATCCTGGAAACAGAGTCGTTCTCACTCTCTTTGAGTTTCTTCCCAAGAATTGCAACCACCCCTTCCCTCTCTTTTGATATCTCTTCAAATTGAGTAATCTGATCCCTTAATCTGAAAATTTCTTCGTCCAGTTGTTTTGCTTCGGCTGCTTTTCCTTCGATCTGCTCTTTCATATCTCTTTTCTCAGTCTGCAGTGATGCAAGCTCCACCTCGAGATTGGCCACCTTGGCATTTAGTCCTTGCGTCTGCAATGATGCTTCTCTCTGAAGGGCCTCTTGTGCTTCTGTTGCAGCCGAAAGTGCCTTTTCCTTTTCATCCAGCATTTCCTTGAAACGCTGCGATTCATCCAAAAGGCCCTTCACTGTTTGCTGTGCCTGTTCCATCTCATTAGAAAGCTCTGAAACCTTGTGTGCCAGAACTTTGTTTTCTTCTGTAGATGTTTTAAGAGAGTGGCTTAAATCTTCCAGTTTCTGTGTTGTTGATTCTTAAGCTGCTTTAGATCAAAAACTTCACTTTTACTGGTTTCAAGTTCTTGCTCAAGGGCAGCCTTTTCATCTTTCAATTGATCAAGAATGTTTCTCATGTCTTCAATGGCTTTCTGGCCCTCCTGAATCCTTTTCTGATCAGCCTTCTTTTCCATGATCAAAACTGCCCTTTCCTCACTAATGCCTTTCAATGTATGTTTCAATTCAGCTTCAATCTTATCCACTGAATCCAAACTCTCACTTAGCTTTTCATCTTTTAATTGATCAAGGATGTTTCTCATGTCTTCAATGGCCTTCTGACCCTCCTCAATCCTTTTCTGATCAGTCTCCTTTTCCATGATCAAAACTGCCCTTTCCTCACTAATGCCTTCAATGTATGTTTCAATTCAGCTTCACTCTTATCCACTGAATCCAAACTCTCACTTAGCTTTTGATTTTCAAGTATTGACCTAGATTTTTCCTCTTCTAACCTTGCAACTTCAATTTTCAAACCTCCTAAGTTTTTCTCTGCTTCCTGTATCTTAGCTAGAGCCATTTGATGTTCCGATTGTAAGGCTTCCCTTTCTTCAGCCATAACAGCTAATTTTCCCTTGAGATCAACAACTTCTTTATTTGCCCTTTCCAGTTCCTCCTTTAATGTGTCCCTGGAATTTTGCAAGTCAGTTTCTACCTTTCCATTTTTACTGCCTTCCTTCTTGGAGGATTTGACTCCCAAACAAAGACTCCCAAATAAAGACTTTCTTGAATCCCTATATCGATGTTTTATCATTTTGTGTTTGGAGTGTTGCTCTTTACTTGATCAGAAGGTCTAAGGTCATTCCCAGCTTGTGCCTGATGGAGATGATTCAAGAATGTAGCTTCTTTTTAGTTGTTCCTGTTGTGACATCAAGCACAATCATTTACAAGAAGTAATATACTTGATGGCATAAATCACAGGAAATAGAAAATCATATCCCATAAAAAAAACATACAAAGTTCGTCATTTAATCATTTATATACAACTCTCGAGATTTTTTTTTTTTTTTTTTTTCGGCCAAACTCTAGAGATTTACTTAAAAGATAGATCAAAGAACAAACACGACAATTGAAAATTCAAGATATTGATAAACAAGAAACCCAATAATCACTTATTATTAGTGTTAAGGTGATGATCTGTCAAAAAAACTTGTTTGACACACAATTAGCAGAAAATTTAGTCCCTTCACAATAAGAAGCAAGTTCTGCGAGTGTTCTTATTGGGAAAAGAGCTACATGCATTGCATTCCAGACAATTTTATGAAAAGTGTAAAGATATGCCATAGATTTGAAGAGTGAAACCATTTTTAATCACTTTTACACAGAAAGGATCTTTTCATGTACCAAGATACAGCTTCCATTAAATATTTGTAGAAATAAATCCAATGAATCAAAGGGCTTCTTCACTAATGCTTCAAACGAAAATTTTATATAAGTGGAATTGGTTTATAAATGTTGATGAACAATCTATCATTAGGACATTTATTATTTCTTACTGCAATAATCATGTCTCAGACATTTGGGTTGCTTGGCAGACCAACCACCAAAATCAAGCGATTCCTATATTGGTTAAACAACTCACAAAGGGCTGCTTAGCCTTGGTGCCCACTATCTGATCTAGATTAAGCCACATCATCACCTATATATTATCAAACCCAACCAGTCACCACCGGGTCTTTATCTATGAAGATATGTATGTAAACTACCAGAAAGTCATAACTATAATAAAAAACCACGGACGTCGGACGGTAACAAACTGTAGTGAGAGTCATTCACTCCAGAAATGTTAGGTCAAATGGTTCTTTTTGTTATTTTGCTTCTGTCACTTGTTACCTATATGTGATAAAGAAATCTGTACATTCCATTATAATTGTAACATATAATCAGTGCATCAGAAAACGTAAGAATATTTTTGTTTCAAGTAAAACATATTTTGGATTTTTGGAATTTGTGTAATCAAAGTCTTATAATTATTAAATTATTAAATATTATTGTGGTAATCTCAAGAGATTATGTTATTTCTTTAGAAATAAATAAAACCAATTTCCGTAACTACAAATAAATAAAAGAAATTTTTATATTGCAATCTCTTAAACATTCTAAAATAATATATATTTTGAACTAATTTTAACAAATATGAAAAAAAAAAATCCAAAAATTACAAAATCAGTTCGTTATCTATATTATTTAAGCCGCACCAATAGGATTTGTGTCTTTTTCTAATTTCCATTATTACCCTTAAATTAACATTGTTTTATTAATTACAATAAGATTTAAAAAGATAATATTTACAACCTTTTAAACTTCTTAGTAATTTTCACCCACACCACCTTTTCTTTCTTTCTTCATTTTCTCTCCCACTCACAGCATTTTTTATGTTTCCTCTCATTTTTTTTTCTCTTCAATTATTTTTCACAATAATAACTGCTATTATTTCAAAATAATAACCTCTCATCCATCCATCTTCCATTAATGTTTTATTCTAACAAAACCATTCTCATTCTCTTTTTCTTCTCAAAAAATTACATTCAAATTTTAAATAATTATAATAACTATTTTATTACATTTTTATTACCATAGAAAATTATTATCTAATCTAATACTTTATCTTAAATTTTTTTTTTTTTTTTTTTTTTCTTTTCGTACATGCAGTGTGGATGCTTTCATTTGCTAGTCTATTATTATTATTAAGCGAGTCTACTTATTCGACTCCAAAAAGTTTACTATATAGTTTACTCCTTATCTCTCCATTTCCATTTCTCTCTATCCCACCTTGGATAATTGACTTGCTCCTACTTCTCCCTTGGAATTTCATCCTCCTAAGAGTATTCAACCCCTCCATTTTAATCTCACTCTTTCCTTCAATTTTTCTCTTCCCCAAGCATTAATTTTACATACTTTTGTACTTTTTAACATGCACTTACTCATGGAGACAACCACTTGGAGAAGTCCTTGGAAAAAACTACTTTACATTTCAAGAAAATTATGATGGTAAATTAAGAAAGGGCTCTAATGGACTTTTTCTTGAATTAATATTGTGAGACAACCAGTTGGAGAAGTCCTTAAATGAACTACTTTACATTTCAAGAAAATTATGAAAATTATGCAGGTAAATTAAAAAAGGGTTCTAATGGACTTTTCTCGTGGTCTCTTTCTTGAATTAATGTTTCTTGACTACTAATTTGACAAATGGTTTTTTAGATCTTAAACCACTTCTCAATATTTTTTTTTTTTGATTTCACATAATTTATGACCAATTGTTTATTTTTTAGTTCTTATGTTTGTAATTCTAGATTTTTTTCTTTCAATTAAAATTCAAGATACAATCACTGCTGTCCAAGCGTTCAAAGTTAGATTTCAATATGAATAGCAATTTTATGTTTCTTGTCATGTGATTTTAGTAACAATTTAATCCTAACAATAGTTTACGAATGATACCTTTATGGCATTTAATTATCATAATTTATGATTTTATTAAGATACGAAAACAATTTGTATGTGAAAAATTCATATTAGTCAAGGACTACCTAAAAGACTAAAGGTGGATTTTATGTGTATATTTGTCTTACTTGGTTATTATGAAAGGTACTTTTTTTTTCTAAGAGCTTCTATGGTCCTGTCGATAGACTATCCAGTCAACCATCTAACAATTAAAATAAATATAATAATTGGAATATTAACTATTTTAAAAGTTCAGTCACGGTTGGATACAATGTAAGTCATTGGATAGTTGATGAGATCATAGAATTTCCCCTCCTTTTTTGGATGAGTGTGTCTATTTCTCTCTCTACTAAAATCTTATGGTAGATTTGGTTATTTTTCATGTTAGCCTTGACAAATATTTCTTTTTGGTGTATCTTTCCAATTTAATTGTTTTTACTAAATTTGCATCTTATCATGATGTGGAGATGTGAAGAGGAAGATTGTATGATGTTTTGATGAGGAGGAAGAAAGGAAAGGTCTCCATTGCTTTACATGCAAAGGCATTATAGGTATGATTTTGCTCCTTATTTTGGTTTTTGATCAATTAATTTATGCATGAGAAGTGGACTTATTTTGACTACAAATACCCACAAGACGTGTTTTTCAGTGATGTTTTAATGTTTTATCTAACTAGGCATTTTTTTTAATGAAGTTGTATTATTGTGTTTACCTTTTAAACATTAAATGAAGGTTTTTTCCCCCTCCTTATTAGAATTCATGAATCTAACTATGGAATGTGTTGTGTGTTCTATTTCTATAATTTAATGAAGATTTTTACTACTGTGAGCTTTTATGGATGTAGTGGAAGTGTATTACTAGACACCAATTGAGGAAATTCTATTAAGTGAAATTTGAGAAATGAATTTAGTTAAATGTATTTTTTTGTTATGAGAGAATTATTACGTCCTTCTTGATTTTATCTAAAAACAATATTTAATCAATATTTATTTCTTTTTTCTACATTTGGTGCCAATGCTTGCTACTAAATACAGGAAGTCTTAGATCAAGATGGCAGGATTCTAGATGAAGAGTAATTGAGAACATTTCAAAGATCCAAGGAGCAAAGGAAGAAAAAAGCATGAGATATTTTAAATATGTTGATTGTATCTTTACTATAGAAATGAGAAGACTTATAATTTGATAAAAGACGAGTGGAAAACAAAAAGAAAGAAAACTTTGAGTTGGGCATTGAGATATAAAAATGGAAAATTGCTTTTTGTAATATTTGACTTTTGGTATTTTAAGTTCAAACTCCATAGCCATAGGATGCTGCATATAGCAGGACATCAAGGAAGTTTAAAAATAATGACTTATTATGTAAAGATTCTTATTGAATGAATAATGCAAGCTAGAAGTTGCTATTTTTTGAATTGAAGTTCAATTGGGAAGAGCTTTTTACATTTTTCCTATTATTCTAATTCTTTCATAGAAAAGAGAAACTTTTATTTGATAGCCAATAAGCTAATTTTGTACAATTTCATTTTATTTTTGTACATACCACGCGGGTGTATCATCTTCTAGTTTGCTAATTTCTTTATGCCCCATCCACTTTACCAAATGGAATAAAGGGAGATAAAATTTAATTTAAAGAGAATATAATAGGGTTATAATGGCTATTATATTATTTACTTTGTGTAAAAAATAAAATAAATAATTATATTAAAGCAAAAAGTGAAATATTTATAATATCCTTTATATTTATTACAGATTGAAGATAATTATATAGTCACTATTTTTAAGAAATTCAGAACTCTTCGTCTTATCGACAGCAAAGCATGGGGAATAATTTTTTTCTCCAAAGCAATGCATATCGTATCCGATGCAAAAAGCGTCAATCATTCAAAAATCGCGAACAAACAAACAAACAAACAATCACCATATAGGACATTCAAAATCAAAATCTCAACACTAGAACCTGATTAAATTCGCAAAGAACTGTACTCAAACAAGACTAGAACTCCTTATAATCATCAATCACACGAGTCGATAATTCAAAACGAATTTAACACAGTAAAACAAGCTGAAGCAATTGTATTCGATTTAAACTATCACTATATCGGACATTCAAAATCAAAATCTCAGAACCAGAACCTGATTAAATTAGCAGAGAACTGTAATCCAGAAAGGCTACAACTCGTTATAGTGTCAATCACATGAAATCTTAATTCAAAATGAATTGAACGAAGTAAAACAAAACGAAGCGGTGATTTATCTGATTCAAACATAAAGAACTGTACTCAAGCATGACCAAAACTTCATATCATCATCAATTACATGAAATCGTAATTCAAAACGAATTAAACGTAGTGAAAGCTAAATGAATTGATTGTATTCGATTCAAACATCACGATCGAAATTCAATTACCTCAAAATCTACTCCGAGCTGTAACAGCGAAGACCGAGCGAGAGAGAGAGAGAGAGAGAGAGAGAGAGAGAGAGCGAGCGCGGAGCTACGCGAGGTTTCCTCTCTTGTTCAATAAAACGAAAAGAGAGAGAGCGCGAATGGGAGAGGGACAGAGAGAGAGTGAGAGAGGAGAGAGAGAAGTGAGTAATTCGAAATCTTCTTTCTTCTTCGATAAAATAAAAAAAACGATGATGACAAGGACGTCCAACACTAGCGACCTGAATAAAAGAGTTGAATTTACACTGGAATTTGCGGTGGTTGGGCAGCTGTCGAAGAAACTAAGAAGAGGACTTGATACCTATTTCTAATTATTTTACAAAATTCTGCTTTAACATGCAATGCGGTTTTTTAATAGGACTACAAGAGTACTATTTCTTGATCTATTTCAATATATTTCTATATCTATAAAAAGATCTCAAAAGAATATAAAGTTGAATTATTATTATTTTATTTTATTTCCTATAATTATAATTTTATTTTTTTATCATTCTTTCCCATATACCAAAATTTAGAAATAATAATAACTATTTTATTTGATTATGCTTAAAATAACTCAATAAAATATTGATTAGAAGCACATTAAAAAATGGTAATATATCTTTATCATGCAGTTTGACTGTTAGGCTAAAACTGTCATGGCCAATGTAATTATTAAAAAAGATAAGGAATAGAATAGCTAATCTATCTTGATGGTTATGATCTGTTCAGTAGGATTGTAATGGTGCAAATCAAATAAAAGAGAACTATTTATTCTATTTATACCATCTATTTTAAATGAAGGCTTTTACGATCAAATATTTACGATGAAAGGAAAAAAAAAAAAAATCTGTCTGGTATTAGTAAGAGTTTATAGTTTTGGAACAAGTTCTGTAGAGTTGTTGACAAAGTTGTGACGGATTTTAGACGAAAAAAGCATAGAAACTTATAAAAAATGTTGGAAAAGGTTTTCTGATAAGGTCATACTAGAAATATCTGTCCTAAAAAAAAAAAAAAAACTATACTTATAATTTCTTGAATGCATTGCTTTGGATGTGTTTGATTGCCCAAATTTGCAGATTAGGACTGGATTAAAACTTTAGTTATTTATTTGGTTTTTATAATAGGCTTAAGCACAGAACAAAAAGAATGCTTAAGGTATAGGAAAAAAATTCAAAAATTTTGTACCACATATTTAATGGTATAAAATGAAATTCATGGAATAAATGAAAAACAATTTTTAAAAACCACGTAATATTCCTATCATGGGCAATTTATTTAATTATGTGTACATTAGTCTCTTTAAATAATATTCATTGAATAATATACAAAATCAATAAAGCAAATATAGGATGATACAAGGTATACTTGTCAGAATATTATTGTACTGACAGCACATAAACCAAAATATGAATGACATAAAAATTCCTATTCAGTACCGTGCATATCAAATATAGTATAACAAAATTATATTAAACAGTATTTCTCGTAACATGAAGTCCAATTCTTCTTATCTTTTCCATTTCTTATAGTCAAATGCCACATTAGAGTAACTCATTCGGTATTGTTCAATTGATGATTAATTAAAACGGTGTTGAAGTCAATGGTTTGAGGTACATGGTGTCATGAAGAATAGAGGTTTGAACTCCATGTTAAAAAATCCAAGCTTGATTACCCAATCTCTCTCTATTTATTTTTTATGGGAGAGAACCACCTACGATTTCATCATATATTCGAGGTGATTTCTAAGTGAAAGCTGTGGATGAGGAGTCAGGAACGAGAGATGATATGCTGCATTTTTTACACACTAGATTGCAAGAATTTCATAATCAAATTAAGAATATTGCAGAAAGACAAATAACCAAAGTTATTTTAATGTGGGTGACTTTGTAGTCGTGTAGTTACAACCCAATAAATAAACTTTTGTTTCTAAGGATTGTCATGAATTGGCTAAACAATTTTATGGACCTTTTTGTATTGTCAAGAGGGGTTAGGGAAGTTGTTTATGAGTTACTACCACCACCTACGACTGAATTCACAATGTATTTCATGTTTCAAATTTGAAACTAGCTACAGGTGTCTCGATACCATCATTAGCCTTATCCTATAAAGTTGTAGGTAATCATCTGATATTACACCTCACACTCGTGTCATTATTAAACAAGGACACAATGCTAGACAATTGTTAATACAGTGGAAAGGGTTATTGTTGGAAGATACATTTTAGGAGGATTTTGATGATTTTCATCACCAATATCGTCACTTCAATCCTAAGAACAAGGTTGTTTTACAAGAGGGTGAGCCAAATATTACAAACACAAGTACAAGACATAGAACATTTCCAGCTAAGTATGATGACTAGCACGAATGTAAATAGTTGTTAGTTGTTAATAGATAAAGTTGTGATAGTTGCTATTCAAAGTAGAAATAGCACATTGTAATAGAAATTGTACTAGACATATGATGAATATAAAAGATGAAAAACAAAAGGGAAAAACCATTATTGACCCCATCAACATAGATAGTCCTATGACTAAAGAGAGTGGCTCTCTCGAATTAGCCAAATTACCTACATCAACAAAGCAAAACACATTATTATAGCATCTAGTTGGAAGAAGAATGAAGAAAGGGTAGAGTTAGGATTTCATACTAGACAAGAGTGATAGAGAATGAGTTGCGAGAATAGTCCAAGGCGAAGGAGTAATTATGAGTTGTGCTTAGGCTTGAAGTGTTATGGGCTAAGAAAGTGAGCCAAGATCCATCGGATTACAACTTTATATGCAACTTCTTTGCATAAAGCGTATCACATTTAATATATGATAAAAATAATGATTTTAGTTATCACAACACAACTCAAATAGGGGCTTGGTATGATCATTCTAAGGTTATCATATCACATGTACATCCACAATATGAGAATTGTCTTACAAATTAGAGATAACAATACTCTACCTAATTAATTACTTTATGGGATTCAATTATATATCAATATATATAATATATTCATGCAATTATAGCTAAGGAATCTGATTTCCCATAGTTTATTAGAATCGTAGAGAATTAGTATCTCCTACCAAATAGTAATATTAGATTTTAACCTAAATAATACAAAATTTCAAATGATTATACAATTAATATAATTTGTATTCTAAATTTCATTTTACATATAACATAACTACCTAACTTCAAGAAATCTGTTGAAGAGACTCATCATACATTCTTAACCCAACCCAGCATAGAGATGCAACCAAGGCAGGTTTGGAATGGGTTATGTAAGACCTAAACCAGACTCGATTTCCTATAAGGTCACCCAAACTTAACTTGAGACCCTATAGTGTTTTGTTATGCAATACCCAAACCCGCCCCTATAAGGTCATAGGTCTGACTTACCCCATCCCATTGACCCGATTATGTTTTTATTATTTCTTTTTCCTTTTTCATTCTTATTGTGTAGAGGTTCTTACAAAGTGGACAACAAGATAATATAATATCAACTCTACATTACATATTCTATATCAATACCTTCAAAAAAGTGTAATAACAAGACAATATAATATTAATGTGTGATGCATATTTCTTCTTTTGCAATTTTTTTAATTTTACATATACTTTTTTATTTAATTTTGGTTTGAGATAAGATGCGATTATTTTGCATTTATCTTCTTATATCGAAATATGTCATTAAGTGTAATCCAAATCTAAACACCATTCTAAATAAGAAAAATTTTATTCCAAACTTTGTAATACAAAATTCATGAAGCTAGCCTTTTATCTTTGTGAGTTATAGGTGGTATTTTACTTTAATTTTTCTATTTGAAAAAAATGACATTAATGTCAAAATGTCGAAAACAATAGAAAATATGCACTTAATAATATTTTTAGTTGATAAAATGCACAATTTATATTATAATAAGTAATAAACTATGTCAATTAAAAAATAATGAAATTATTCCTTTGACATATTATCTAATATTTAATTGCTAACACCGATAATAAGTTGGTAATGATAATATTACTTGCCCCTCTACTATTATATATAAGTTTAAAAAAACAATTCATACTTATAACAACTTGATAATATGTGAGTTATGACAAACTTAATTTTTGTTAATTTTTTTATTTTAAAATTTAAAATTCTATTTTTTTATAATAATTTTAGCGGGTCAGGTCGACCCTATAGGGTCACAACAATGACCCGAACCTGACCCGTGACCTTATAGGATCATAAATTTTTTTTATCAGACCTATTCCATAACCTTATAGGGTCAAAGCTATAGGGTTTTTACGGGATCGGACGGGTTGGGTGCTATAATGACTTATCCGGTTGCTCTTATCCTAGCAAGCGCTATTCCTGTACAAAAATTGTAGGGGTGTGAGTGAAGTCACGGCTCAGTAAAGCAACTTGACCAAACCACACATCAAGCAACAACAATCAAGTATAATTAGCAAGTGTATGCAATGCAACAGCATATACAAGTTTGGATGACAGGAATCCAAATGAGGTGTAGATTTACACCCTCCCACATGGGTTATTAGGAACCAACACGGGTTGATTGAGCCTAGGAGAGACTAAGAACCAAGGAAAGGTGTGTTGGTCCCAGATATGCAAACAAGAGGGGGGGGTGAATTGTTTGCTTTTAAAAATTTTTGAAAACACTTTAAAAACTTGGAAACTTCTTTTAACAAATAATTTAAAGAATCAAATTATAACTTAGATAAATATTATTGCTTTGTAGAACTTAATAAGAGAATGACTTGATCAACAATATAAACAATTATAACCAATAAAAAATTGCAGAGTAGTAAAGTGCAGAAAATTAAATGAGCCCAGAAATTTATAGAGGTTCCTCCTTGCGAGTACGTCCTCTCTTCCTGCTCCACTGCTGGGGATCCAGTTTCCAACCGGGTCGATCCACTAATCCAATTAATCAAAAAGAGATTACAAACACCAATCGAATCTTGTTCTGTCTCACAAGCCTAAATCCATTGGCTAAACACAGACTACAAGATTATTTGTAATCCTCTCAACAACTCTCAATACACTCAATACAAGAGTAGAGAATCTTCAATCAAGAGTAACAATAGATACCCTAAATATTTGAGCACAAGAACACAGAAGAAAGTAAATTTTGAAGCTTTGCAAAAAATGTCTGACTAGTATTTGACTAGTGTCTGACGGAACGTCTGTTGAAGTAGAAGTATAATATTGAAAGTAAAATTTTAGCTCGTGTAATTCTGGGTTTTTTCAATCTCGTATCTTCTGTTCTTGTTTTTCCTGAAACATTATACATATATATATAAAATATCCTGGTCTTTTTCCTTCAGTTCAACGGACTTCAACAACTTTATCTTTATCCAACAAAACAAAATATGCCGTTGGAGCTGATTCAAAATTTAAAAAAAAAAAACTGAGAATATTGATATCCCGTAATATCTTCAAGAACACAGCTTCTGGTTGTTAAAAAAATACGAGGAGAGATATAGATAGAAGAGAAATTATCTCGTAATTTGAAAAACAAATCTGGAGATAATTCCATATAAGATTCTTTGCTGGAATATTTTCCTGATACTGTGGAATAAAATGTTGAACAATAGGATGAGTTGTTGCTGTAACTAAAAGGATATCACACAGTACGAAAAGATCCATATCCTTACCGATTTAGAACAGATTTGAAAATTTATTCAAATCTTCCCACAAAATCCGAGATTTAGATATGTACCTTATCCAGAGAGTTTTTAACAACAATCTTCAGCTTGATACAATTCACGTGATATGAAGAAGTTAGAAGAAATTACTGCACGTCTGAAACAGCAAGCTACTTGAAGAAGATGAACAGTGAAAAAAAAAATAAACATCTTGAAAATTCAAAATCCTCATGAGATTTAAATCCTCCTTGTGGAACGTATTAGATATACTCTCTAATATCTAATAAAGGAGTTAAGCCTTCAATCAATTACTTATGCGAGAAATCAATCCAATAAATCCGATTTTAGAAAACTTGATCTAAACTTGACAGCTTCTTTATACTGTCTGATGAAGAACCAGAAAGTCTAACCTTCGTCTGATATAATAATAATTCACCCTTGAATTTTCTTAGTGTCTGATGCTCAAAAGATCAGAACCTTACTGTCTGACTTACTGTCTGAGAATCTGCACACTGCACACTTAATAAATCTTATTATATTTTATTCTTCTTTTGTTGTCATCAAAATAAAATAAAGAGAACCTAACAAGGTGGAACATACACACATTTACTTATCACTTTACAATTAGATATATTTCCATCATCTCAATTTACCCTTGGAAGTTAGAACTTAGAAACTCACTAGATGTTAATAAACTTCATATCAATACTACAGGCTCCTTCAGGTGTAGTTTAGTTCCTCATGGAACTAAGCAAAACGATTGGAAACCTATACAACTAGGAAATTTTCATCTAGAAATACCAAGCGAATCTATAGATATGAAGTGTTAACAGGAGCAGGAACCTCAATAATGCAAAATATGCAAATTATGTAATACATGATAATTTATTAATTTACCAAAAAGTATTAAGTCCTTTAATTAAAGTAACCATTCAATTCACAGACACTTATCAATAATAGCAACCTAATTATTACAAGAAATGAGTGATCACTTTTAATATGATGAATTCTCAATCAAATCAATCTACGCAACATAGGAGTATCTAATCCTTATACATGACCAGCTATGTTTACATTATAACATGCAACTATATTACAAGCAAAAATAATGTGATAAGGTCAGAGTTACTTACATGTCATCCTTGCTAAGTCGTAGTAATTTATTGCAAAATCTAAAGATTGATCTGTTTCTCCTATAAAATAAAATAATAATCACTTATTACCATACATATAGCTTTGTAATAAGTCCCATTGGTGCTTGAGTGTCCTAAACTCAAGTTTTAATGTTTCTAATACTATTTTTTACATTCCCAATATGATTTCATCATATGGATAGTCATTTTAAAGCTCGTAAGGCTTATTTTTCTTAAGTTAGACTATGAAGTTCATATGAACTAAGTTTTCTTAGGAAAAGCATCCTAAATGATTCCTAATATCGATTTTACTTGCGTAATCTTAATAAACTAGGTTTATCATTTTAACTCAGATTTTTACATATGAATAGATACTGAAAAGCTTATTAAATGTAGTTTTTAATTAACTAATTTACTTACTCATTTTATATTTCTTTCTCCACATTACCCGATGGATCCGAAAGGTATCTCTACGATGCCTATTATTCTTGTTTTGTAGTTTTACTTCTCGTTTCAAGTTTATTTCCTTACCTTATGTTTATTTCACCAATTTTTAATTATCAAACTTACTTTTAGCCTATGGTTCCCTTTATGACCGAAAGTTTCATTATCATTTATTTCCATTGTGCTTCTCTTTATCTCTTTTTGAATATATACTTCTAAGTAACTTGACATCATTAATCAACACATTTATGATTTTCATTAACCTAAGCTTCATAATCCCTAATTCTCTATATGTGTCGAAACTCGTACTTGGAATTTCTAGAGTATTCCTTAAGTTTAGTCTTTCAATCATAACTTAGATCATCATATTAACTAATATGTACTTGAATTACTTAAGTTTTGTCTTAGTAATCCTATTTTAGCTATATGTACCAAAACTTATGTATGTATATAAGATTATAGATCAAAGTTTAATTATATATTCAATCTCCTTATACACTCATTAGATCATATATGCTTCATTTATTTGATTCAAGTAAAATTTCCTTTAAGTTTCATCATAAGGTCGAAAACCTCATTATAGGGTCCTAGGGTTTTCTAAACCTTATTCTTCTTCTTGATTCCACTTTTACTCATATATACATGTTAATTGTAAGTTAAATGACTTAAATTGATCATGAGCAAGCTTATAGTACTCAATAACAAAATCCTCTATCAGGTTGTATATGTTTATATCTTTGCTAAATGACTGATACAACTTCATGGTTCATATTATATGTTGATATTAGTTAGTACAATTGAAGTTTTATGAATTAAAGCACATGGTATACATGAATTTCTCTATAGGGCTGAAAGTTATATATATATATATATATATATATTCTCAAATATATCTAGCTAATTATTTATTAAATATTCATCTTTAATCCATATATATTAATTATTTATTAAATTAAATAAATTTTTCCGATACTTTCTCCTAGGAACTGAAATCTTCTTGTACATATCATAAAGTTTATTAGGTAATTATCTATCTAAAAACTATTTTAGCTTAAATACTAATCATTTATCAAATTAAATCAAGTTTTCCTTTATATTTCCTTATGGCAGAAACTCTTAAGCATATTTTTACATCATTTTCAGATTTTATTGAACATATATCAATTTAAACTAATTTCTTCCTTAAATTCTCCCTTTTAGTTAATAATTGTTTATTAACTAATCATGTTATAAAATTCTAAGTATAATTCATAATTTATACATCATAATATCATTTTCTTTCTTTACTTAAATAAATATCATAATATGAAACTTATGTAATCATCGTATCATCATCATCATTATTCATATATGAGCCAAACATTCCATATTTACACAAATACACATATTTTTCTCAAATTTCTCTAATAACTATTCATCAAATGATTATCTTTAATTTATAGATTAACTATTTATTAAATTAAATCAATTTTTCCTATATTTTGCCAAAACATATATATATATATAAATTTATATTTTTAATTTTAACCATATGATTAACTAATTTTAATGTATCATTTAACAATATACAAATCACTTACTAAAATAATTCAATTATTTCCTCTAATTTCCTTTATGGCAAAAATATAAGTAATATTTAGAGTTTTCATTTGGATTTTTTACTTCCACAAACTTACTATAATAGACTAGAGTCCTTGTCTAAATCTCATAGTACATACATGTACAAATATATGTTCAATTCTCTTCTTTGATAATTACTAAACTTAAAGAGTTTATTTTAATTTACCTTGATTGTGTGAAAGATGAAAAGTGGATCCTCCTCCTAAAATTGTTGCCGCCCCTTTTAAGAAAATAATGCATTTTAGCTTTTTAAATAATTCAAACTTGTAATTAATATTTAGTTGAATTTCTTACATTTCCCCTTGGATTGTTTGAATATTTTGTTTTTTTTTTTTTTTGCTTTAGATAATACTAAAAGGTGTTGTACTTCTCTTAGGAATCTTGTAAGGTCTTGAAAGGTGAGTTTTTGTTTTTGTTTTGAAAGTGAAAGTGAGATGGATGGAGACACTTAGGCTTATGGCATTTTAAGGAAATTGAAAAGAGAAGAAAAGAAAATTAAAAGCAAATCAATCATTGGATTTTACTATTTTTAGTCTTCATACTAGTCTACCACCTAGAGGCTAAAAGGGAATAAGGCTATTAAGGTGATAAGATTATATTTAAGAGATAAGTCTTGATCTTCTTTTGAAATTTTTATTTAATTAACTTATGTGATAGAATTGCAATGATGGCTCTTTTTACTTGCTTCACATAGTCATGCATGTAGAAGAAGAAGAATTTTTCAAGTTTCTTAATGAGTAAAAGACAAAAATAATGATAAGTTAGTTGTTTTATAAAGAAAAGGATAAGTTTGCCAATTATTTATGAATTGGGAAGCTTCATGGCTGAAAACTTAGTCTCCAAGTCCTATATAATATTTTATTTTTCATTCTAAATTAATATATTAAATTTTAAGGTTGAGTGACTAAAAATTTCTAAGATTTATATTTACTCGATTAGGGTTTTATATGGTTTAAAAGTTGAAATTTAATATTTATAGATAAAAGTAAAAGTATTCATTTTGAAAATTAAGCTCTTAGATTATTTATAATACATCATTTATAATTTTAACTTATTATATAAAGTTTTAATCTTACTCTATTGAGTAAAATTAAGTTTTGAGCTTAAAATTTTAAGTTTATATAGCGAAACATTATGATTTGAGCTCACACGATCAAACAATATTAAAATAAGTTTATATAATTAAATATTAAGATCTAAACTTACGCAATTAAAGTTTTAGGGCTTAAAATTTTAGGCCCTTAAAGTTTAAAATTAGAATTTATCGATTCTAATCCTAATATCATCTTTTATTTTGTGATCATAATGTTGATGCAATAAAAATTAGCTCATACTAAATATAAGATGTTTAGCTTAGTTATCGAGTTATATATTAAGTAATGCATGTATAACTGTTTTCGTTATCTTGGGTAATATACTTAAAATTAAGTCTAAGGCTTCTAAATTATCTGTAGAGCACTTTTGGGTCAAAAACTAAAATTTTAAATTTACACGATTAAGTATTTTTAGAGTTTTAAAGTTTTCAGGCCTCATAGTCCAAATTAGAATTTTAGGCTATAGTCTCAGAACATTCTAACGTTCATGTTCATAAAACCATTTTTTTTTTTAGCTCTAGATTTATAGATTTTTGATAAGTTACTAATTTCATTACATATATTTCAATCATAGCGATTATCTTTAAATTATCATTTATTAACCAATGGACTCTATACATTTATCCCTTCATTCTGCACTTGATATCTAAAGTCAAATGTTTATATTTATTGAGTTATTATCTTGCAACAAGTGATCTTATCTTTGGTATATTTTACTAGTTCGGGAAATTTTTAATCAGATTTTAAACTATGAATGAGTTTAAAATTATTTATGTTTTAATTCATATTTTAATCTTCTTAAATTTCAAAAAATGGGGACCAATCTTTGCAACTTTTCTTAAAGCTTTTTCATTATATTCTTGGTGATTATCATATTCATCATGTTGTGTAAATCAATAAGTCATGGTGTTTACATTAGTTATTAGAAAAATATTCAAATGATAAGATGAAAACTAATATTTCTTCTAATAAAAATCACAAAAAAAAAAGCCTAAAATTGTATTTGTAAAACATTAGGAAAACTACTATGATTTTTAAGAAAATAGTAATGAAAGAAAGCTAGAACCGAATATATACTGACGAAAATATAAATAAAAGAAAAAAGTAAAAAGAAAATGTTTTGAATTAATTTATTATAGTTAATAATCTTATAAAATCAAATTTTAAAAAATTATGATCAAAATTTAGAAATGAAATAACAAGACTATTTGATAAAACTTAAGATAAATATATTCTAATCATAAATTATTATTCAAAAAGAAAAAAAAATAATTAATACAACCTACTTTGCCTAAATGTAATAAATGAAAATTCTATCATGTGGTAATTATAATAGAATCAGTCTCATTGCATTATTGATCATTGCAAAATTATTCGATCGTGATATCTTTATATTTTTATTATATTTTATAATTAATTTAATGATAAAATTATATGTGAATTAGAAGGTGAAAGGAAAGATATTCCTATCATTTTATAAAAAAATTATAAAAATAATTTATCAAATTACGACAAAATACAAAATTTTCCACATGCCTATGTTGAAAAAGAGATATAAAGACAGTGGTATGTGGGTTACACTTAGGTCAAGTTGTTTAAATTCGACTTGTGTACAAGTGTCATTCACAACCGTTGGATGAGAGGGAAAAAATAAGAACCGTTAGATCATTTTTATAATTTACTTCCAAGGTATAAAAGGAGAGAAAAACCACCACCCCCCCCCCCCCCCCCCCCCCCCCCCCCCCCCCCCCCCCCCCCCCCCCCCAAAAAAAAAAAAAAAAGATGAAAATGCATGTTTGATCTCTCGCCATAGCTATGAAGCCGCCTCCAGAAACCCTAACACCCACCTCGAGTTTAATCTTTAAGAAGATAGTTATACCAAGAATCACCTACCAAGACATCAAGCAAAAGAATCTCATCCAAAAAGGTGAAGCATCACCTACCAAGATAGCAAAACAAACGATGGTAGACCCTAACACGGATGATAGTACACATGAGGCAGGGGTAAGGTGTTATGTTATTTTACATTTGAGGTTAGGTTTCTGATGGATAGAAATGCCATGCAGTGCATTAGATATAAGAGCACACCTAACAAACTATGTTCATTGGCTAAAGCGTGCCTTTATAGAAGTGAAAAGCGATAACTCATTAAGAAACTTGGCTTCAGTAGACTGTTGAGTTTGAAGCTCCATTTTGTCAATAGGAAGCTGCTCAAAGACTTGCTACTTGATTTTGATGAAGACATCCACACTTTGAAAATGGGAGAACATGAGGTAACAATAAGTCCCAAAAAGGTAAAGGGCATTTTTGGGCCGAACTCCATTAGGGTAAATGTGGAAAGTCATGAAATTGACGAAGAAATTAAGGATCATTTAAAGAATTTTTTAGATGATGGAGGTCTTAAAGCAGCAAGTCTATACTTAAGGAGGATGTGGAGTTACCCTACCAATTCAAAGCTGCTGCAATGCTTTATCTCTTGAGCATTGTCATTTCTCCGACTTCGAACATTGAAGTCCCAAAAAATTACCTTAGCGTGGCTAGGAATGTAGGCAACATTCCTAAAATGAATTGGGCGAAACATCTTTTAGATCGGCTATGTGAAGGAATCAATCGGTGGAGAAAAGGCGAGTAGCTATATGTCAGTGAAAGCGTCACATTGTTCGAGGTGTTATTTACTTACTAAAGCAAAATTAGTCTCTAATGCCAGGTGTAATGTATTTGTAGTAGGTAGTTTATTTTATGCTAGGTCATTGGTTCCAGGTCATCTTATGAGTTATAGGTCATCAATAGCACGTGCAATGTATTAATACTAGGAAGTGTATTTTGTGCTATGTTACTTTTTCTAGGTTTTTGTGTATATGCTAGGTCATTAGTACTAGGTGTAAGGTATTTGATCTAGGTCATTTGTTGTATATCTTGTTATAAGTGCTAGATCATTTGTATTTTGTACCAGGTCATTCTCGTATATATGTAGGTTATCAGTACTAGGTGCAATGTATTTGAATCAGGTTAATGTATTAGTACTAGGTAGTGTACCAGGTCTCCCTTATATTTTATGAGTCATCATTGCTTGGTGCAATGTATTTTGTGCTAGGTCATTAGTGCCAGTTATAGTATATTTGTACTAGGTAGTGTATTTTATGTTAGGTCCTTTGTTCTAAGTCTTCTTTATAAGTGCTAGGTCATTTGTTCCCTTATGAGTTTTAGGTTATCGATGTCTGGTACAATGTAATTGAGCAAAGTAGTGTATTTTATGCTAAGACATTTGTTCCAGATTCTCTTTTATGTGTTTTAGGTCATTAGTGCCACATCAATGTATTAGTACTAGGTAGTATATTTTGTGCTAGGTCATTTACTTCCAGGTCCTCTTATATGTGCTAGTCACTAGTTCCAGGTACAATGCACATATGCTAGGTCATTTGTTCCAGGTTCTCTTATGAGTTCTAGGTCATTAGTGCCAAGTTCAATGTATTTATTCTAAGTAGTGTATTTTGTGTTAGGTCATTAGTTCCAGGTCCTTTTATAAGTGCTAGGTCATCAGTTCATGTATAATGTACATGTGTTAGGTTATTTGTTTTAGGTTCTCTTATGAGTTATTTTTCATTAGTGCTAAGTTCAATGTATTTATTCTAGGTAGTGTATTTTGTGCTGGGTCATTTGGTTGAGGTTCTCTTATGACTTCTGGGTCATTAGTGCTAAGTTCAATGTATTACAGGGGTGGGCACAAATCGATCTGGTTCGGTTTTCTTAAAACCAAACCAAACCATAATTTACGGTTTGGTTTTTTTTCATCCCAAACCAAACTATTAAGTAATGGTTTGGTTCGGACTATAAATTTTTTAAACCATTAAATAACGGTTTGATTCGGTTTGATTACTGTTTAAATCAAAATTCTAACTAAAAATTTTCTTCTAGTTATTTTACATTTGCGTAGATTCTTAAATATTTATATCATTTTACAAAATTGATATTATAAATCATAACAAAATACTTTATAAATTCATCATACTTTTAATCTATAGTTTTCTAAAAAATCAATTATCCACCAATAAAATACATTCAATAACCAATACATAGTAAGTCATAATTTATGATTTTTAATATAAAATTCATCAATGAATAAAATGACCAGCTGACAAAATATATTAAACAATTAATACATAATAAAAATTTACAACTGAATAAATAAATCTCATACTTTACAAAGTTAAAAGCTATTGAAAAAATAATAGTTCATCATCAACCAAAAATTACATATCATGAGCTTAAAACAAATTTTAAAAAGGACAAGTTGATTTTAATTACTATTAATCAAATAATAAATATCAAATGAAATCATATAAACATATAGTAAAATATTATTATATTTTTCTAAAACGGTTTGGTTCTGTTTTACGGATTTTTTTTTTTTTGTTTACCTTCCAAACCAAACCATAAATTTACGGATTGGTTCGCATTTGAAAAATTTCAAACCAAACCATGAAAAAAACCATATTTTTGATTGCGGATTGGTTTGGTTTGGTCAGTTTTTTTGCCCACCCCTAGTTTTAGGTAGTGTATTTTGTACTAGGTCATTTGTTTGAGGTTCTCTTATGAGTTCTAGGTCATCAATGCTAGGTTCAATGTATTAGTTCTAGGTAGTTTATTTTGTGCTAAGTCAATTGTTCTAGGTCCTTTTATATATGATAGGTCATCATCAATACCAGTGTAATGTATAAGAGGACTCCTCTTATAAGTGTTAGGTCATTAGTGCTAGTTACAACATATTAGTACTAGGTAGTGTATTTTGTGCTAGGTGAAGACACTTCATCTGATACCTTCCCGTCAAATATACTAACCCTATGATATTTTTTTATGTAGGTGGCATACTATAATAGGATATTAATAGGCAGTCCCCCCCAAATTTCGAGCTGTGGATACTGGGACAAAATGTCTAAGAAGAAAGCCTTAAAGAAAGGGATGTGTGCATTGGAACATGATTGGTAAGCGTAAAAACACATGTACTTTGTTAAATTTGATCGATGTTCTTTAATAGTGTAGCCACCTACTAAAATGATGCAGTCTACAATCCATAAGTCCTAGCAGGATCTGCCAGTTGCACCACCGGACCTAGTAAGACTATTGGCACCGGAGACAAATAAAGAAGTTTCATATATTTTCTTGTTCTTTATTACCAAACTATTTCAAATTTGACATACTTTTCCCAAATACAATACAATAGATTGGAAATCAATGCTCTTAGGGCAAAGGCTACTTCGTTGAGGGCATACATCGAAGTATGGGTTTGTTCCCTTGTTCTTTACTTTTTCATTTTGAATGTTTCTATATTGGTTTGATGGTATCTTTTTAACACAGGAAAGAGACCATCAAATTGAGGAAAGGCTTGAGCAGATCAAGGAAAAGGAAAAGCTGCTAGATGAAAAGCATAGGGAAGTCAATTGATGGAGAGAGGTATTACTTTCAGACGTATGTAGCACACATGACATAGGGCTTGTAAAAGAACCTAGGATAAACTGGACTACGGACCTATAACTTGTATGGGGACCTAAAACTGAGAGATACCTATAACACATGACCTAGTACTTGTGTAAGGACCTACAACAGACAGACATATCTAGTACGAATGACCACTTGTAAATGGACCTACCATTGTTGGAATATGTAACATCTCCTGTTTTCTTTTCTTTTTCTTTTTTTTTTGGTTAAAATGCGCTTCGGGATTATACCAACAATTACAACAACTTGAGAGATAATATCAGCTAATCAATCAGCACTTCAACTTTAAAGCATACTTTAAAGAGACATTTTTCAATATTACTTCTAATATTATGTCTGATGTTAAAAAAGTTGTCAATCAAACTATGGGCAAGTTATATGCCAATTTAGTGCATAGCTAGTCAAGTCAAATCAAAGGTGCTGAAGGTACTCAGAAACGTTAAGACTACCTTCACCACAATTAGTGTGAATGTTTTACATTAATTGACATATTCAATTTTCACTTTTTGCAGGCACTTGAATCTATGGTGAAAGATATAATTCCAACTTCTTCAGGTGTGAGCAATAAACCGGTTAGGCATGCTCTTGCAAAGGAGATTTCCGAGTTTAATCCAACCAAGCACCCTGCAATGTTGATGCTACCAAAAAAAAAAAACACCTTCAAAGAAGAAAGACAAAAGGTTAGAGGCCTAAACTTCCTAGAATTCTAGTGATAATCCTTTGCCCTAAACGTTGTTTTTTATGAGCATTATTGTCTTTTGCATCCGACAACAAATGATGTGTATTATGGTATGCCTGCATGCATATCCCCCTAATGGTAAAGGATGTTGAGTGCTGCCCACCGTTGATCGAGTACATTGCCATCTATAATTACATGTTCAACCCCACATTAGATGCTTGGTGAGTATACATTTTGATATTGTTCTTACTCATACATTGCATGGCTTATATGCCATTGTTTGTTGAAGCGAGGTGTTGATTCGTACTCCTCACCACGAGCTATGACAAGCAATTATGAAGTCATTACACTGCATGCATCTAGTCGAGCATCAGGTTTTGAGCTATTTTCTTGCCCATACTTTGTAATTTAGGTTTGAATTTAGTTTTTGGTCTTCTCTTCTGGCTGATCGTGCTTTAACACATGTACTCTTCTTTTCTAATGGTGTTGGTGCACATTGTGGATATGGTCAAATATAAACTAACCATGGAGGCTAACAAGAAAGAGAGTGACAACTGTCAATGGTTCCTTCCAGCTGAATTTTTAGTATGATTTTCATTCATTTGATACGGATGCTAGAATTATATGTTATGTTGTCACAAGCATCCTTTTAACACTAGTCTGCATATTTTCTCATAGGTCAAAGTTCTTGATGGTCATTTCAACTGTTTGAAGTAGTTAAGGACTTGCACCACAAGCAGAAATTTCTTGGTCCGATACATAATTTTGATGAGGTAGGCATCTGTTATATTTGAGTCATTAAAGTTTTTCTTGCCATGCTGAAATGATTGTCACCGTCCTTTTCTTATCCAGATTTATACTACTATTTTTGCTCCGAATAAGTATCCTTATCTTACATTGTCAGACTACGCGAAAGGAGGTTGCTTATAGATTGTGCATGCGGGATGGGTTATGCGGACTGCATGCGGAATGCGGGTTGGACTAAAAATTTTAGCCCGTTTAATGTGCGAGCCAAAATGGCCTGCCTCGCATAACCTACGGGTTAAAGCAAGCTAACTCGCTGTGGGTTGGTTAACTTGCGAACCGCACTTTAAAAACTTTAAAAAAGAAACAAATATAAGTCTTATAAAAAAACACCTAGTACATTACCTTTTTTATTTTCTCTTTACTTCATTTTTCTATTATTTAGTTGTTAAATGTTGATTATGTCATTTTTATGGGTGTTATGTTTTAAACTTTCAACTTTTGTGTTTATTATATCCTTAGTCCTTTTATCAATACTTTTTCTTTTATATTTATTAGCTATTTAGATGCTTCTATTTAAAATAAGCAACATAATATCAATTGATAATTTCCATAATATATTTTTCCTTGCCATGTTAAAAAAAATTGGAGTAGAGTGTAATTTTATTAGTTAAAATAAATCCTTTTATGTTGAGATAAACAAAAATTCAAAATAGAAGTCTACAAAATTTTCATACACGATTACCATGTAGGATTAGTATACAGATAATTGGTGAGATAAAAAAAACATATTCTACATTTAAATTATTAAAAATTTAAATTTATATTTGAGTTCTTATTAATTTTTTAATAAAAAAATATATTAATGGTTTCATGAGCTAGCTTATATAACATACCAACCTACCCCGTTAAAAATTTTGGCCTGCATAGTAATGTAGATTGAAGCAGGGCAAGGTCGGTTAGCCTGCATAATCTGCTTGCGTAACTCTAGTTACCTATCCTCGATCCAAAGAAAACATAGGTGTTATGGCACAAAGAGAGGGAACTTACTGAAGTGGTACACTATTCGACTATGTTTGTAGCTAGTGTTGTCCACGAACTCCTCCCTAATAGTCCTCGAGTTAAAAATTCTAAACCACAAATGGAATGCTTAGGGCTATTGCTCGCTCATCCTAACTTGCACAATGATGGCTTTGATTTAGCTGGTTAGGTGTGAATTCATGACCGGTTGTTTTTTTTCTATCCTCCACTACCGAAGCATGATTTGAAAAAGGATAGGTAAGCCTTGGTGCTACCTTTGTCGTGGTGGCATACCATGATCACTCACTTTTTTTTTTACTAGTCATTCACAAGTTAGAAGCCGCTAGAGTGTTTGTTATATTATTTATGCAATGTAAAAATTTGGAGCTAGAGGTGCCAAAAATTGTAAGATATTGCCACATTTTATTTCTTTTCTTTTACTACTATAGGTTTTCGTATGCATGAAATGTTGCATTTAATTGTTTCTCCTCCATGTAGCAATTGACCTTCTACAAAAGGTTTGAAATTCTCACTTCTCTATTGGATTAGATGAAAAATGAATTAAGCGATGACATTTCTCGATCAACCGATCAATTGTGGTCGTATAAGTCAAACCTCACACTGAGTGTACTATAGCGTTTGGATAGAATGAAATGACTTTATATTCTTATTATCTGTATTGTATTGTATTGTGATTTGTAAAAACTCCATTTATGGTGTAATACATGATTCTTTGTGCCCAATCTAAATTTGGTTATGCTCCAACACGATAAAATGAACTAGTGCAAAAAGTTAGCATGAACGCCAGAACTTTTTTGAACACTTAGAAATGACCTAGGACAAATGACCTATAATACTTAAAAGGGGCCTAGGACAAATGACCTAGAGCACTTAGAAAGAACCTAGGACAAATGACTTAGGATACTAAAAGGGACCTAGTAAAAATGAATGACCTAGAAAATTTAAAAGTAACCGAGGATAAAAACATAGTAGATGTGTTAGCACCTAAAACCTTCATAAACACCAAAACTTTCCTGAACACTTGGAAGGTACCTAGAACAAATGACCTAGAACACCTAGAAGGGACCTAGGACATAAACACATCAGTCGTGTTAGCACATATAACCTAGAACACTAAAAGGGACTTAGTACAAATGAATGACCTAGAACATTTAAAAGTGACCTAAATGAATAAAACATTCATCAATCAGATATGTAACTATATAAACATCTCTTAATGAGTGCCTAAGTGTCCTAAAATCAGTTTCTATTCTTTCTAAGACTGTTTTCTCATTTCTAATATGAATTTAGCTTATGAATAATCAATTTGAAGCTCGAAAAGTCTTCTATCTTCTAATATTGCTATAAAATTTGCATAAATGTGTTTTTCTATGAAAAATGACAAATGATTTTGAATCTTAGTTTTTTTATCGCAAAATTTTTAACTAAGCCTGTAATTTTCATTTTAATTCGGATTTTTACATATGAATAGGTGTTGGAAAGCTTGTTTTTAGAACTATTCAATAGTTATCTTAATTTGTTCGATTTGTAATTTTTTATTTTCCTCATATTATGAATGTTGATAGGTATTGTAGGGTATTTCTAAGTTTTGTTTTGCTTAATAACTTTATTGTCAAGCTTTTATTATTTATATGGGTCTATTAGTGTGATAATCCTAGGATAGTTGATATTTATTATTTATTATTTATTTTCATTTTGCTTCTCTTGGTCCTAATTCATGTTTATATCTATACTTGAGGGAACCACAGTATTCCTAATTATAACTTATCTGTATTTTATATTCTTTAAGGCCTACTTTGATAGGGTAATTTCAAATATTATTTACTTTGCTTATCAACCTTATCTCTATGTATATATTGAAATTTCTATTATTTATAGGGTCATACTCTAAAATCTAATCATCCATTCATATTGCTATTATGCTTAAGGGTTTAAGTAGGCTTTATTATATATTTAAACATGAACTACTCCTAAGGACATATGTAGGACCGAAACTTTAGGGTTGTTCTAGTTTGTCTATTTCCCTATTATCATCTCTATTTATATTTCTTTATAGGTTTATGAAACCAAGTAGATCTCAAATGTATATTACACTAAATTTCCTTTAATACACATTTTAAGCCATGATATACAATGCTTAGGGTCTAGGGTTATTTTGGTTTACCTAATCTTTCATCCTCTTTTTCATGTGTGTTTCTACATTGTATTGAATCTAGATTACATAGTTATATAGTGTAGTGTATAGTATAACTATAAGGCTAGGATCTACTAGGCGTGTTCTAAGAATTACATTAGTTAGATTTCTTCTCATGGATCATGTTACATGCTCATTTTACTAGATATGAACTAAGTTTTATCATGGAACATGCAAGATGAGCATCACTCTTTATATGAGCCGAATTCTAAGGTATGTTGATCCTAGTGTTCAAGTTAGTTTTTCCATGACATTCACTACTAGTTAAGTTGTTTAGCTAGTGTATGATATGAACTGAGCATTGATGTAATGGGATAGTATTGATATGCCTATATTCCTATAGTGATCAAACACATGGAGCTTCAAAAGCAAGCCAATACTTTATTTTTCCTAGTTTCTATACATGGATCCAATATGGGCTTTACGATAATGTAAGTTTTACCTTAATTGGATGGAAAATAAAGTGATAGCTTCTCCCCCTTTTGTAGGACCAAAACCCAAGATTAGGATGGAAAAAGAATAAGTTTTTGATTCTAAAATTAAACTAACTTGAATGAGACTTTCCTTACCTTTAGAATAGATCCTTGAACTTGATTGGTCTTAAGCTATATGAGGTCTTTTTCTTAGGATATCACGATTTGAAAAGTGGAGTTTTTGGTTATTGTATTTGATATATTTTGTTTGTTCTTTAAGTGCGGTTCATAGTAGGTTTATGAGGAAAATGTGTTGTTTTGGTTTGATATGATTTTGTCTTGAGAAGAAGTGGGCTTACAGTTTGCATATTATGGGAAGAAAGTGTTGTTTTATTTTGTTAAGTTTGACTTATATATAAGTAGAAAAGGTAAGTTATGGTTTGGACTTAGGAAGGAGTTATTCTTTATTTGTTTGTCAATTAAGTCTTTTAATTGTTAAATTGTAAATGAGTTATATTGATAGTGATATGTATATGAGATAAGGAGGCTTCTACACAGCAAGATGGAATAAGTTTGAGTCATCATCTTTCATTAATTCCATATGCTACATGGGAGGTTGCTATTTAATGGGTTGTCATTTTTACATTGACTTCAAATGGCTAACTTATTCCATTTGAATTTGTGAGTAACGGTAAAGTTCCTCAAGAATGTGTGGCCGGCCATTTAGTTCTAATATACATCTTATATCACTAGTAAATTTTAGTTTATTACTTATACGAACAAATATCTATGTTTTCATGTGAGTTTTAGAGTTATATGCGTTTAATTATATTAGTTATATGGGAATTTTGTCTCTAAAAGTTTATCTAAAACCTCTACAATCTTCCGAGATTATTCTTAAGTTCAAATTTTGAATTTAAAGTTTATGCTATTAAGTATTTTTAGAGTTTTATCCTACACGATCAGGGTTTCTAGGCCCGATAGGCTAAATTAGGGTTTTAGTCTCTATGGCCTTAGAATTCTCTAACTAGAACGATGGTCCAATCTAAATCTTTCTTTGAAGTTTAAATTATAGTTATGGATCTATTTTTATTCCCATCGCATACTAGCGGTTCTTTTTTAAGTTATTATTCTATAGTCAATAGACTCTATCAATTATTCATTTTCTAATGCACTTGAAATTTCGGGTTACTTATTATTATATATTGAGTTTTCGACTCAAGTCACAAAATTTATCTTTGGTATCTTTTAACATATAGGAAATTTTTAGTTAGGGTTTTAAGTTATAGACAAGCCCATGACTATTCAAAGTTTTTTGTTGGTTCACTAATTCACTATTTGGCATGCATTTACCATTTTGGTCATTGTACTAGTATGAATATTCTTGGGGATTACATCATTCCCCACCCCCCTCCTCCTCCTTAAAATAAGCTTTATCCTTAGAGCTTGTTGCATACCTAGTTTCTTAAACAAGTGAAGATAGTTCTTTTTTACTTCATCTTCTAACTCCCATGTCATTTCCTCAGTTTAAGGATCCTACAAAACTTTGATATAGCAAATCTCCTTGTTTCTGAGTGTCTAATCTTTATTATCCAATATCTTTATAGGATGCTTTTCATACATCAAGTTTTCCTGTGGTGCAATTGGCTTTAATTCAACCATTTTATATGGGTCTGGTACATATTTTTTTCGTACTGAAATATGGAATACATTATGTACCTCAGAAAGATTTGAAGGTAATGCTAGGCAATACGCCAATTCCCCCACTCTATCCAAGACTTCAAAAGGTCCAATATATTAGAGACTCAACTTTCGTTGTGTTTGTCTATGATGAAGACTCTTGATTGGACTTATTTTAAGGCAAACATGATCTCCTTCTTTAAATTCCAGTTCTCTCCTTCTTATGTCTACCCAGCTCTTTTGCTTGTCTTGTATTTCTTTCATCTTTTGTTTTATGACTATGACCTTATCAACTATTTCTTTATCAATTCTGGTCCAACAACTATTCTCTCTAAAATATCCCAAAACAATGATGATCTGTACTTTCACCCATACAATGCTTCATATAATGGCACTCCAATACTCAAATGGTAGTTGTTGTTATATGCAAATTCTACCAAAGGTAAGTGTTGATCCCAATTTCCCTTGAATTCTAAGATACAGACCTTAACATGTCTTCCAATGTCTACATGGTTCTTTCTATCTATCTATCAATTTGGGGATGATAAGCAGTGTTAAACTTTAATTATGTACCCAAAGCTTTTAGCAATCGAGCCCAAAATCTAGAAACAAAGCGTGGATCTCTATCTAACACTATTCGAACTAGTATTCCATGTAATCGGATAACTTCCTTAAGGTATATCCGTGCTAACTTTTCCAATGGATATCTCATGTTGATTGGTAGGAAATGTGCTGATTTGGTGAGTCGATCTATAATGATTCAAACAACATCATGTCCATCTCTAGTTTAGGGTAATGAACATATAAAGTCTATGGAAATTTGATCATATTTCCATTCTGGAATTGGCAATGGTTTTCATAATGCTCTTGGTTTCTAATGCTCCGCCTTTACTCTTTGACACACTTTGCACTTAGCTACAAACTCAGCAACATCCTTTTCATCCCATTCCACCAATATGCACTCTTTAGCTCTTGATATGTTTTGTTCTCCTACATGAACACATATCCAGATTTGTGCTTCACACATCAATTCCTTCTTTAAATTTGAATCATCAAGCACACATCATATTTTACCCAATCTTAGGATTCCTTCATTCATCTATCTGATAGTCCTTGCATTTATCTTGTGTATTCCTTGCATAATTTCCTAAAAGCCCAAATCCTCTTTCTAACTTCCTTGATTTGTTGAGTAGGGTAGGCTCCAAGACTAAGTCCTAAGTTAAGCTTCAAAACCTTGTATAGTGAATCCCAAAACTCATTCTTTCATTCTTGATGATCTCCCTTTTTCTATCTACATTGAGGCTACTTCTCCATAATTTTTTTGAATTAATCATTGCAGCAGCATTCGCTTTTCTTAGATGTAATTGATGCCTAAATCATATCTTTAATTAGTTCCAATCTTCGTCATTGCCTCATGTTCAATTCTTTTTGCGTGAATATATATTTCAAACTTTATGATTCATATATATTTCACAATCTTTGCCATATAAGTAACGACGCTAAATTTTTAATGCAAAAACATGCAGCTAATTCCAAATTATGTGTAAGGCAATTCATCTCATGGTTTTAATTGCCTTGATGTTATGCTATCACTTTCCCATTCTGCATTAACACACATCCCAAACCATTTTTGGATGCATTACTGTATATGGCATATGGATCTTATCATTGGTAAGACCAATACTGACGTGATACTAATCTCTCTTCAATTCTTGAAACTCTGTTCTCTCGTTTCTCATTTAACTCAAATTTCTAATTTTTCCTTATTTACTTGCGTTAACATTTAGAATTCTTGAGAAATATTGTACAAACGTTTTATAGGTAATCCCACCAGTCCCAAGAAACTTCTTATTTCTGTAACTGTCTGGCCCTTTCCCATTCTACAATAGCCATAACCCTTGTAGGATCCACATTAATTCCTTCTCAGACACGATGTATCCAAGGAAAGATTTACTTTTTAAGTTAGAATTCACATTTCAAAATTTAGCATATAGCTTGTTGTCCCTCAAGATTTATAATACATTCATTAAGTATTCCTTATGTTGTTCTTCAAAGGGTGAATATACCGATATGTCATCTATGAACACTATCACACAGATGTCCAATAATGGTCAAAAAATCCAATTCACCAAATCCATGAACACTACAGGTGCATTTGTTAATCCAAAAGGCATGACTAAAAATTCATAATGACCATAACGAGTTTGAAAAGCAATCTTAGATATATCTTTTGCCTTAATCCGAATTTGGTGATACCCTGACTTCGTATCAATATGGGAAAATACTTTTGCTCATCGTAATTGATCAAACAAATCATCAATTCTTGGTAATGAATACTTATTTTTTATGGCGACTCGATTAAATTTCCTATAATCAATATAAAGTCTCATTGAATCATCTTTCTTCTTAACAAATAGTACTGGAGCTTCCATGGTGATACGTTGGGTCAAATGAATCCTTTATCAATTAACCCTATAGTTGTATCTTCAATTCTACAGGTCCATTTGATATGGAGCTTTTGATAACCAATTATGTCCCTGGTATCAAATCAATAGAGAATTATACTTCTCTAGTGGCGATAATCTAGGTAATTCCTCTAAAACACATCTGGATATTCACATACTGTTCTTATATGAATTACTCAATTGTTCTCCATGGCTCCCAAAATATATTTATTCAATTATTTCATTTCTCACCATCACTTCAATAGCTTCATTTTAACTTCATCATTTTCAAGTGTCTCCCCTTTATACTCCCCTTTCTTTTCCATGTAGTTGACAAAGGATACTAATTTAAGATGGTAATCAATCTTAGCCTTTGTAGCACTTAGCCATGTCACACCCAATAACTTCATACTTGTGCATATCTACCATGATTAGATCAATGATTGATTCTTGTTGCCTATCTTCAATGGACACTTCTTATTACTTCTGGAGTATGACCATATCTCACGTGGTGTGGTAATTCATAACCCTTTGCTCATGGTTTCAATTGTTAATCCTATTTGTCTTGTCAACTTAGTATCAATGAAAAGTGTGTTGAACCTACGTCAAATAATGCATACGTTGTATGGTCTTTTTGAATTGTTCATATTTATCATCCATTTACTGAATGTTATCTATACTTCATAAAAGTATTTATTGTGTATCTATATGTGTTTATGTCTTATACTACAACTTTAAATGTGATGTAGTAGATTAATTAGGGATTTATCGCAAGACGTTAATTTGCACACGAATACCCGGCTTATGATATTCAACAACTATTACTTATGAGAATTCCTAGATTGTTGGCATCTAAATTCGAAAATAATAAATAAATATAAAGATTTGGGAAAGAGAAGCAAGACGACTTAAATTTTCTATTTCAAATGATAATTGAAATTTTTCATTACCATAGGCTATTTATAACCAAGCCTGAAACCTGCCAAAAAGGAAAAAAGAGTAAAAAAGACATCCTATTAAATGATATTAAATGGCACTCAAAATATATTCTTTTAAATGATAAATGAAAAAAAATGTCATTAAAAGACATAAATGAAATGTAATTAAATATATAATTAAAACCTATTAAAAGATATTGAAAAATATTGATTGAATCATTATTAACTACATCATTCTCCCAGTTATAAAATTCACCTTCTAATTTTCACTATGTCACACATGATCCACTTGGAATTAATTACACAAGCTTTAGACAAATCAATTCCACCATGGCTAGTTGATTGAAAAATGTTACTCCTCCCAGTTATCTTCAGCAACCTCCTCAATTGCCAATGTTTCCTTACTATCTCCAATCAAATTTCCTATTCGACAACGTCAAAATCAAAATTGGTTGACCATCTCCAATCAGAATTTCCTATTCGACAACGTCAAAATAAAAAATTGGTTGACCATCGCCAATCGCTTCTAAAGTCTCATCCTCTTCATGAACATATGCATCAAAGATTGGTTCTCCAACAGCCTAAAAAATAGTTTCATCTTCCTCCTCTTTGTCCTTAAAAAAGGGGTTTTCTTAAAAGTGAAATTTAGGGATTTCCACTTTCATCTCAAAAATGAATTAACTCTCCTCTGTTGTCCCATCAGCGCACTAAACCTCTCTGCAATGTAATCCACTATCACATCTAAGTGACGTTCCAATACTGTCTCCAGCTGGTCATCAATCAACTACCCAATTCTGTGATCTAGATTGTCACAATTGTAGATCTCATCAACTGTATAACGTTGATTGGTCTGTCTGCAAGGTCTCACTGTTAATCTAAGAGCCAACGCAACTCTAATACCAATCTAATGCAATGGATTAATTAGGGATTTATTGTAAGATGTTGATTTGCATACGAATACCCGACTTGTTATCTTCAACACCTATTAATTCTAAGAATTCCTAAATTATTGGCATCCAAATTCGAAAATAACAAATAAATTTGAAGATTTGGAAAGAGGAGCAACACGACTCAGTTTTTTTATTTCAAATGATAACTGAGATTTTTCATTGCCCTAGGGCTACATTTATAGGCAAGTCTGAAACCTGCCAAAAAGGAAAAAACAATAAAAAGATATTCTATTAAATGACATTAAATGGCATTCAAAATATATTCTATTGAATGATAACTGAAAAAAATGTCATAAAAACATAAATAGAATGTAATTAAATATCTAATTAAAGCCTATTAAAACATATTGAAAAAAATATTGATTGAATCATGATCGCATTAAAATATAAGTACATACCTGCAATAAGACCAATGTAATCTATGTCAGCTTCATCCTAAATATTTTCTCCATCATCCTCATCTATCTCCTCTTCCACTACTGGGGTTCCATGCATAACATAGACTCTAGCTATTCCAGCAGCTTTACTAACATTACCACTTCCATCCTTTCGAATTACTATTCTAAGTGCTCCCTTAGTTTTTGAGGGTCCTGCTGTGGTATTCATTCTCTGTGGACAATTAGTCGATATATGACCAACCTTTTTGCAAATTAAACATGTTACACCAGTCTTCTTTAGGCATGTATTTGCAATACGTCTACTCTCTCCACAATAATAAAATTTGCGCGGAAGATGTGGGCATTCCCTTAGGTAATGAGTGTCATTATACTTCCATCATATAATATTACTTTTTCCAGCAACTCCACTCTTTATTGTTCCTATTGTCTTGAAAAGATTTCCTTTCTTAGAGATAGAACTTGTTCCTGAATTGTCATAAGTCCTCTTGCCAAATGTTTGTCTTCTTTTCTTATATCATTCCACTTCATATTTCCTTACGTGTTCAATGACTCGCGCCTTTTCCACCAATGTAGCAAAATCAGTAATCTCTAATTTGGCAAGCCTCCTCTGAAAGTGCGGCTCTAAACCAACCATAAAAGTTTTCCTTTTCAACTCTTCACTATCCTTATATGCGTCTAGAGCAAATTGCAACAATTGGTTGAATTCATATTCATACTCATCAATTGTCTTGGTCCCTTGCGACAAATTCATCAAATCAGTGTTATATTTTGCCTTTAAACTTTATGGGAAATATGCCTTCAAAAATTCCCATTTGAAATTCTCCTAGGTCACTGGATGTGGCAATCCTCTTTGTTTAAAGTCCCACTATATTCTGGCCTTCAATCTCAATAGGTAAGATCCATAAGGTGCTTTGAGAGTTTCTAGTACCTCAAATACACCAAAAAGATCTCTCTTTTTAAGTTAACCAATCCTTTGCTTCTTTTGGCTTAATAGGTAGCCCATCAAAATATCTATTACACTTGGTAAACTCAAGTAACATGTTCCTCTGAGGTCTGAGTGGTAGTGGTGGTAGTGGCATCTCATGCTCAAGTTAAGGTGGTCCTTATATCTTAGCAGTAGATTCATCATGTGGTTCTTGGTTTCTCGGTCAATCAACTATTGGTTGAACTGGTACATTACGTTCTCTAGTTCTTTTGTTGAGGCTTAAGGCATAGCTGGCACCACAATTGAGAGTACTATATGAGGTACTTGCCTACCTTGCAAAGCTTGCAATATTATGACATTTTGTTGTTGAATTGCGAATAGAATAGTTTCTAGACGATCTTGTGGTGGTGTTGGCATATTTTTGGGCGGATTCTCTTGAGCCCGTGCATTTCTACTCTACCAGCTTTGGTTCTTATTCTTGGTACCCTATAATCATCAAACATATTCCTTGAGGTAAGTCCTTCTTGGAAATAAATATATTCATGCCTTTCATTTTAGTATCATTTTTCATGCATGAACAAACTTATAGTTTCAAATTACACTCCTTTTTTCATAACACAGACACTTTATTGCTATTTACATTCATTTATATTTACATAAGCATCTAGCTTAGTCATATGTCATCCACTATGACATACAAAAGTTCCTATGTTAGTCCTATTATGTACATTAGCAAAATTTGCACTAACATACCTATTTGCACAAAAGATCCCATTTAATGGCTAGTTAAACATAAGTTCTTCAAGATAAAACATCACAAACACACATTTTCCACCTTCTTTATCAATTTCCTTCCTTGACTCTCTAAAGACTAGGGTACAGGTGCCTCTTGTCCTTATCGTTTGGATCAAGCTGAGGATAATTATCCACAATATTTGAATCACTTTCACTTATATATAACTCATCTACTTCTTTCTGTGGTGGTGCAAGTCTTAGATCTGAAGTCCCAATCTTCACATCTCGAGTAGATGGGGCCTATTAGCCAACATGTGTAGGAATACCATCTTCCTAGCTAAGCTAGTCTCCATGTGGTATCCCTTGCCATGTGCCATACTGATCACCTAACACCATCCATGTAAAATCTACAGTGTTAGCCATCTGTGGAGCATACACAATGTTTTTATGCTTGCATTTGCTTCATTTTACTAGCATTCTCATCCAACTTTGCATTTTTAGCATCTCTCTTTTGAGTCTCCCTCTCCTATTCTCTTAACTACAGCTATATTGGTTGTGTAACCCCATTTACCATCTCATCCTGAGAGTTGATGCGATGAGGTGCTCTGATAAATGTGTATTTATACACATTTATTATGTCATTTCACTTAGACTTCATTGTGAAATTAAATCAAAAAGTGGTAAAAAAAGATTCTTAGTTCATTTATATAAAGTTCAGAAAAGGGATCAAAATAAGAGCTAATCAATATGACTTGGTTCAGATTTTAGGAATGGAAGAAAACATGTTGTTGCAAAATTTGTGTTTAGTTGGTTATTAAAGCAGGCCTTATATGTAGATTGGACACAAGCTAGACCAGCAGACTCATGCCTTGCTAATTAGATTTCACTAACCGAAGCTACTTGTATATTGGATACAAAGCCAATAGCAGTAGCATGTGAGAACTAAAATAGCAGCAGCGATCTAGTCATGACAGAACATAATAGATGAAATAGACACCACAACATGAAGCTCCACTTGAACAGAACAGAGTACCTAAGCAACCTACGACAGCCCATCATCCTCGACGAGTGCCTCGTTACATTTCCAATAGCAGTAACAGGAGCACTCCATGGGCAACCTATCAAGCGCTTCCAATCCACTCCAGCACTACAAACAGCAACATGAAATCAGCAAAAGGAGCGCTCATGCCCACCTACAGCAGCACCCTCTAAGCATACCAACTCTAGCATGACACTTAACAACAATTCAGAAGCGCTACAACAGACACCAAAATAGCCCTCCACATACACTAGCTTGAGCACTTCCAAGCACTAACAAACCGCAACTCCTCCCCAACATCGGCAGCCCACTTCAAGTAAATTAAGGACGTTGCACTTCATTTGAGCACCTCTATCAGTAGCCCCAACACAAACCGGGACAGAAACCAAGCGTCCATGTCTGATTTTGGACAGCTTCAGTTGTCCAACATCAGAACAAGCAACAAAGCAATCCAACATGCAGCAACCACTGATCAGATTCCATGCCACAACACAAGCAAAACCAGTAAGCAACTACAACTCCAGGCATTAGCATACATGCCAACTCTAACACAGTAGTGGCAACTTTGTGCCGTGATCATTCATACAAGTGCTTTTCATTGGTGAAGGAACATCCATGTTCAATTTTAAAATAGTTTGACTCCCATTGACAAATTTTGAACTGGATATTAGAACTTAGGCTCTACATGTGAAAGCCAGCTTTCTACTAATCAGGGAAGCAAATGGACACGTGTGGGCCAAAACATACACTTATTCTAGGAGGCCTCCCTTTTCCGTTGGGTAATATAGAAGCTTTTACATGTGGGCTTTATTTTATGTGACTTCAAGATATAACAAAGGCCACATGACGCTAATTTTGAAAGAGGCACGTAATATAAGAAGACACCAGAGGTTTTATTTTCTAATAGATGCGTATGTGATGCATAAAAATATTGAGAACAGTTGAGGATTGCAAGGGCTTGAAATAATGGTTACTGAGGTTTGACCCATCTTCTTTAATTAGTATAGAAAGCAACACAAAATATAAGGGGATGGAAGAGAACTTTAGAGGGGAAAAAATACTAGATAGAACAGTATCAGTAGGTTATTTACGAACTTCATTTTTTCCTTTTTCTTTGGAAAACATCATAATGTATATTTAAAAATAGGGCATTAATTCTATTCTTCTAGCAACACTTAGGTGGTTTTGGGGTTTAATGCAATCAAATAATGCCATTTTTCGTTGGGATTTTAGGTTTTTAAAGACTTTGATGGAGAAAACTCAATGAGGTATTTTCTAACCTTTGCTCTATATGTTAATTGGTTGATTGTATTATAATGGTGCTATATTTATATTTCATGGGTATACAATGATGGATTTGATGAAATTCATGATTAAATGACTTGTTTCGATATCGATTTTTGATAAATTGGATATTTAGCTATTGCTTGTAGTCTATTTTGATTGTGCTTGGCCAATACTAATTAGATAAATAGGATTAGAGATACTAGGGAGGATTCGATAATTCGTACAAGCATATCATGAGTTTGAGAAAAGATTCATCATAGAGATTTGCGGTTTTTGACAAAACTCAAATACCCACGCACCTCATGTGGTTGAAATATGGATTGGGTCACTGGCGGTGCTTGATCCATAATTTCATCTAGAGTAGTAATTTCTGTATGAATGAATTATTATTTACCTAATGATTATAGATAAATCGCCTTTGTGGGATCATTTACGCTATAATTGGAACTTTGCTACTTCGAAGTGGTGAGTTCTAGTGAGTTTGGTTAGATCCCAATTAATCAACTTCAATATCAATCCAACGCATAGCATTAATTCAAATGAGAATATAATTGCAATACCTAATCTAATTTTGGCATCTCATAATCCTTGGAATCCTCAATAGTGTTGCTAGGATATTTAGTTTAAAGTGTTCAATTAATTGTTTTGTTAGTTTTTAATTAAAATCAATTTTTTGATAGCTTAGCTTAGGGAAGAACTCAAAACCTAGTACTTAACCATTAGCTACCTATGGATCGACCTAATCTCACTAGTAATTTTTATTGCTACATACGTGCTTGGTTTACTAGCTAGTTATTTTACGCTTATAAAAAGAGTTTAAAAATAAAAAAACAAAAAAGCATATCTAGTCATGCTCTAATTCCAATTCAGGGATCATGAGGGGTCAAATCATCAATACTTTTCATAGAAATTCGCTACTATTGATATGATCCATCATTTGATCGTCAATAAAGGGATCAATATCCCTGACTCCAAGATGATTATTTCCAATATCATAAGCATAAATCCTCCCATCGCCAACAGATTCCCAAATCCTAACGTTTAGAGAAGCTGGTCTATGAGATCTGGCTGACATTGTGAATGCTATATCATCTATCTCCATATCTCCTCCTCTTTTGCTGACAAATCTCTTGAGCCTGTATATGACTTCTATAGCAATACCAAGTTCAGGGAAGGCCCTCTCCATCAAGAATAACCATTCTTTCAATAAATGATTCAGTAATTTCTTCCATCATCTTCTTCCATGTGATGAAAAGTCAAATTTTAGGCCAGTTTAAAAAGTATCAAACAATCTCTTATAAACACAATTTTGGGATAAAGCTAAGTTTTTATATTCAGTTGTTTTATTTGCAGAGATGTAAATGAGCAGTTACAAAACTACTAATCCTAACTTCTCTCCTATGCTTATAATTCTCATCTCCAAAATAATAGTTGCATGTAATATACACCGACGATACACCAACATTCGTGCAACTATTACCCTACCCTTGACAATGGATGCAACAATACGTTGATACAACATACAATACACAGTAGAACTAATAATATATATAAACATAACACAATAAAAGACTTTAGTGGCTCTTCTTGTTCTTGTGTGCTTAAAAAAGATTTAATGGAACAATTTCATAATTTTGTGAGCTTGAGCTTGCCTCATCATATAATATTACTTCTCCCTTTAAAAACATGCATGACCTAGTACAAGGGTTGGATAATGTTGTAACATTATGATTGCATATTTCTAGAATGCACCTATAGGTAATCATTGTGATGGTTTTGGAATCGAACTTAACTAGAATCAGAACTACTAGTTCCAAGTCTTGAAATTAAGGAACCAGAATTAGAATTAAAACCATTTCCCATGGTTTCAGTTTTGAATCTATAGAACTAACTATTTCCACTTTGGTTTTAGAACAGTGAAACTATTTTTTTTTCCAAGTTAAAATTAAAAAATAAATAAATGAAATTTAGTTTTAATAAGATAAATTAAAAACTCAAAATAATAATTGGATTTAAGAGTATTGAAGTATTGAACCCATTTTTTCAAAAATTTATTTAGGATGTGCATTTATTTATATATAAACTGTAACATGAATAATGTGATATTATAAAATACAATAAAGGTTAAAAAGAAAATTATAATGATAAAATATAGTCTTATATTATTAAGGAACTTTTATGAAAAGTTTATATAAACTAAATTACATATGCTTTTAAATTATATTTTATCTATTATATTATTAATAATAACACATTAAATATTGTGAATAAGTAATAAATTTCGCTATTCATATAAATAAATTAATAATTATATATTTATTGCTAGTTCTAATCTAGTAGAGGCTAAAGAGAGAATCACTGGACTGAACTCGTGTGCGTAGTAAGCCTATAAAACAAAACACGATTAGTGGCATGCCAAGCTTAGGCTTAACGTAGCCACTTCAATGCTTAAATCAACAAGCATGTTGATATAGGGGTAATTAATGGATATGAGTAGTGATGTAAACGTGCCGGACCGACTCGGCCATTTCCAATTTGTGTCGGCTCATTTAAATCCTTAATGAGCTCAAACCAAGCCAGATTCTTAACAAACCTAAAATGTGCAGGCTTTGGGCCAAGCCCATTAAGAATTTTCATGCCAAGCTCAAGCTCGGGCTTGTTTAGTTAAACGAGCCTAAGCTCAGCTCATTTACATATATAATTATATTTTATTATATTAACTATTAAATTAATATAAATTTTATATATAATATTATATTAAAAATATTAATATTATATATATTAACGAACCCTTAACAGCCTGTTCGCGAGCCTGAGTTTGAGCTAGAGCTTGAGCTTGACTCATTTGCAGCACTAGATATGAGAGAGAGTTCAAGCAACATTACTATTCCTGTGGAGTGAAAGGAGATATTTATAACAAGCAGATCCCTAACGATTGAGTGCATCATGGGATCATGGATGAGTTGGCAGTTAGTGATGACTATGATGGATGTGGGGCGAGTCCATTAATGCACATTCACTAGAGATCATACTAAGTGACAATTGGTTAGGTGTCGTTTGGATGCAAAGGTGGTTGGTTGATACATCAAGCTAAAGCGACAGGCATCTTAGTGAGACTTTACACTATAAGCTAGGCTTGACCATGTTGTTGATTAAATATTAATCAACAATATTTAATATCATCTTTTAAAAAATTTATTCTCTAATTTTATTTCTTTTTTTTATTCAATCAAATTGCCAACTATACTTGATTATAGGCTAAGTTTGAAACTGGCCAACTAGTATGATTTTGGTTTTGGAATCGTTGATAGTAGTTCCAGTCCAATTCTCGATTCAGGATAGAATTATGAACGTGATTACCTATAAGGTAATAGCCCTTCTAATGCACTAAAATCTTTGGTTTTAATGTTATCTGAGAAGTTTCTAAAATCGATTTAGGTGTTGGAACAATCCACCCTTGCAAAATAAAGGGGAGTGGCTGAATGTTTATCTTTTATTCAATTTTTTTGAGTCAAAATCATCACGAAATAACGTACAACAATTTAAACCCACCACTCTCATCTTTATGAAAGTAAAAAAGTGGACAATAAGACTTAGTTTTCGAGAGTCATTAGAAGTTAGAATTGGTATTAAATGGCTTATTCAACATCTTTTTCTTTTCTTTCTTTTTTTTTTTTTTTTTTGTTTAAATTCCTTTGCCTTGAAAGTACCACTATTCGTACTTTTTATAAATATGTAATACAAAAGCAGACATAACAATATATATTTTGTTTTTATTTGAATCTATTTCATTAGTTTTTCTTTTTTTTACCATACCATGTTAACAATGCAATAGGTAAGTATATTTATTAAAACTTTATTACATTCTTTTTAAATTACACTTCTATTCCCTTCTCATTTTATATACTACTCATATATTTTTTGATATTTATATATTACCTAAGATTTGAAACGAATTTAAATTTAAATCAAAAAGAAGAAAATTTTTCATTAATCTTTTTAATAGAAAGACGGGATCTTTTGTTTTTCAGGGGAAAAAAAGAAGAAGAAGAAGAAGAAGATAAAGTACTAAAGAAGATGCTTATTTTTGGCCGAACACTAATGAATATACTTAATCTCGAGTTACCAGTGATCGTGCTATCCAGCCAAAGAGAATTTGTAGGCTTCACGCATCCAAATTGGATTATCCGCAACACAAAAAGGCGAAATAAACTCGAAAATTTAATCACCATTATTTAAAGCGTCACATCTGTTGCAATATTTCGATAACAATATCTAATTGTCTCCTGTCTAGTTTTGCATGACTCCAAATTGTGAACTTATTCAATCATTTGATATGCCAAAACGACATTCAAATAAAAGGATACAGCCGGCTGAGCTTTCACTTCATCCTACACGCTGTATTTAGTTTTTTACCATGCTATACACACCAATCATTATAGCACAAAACTAAAATCTCTACAATATGCTGACCTTTGTCCAACCATCATGTAAAATAGATGATTAAAAAGAAAAAGCAATGATGTATGAACACACTCAAACGAGAAATTAATAAAATTTGTAAGATCTAATCCATGAGCTTAAATATTTGACTCTTTAAGAAGCAACCCTCTGGCCTCTGGCACTACTGATTTTTGTAAATGCTTCCTTGAGGTAATCATAACGATCGCGATGATACTCAATCCAGATGCACAGCTGCCTAATTGCTTCTCTTTTCTCCTCTCCCAATCCGAGGATGCCCTCATCCTTCTCCTTCATCATTTTCTCCAACTCAGCCAACCTTTTCTCGAGCAGGCTTATGGATGAGTTGAGATTAGTCTTCTCCGTTTTGTCATTGCTCACCTTCACCTCCAGTTTTTCAACCCTTTCTTTTAAGAACGATTCCTGTTCTTTCTTGTCTTTCAGTTGTTCCACCAAATCATACACCTTCTCCTTCAATTCATGGTTCTCATCAGTGGTATCTTTGACCCAATTCTTTACAACCTGCAGGTCATTTGACACTTCCAATATACAGTTTCCATAGCTCTTGTATTCAGCTTCAAGCTTCTGTACTACAGCTTCCAATCCCGTCACATTCTTATCAACTTCTTCTGAGACACTAGTGATCAATTTCGAATAAGTTTCATTGTTGGAAAGTATTGTTTCAGACAGTGCAGCAACTCTTTCTTCAAGAGCTTTTTGTTCCTCCGAGAACTTTGCCTCTGCAATTCTAAATCCTTCCTCTCTCTCAGAGAGTAATTGCTCTGTGACTCGAAGCTTCTGATTTGAAAGGCGGAGCTTAACTTCTATGTTTCGTACATTGTCTAGCTCAGAGCTTAGTTCATCTCCTTTAAACTCCAAATCTCTCTTCAGGTCTTCTACTGTCAGCTCCAATTCAGATATCATCTCATCCTTTGACTTAATTTTCTTGTGGAAATCAGCAGTGGTTTCTTCAATCTTGCTCTCTGCAAGCTCAAGACTTTCCTTGCACTTCTGAAATTGATCCTCCAGTAGTTTGTAATCCCCATCCAATTTTTTGTGCAAATCCTCCCTTTCTTTCAGCAATCTCTGGTGATCTTCCAACTGGCTTGCCACATTTGTTTTCTGGTTCTCCAATTGCTGGAGGCTTTCTGAGTATTCCTGTCTCTCCTTCTCAAGCTGTTCCTCCAGTTGAATTATCTGCCTACGTAAGGATTCCAACTCTTGTTTCATTTCGTCATTCAGTGCTTCTAAGGAAACAATTCGACCTGAAGAGTCCTTTTCTCTATCTTCAAACTTCTGATGTAAAGCAGAGAGCTCCTCTTCTTTTTCTGCTGACATGCTCTCTAATTTGAGAATTTTGTCTTGCAGTTCTTTGATTTCATGTTGCAACTGGCTGTTCTCATCACCTCTCACTTTTATCTGCTCTTCCAGCTCACTTTTTTGCTGGAGTAAAGCTTCTATTTCCTGCTTAAGTTCCCCTGCCTGTGTTGACACACTATCTCTCTCTTCCACCAATTTCTGATGACGTGTTGTGTGGCTTTCTATTTCCTGCCTGAAATTCTCAGTCCCAACAAGAAATTCAGAAATATCTCGGGTTTTTGTCTCAAGCAGCACTTCTAGGTCATTCTTATGCCCTTGTAGTGACTCCATATTTTCTTGAAGCTCCAGAATTCTTTTCTCCAACCCTTCATTATTTCCTTTCAATTGCATATTATCATGATTGGCTACCCTCACTTGTTCTTCCAACTGGTTTCTTTGATCAGACAGAGTATTTGCTTCTGATTCCAACTCATTTACACGAGTTGCTAGAAAATCCTTCTCCTCTACAAGTTTCTGCTGTTCAATTGAATTTCTAGCCAATTGTTCTTTCAAATTTTCCATCTGAATTAGATGCTCAGAAAGTTCATTAGCCTTCTGCTCAAGTTGCAGTTCCATATTTGCTTTCTGACTCTGGAGGGAACCCACTTCCTCCTGCAACATGGTGACCTGATGCATTAAACCATTGAATTGATTAGATGCTTCATCTGTCTTGGAAACTATTTGATTTTCCAATTCAGCTTTCTGAGATTGCAAAGATTCCAAATTAAGTTGCAGACTGCTGAGTTGTTCTGTCAAATCCTGTATCCTGGAAATAGACTCATTCTCACTCTCTTTGAGTTTCTTCCCAAGAATTGCAACCACCCCTTCCCTCTCTTTTGATATCTCTTCAAATTGAGTAATCTGTTCCCTTAATCTGAAAATTTCTCCGTCCAGTTGTTTTGCTTCAGCTGCTTTTCCTTCAATTTGCTCTTTCATATCTCTTTTCTCAGTCTGCAGTGATGCAAGCTCCACCTCGAGATTGGCCACCTTGGCATTTAGTCCTTGCGTCTGCAATGATGCTTCTCTCTGAAGGGCCTCTTGTGCTTCTGTCGCAGCAGAAAGTGCCTTTTCCTTTTCATCCAGCATTTCCTTGAAACACTGTGATTCATCCAAAAGGTCCTTTATTGTTTGCTGTGCCTGTTCAATCTCATTAGAAAGCTCTGAAACCTTGTGTACCAGCACTTTGTTTTCATCTGTAGATGCTTTGAGAGAGTGGCTTAAATCTTCCAGTTTCTGTTCTGTTGATTCCTTAAACTGCTTTAGATCAAAAACTTCACTTTTACTGGTGTCAATTTCTTGCTCAAGGGCAGCCTTTTCACCTTTTAATTGATCAAGGATGTTTCTCATGTCTTCAATGGCTTTCTGGCCCTCCTCAATCCTTTTCTGATCAGCCTCCTTTTCCATGATCAAAACTGCCCTCTCCTCATTAATGTCTTTCAACATATGTTTCAATTCAGCTTCATTCTTACCCATGGAATCCAAACTCTCACTTAACTTTTGATTTTCAAGTATAGACCTAGATTTTTCCTCTTCTAACCTTGTAACTTCAATTTTCAAATCTCCTAAGTTTTTCTCTACTTCCTGTATCTTAGCTAGAGCCATTTGATGTTCCGATTGCAAGGCTTCCCTTTCTTCAGCCATAACAGCTAATTTTCCCTTGAGGTCAACAACTTCCTGATTTGCCATTTCCAGTTCCTCCTTTAATGTGTCCCTGGAATTTTGCAAGTCAGCTTCTACTTTTCCATTTTTACTGCCTCCCTTCTTGGAGGAATAGTCAGAGTCAGAGTCTGAATCTGAATCTGAGCTAGATGAAATGGATGGATCAGTATTTTTCTTGCCATGGACTTTTTTCCTTGCTCCTGCTATTAGTTGATCATACTGTGCGTGGAGTGAAAGATATTCTTGGTGAAAATCATGAACTAGCTTCTCTAGCGACTTTCTTTTTGATTCACCATCCAGAGCCCCATCATTTTCTTCAGGGTGTTCATTTCGGATAAATTTCAAGATCCTTTCCACTTTACCATCCATTTCTGCAATCAGTTCAGAATCTGTCAGCTAAATTGTCATTGATCTGCATGATGAAGTGAGTCTTTTTGCGTTCATTAAAGGTTATTATCAATTTAATTAAGATCAATGTTTTCAGCAAACAAAAAATGTGAATGGCCTATAAAATTTGTTTTTCAATGGCTTGGATGTAGTGGCTAAGTAAATCTTGAAGAAGGATTCACCTTTCTTCGTTCCTTTAAGCTGTTCATCCCTCTCCGGATCAATGTGACTCCCAAATAAAGACTTTATTGAATCCCTAAATCGATGTTCTGTCATTTTGTATTTGGAGTGTTACTCTTTACTTGATCAGGTCTGAGGTCATTTCCAGCTTGTGCCTGATGGAGACGACTAAAGAATGCAACTTCTTGTTAGTGTTTCCTGTTGTAACATCAAGCACAATCATTTACAAGAAGTAATATAATCGACGGTATAAATTACAGGAAATAGAAAATCATATCCCATAAAAAAATACACAAAGTTCTCCATGTAATCATTTATATAAACACTTGAGATTTACTTAAAAGGATAGATCTAAGAACAAACACAACATTCGAAAATTCAAGATATTGATAAACAAGAAACCCAATAATCACTTATTATTAGTGTTAAGGTGATGATCTGTCCAAAAAAACTTGTTTGATACACAATTAGCCAAAAATTTAGTCCCTTCACAATAGGAAGCAAGTTCTGTGAGTGTTCTCACTGGGAAAAGAGATATCTGCATTGCATTTCCAGACAATTTATGGAAAGTGTAAAGATATGCCATAGTTTTGAAGAGTAAAACCATTTTTAATCACTTAAAGCAAAGATCTTGTCATGTACCAAGATACAGCCTCTATTAAATATGTGTAGAAATAAATCCAATGAATCAATGGGCTTCTACACAAATGCTTCAAACGAAAATTTTATTCAAGTGAAAAATTGGATTATAAATGTTGATGAACAATCTATCATTAGGACATTTATTATTTCTTACTGCAAGAATCATATGTCCTTTTGATTATAGATTCAATTTTGAATTCACTAACCAGTAAAAATGTTTTCCCAGTTATGGAACATCATATTAACCTACTTTAGAATCTATAACAGAACCAGAGCATATCCTTCTTTTCTCATAAAACTTGATGCTTCACCTAACACCATTTAAGCTCAAACATTTTCAAAGTTCAATTAATAACGTTTTCATTGCTTTTGCCATAAATTACTATGCAGCAGTTTTAATGCAGACTCTCTCGTCCATTCAATGTGCAGTCATTATTGTCCTTTTCTTACAGCTAGGCTACTTGCCTGTCATGGAAAAATCGAAATCCATGAACAACGGAAATCCAAAATGCCCACCAAACTACGGTCTAGTCTATGTGGATCAACTACTGAATCCTGTAGACATGGATGTCATTAATTAAAAAGTTAACGACTAAACTTCCATTGACCTCTTACCTAACCCAGCATAATGGGTCCACGACTTTGGATGCAACAGTAAAGTATTGAACAAATAAATAAGATGGTCCTGATTGGGCATCCAGAGTTCGTCCTAAGCATTATTACTCTATACTGCAGCAGAATAGACTGAAAGAACTCAGTATCTGATCTGGATTAAGCCACATCATCACCTATATATGATCGAACCCTACCAGTCCCCACTGGGTCTTTATCCATGAAGATATGTATGTAAACTACCAGAAAGTCATAATTATAATAAAAAACCACGGACGGTAACAAACTGTAGTTATAGTCATTCACTCCAGAGATGTTAGGTCAAATTGTTCTGTTTGTTATTGTGCTTCTGTCACTTGTTACATATATGTGATAAAGAAATTTGTACATTCCATTATAATTGTAATATATAATCAGTGCATCAGAAAACTTAAGATATGCCTGTTTCATGCGAAAATATTTCGGATTTTTTGAATTTGTTTAATCAAAGTCTTATAATTATTAAATTATTAGATATTATTATGATATTCTCAAGAGATTATGTTATTTCTTTGGAAATAAATAAAACCAATTTCCGTAACCGTAAATAAATAAAAGTAATTTTTATATTGCAGTCTCTTAAACATTCTAAAAAAAAAAATCAAATTAAATGAAACAAGTATGAAAAAAAAAATCCAAAAATTACAAAATCAGTTTGTTATTTGTTAATTTATTTAGTGATATGATTAACAGGTGCTTTTTAAATATTTATTAACTTTATTCAATGAGAAATTTACGATTTCTTAGTTCTTACACTCTGATTACATTACCCTTTATGCCCTCAACAACTAATCACACTTACGAGCAAAATATTTGTAAAAACACGCTAAAAGGAGGGCAAAAAGAAATCGTAATTACTTCCGTTTTAGCTCCAGAATTCGATTTCCGATTATGTTTACGAGTAAACTGCATGAATTAATATGAACATTGATAGTTAATTGATTTCAATGATAATGACAGCACAAAGAAAGGTTGAGACGTAACTATGAATTATCTTCAGCGATTACACAGTAAATTCCTGCTTCAGAACTCTCGTCTTCTCGACATCAAAGCACGGAGAATATTTTTTTCTCCAAAGTGATGCATATCGAATCCGATGCAAAAAGCGTCAACAGTTCAAAAATCGCGAACAAACTAACAGTCACCATATAGGACATTCCAAATCGAAATCTCAACTCTAGAACCTGATTAAATTCGCAAAGAACCGTACTCAAACAAGAGTAGAACTCCTTATAATCATCAATTACATGAGTTCGTAATTCAAAACGAATTTAACATAGTAAAACAAACTGAAGCGATTGTATTCGATTTAAACTATTACTATATCGGACATTCAAAATCAAAATCTCAGCACTAGAACCTGATTAAATTCGCAGAGAACTGCAATCCAGCAAAGACCGCGACTCCTTATCAAAATGAATTGAACGTAGTAAAACAAAATGAAGCGATGATTATATCTGATTCAAACATAAAGAAAAGTACTCAAGCATGACTAAAAACTTCATATCATCATCAATTCCATGAAATCGTAATCCAGAACGAATTAAACATAGTGAAACTATAAGAAGCGATTGTATCCTATTCAAGCATCACGATCGAAATTCAATTACCTCAAAATCTCCTCCGAGCTGTAACGGCGAAGACAGAGCAAGAGAGAGAAGACAGAGGAAACAGAGAGAGATAGAGAGAGAGAGCAAGCACGGAACTACGCGCCCCTTCCTCTCTTCTCCAATAAAACGAAGAGAGAGAGAGAGAGAGAGAAAGAGAGAGAAGAGAGAGAGAAGTAAGTAATTCGAAATCTTCTTTCTTCTCCGATAAAAAAAGGGGAGAGAGAGAGAGAGAGAAGGCTTGAAGGATAATTTGGTTTTATGTGAAATGAATTAAAAGCAAGTTTTGTAGGATTTGTTTGTGTCTGGACTACAATAAGCAGAGAGAGAGAGAGAGCGAAAGTTAGATAGAGAGAGAGCGAGAGAAAGTGCGCTAAGCCAATTTATATTTTTATTTTATTATTATTTTTTTTTTACGAAGAGAGAGAAGGAATGTAAAATGGAAACTATCTCTGGACATTGGTTTATTCGAAAAATGCTCTTGGTTTTTGTTTTTATTACTGTATTGCCACTCGGTGGGATCTCGTAACAGTGGTTTTGCTTCTCTTATTCTCTATGCTACGAGCTGGCTAGCAGGTGGCAGGGATGCACCGCACAGGGACTTCCCGTGTGTGCACTGTTGTATCGCGCGCCTCACATCGTTGCTAGTGCCAATTTACGGTATCCCAAGCTAGCCATCTAACATTTTCTTCACATATTGGTCTTTTGGATTAGGAAAAAAAATCATTGGTAAACGTTGCAGTTAATAGTTGATGATTTCGCTAATAAATAACATCAACAGAAAATAAAATTAAAAAATTTAAATAGATTAGTCCATTTTTCTTTTTCTTTTTTTTTTTATGAACATTATGAAACGCCCTGTAATTAAATAAATAAGTGACGAAATCTAAATAAGTAAATACATAAATAAAACCGGGAGCAAAGAAGTCATTTTGCACCTAATCCTTATAATTGCCCCTTTTTAAAAGCAATGTATATTTCTTTCTTAGGCATTTCCCGCATAACATTTGACAGCTCTTCTTTTTCCAAAAACGTCATTGTATTGTAGAATCTTGAATATATGCCATAAATCAAACGGGATAAAAACAGTAAATCCTAGCACTATTTTGTGGAGGAATTGATATGAAGTTGGTTTTATTTTCATTTTTCTATTCATCTCTAACAAGATAAATATACAAATGATGAAAATTTGGTGCTTCGATGTTGATAACATTTGACAGCTCTTCTTAAATGTTTTATTTAAACTCCTAAACCTTGAATTTTAATTGAAGTCTCATTTTTTGAAATCTTTATAAATTTTGAAATCAATTACTTGTTTAAATATATCAGTTCTTAAACCTAAACTCAAATTAAATATCTGTTTCTTGTAAACTACATTTCTAAATTATATTTCTAAATCAAGTTATTAATTTTTATAATATGAATTTTCAAATTAGTTTTAATACTTAATGTAATTACCAGAAAGGTTTAATCTAATACATTTATTCTAAAAATGTCTTAAATTTTTCCTTATTCTTATCTTTTCTCTCTTTTTTCCTTTTTAATTTTTATTCTAACATTTTCCTTTCCCATTTCTTTCTTTCTTTTTCTCTTCTCCTTCTTTTCCCTTTTCTTTCTTGAAAAATCCAATCCTGAAATCTCAAATTCAATAAGGCTAGACAAGAAATTAAAGTTAGATAAAACTTATAAGCTTGTAATATGTGAACTTACAGGCTAAAACCTAAGTGAGATAACGAATGATAAAATTAGGATTGAGATGACAAATGAAGTAAAAATATGAAGGTAGCTGTTGTAGATGATGATTCTAAGCTTGTATATTAATTATAAGATGTTAGATATTATAATATAATGTAAAACAAGTGGTAAAATAGGTTGTGTTTTCGAAACTAAAAAAGAGCAAAGAGCGCGAGGAGAACACATGGAACCAATTCAATTGTGCTCTTCACTTTTTCTTAACAACTTTTGAAAATTACTCATCAGAGAAGAAACAAAACTGGAATACGACTTGCCCTATCCAATTGTGCTTCTCTCTTATTCATTTTACATGTATATTTTCAGAACAGCACGGCTGATGCACGACCTCTCCTATCTCCTCATGTTTGTCTTTGTTAAGTAGAACACGGTTGAAACACGGCTACCCCTATCTCATTGTGTTCCTTTTTGATCTTCGAATGCTTTGTATGTTAAATGAAACACAACTAAATATATCTCACCATGCTTCTTTATGTGCTTCGATCATGCTTCTCTTTTGTTTCTACTTAAGGAGAGGCACAACCTGAACACAGCTAGACCTATCTTGCTATGCTTCTCGCTAAAACAAAACATGACTTTCATCGCGTTGTGTATTTTTTTTTATTTTAACTTAAAGAGAAGTACGACTAGAACACGATGTATCATATCATGATGTGCTTCTCTCTAAGTCAAATTTACAAGTGAAACATAAAGAGAACACGATGAATTATTTTGGGTGGGTTTCTCATATATAAGGAACACAAGGAAAAGCATGGTCGTATGCCCAACCGTGTGCTTCATAAAAAAATTTTGAATAAAATAATAATAACATAAAATGAAATAAAAAATGATAGTTAACATGATATAATAGTTAATTTATATTATTAGGAATGAGCTAAGCGAATTTATAGATTAATAACTAATTGGATTAAACATGGTTTTAAGTATAAAATGAACTTAGTTAATAATCTTAAATTCAACATAATTTAATGAACTTTAATAAGTTAAAATGAATTAGATATATTAAGTTTAACCAACTTAGTTAAGATAAGTTATGATTGTACAAATATGACATGAAAAGAAGAGTAAAATAATAGACTTAAGCTAATATGAATCTTAGGTATAAAATGAGTTAGTTCATGGGTCTAAGTTCAACTTGATTTAATAATCTTTAGTAAACTAAAATGAATTAGATTGATTAGGTCTAATCAACTTGACTAAGACTAATTAAATTATACTTGACATGGAATTAGCTTAGATGGTATAAATATTAAATATTAGGTTAAATCAATAGACAATATAAGGAATAAGATGTTTCTAAAATATGATAGACTAAAGTTGGATTTAATTAAAAATAATTTGACAAACAACAGAGGACTATCCATATCTTGGTGGAGCGATTTTCGCAATCATGGCAGGGTTCCTATTTCATATCTAATCAAATGAAAAATTATGAAATGAATGTTTAGAATAAAATTTGATATAAGTTAATAAATAATTGGATTTCTCATATAGTTTAAATTTCTTAAACAGATGTTGCCTCTGATCTATTCTCTGAGATAGTCCCTGGCTTACCTTTTGTTTTTTATTGGATTTCGAATCAATAAGGTATATAGTAACTTGTGTATTATATATTGGGATAAGCATCCTAAATGAACTAAAACTAAAACTGGGCTTAATAATTCATGATTGTTGTTGTGCTTGTGTCATTTAATTTGGTCAGAGGAGCGATAACCTTATTTAGATTTAAGCACGGTAGTTCAAGTGCTTAGGCCACATTTGTCATGATGTAATGACAAATACCATGATACAATGGCGATTTATAGATGGCTCAGTGGGTAGCCGATGGAGTAAATAATATTGGTGTAACATTTGCTTAAGCTTGAGGTGAAAGTAACATGGTTTAGTTCACATTTATGGGATTAATTGAACTACACAATGTTATTGACTGAGATAAGTAAATGTGTGAAACGATTGTGAACCACGAATAAGGTTATTTTCTCTTTTTTGGGTTAGATATAAGAGATATAGGTATCCGGGCTACTTACATCAACCCCCTGAGTAACTGTTATTACTTAAGACCCCCAGATTCCTAGAGGTATGATTCAGAGTGTGAATGCTTTAGTGTTGATTTGTTCATTTAAATTAAAGATAATAATTGTTCTGTGTTGCATTATGTTAGATTAAGCTTGCATGTCATTTCGTGTGTATTTGTATTACTATCATATTAGGCTTCGGCTCATTATTGCTCTCTTTTCAAGTCTTGATGATGATGTTTGATTCAGATTTAGGCGATTCTAGAGGATTGGGAGAAGGAGTGAAGTGGATTTAGGATCGTTGGATTATTGTATTTGTTTTCACTTTATTTTAAAGCTAGATTTATCTTTGAAATTGTTTTTCCCATAAAGGCTTGGTTGAGAAAAGCCTATGTTTTGTAATTTAAGTTTCTAAAGCTTTGTTTGTCATCATAAATAGGTATTCTCTATTGAGATACCTAATGGAATGCTATTTTTGTAAAAATTTGTTTTATCATTGTTAAATCTAGTTATTTTCAGAATTTAATTATGCGATTTCGGAATATTTAAAAGGGTTAGCAATGTTTGAGACAAACAAATCTTTTAAGGAAGTCTGTGTGTGTAATACTTTAGGTATTATATATGGCTGGGGGATTTGGCATGCTTGAATATTAGATATGGGGTATGTTGAGTCATGACATACCTTTTGTTAATTGCGTGACCATTTTCACAGGTTCGTGTATAGATTGTGTTTAGGTTCTATGATCTACAAGACCCCTAGCATGAGCTAGTGTATAGGTGGTGTAGTGTGCAACTTTCTTTAAACTCGTAAGATTCTATTCTAAAAGTTACAAAACATTATATGCTCACTCTAATGTTATACTCTGAAACTTTAAAATCAAGATGAAACCAAATTAATGGTAAGATCATATCAAATAATTAAAGGATAACCATAAGTTAATTTATATAGAATTATGTAAAACGAATATGCAATAAGTGATCTTAGAGTATGCAAGATGATCTTAAGTACCTAATTAATTACTTCTTATACCAATATCTAGGAATTTAATAACTTTGGTTATACTTCAAGAAGATGTTCTAGGTATACATATAATATATTGGTTGTTACTTGTGTTTGTTAGGATAGGATCCTAAATAGACTAAATGAATTTTAAACATAAAATTTGTTTGTTGCATGTGCTTTTTTGTAGTTGGTAGACTAGAAGTATTAATGATGTAAATGTGACACTACGATGATCTTTGTGTGACTTTGTGTCTACGTAGAGTCGCAGTTGGATATGATTATGGATAGATCTAAGTGATTTAGACTCATGGATATTGGGGAGTACCTAATATTGTATATATGTATCAATATACACATGTGTGGTGGGATATTGAGTTATCCATATGTTTATGTGTTTGACTTAAAATAAAGATAATAAAATATTGATTGTTGCAACGGTGGTATGTTTGCATGCAAATGCATTATTGCTTGATCACATGTATATGGTCGTGTTGTATATGTATTGGGCTTCAGCTTACCCTTTCTCTTTTTAAGTACAAGTGATTTTGTTATCAGTTACAAAGTGAAATGTAAAATCAAGTGGTAGATATTGGGGGTAGCAGTATAATTAGTGAAACTTAAGAAGATCATTGATCGATTAGCCGCAAGTATGTAATGTAGTGGATTAAGGACTTTAATTACTATATTGCTTAGTATTCTTTTAGTTGGATATTGTCCACTTTGCATTTTTTAAGGGACAGAGCCCCTTTTGGTACCTGAATTTTGGCCAAGTGGATAATTAGGTACTGGATAATTAGGTACCTAAACTATTAAAAAAAACCAATTTTATAGATAATCAAACCTTCCGCACCCCCTTACATTACCTCAACCAATCATTTCCTGACTCGTATCCATTACTTCAAGAGACGATAAAAGAGTAAGATAGTGAAAATGGGGCATGAAAAGTTTGACTAGGTCTAAAATTAGTCTTCTTGAAAGTTCATGTATCTAATTATCCACATAGCCAAAGTTCAGGTACCAAAAGGGGATTTTCCCTTTTTTTAATATATAATTGTCATTATGTAATAGTTAAAGAACTTAACAAGTCACTAGTGTTAATTCAATTTCTCTTATACATGAAGTTGTTTCGATTTGGAATTTTTTGGTTGTAATAACCATGAGTGCAGAGTTGTGAACATCTTTGAAGATAATTTAGCTAGTTAAGAGTCGTAATTATTAATACTACTAATGATTAGCTAGCATCATTATCTTTTATCATCACTTATTGTTACAAACCACTAACATTTGGATCTCTTGAGGCTATTACCTAAATTCTAACAATGGTAAAACTTTAAATGTAATAAAATTTAAAAAAACTAATGCATATATACAATTATATATAAGAGAAATTGGAAAACCAGGTAAAGCAAAAGCATCCTAAGTGTAGTTTCCTATAAAAAATACTAATAAAAAATGAACCTTGAAATGGATAGGAGATATAAATATAAATACCAATGTTCTTGAACTTAGAGTGACTTGGCTAATTTGATCTAATTCAACTAGGAAAGACCATGATAGCAAGCTGATCTATGCATTTGGTCCAAATTGACATTGACTTGAATTGATCCATTCAACTTAGGTAGTTGGACTAACACCCGATCAACCAGAACTAATTGTCCCAACCAAGAAAAAAAAATACTAGAATTTCAAATACATATATCCATACTATATTATAAATTTATAAAATATAATCATTATATTTTAGTATATGTTACTTTCTTTTTCTTAAAAGGTATATGCATTGTATGAATTTAATAGATAATAGATGAATTTGATCCAAATATGAATTTAGTTAAAAGATATCATATATGTGCGTTATGTTTTTATCTTTTATTTACATCAGTTCAACTTCCGATTCAACCCAACATTAATGTATACATGCGGCAATTTTAAATTATGCGTGGTACAAGCTTGATAATAAAAGATATTGTAATAAAATAACTTGATTATTTAGATAGTTTAAATAATTTTATAAGTGCATAGACAAATTCCAATTTGAGACAAGATGTCACACATGAGCCTATTCCGGTCTGTAGTATTTTTCACTTGTCAAATGCTAAGCAAATAATACTCAAACCTTATTCCTCATGAGTTGGCACGCTGAATGGACTGTTGTAACATAGGACATGGTTTGTATTTTCGTCGGCCTAACAATATTGATATCTTTTCATTTTTTATTCTAATACAAAATAAAAAATTAAATCAAATTAAATGACATGATTTGAACAAAATGTTTTCCAGAGATAACTCGAAATCAATGCAATTCGATATAAGTGAATTGTATATATAAAATATCTAAATGATGTAGTTGATTTCCACATAATTGAAATTTTGAGATGGATCTAGCGGATATATTATTTCATATACGATGCAGAATTCCAGATCAGAATGAAATTATCATGAAGATAAAATGAATTAATTTTTTAATGCATACACAAGCACTTTATAGGATTATACATACCTAAAGCTAAGACCAAATCTAGTCCAAACCCATTTCATCGGATTTATCTCTTTTTTTTTTTTCTTTCTTTCTTCCTTTCACCTCTTTATCCCATTTCCCATTCCCTTATGGTTTGTTTGGTATGTAGGAATGAACCGAAATGGAATCGCGATTCCAGCTTTCATTCCTTTTCTTATGTTTGGATGCGTCATGAGAAGACGGAATCGCAATTACTTGGAATCAACGATTCTGACTTGAAAGTGAAATTCGATTCCACCTTTGAAAAAGCGGAATTGCGATTCCATTCCCCATTCCATTAAGCATTTGTACTTAAATTATATTTATCATATATAAATTTATTATCTCATTTTTTGTAGTGGGTATTTTTGGTAAATTCTAATGTAAATTAATTCATGTCCATTCCATTATGTGTTCTTATCCAAACAAAGGAATGGATTTGTCATTCTCTTGTTAATTCCATTCCATTCCATTACTTCGATTCTAATCCTTTTCATTCCGGACGATTCTCATATACCAAACACGATATTAGTTCAATAACGTGCTTACTTTCATTAAAGATTTGGTACATAAGAAATTATGTTAGCTTATAAGACTATTTATTAGAAATGCTTTCTCGTGTAGCTTTTTCATATATTATAACTTAAATGGAAGACATTGGTAAAAAAAGGGATATGTTTCAATCGTCTAATTTTCATCTGTATATATATATATATATATATTTGGTATGAATATATTTCTTATATGTGTATTATCTGTATCTAATTTTTTTTATCTATTTATGAGTAAAAATATCAATCTTTTTACTTGTATTTGCATTTTAAGGAATATTTATTTAAGATTGATAAAAATAAGATGTCAAACTAATAAGGAAAAAAAATGAAATAAATAGACCCCTGGTTAATCATGACCCACTTATCATTTTGCCCTCTTTGAAGAATACCTCATGTAAAAGTTTGATTTTGTTACATAGTTAATAGAAAAATTCTATAGTTCCTCATTAGTTTTAATAGGATCGATTCCATCAAATATTTAAGTGTTCAAATTCATATACAATCGTTATTATATTATTAAAATATTTAATATATCAATTATTTTACTTATTTTAATAATTAGATGATTGACTAGACATTTCCGGTTTCAGGATCGTAAAAATTGCTCGTAATTATATTGAAATTCCATAATTTGCATGTAGAGTATTTTAATCATGGTCATCTTATAAATCAAAATAAGTAACATTAATGATATATACAAGTACGAATGATTTTTCCCAAAAAGTAAATTGTAACGGCTTATAACACAACGTGTTTCATCATGGGCGCGATGATAAACCTACCAAAACAAGAGAAGTAAGGGACCACGGGTTTGGTACTCGCTTTGGCTGAAAATATTTTATGAAGCATTCTTTTTTTCTTTTATCTTTATTTTTTTGGATAATATTACAAAGCATTCTTTTATTTGACAATTTTACTCAAATTTAGCAAGGGAAGATTACGACTGAATTTCTCTATCAATCTTTTCATATACGCCTCTCTACAAATTTATCAAAGGGTGAAAAAACCTTTGCCATGCCTTATGAAAACCAAGTTTCGTGGGCAAATAAAATGCACCTTTTGAGTCATGTTAATTTCTAAATTTGCGAACTAGCTAGGGTTGACCATATGCTTTAGTGGATGGCAGGTCGGGGGTTAGGTCATTGGCGGTTTAGACGTTTAGTCAATGGTTATTTGGGCGGTGCGATCTAGTGGTGGTTTTGGTCCCTTGGTGAGCCAATGGATGGATGCAAGTGTATACTAGGAATTGGGTTAAAGATTTAAGGCATTTTTTAGTCTTAATAATCAAAATAATACGTTATTAATTGCACACTCATTCATTATTAAGGAATATCAATTCCTTGATATTCTTATTTGTTCACATATTTATTATCCACTCCATATCCTCTCAAGCCTAAGATTCTATCTCAATTATATCTTATATGTAATTATACACTAGCATGGATTCTCACTTAGTTTACAGTAAGTATAACATATGACTTTTAACATGATTTGTGCTTATAATGCATAAGTACCACATTAGGCCTAATGGTCATAACAAATAAATAATTTTTGTTGCCAAATTTATCCCATCATTACTATTGGTTTTTGTCATGCTACCATTGCTAATAATGTACCATCATTACTAAATTATTGCAACCATATATAGCTGTTATTATGGCTTTAATGCGTTGATAATAATGATAGTGATGATGAGGTACATGTCCTTGTGGTATAAAGATGGTACTAGTGATGATAATGAGGTGGTAGTGATATTTAGTGGTGCTTATATAAGAGTATTTTAAAGTATTAATGGTGGTGATAAGTTGTGTGATAGTGTAGATTATCCATAACCTAAAGCACAAGTATTAGTTGTAGTAGTGGTGGTAGTGACTTAATGACAATTGATGGTGCCATGGTGGTAGTTGGGATGAGCGACTATAAGATAAATATAGTATAAAGTATTGCTTGAACCCTATCTTATAAAATATGGGTATTTTATACTCAAAACCTTTCTTGTGACATATTTTACTTACTCTATACCCTCTAAGACCTATAGGGTACAACGTAGCCTATGCAACTTGTTGATTTATTTATAAAATCTCTATATTTTTTTTAATTTATTTCCTAAACTTCAATTTTATAATATTTGATATAGTTTCATACAATATATAAAACTATTTTAATTTCATATATTTACTTTAAATAACACGTGAAAATGAATTCTAAAAGTAATTTGTTAATATCACAAGTTCTCCAATACGTAGTATCTATTTATGCACAAAAGTTGAAACCTTTAGCACATGCCTATGGAGCATATTCATGTGATATTAAACAAAATTGTAGAACTCGCAGCAAATTTCAGAATTAAAAACTTTGGAGTTACTTGTAAATTAATTAGTCTTATAAGATAAACAACAAATCTATAAATTTGGGAGTTTAGTATATACATTTAACCATAATTTTTCTACAATAGATATAACAAGTCTTTCCAAATAAAATAGTATTAATTCTTATATATAATAAACTTATCAAAAGGTAATTTACAAATAATAATCTTGAACAAAAAGTGGTAGCAATATAAAAAATGCAATATTATTATTCATTTTTTGTATATAAATATTATTTTATAATATTTAAAAGGGTTATTTAAGGATGCCAGGATCCTATATCTTTTATATATTAGAGTACAAGTTCTAAGGTAGGCATGAGACATGAAAATCTCATACTCGTACCTTATCTTATGAGAACAAGTTCCAAAAAAATGTACATACATCCTACCCTATCATTCTTAATAACCATCCAGATTCTATCCGATCGAGCAGAATTCAATTAAACAACCTATGAGACAGAGTTTTCCAATCACCTCCAAGTGGTAGGGGGAGAATAATGGTGATGCATACATAAAAGAGCTTAAAGTCGATCAAAGAGTGATAGATGGTCAATCGAGTGGTTTTTTGGCCTTTACAATGACGAAGGGGAAGTCGAGCCTAAGACCTCTTACATGAGAGACCAGCAGGAATATCACTAAACTACAAGATCATTGGCAACCAAGTAGTTGATTAATTTAGCAATCAACTCACTAAGTTAGCCTTTTGGCGGATCGGATCACTTCTTTTTATATAGCATCTTTATTTTTTTATTTTATTTATGTCATTTATTTTCCTCTTATTTCTTTCCTTACGTATTAAAGAAATTTTCCTTGTTATTAGATTCTGTTTTTATGTATATCTTAACTATTTCGGTTTTTTTTTTTTTTCCATATATCGATTCTATCAATTCAAACTTGAATTCAACTCCTTCAATTAAACGAATTTGACTGTCGGCTTATTTATGAGATAAAACTAAAGTTATGAAACTAAATATACAAAATGTTTAAATAGATAAATACATAATGAATATAGACTATAAATATCTAGAGACAGAGAAAGAAAGAGAAATTAGTTTTTTATTTTATTTATATGTCTTGTACAAAAATATATATACACATAGTTCACAAGTTTGCTTATAAATTTAAATAAATCAAATCAGTTCACAAATATAAATAAACAAATTAATGAGTTCAAACAAAAGGGTTTATTTATAACAAAAATTTTACTTTGAGTTAAACTTTAATCGGTTTACAAGGCGAACTTAAATCTATTTCAGCTCCAATTGAGCCCCAGTAGTTACTTCAGCTCATTTATAATCCTAATATTGTCCTGGGCAAAACAACCTTAAAGAATCATCGGAAGCCAATAGGAGCCCATGGCTTATCTATGACGCACATGACATTCCCCCCCATATTCTCAAATCCGATTCCCGCGCAGCATTTTCTGTCCGGTTCATATGATCGAGTATTTTGGTTATTGTGCCCCGTGGTCCCTCTATGTTCTGTTTCTTTCTTTATTACACTTCTCTTTTTCCATTCTTTTACGTATTAGGTTCTCAAAAAAGATCATCGTACTGGTCGTATATCATATACCATAAATCACTACTCAACCTCGAAACTTCGAACTTTGATTGTTGCCACTTTGGGGTTGCCTAGCGTAGTGTATTCAATCAATTGTTAAAGCGTCGTAGCTTTTGAAAAAGAACACTTCAAAAGCTCTTAGAAGTAAGTTTTAAACTTAAGACAATGGGTCATTGACTCATGGGTACACTGTTTTAAAAGGATATATTCTATCTAGTTAGAGAATATTTTGTGAGACCTTTTTGCTTTTTATATACTTATTCTTAAATTATTTCAAAATTTAATATAATATATATATACATACTTCCCAAAAGCAATAGCTAACAAATACTTTTAAAAATTTCAACGGTTTCAATTATTTAGAATTTGATTTCTTACTGGATTTCAAAAAAAAAATAGAAGGAATGGATAAATGTGCTATTTTAGCCTTCATAATCTTTTATTGTGCTATGGCCAACTGCATTTGTGAATCTTGTAGCACCAATGACAAATGCAACACTTATGACTCTTTCATTTTACCGTATGAAATAAATAGGCAAATTGAATTCAATGGCAATGCACTAGAAGTATAATGATTCAATGGCAATGCACTAGAAGTATAATGATTATTACAAATTCACTTAGTATAAAAAATAAAAAAATAAATATTTCTGTGATACCCTTTATCTTTATTATGAAAATGTGATAATTGTATTGGTGTTATTTTCACAATAAAATATTTATGATGAAAATTCAAAATAAAGCATTGAATGACATTTCATGTGTAGAAACACGTACTCATTATTTTGAGTTATAATAATTCATTGTAAATCATTATTCTTCTTAATTAAACATTGTAATAGTAGCATTACAGATAATGGTGAGGAGTAAATAGCTATCTTCAGTCAATTGAATGTGATGATATGCCAATAAAAATTTTAATATCTTCTATATTTCTATTCATTACTCAACATTTAATACTAAACAAACCTTTTCTACTGAAACCCCTAGTAATTAAGTATTTATTAAATGAAGCTGTGTAGCAGCTATTCCTAGTGAGCGGCTGTTATGATATCCCAATAAAAATTTTAATATCTTCTATATTTTTATTCATTACTCCACATTTAATGCTAAACAAACTTTTTCTACTAAAACTCCTAGTAAATAAGTATTTATTAAATAAAGGTAGGTAGCTAAAGTGTTGAATTAAATGGCATAAATTATGATGGTCCAAGTAATTGATTCACTAATAGCAAATCTAATGCTAAACAAACTTTTTCTACTAAAACTCTTAGTAAATAAGTATTTATTAAATAAAGGTAGGTAGCTAAAGTGTTGAATTAAATGGCATAAATTATGATAGTCCAAGTAATTGATTTACTAATAGTTAAAATTTTTATACTTATTAGGGGAAAAAAAAAAGAAAAAATAGGAGGTGGCAACCCATGAGGGTGCTTAGCTGAGGTGGCTAGCGTTTTTGAGCTCTTTCTTTTTTACTCTTTCTATTTATTTTATATTTTTGTATCCTTTAATTATTTAATCATATTTATTTATCATATTAATTATTATAGATTAGCGCTATCTTAAGAACGCTGGAAAAATTAATAGAACTAACGGATGTTTTATTACTAAATATATAGTACTAAAAGTAAACACCACATTGGTCGTCGATGTATAGTCAACTCTAATGAATAAACATGATGGTTTCCATAGCTAAGTTTCTCCATGAAAAGCTGTCACTGCTTATAAAGACCAAGGGCTGTTTGAATGGTCTATTTTTTATTTGTATTTGTATATCTTTTAAAATAATATGTATAAATATGTTAATCTATATTTATATTTTATGTATATTTATTCCATTTGATCTTTTAATGAGAATACAACTTTTTTTTTTAGTTGTATCTAATTTTTTTACAAATAATTTATTAGAAAAAAATTTGAAAAGTATCTATATCTATAACCTGCTAACAAACAAACAGACCCCAAATAGGATTCCAGACCAATTGTAAGAAAAGTTGTTCTACTCATAAATTGTAAAGTTTGATCTATATACACACTAGTTGCCAAGCAACATTTAAATATATAGCAAATTCACTTAATGAAACTATATACACGATATAATATATTAGGATTAATTTCACTCATAGTACTTAAACTTTTTCGATTTTTACAAAATTATACTTAAAAGAAATTTGCTATAAGAAAACATTTAAACTTTTTAAATCTTTCACTCACAGTATATATGGATGGATTTTGTCCATTTTTCCATCTAAGTGTTGACTGGTAAGTAGATCCAATTAAAATATTATATTTTTCGTCCATGCAAACAACCCAGGATCTACCCCTCTCTCTCCTCCACTGAACCAGGCCTATAACCAAACCCACAAATACACTACTGCCATCAAAACCACTCTCTCGTCTCCAATACACTCGCCACCATTGAGACGCTACCACTTCACCATCAAGCTTACCAACCCCAGCACCATCTCTCTCTACCTAGTTTAAAATTTTAATAGAAATTTTAATTCAACCTTCCCTTTTGAATTCTGATATTGCTGAACAAAGAGGAAAATCCCATATAAATCAAATGGTTATAAGCAAGACAAATTCTAAAGAAAACTAAAAATGTCCAATCTAGTGCTTCATCATTTTTGGATGAGGAAAACCAAAGATTAAGAATTATGAGCATGAGCATAAGCAATAGCAGTTTACAATGGAGAAATCGGGATCAAGATTGAGAGGAACCCTCCTAAGTCCAAACTTCCTAAGTCTAAACTTATTGACCTCATGTTCGTCGATCCAAAGTATGTTTTCTTATATATATATATATATATTATATTCATTTTTTTCATTAAAATCTAACCAAATAGACTAGAATTAAGGATGGATTAATTAAGTTGGCTTTTTTTTTTTAGGGGCTTGAAAAATCTCAAATCTGCAACACTTTTAAAGATATACATAAATGGTAAATGGTGGGGTGGTGGTAGAGGTGAAGTTGCAAACCTAAAAGATGAAGATTAGTGATGACACGACAATTCAGAGGAGATGTCGTGAACGAGTTGAGGTTAAATGGTGGATTTTCTATTTACCGTGATGGTGATGGAGATGTGCTTGGTTTTAAGTTCCATGGATGCGGTGTTTAGAGAGTGAAAGAATAGTGAAAAGAGGATGGACTGTGAGATAAAAGTTTTAGAGAGAATATGTGAAGAAGAAGATTAGTCCGTGTGGTAAAAAAGATGAGTTTTTCCTCCAAATATCAACTTAAATTTGTACTTTCTAGAAGTTTTGGATATATGATTACCTTAGTTTATTCTCAAAACCTTTATCCCTAAACTTCTTTACAATTTTTTAGTATTTATTTCTTGATTTATATAATATATGATCAGAACAAAAAGAATTTAATTTAGATTTGGTTAAGGTTTTCAATTTATTTTGATAAAAAAAATTTAAATTTGACAAATTTTGAAAAAGAATTTGATTGACATGAATTATTATGACATTAATTGCTAATTAGAGTTTACAGCTTGTTTTGAATTTTTTTTATGGGGATGTTTGATTTTTTTTTTTTTTTGAAGAAGAAGAAGAACATGAACACTATATATAAGTGTCATTTTTTTCCTTCTACTTAAATGGATTAGTTAAAAAAATTGCTAATGTGGACAAAGAAACAATATTTTAATCGAATCCACTTGCCATACGAAGAAATGGACGGAATCCATCCATAGGTAACATGGTGAAAGAAAAAAATTAAGGTATTTTTTTGCAGTGATATTTTCTTTGGATACAATTTTGTAAAATTTGAAAATGTTCGGGTACTTTAAGTGAAATTAACTCAATATATTATAACAATATATAAAATATGTATATATATATATATGGGAATAACCATACAACAAATAAAAACAATAAAGAAATTGTCAATGAAAACAATTGTTGGCATACTTCCCGTGCAAAACAAATTGTCGTTCACTAGTTATCAAACAAAATTTAATGAAACGATTGTGTTAATTAGTTTAATTGTAAGGTGTTAAAGAAATTGTTATAAGTGTGAAACATTCAGCAGGAAAAGACAGGGACGGACTTAACCCCCAAAATTTTTTTTCTACTTATGTATGGTATAATGAATAGAAGTGTGTATGGTACTTGAAAAAAGCAAAAATAATAATGATATTATGTTAGTGGCGGTGTAGCGGCTAAGGCTTTTCGCAAGGAATGTATCGGGAGATCGTGGGATTGAATTACCGCTATGTCTACATTTTTTTATTTTTTTTATTTACTTCTAAGAGTATTTACATCTAAGGTCTTTGATATGTGTTTCTACGTAAAATAATTAATATTAAAAACCTTATAGATAAAGTAATTAGAATTATCGAACGTGGATACTTTAATGGCTTGTCTCAACTTATTGGATTGGTAAACGTTAAGCAGTTAAATTGGAAAGCACATTAACGGCACATGGCTGTCCCATCTCTAGCATAAATAGTTCATATTGCTTTTCTTTCTTCTATTTTTATTACTCCTCCTATATTTATTCTATTTTTTTAATAGTTATGAATGGATTACTTTCCAAAAATTTTTCTTAAATTAATTAATACTTTATAGTATATGCATTACCAATTTACTAGATATCATCAAATTTTATAGATAAATATATAAAGATTCAAAGACTATCTAAAAATTTATGCAGTATATTATCAATTGGCACTTTAAAAATTTTATTAGATTCCCTAAAAAAAAAATATGCCTTATGAAATAATGATGATGAAATGTCTATTATCTAGTAAATATAAAAACAATTTCTTAAAACACATCACTAAGATTTTTTTTCATTGATGGGTTATTCCATAATTATTTGTCACTTTCATGGTATTGCATATTTTACTTCTACATTTTAAGGTATTTTTTTGTAAATGTAGACACTCATAAAAAATCGTCTCATAAATATAATGAGTCATTTCTTAGGCATCCCATCATGTCAACAGTAATTTAGTGAATGTCTATTTACCCATTCAAAAAATAGTATATTATGCCATTAGGGATTCAATATATATATATATATATATATTAATGGCATTGCAATTTTTATGGTGTTACATTTATAACAAATGATATCTCATTGTATAAACTATAATTACAAAGAGGAAAAAAACTATTTTATATATTATCTCTATCTTGATTTAAGAGAGGGAAAACTTGGCCCACCTAATATAACAATTATGTGAATTTGTAGGAAAATTTATGGTATCGTCATTAATTTGACAGGATCGGTCCTGTTTCATTCTAACAGTTCACACTATATCCAAACGTGATCGAACCATTTAATTAATTAATATTCTAATTACTATATTTATTTTAACGATTAGATAGTTAACTAAACGATTTCGTTGACAGGACCATAGAAGCTCTCACATCCACCAATGGAAAAAGATAACTGTTTTTAGTGAAAATTATAAGTAGTATAAGTTTTTGACTGAATGGTGGTTGGAAAAAAACATAGCGATGGAAGGGGAGAGGAAAATGGGGAAATTTTCATTTAATTAAAAACAGTAAGTCCAAATGCAGGAACTATTGATTTCATAATAATAGAGATATGTGTGTATGGGTTTGATGGGCCAGGTTATGTTTAGATTAAGTCTGAACCTGATATACTTGTTCATATGGAAAATAATATATATATATAATATTATATGTTATTTATCTTTTTCACTTTTTTATTATTTATATATTTAATTTTTGCCGACATGGAAATGTTGAATCCATCCATGAATCAAACCTACCGAATCCAGATTCAAATCTACCAAGACAGGTAGGAATAGGTCACGCCTGCCTGTGAGGGTGTCTATACGTATATATGTGCGCGTGTATGTATGTGTGTGAAAATGTATACATGCCATTTATGTTAATATCAAGGGCAGAACTCAGTTGGAATCCCAGAATCGGACAGATTATGATATTTCCTCAAAATATTGGAAACTGGAAGTTAGTACCCGTTGTCCAGAACATATGATAATGTCGGAAAAATTAACAAGTACGGAACAGGGCATAAAAAGAGGAAAAAAACCTAAAATATGTAATATAAATTATTAGGGTAGTGGTAATGCTAGTGGTAGTGGTCGACTGGTAGTGCTCGTGTTTGCACAATCAACAAAAATAGGTATCAACCCTAACTTATTTGTTTATTTTAGTAATATCCTCTATTAAAATATAGTGTAGTATATAACAAAGCGATGTATATTCAATTTTACGTTTCAATCTATATTGTTTATATTTCATATGTTTAATAAAAGTATACCAAAAAATACATAAATTAAAGATTTACGTTTATTACTTTTTACTCCAAATAATCATCGGTTGAAAAGGATGGTAAGTTTAGTGTTAGAAAAAAAAAATTAACTTAGTATAATTTAAAGAGATAGATTTTTTTTAATTATAACAAGAAGGTAATTCCAACCTAGGACTTCTCACACGGTGATGAGGAAAATGCTATTAGACTATTGGTGAATTTTAAGAGATAGATTGATATTTTTTCCTTTTTCTTTTTATGGAATGAAAAATCTAACTCCTTGCAAATTAATTGGAATAAAAAAAAAAAAAGTCCGGTGATTTCATAAACTATTTTAACATTTAATAAAGGGCTGTCAAAATAAAGTTCTGTATTTTCTGTCCCCACCATGGAATTATTATAATATTAAATATGTGACGTTATAATTCACATTTAGATAGAGAATATAGCCGCTTGTATATATTCTTCGGAAGATATGGTTTGATATGAAAGATAAATAAAAAAATTGATTTTATTTCGTACATAAAAATTTAATTTAATTTAATACTTCAAGTAGTCAATTTAACATTCAATCAAAGTAATTATTTATATTATCTTACTACACCATTTATTCTGTTTGTAGACATAAAAAGACAATCTATCAATATTTGATAGGATTAGGTTGCAGTAATAATTTGCATAAAAAATTTAATTGAAATTTAATTGACCACTCAAAATTCAAGTAATAAGTTTAATTTTTTTTTTTTGAAAGTTGAAATCTTTGACTTTTTTTTTATTTGTTGAATAACCAAACCGAAGGAATGACATGATACATGATGATATTAAAATATGTGGCTATTCTTTGGAAGAGTTAAACCATGGCTCTGAATGGATCCTCCCTTGCTTTTCAACTATGCTTTCTCACGTTATATATCAAAAAATTAGATTGAAAACGTTAACAATTTCTTTTTATTGATGAAAAAGGAGGTTTCTTTATTCAAGAGACTAGAGAGGAATTTGTCAAAAAAAAAAAAAAATACTAGATAGGATGAAAAAAGGTTTAATTTTGTTTAGTCATAAAAAATAATGATGACACGTCTGATTTATGGTACGAAAAAGGAAAAAAAATATACAATTAAACCTTTAAGCAATAAAATAAAAAATATTATCATTTTGTTCGATTAGACTTAAAATGACATTAATAATAAATTAAGAATATACATAAAAATACCGAAATACCTATCCCATCCTACACTTGGTCTAGTGGACTAAGATCTCATTGGTAAATATAAAATCATGCTGAAAAAGATGAAGAAATTAGTGTTCTTTGTTTGTAGCTTCTCGCTTTGCATGAATAGTAACTCTGCAAAATAATTATTTTTTCAACCAAGATGAGAAATAGTTATACATTCTATTTTATACTGGTAAAGTCATGTAAACAAATGACCTAAAGGCTTTGATGATAGCTACTACAAGAAATTTGATAAAAATGGTATATATGGTTCTTATGAGAGAAAAGGAAATTGATATTGATATTTTTAAAAACGGTTATAAAAATACTAATGAGATAAAAATAATTTCAATTTTAGATAAGATGGACTCATTTCTTAAAGAGATAAGGTTACAAGTGATCTAACTCATCTCTTCAAAAAATAAGGCAGGTCGCTTACAATCTCCTTTCTTTAAGAGGCGATTTCAAGTTTTCTATTTCTAGGATTATTTTTATCTTGACGGAATTTGTGTAATTTTTTTGAAAACAATAATTATTTTTTTCCTTAATCCTCATATCAAGTGGGAGTGGGACTTGTATATTAGGTTGATGAATCTTGCAGAATCCTTAAATATGTACAATAAATATCAACATCAACAACCTTTTAATCCAACCCATTTCCATGTTATCTAACAAGAAAAACCAAGAAGCTTTGGCAATACATGTGCTGGCAAAGTTGCTGAAACTGAACAAGAAAAGCTTTTGTGTAACTTTTGTTATAAGTGTGTACACTAAAGGAAAAAATTGAATTGCTAAGAAGAAAGTTGAACCTCACTCAATTTGTCCTCCTCTTCCTACCATTAATCTTCAAGATCACCTCCCTGTATTGATCACACCGGCCGCGATGATAATCAACCAAGAAGCACAATTGCCTGATGGCTTCCCTTTTTTCTTCACCAACACTCAATATTCCTTGATCCCTTTCCCTTACAAGTTTCTCCAATTCCTGTACTTTCTTCTCTAGCTGCTCCGCAACTTTCGCCAAGTGCAGCTTCTCCTTTACTTCTCCATCCAGTCTCGTGCTTAAGTCCTGATTATTTTCCTTCAATACTTCCAATTCCTGGTTCCAGTCAATCTTTTGGCATGATATTTCATCTTCACTATTCCAGTTTGAAGCCTGAGCCTTCTTGATGAACTGAAGTTCTCTCACAGCATTGGAGACCCGTGTTATGATTTTGTTGCTGCGGTCTTCAAATGTTCTGATTACCAAGTCTAACCAGATTAATGCATCATTCGCCGCAATAGAAGCATCCTTCAGTTTCATAAGGTCGGCTTTGTGAGATATGGTACATTCCCTGAGCATCTTGCTCCCCTGGTGGAAACATTCTTTGTTCTCCTTGTAGCTTTCTTTAGTCTCAAGGTGTAAATGTTCTATAACGCGGATTCTTTGCCCCAATATTCGCATATTATCCTCAATCTTCATCCGGTATTCCTCCGTGTATTCCTCCATCTTTCTTTCCACAAGTTGGATATCCAAATCTGGGGACAAATGTTTCGTTATCCTGTGTCTCCTACTCGACCTGCCAATGCTGCTATCCTCTTGATCACTACTCAGCATTGCAGGATGCTCTGGTGATGTTTTGTTTGTTAGCTGGAAACCTTTGTTCTCAACATATATCGCCTTGCGGGGTGATTCCCGTCTTTCAAGCTCATTGCGCAACTCCATCTTCCTTTTCTGTGCATTCAAAGCTTCCACCTCCTCTTGTAGATTAACCACTCGGGTTTTCAACATGCTGGTGCTTTTGGTATGCGTATCCTTCTCGGCCTTAAGTTTATCCTGAAGAGCAGAAACTTCATTTCCCATCTCTGCCAAACTTCGCTCTAACTCAACAACTTTAGCATCCAAGCCTTCCTTTTCGTTTCTTAGCAAAAGGGTCTCTTGAACCCTATTCCTTAATTGCTCTTCCAATTCGTTTTCGTGTTCGCATAGAGCCTCAACTTCTAGCTCCAAGTCATTTACCTTCATAGTCAGCTTCTTGTTAACATCCATCCCTCTCTGTGCCTCTCCGGTTTGAGTTGTAGCTCTTCTTTCAGACTCTCAAGCTGTTTGCAATATTCAGAAATCTCCTGATTCTTGCTTTCAAGTTGAGAGCTGTATCGCTTAATTCTTTGTGAAGAACCTCTAGCTGATGACTATAATCCTTTTCTTTATCCATTAGCCGTGCCGCTCTTTCTTCCAATTCACATTTCTGAGCATATGCTGTTTCAACTCAAACTGCAAACTTCTAACCTGAGCATTCAGCTCCGAGGCAGCAGACGATGATTCTTTCTCGATATCCTTGATTTTCTTCATGAGACTAGAAATCCGAATGGCTCTATCTTTGGAGATCGATTCAAGTTCCATAACATGGCTCTGCAGTCCTTTGTTTTTCTCTTTCAGCTGTCGGATTTCGGTTGCTTGACCCTTAAGGTGTCCTTCCAAGTCCCTATTCTGGGTGCACAAAGAATCTAGTTCAACCTTCAAGCTAGTCAATTGGGCTTCTAGTTCCTTTGTCCTGGCTGATGATTTGGTTCCAAGAGCCCGATGCTCCTGGCGAAGAGTTGAGAGCTCCTTAATTCTCCCGTCGGCTTCTGTTGTCAGCTCACTCAATGAGTTTTCTAAATCTTCTATCTTGCTTAAAGCTTTTTTATACTCAAAGTCCAAAGCTTCCCTGTCTTGCCTGGCAGAAACCAACTTCTTCTTCAGGATGGTAACTTCTCGATCCCGTTCGACATCAGCACTGTCTAAATCCTTTTCCACAGGCCGAGAATTCCTGAGTTCATCAATATTGCTGACAGTTTCTTTTTTCCCAGGACTGCTGCCAACTTCCTCTGATGAAAAATATTCAGAATCCAAGCTGGAGAAAGACCAAGACGATTGAGCTTCACTTCCATAGACACTTTTTCCTTGTTCCTGTAGACGATCGCATAGTTCATAAAGTGATTGGTATTCTTTGTGAAAGTCCTCAACGAGCCCAATAAGCTCTGAATCTCTCCTGAAATTCTTTGAGCCACGCTTTTTCCTTTGGCTTTCATTCTTTACAAGCTCTAGGATTCTTTGAATCTTTTTCTCAGTATCTGATAGATAAAAAGAACACCATAGGATATAATTTTATTCAAATAGAAATATCATATTTTCCTTTAGCTTCTTAAACAAAATTTCAGCAATGCCTATGTCGTGCATTTTAATGAGGACAGCAGATATCTTCCTAAACTTTGAATTGCATGTGTTTAATATGGTTTAAGGTGTTTTCCGATCAAGATGAAAGTGTAAGAGGTCATTTCCAATTTTAATAGGGAATTTGTCAATTAATCGAAGTTTGGATTTGACTTGTAATAAAAGAATATTAGGGGATGTATCCGCATAAGATGTTTAGAAAGGTTATTTATATTTTTCCAACTATTAACGTGCAGAGAGCGTTGGTGTTTCATATCTTATTTTCGTCAAAAATTCCATCATTTACACCAAAAATTAAATAAGATCCATCAAGTGTTAATAATTAGCATTTGATTGTAAGAATTAGAGAAGAGAAGAAAAATTGATAGCATAGTATAAAAAATATTACACAATATAATTTTTTTATAGCTTGTTTGGTATTATATAGTACTTGATACGATTTTTATTAAAAAAAAATTTTTTATCCAATTTCAATATTTTTTACCATTAAATTTAAGAAACAAAAGTTTTTTTTATTTTATCTAAACTGTAATACCACGAAGTCGCTAATATATTTTATAAACTAAACGGTGGAATGACTTTTTGTCCGGTCCAACAATCAACAATTGTGTAGCTGAACGTTATCTAATTCACCAAAGGTTGTATTATAATTCAACTAATGTGTATATATGTGTGGGAGAAATATTTGATGCCCATTCAAATGTTGTCTTCACTCTACTCTATTCCAACTAGATACTTAACACGTGTTAAATAAATTTTAAAAATAAAAATATCCTTATAATAAAACATATAGTTATCATCACTTAATATACGCATGTTGTATTATTATTACTTAGGACAGAAGTTGAAGATAATGGTCGAAACAGTAGACTTTTTCGATATGCGAGAGAGACAGAGAGAGAGATGCACCTGCTTTATTGCCTTCATGATGTGTCTTTCCTTTATCAATTTGTCTTCGGACAGACTCTCCTAGATCATTTTGCCGTTCCTTTGCCATCCTTTACCAGGAAGTTCTTAGATAATTTTTGCACAATAAGAACTAAGCAGCAGCAGGTACTACTATTTCTGCATTTAGTACAAAGAAACAATAGGCAAGAAATCAAGAGATCATAAAGTTTTCATTAATCAAGTTTATCAAAGGTGTGCTTATCTAATAAATTGAAATAGAATAACAGAAATTCACGATTAGCTACCCTTTTTTCTATCATATTTTCAATCGTAAACAAACCTGATAGTATTTGGATCTCGTAAAATATATACACTTATTAAGCAGATCAAATTTATTTATGCAGAATAAAATTATCTTACAAATATTAAAAAAAAAAGAAAAGAAAAAAAAGATTTCTAATAAAAAAATTTACGAGCGAAGATCAATCTTTATTTTAACCACTTAACATGACATCTGATCCATTATTTCAACCATTTAAAAATTCAAGATTGGTTGAATCCAATCTTCAGGAGATGATGAGCTTCATTAACATATTAAAAAACATTCACCTGGCCCACCATTGACATCATAAATCCATCAGCAGTCCATGTGGAAGATATGCAATAACATATAAGACGTCAAACTTGTGATTTAAATTAGACCCCACCAGATTTACTTGTATTCACACCATTTCTTCTGATTACTTTTTTTTTTTTAATGCTACACCACAAACAGTTAGCCATGTGCCATATCTTTACCAGACAGAACAACAAGCTGATAAACCTAAAAAAAAAAAAAAAACTGAATCATTGTTTTCTTTTGACATTGTCTTTTTTTATTAACCATAAAACGTACATCATCTTTCAATTCATTCAATTTCCACTTATTAGCGGTGATCCAATTATAAAAAAAAAAAAAAAAAAAAAAAATCTGTTTCAGTGATTGAGATGTGAATGCGATTTTAAATATTTGTTTATGATAAATCAACGGGAAGAAAGAGGAATTAGACATTGGAGACGTCAAACACATGGTGGGTTCATTTGTTGCAACATGGCCATGAGACATGCATGTTCAAGTCATTGAATGTGTCATATCCATTTACATATATATATATATATATAATTATGTAACTATACATATACAGCTTAAATCCTATATAGCAACCCAAATTTCAGTTTTTTTGGAAACAAATTGTCCATTTCACAAAAATTTGCATCCATAAGTAATTTCATAAAAATTTTCTTTCAATTTATTGAAGAAAAAAAAAAACAAAAACTCTCACATGGGCCAAACTTAGAAATTACCTGGGGAATGATGTTGTCACTTCATGATCTGAACATGATTTTAAAAATGATGGGAAAAATACACAAGGACAGATCAATTATATAAAGGGACGCTTTTGCAAATGCATTTTGCATGCAGATGCAAAATCTGAACAGAGCAATTATTGATGAACTCTTTTTGTCTTTTACCAGGACCAGAAGATTAAAATATTTAAAAAATTAAAAACATAAGAAACAAAAAGTTGTTTTGTCTAATTGTGTTTTATAATAGTGCCCATTGGTTTCAAATTAATTACCACAAGGACCATTATATGACCAGTCAGATTCTTTCATTCTGGTCGGTGTGATATAAAAAGAAAAAGAAAATTCTAGATGCCCAGAAAATGGTGGCTATGAATTAATGCCACTCTGGCCAGTGTGAACCTATGCCTCATGTAATTTTGGCAACAGCTTGAAGATGTGCCAAATAGTAGGTTTTGTTTATATTTTATTTTTATTTGTATTTATATTAAAATATAATATAAAATATCTTATGTATTTGATATTTTTACAAGAATTGTCAATTTTTTTATTTGTATATATTTATTGATAATTAATTTGTTAGAAAAAATAAAAAAATTGTTTGTGTCTAAAAGAAAAAAAGCTAACAAAACAGTAATATAACATTGCATTAGTCTTATATGTCCCATTATAGTGGTCTTATATACGGTATCATAAGAGATCCCACATCTTTATATGGTACATTTTTATTAGAGAATATTGTCAAAAGTAGAATATTTTTATTATATGTGATGTATAAAAACATTAGGGAAAACCGAAAATAATATCTCATTATCAGAAACTTACACTATGAAACTCGAATAGAGAATATTCTTAGGAAAATTTCATCCTATTCTTAATACTTAGAAAGACTGCTTCATTTTCTTCTTTTTTGTCCTTTTTTTAGCCTCTTTGTCCATTTGAAATTATTAGAACTCTAGCATGAATTTATTCCTAATAAAACAACAATATATAGACAGTTGTATTTATTTTATTGCAAGGGCTAATAATTATTTTTCCTTTTGTCACTCAGAATTAAAATTAGAATCTAATAATTAAAAGATAATATCTAATAGACTATACTTTGATTTGCAATAAGATGGCTTTCCAAATTTTCAACATACAATAATTTTATATTAGCATGGCTACTGTCTAAAATTTTATCAAGTTAACAAGTACATGATTATTATTATTAATAATTTCTATATAGTATGAGGTCCAATTGTAAGTATTGCAGCCATATATCCCTAGATAATTTTTATTAAGAAAAAAAAAATTGTGCATATGGGTGGTGCACGAGTAAAGAATGTAGTTAATAAAAGACATAGTAGCTAAGGAAATGAAAGTGGAGAATATGGGATAAACAAGAAGGTGGGATAAAGTGACATCATCACACATTCAAAAACTCATAAAATTTTGAAAATTATGCATTTTTTTTTCTGTGTTACAAATATAAATGGCTTTTAATTTTGAAAGGATACTAATGAACTTGTAACTCAGCTAGAAATTATTTCAACCATATGAAGACTAACACCATAAGAGATTAAATTCATAATATGATTTTTATCATTAAAAGGGACTTCCATTAATATATATTAAACAATAAAATTTGTAAGTATTATTATATAAATGACTGCATACATATAAAACATAAATATAAACACAATCTATTTTCTCAAAACATATCTTATAGAGAGATTCACAATTCAGTTTACAATACATTTATACATGCAACTAATGATAGCTCATTTTTGTTTCTTATATCATAAGCACACTCTTATAAGTTTTTTTTTTTTTTTTGTCATTACAATAGAGAAGATGAAATCGAACCTGATATCATAGAAGACCATTGGCAGCCTTGTGAGTTCACTAATAATACATTAACATATGTGCAATAATTAAAACGGTGTATAAGTCAGTTTGCATTATTAATGATCCTTATAGTTTAAAATTTTTGCATTATTACTTAACATGACTCTAGCATACATATTAGAGTAATATTACAAATTACAATTTTTGATAAGAAGATTATTTATAAGGAAAAGGTATATTTTTTGCCCTCAATGTTTACTATTTTTTTTTTCTTTATTTAAGTTCCCATCTTTTTCTTTCTCTTTTTGGCCTTTTTTATTTCTCAACGTTTTTAAAATCTTATAAAACTAGGATTTCTATTAATTACGTTCAATTTCTATCAACCTTGAACATTTTGTAACTTTCATTTAACGTTAGACTAGAAGGCCAATCTGGTTAGGGTAGGCACAATCTTTTTCCAACCACTTCTCTCTCTCTCTTAACACACACACACATATATTGCACTTGTTGATAAGTAAATTTAGCAATCGCTCCTTAAGCCCGACTCAGCCTGCTTTGAACGTAAGCCACCCCAATTACTTGTGAGCCTACCTCTACTATAACCCTAACACACGAATTAAAGACCAAGTAAACAATTAGACCCCTACATTTGCTTGAACCTTATTGTAGCAGTACACTCAGCACCCATAAGTTGCCCAACTTAGTCAAAACTAGGTCAATCAACTCTATGTTGATCGTATAGCAGTTATTTTAATTAAATCAAATGTCTGCTCTTAATCTTATCTTACAACCTAATAGGCAAGTATACCTATCATTTACTATAGTATAGCACTAAGTACAGGGTCGTCTCAAGGATTTTCTATCACATCCCAAAGAGTACTCTAGACATGGCAGTCTACCATGTACGGTATTAAAACTTAAAAATTACTTTCCAAAGTCATGCGAAAGCTTCAACACATATGTAAGACGTCTATCAGAAAATAGGATACTTCAGTGGAATGTGTAGTTCGAGATAGTAAATATAGCATACAAGAAATCTAGATAATTATCTAACTTCAACATCAAGAATTGGTCCTTACATCTTCCTAGGGGCATTCCCCCTATAAATCTCCAAAGAAAAAATATCAACTTAGTCTTTCACGTAAACAAATAATACTATAACTAAAAGATATTAAAGGAAATCTATCATAAGATCTTCAAAAGGATTTCTCCCAAAAGCTTCTCAAAACATAATTCCACTTAGGTTGTTTCAACAAAAATCTATTAAGGTGTAAGCTTAACTAGCTTAGTGAGAATATTTCTAGATTAATGTATTTGTATCAATGAATTCAAATAAGTTATTAAACAAGCATATGAATGCGTCAAGCAAGTAAACAAGCAATACATATGATCTACCGAAAATCATATATTTGAATGGATTTACTCCTCCATTCAGGATTAGGTGTTTTGGGCTCTTTAAAACTCATCTTTGAAATCCACCATATGTAGTTTTATTTCAAGCTCTTACTCGCCCATCCTGAAATAGTTCTTTCGGACTCCTATTTGCCCATCCTTAAATAATTCTTTCAAGCTCCTATTCGCCCATATTGCAAACTTACAGGTTCCCATAACCCCACTACTATACTCTTGTCCCATCGAGCATAGTAGTTAATAAAATGAGGCTAACTATGTGATATGCATGAATTAATTAATATAACTCTTAATATGTAGTTAAGGTAATTTAAAGACAATCATAGAATTGCAGACACTCCATCATGATAATAATATAACACATTTTAATTAACAACAATTCATGTCTCGTTATACTTAATGTTCTTTCAACCAATATTATCATGCGTAATCCATTTTCATCTTTTCCTACTTGTAGTGCATTTAGCTACAAGCACAAACAAGTACGTAAAAGTAGGAGATAAACTCACTTGGTCATTCTTGCTATAATTCTTTACTCGTAATAATCCTCCGAATATGGATCCTCCTAAGCTTCATTACCTAAACGAAAGAAATACCTACAACGAGTATTTCGTAGAAGGTCTACTTGAACTTTCTAACTATATTCTAGTATTTACGTCAAAATTCAGATAGGACGAAATTCCAACTTAAAATGGCCATAACTTACTCATTTTAACTCGGAATTTCTCATATTATATATCGTTTTCTATCTACTTGAAAAAAATTATCCATTTCTAGGGTTATTTTTATCATAAAAAGTCATTTGGGTTACAAAACACCATGGTACAAAATAACCTCGAAATTCTCAGTCCTTAAAAGATGATTTTCCAAACTTTTCTTTACCTAAAAATCCTTAAACAAATACATGGATATTTGTATGGTTGAAAAACCCTTTGAACATATATATATACTCATATTGTATGCATGACTTTTGTAGTGTTGTCTCAACATTAATTTTTCACAAAACAATTTGTCTTTAAGAGTTTTAAAAGATGAAAACTTTGAAAATTTTTCCTTTCTAAGTTGCAAAAAGGAAAACTTAATAATTCTTGGGTTGTTATAAGTGAGTATTTTCCTATTATAATTCCATTCCCTAACTTTTCAAAGATAAATAAATTTCCAAAAATTTGGTCATTTAAGTTATTTACCAATGTTACTTCTAGTGATTGAAAAATAATGTTTTCAAAATTTTTCTTATGTTGTTAGTGTTATCTAATATTTGAAGCTGTATTAAATGTATGTTTTTCTCTCATTTTTATATTCTTCTATTCTTTTGAAAATAAGTTTACCTTTTTAAAACTTCACTTTCTTGGTAAATTTTATTTCTCTAAGTTGATTTCTAATATAGTGAATTGATTTTTATCTTGATTTGAAAAAGTTGTTTTATTCCTAATATATATCACGTGGTGCCATAATCCTTTTAGATAAGTTCATAAGAAAAAATTCATAATACAGAATTATCCATATTAGAACTTAGCAAAAATTTCATTTTAACATTGAAAAGATAATAATATTAAAAATTAAGTCTTGTAGAAGCTTACTTAGTAAGTGATTTTCAAAGGCTATGATAAACCTATGTAAGTTTTATAAAAGATATAGTTGGGTTAAAATCTTAAGTGTAATGTTAAAAATTATATTTTTTTTATAGAGTATCTAGTTCCAATTTATAAAAGAAAAGAGTTTCTTTTATTACTCGAAGAAATTTTCATTACTAATACTTTAAAATTTATGATTAGCTTATCTAAACCTTTGAAAAGAATTTATTAAAACAATACTTAGATCTCTTGTTGAAAAATCCTTTATTAAGAAATTTAGCTTACTTATCTTTATTTAAGAAAGAACCCATTTTTATTTTTATTAAGACAACAACTTTCTAATCATGCATGAATATGATTATGTAGTAATGAAAAAGTAAGGATAATATAATAAGATAGAAAGAAATACAATAAGCATATAAACGAAATAATATGGTTAAGTATTGGGAACCTTAACTTCATCAAGGTATCTCGGTAAAGTATTGAGAGCCTTAGCTTCATCAAGGCTTCCCGTGACTAAGAATAGACTAGCGCCAAAAGAAAAGAAAAGAAAAGAAAGAAAGGAAAAATCATAATAATAAGAGTAATAATAATAAAAGCATGTTAACGAGAGGTTAGTGAGTGATTTAGACTCTAAGAAATATATAGATATACATATATTTAAGAATATATAAATAAAGTTATTTAGGAGCATGATAACAACATAATAATCATAATAACAATAATATAACAAAATAATATAATCGGTATTCTTGGCATGTGCAAAAACAAAATATGAACATGTTGTTGCTTCTACAACTTACATGAGTCCTTGAGAAACAGAAAATAGTAAAAAGTTTTTACCTAAGAGTGTTTATGTGGTAGGAAGAAGATGATGAATGTAGGATTATGTGGTTAGTGATTTGCGGTAAATGGTTTATGTGTAGGAAAGGATTTTGGAAAGAATTAGTTGAAGAGAGTTTTGGTGGAGAGAAATTGTGTAGAAAGAATTTGTAGAGAAATTTTTGAGAGTTTTGTTATGTAAAATGAAGATGTGAAAAAAGTGGAGAGAAATGGGGTATTTATAGTTGAAGATAGAGGGAAATTAAATGTAATAAAATAAATTTAAAATATATATATATATAGTACATAAGGAGAGGGACGGAAAAGAGGGGGGGCACCAGTTTTGGGATTAAGGGCAAGAAAATTTATTTAATTTGTATTTTGCAATAAAAAGTAAGTAATATGTAAGATATGATTTGATATAAGATGTATTGGAAAGGTAAAAAGTAAGATCATAGGTGTATAGGTAGTAAGAAATAGTAGAGATAAATGAATAGTAATAAATACTAATGAATAGTAGAGAAGTACAATAAATACTAGACTAGACAAATAAAATATCGATAGTAATAAAAATACGCGTAAACGAGCTATATATATATTGTTAGTTACCGAAAAATTACGAAATTGATATTTTTGAAATCCTTGTATAATTACGGGTCTTTTAGTGTTATTGGAATATTTTTACTATTTTGAGCATCAGGACACATTTTTCGAAACTGATCCTGTTCGGGTTCAAAACGAATCGAATTTTGGCAAATTTGATCTTTTTAAGCTATCTTATATTATTCCGAACTATAATCCATCATTAACTTATTTCTATTATTCTCAAGTTTCGAGCACGGGATTATCAGAGTTGAAACTGCTAGATTGTCTTGATTTTAGTTGACTTTTGAAACTCCGGTTTGATTAAGGTTATGATTTATTCCAACTTTACCCTAGAAATTGAGAGGTTTGCATTTTCAACTACTTGTACCGACTTTTTTCTTACTATTTAACCAATAAAAATCGAGCTGAATTAATTTAAGTAACTATTAATATTCTGCAAACTACTATTAATCTAATGAACATAAATTAAAGTTTAAGTTGATAAAATCATATTAATATTCTGCAAACTACTATTAATCTAAGCCGACCATTGAAACTTCTTGAAATTCATTAATTAAATAACATTAGTTCCTTAAACCATGGAGTTTCCTTTATCAAACTAATAACTTTCTCACGTATATTAATTTATAATCCTAAATCAATTAATCAAAATCTCGTAGATCAATAGCAACTTAGAATTGCATTACGGATATGAACTCATGCATAAACCCTAAGTTTCATAGAAGACTTTCGTTGTTCCATCTCTAAAACTACAAGCAAATCCTTTTGATTACATAAATCTAACCATAAAAATAATTTCTCAATCAACTTTCATGGTATCATGCATAAATTCATACACCAATAACATGAACTTAACAAAATATTAATGAACATGCAATTGAACTTAAGAAAACTAATGATATTGCATTAAAATCTCAATCTCAATTACATAGTGGCGCTAGGGTTTATCAAGATCTAAATACAAATGACCATTCTTCCATATATATAGCAGAATCTCAAATACAAAAGAAGAATAATCAAAAGTCATAATTACAACCCGATTACTTGATGAAATCTTGTGAGTTCTCAAGCTTCAAGTCCTTAATCTTGTGGTTAGAGGAGCTCACATAACTTCTCCCAAGGGGAAACAGCTTAATAGTGTTCAATGATTCCTTAAGGTTTCAACTAAAGCTTAGTATTTATAGAGAAATTTAGAAACTAGAGAGTTTTCTCACAAATCACATGCAGCACGCCTATACTGATGTGAACCTCAAGTATAGGAACCCAAGACCCAACGATCAAAGATGGAAGAGAACCCAATGATCATCTTGAAACAAACAAAAGGAACTTAACCCAACTAAACTTGTCAATTGGAACCAAAGTTATTAGGTTGATCTCCCCAAGTTTTTATGTTGAAGAAATCGGATTGAGTTCTTTCATAGGAACTAAAAGAAAGTCCTCGTAAGGAAGAAACTCTTAAGAAAATATTTTCATTTATCAATTTTTCTCTAAAAATCTGGATGCAAAAGTTTATATAGGCTAATCTAATTAGCCTCAAGGAAGCAACAATCAAGGAAAACATCCTATTAATGACTTCTAGGAAAATGTAAAATCAAACTTGCTTAAGAAAACAAAAATTCATACAATCCTTTGAATGATATTTAAAGTAACATGTAGAGCCCAAAATAGATCATCCTAAGCGAAAATGACCAGCTTAAATATAGACATAAGCCTAAGAATTTAAATTGTAGTGTCTTCAGCCTAAAAATTTCATTAACTCCAAAACATCATAAAATGTAGATTGGGCTACTTGAAGCTTCAACACTTGAATGGCTTTAGTCTTCCATGTCGAGGAATACTTTATCTCCTCTTCCATGTAAAGTATTAATTAATTTAGGAGATGTGTTAGAATCTTGTTGGATAACCTCATTCTCTTGAATTTCCATAATTAATCCATGTAAAGCTTCCTTCATTCGCTTGGCTCATGTTTTTGTCATTAGACCTCCAATTCCTTGTAATTGATAGTTAGACTTAGTTGGCTCTTTAAGCATCTGATCTCTATCATTCCCTCATTCCTTGAAAGGATTTGTCCTTAAATCTCCTATATCATAAAAAGATAAATCAATAACATTAAAAGTAGCACTAATATGATCATAATGATTAGGTAAATCAAGCTTGTAAGCATTGTCATCGAAGTGTTTCAATACTTGAAAAGGTCCATCTCCTTTAGGTTGCGACTTAAACTTTCTTTAGGTGGCAAATCTTTCCTTTCTTAAATGAACCCAAACCTAGGGGTGCAAATGAACCAAAATGGTTCACAAACTACTTAAGTTTGGCTCTATGTATTCGAGTTTGATGCAAAAATAGTCGAATTGAACTCGAATCGAACTATTCCAATAATTTATTGGACCAAACTCGAACTTTATATGTCTAGTTCGATTAGTTTGCGAACCTTATTCAGTTATAATGATCATAAATATTAATCGAATTCAAATCAATTTTAGATATTAATATTATTTTAATTACAATTTAAAATATATTTTTTAATAAATCAAGCCTAAATGAGTTTAATCAAGTTGAACTTAAGATTATATAATTTTATTTCAAGTAGAACTCTAGCTTAAAATATTAAGCTTGATCAAACTCGAACTTTGAAATTTCAAATCAAACCTGAATTCAAACTCAATACTATACTGTCTCGATTGGATTCGATTGTAGTTCTACCCAAACCTAATCTCTTGGTTCAAAGGTAACCTTCACCTGACCCTTATTGGCTTGTCTTACATAGTACTCATTCTTTTTCTCAATATTAGCCCAAACTTTGGCATGTAAACCCCTAACAAAATCTGCCTTTTTCTTTCCATCAAGATTAGTACACTCATTAGTAGGCAAAGATAAAATATCTAATGGAGTCAAAGGACTAAAACCATATAATCTCAAAAGGTGAATAAGATGTAATAAAATGCACAGCCCTATTATCTGCAAATTCAACATGTGGCAAACACTTTTCCTATTGTTTCATATTCTTTTAAATAACAACATGCAACAATGTAGAAAGAGTCGTATTGACTACCTCAATTTGCCCATCTATTTGAGGATGTGCAATAGTAGAGTACAATAGTTTAGTTCCTAACCTATTCCTAAAGTGCTCCAAAATGACTTAAGAACTTAACATCCCTATCACTTACAATGGATCTCGGCAAACCATGCAGATGAACAACTTCTTTAAAGAACAAATCAGCTATATGTGTTGCATCATTGGTTTTAGAACATGCAGTAAAATGAGCCATCTTACTAAACCTATTAACAACAACGATTATGATGTCCTTACTGCTTTGAAACCTAGGTAACCTTAAAATGAAATCCATAGAAATATCAATCCAAGATTAATTAGGAACAGGTAAAGGAGTATAATGTCCATGAGGCATTACTTTGGATTTAGCTTGTTTACATGCAATACACTTGTCACAAACAACTTGTAGATCATGCTTTATTTTAAGCCAACAAAAATGCTCATGTAATATTTTTAAAGTCTTTTTCACACCAAAATGTCCCATTAATCCACCTCCATGTGTTTCCCTAACAAGCACCTCACGCAAAAAACAATTAAGCATATAAAGTTTATCTTTCCTGAACAAATAACCATCATGCCTATAAAAATCAACATATGCATATTTAGAAAAAGCATTCCATACTTGACCAATATCAACATCAGATTCATACAAATCCTTAATGAACTCAAATCCAAGCAATTTAGTATGTAAGGAAGTCAAAAGTGCATACCTTCTGGATAATGCATCAGCCACTACATTTTCCTTTCATTGCTTGTATTTGATCAAAAATGGAAAGTTTTACTGAATTCCATCCATTTTTCATATCTTTTGTGCAACTTACCTTAGGACTTCAAGTATTTCAAGCTCCCATGGTTTGAGTGAATGATAAAATCCTTTGGCCATAAGTAATGCTGCCATATTTGCAAAGTTCTCACTAAAGCATGTAATTCCTGGTCATAAGTTTGGGAAACTCAATGTTGCACCACTAAGCTTCCTACTAAAATAAGCAATTGGCTTGGAATTTTGCATCAAGACACCACCAATACCTTTTCCCGACGTATCGCATTCAATTTTAAAAACTTTATCAAAATTAGGTAGAACAATAAAAGGTGCATTGTTTAATTTATCTTCCAAAGCATTAAAGGCTTGTTCATGCACTTTAGTCCATTTAAATTTCATATTCTTTTTAACAAGTTCATTTAAAGGAGCTACTATAAATCTAAAGTCCCTTACAAATCTCCTATAAAAGCTTGCTAAGCCATGAAAACTCCTCACCTCATTTGCATTCTTAAGTGTTGGTCATTCTTCGATTTCTTTTACCTTATCTTTATCATCAATAATCCCATATACATTCACAATAAAACCAAGAAACACAACAGATTCTGTAAAGACCCGACATGCTCAATTCTCAAATTAAGCACACCAAGTCCCTAACCACGTATAACTCTTACGAATTATACGTAAGGTTGTCTTAAAAGAAGGTGTTTATGTTGAACATTGCTATTCGATTTTAGATTGTGAAATCATTTAGTTAGATTTTCGGATAACTGGATTTAGCAGCAGAAATAAATTTTATAAAACAATTTAGAAATAAAAACATTTCAAAACTTCCACTCTTCTCAAGTGGAGAATTATTAGATTAAACAAAGTTTTGCAAAAGTTAAATTACAAAACATGGGCTCTACTATGCCCTTTAAAGAATATAACAAGTTTAAATCATAAATCCAGCTCTCACTAATAAACAAAAAGAAATGAAATAACTAACTACATCCACGCTCCTACTCACTTCACTCATCCACAAATTCTCTCCGAATAATCACAAATGCCCAAAACCCGAGTCAAGCATCACCAATAGCAACAACATCATCATATCATCGTCTCATCACATCATCACCAACTTCAATAAGAACTCATCATCAACTTCATCACATCATCTTTATCAACAACAAAACCTGTAAAAAGAATAACAACAACAAGAATGAGCCGAAGCCCAGTACACAACAACACAATCACACACGGAGTGACACACGAGCTTAACTAAATGCAAATGCGACAATCACAAGTTATTATCTTTCTTTAAAGTAAACAAATCAACACGGGAGTATTCAAACTCCGGGCATCAAGGATCTAGTATCACGTCCGCCTCCCTGAGTGGTCCCTACTGTTCATACAGACTAGCAGCCCCACCTTCCGGCGTAGCCCGTAATACTAGGGGATCCTGAGTAACGTATCACGACGCTCAGGGGGTTGATATAAGTAGCTCGGATACTTATATCTCCTAGATAAATCTATCCAATAACGAGAAAGTTCCATGCCCCCAATCTGAGCAAGGTGCCGCTCTCCGAACCAGATTCAACGGCGTAAAAGACAATCAACACTCATCAATTATTAAGTCAAGTTTAAGTTCTTAATTTATTTTAGATGCCTATCCTAACATCCAACACACAAGTTACTGCGTACCTTATATAAGATCGCCTGTAAGAAAAACATGAACCCTAATGACGATGTCCACTACTTGACAGAAACTCAAATGAGTTTATTTCCTTTTGTAAAAGATCCACCAACTCCTTACAAAACAATTAAAAAACCAATCAATTAAACTAGCTCAATCTAATCAATTACTATGTCATCTATACCAAATTTTATTAAGATCCTATTTGAGCAGACACTAATGTGGAACCCCACTATGGCTGCGATAAATCGCCCGCCAAAGTATGGACGGTTCTCCTTTGTCTGTCAAAGTATTTCTTTTCACTTTGATTATGGTTTCTTATCCACAAAGCATCAACAAAACATTTATATTCAAAAACATATAAATCCAAAACAATTAAACATTCGAAACAACATATTCCTCATGTTATTCAAAGATCACCCTAACACATTCATTTAACCCAATTATTTGTTACTAACCCATTTTAGCTTAACCTTAGTCAAATTGATTAGAATTAGTCATTTAAGTCATTTACCAAGTCAAATTGATTAACCTTAGCCATTTAATTCAAAAGCTAAGCCAAGTGGATTAAGCTTAAGAAATCTAGTTCATTTTAGTTTAATTGAGTTCATTAAGTCAAACTCATTAGAATTAATCATTTAATCTAATTACTAAACCAAAGTAATTAAACTAACTCAATCTAATTTATTTTAACTCATTCAAGTTCATTTAGTCAAGTTGAACTTAGATTGTAACTAGATTCATTTTATGTTAAACTCGCATATTTAACTCAATTATTCATTAAATCTATAAATCTATCTAAGTCATGTTTAATTAAATCAATCTATCAACATAACACATCAAACATCACTTATCTATCTCATTTTATCTCAAAAAGATCAATTTACACTTAACAATAAACATTTAGAAATAAAAAACAAGTTTTAATTTTGTTTAGGAAAACACAATAGCTGAAAAGAATCAAAATTTAAGCATCGATACGTTTCGAATTTGTAAAAACTCAAAACATGAAAGTTTTAGATCTCTTTTTGAGCTTTTTATATCAACTTGAATCACCTCAATTGGAGGTCGTATAAAAAGTTATGGCCAAAATACGAAGAGGATGCGAAATAGGGCACTGAGTAAAACGAATACACACTTCAAAGCCGGCGGCGTAAATTTAAAAGCCAGCAGCGTAAAGGTTCAAAGCTGGCAGCGTTGGAGGCAGCTTTAAGAAAATGCATTCTGTTCCCTTCAACACCGCCTCAAAGCCGGCCGCGTAGAAGCTCCAGGAGCCGGCGTTGAAGACAGAACAGGTTTGCGAAAAGAGGTTTTTTTACACTTCCTTTTATCAAAACTTCTTCAAATCATTTCCTAAGCTTCCTATATCAATTCTAACATTAAATAAACTATAATAACAACTTCTAACACTTCAATCTTCCTCCAACAACTTCAAACAACAATCAAACTTCAATTCACTTCAACAAACTCCAACTCACTATTCATCCTCTTCTTCACCATTTCCAACTTCCATCAAACATTAAACTAACAAATACAAATATAAACAGCACTTCCAACTCAATTCAACATCAATTCATCAATTAGAAATGTAAATAACAAGTAAAAACAAAGAGAAATAGAAATAGAAAACTTAGCTTCTTGGCTAAATCATGCAACTTCTTGTACTTCTAGCTTTGATTATTCTTCTAGATAGCTTTAATCTTGAGATTTGTGGAAGAAATTGGAAGAAAAGAAGAGGAGAAGAAGAAGAAGAAGAAGAAGAAGAAGAAGAAAAAGAAAACGTAAAAGAGAGAAAAAGGAAAATCAAATGGCAGCAAAGGAAAATAAAAAGAAAAGGAAAGGATAAAAATAAATATATATATTTTAGAAATAAGGTATAGGTTTAGAACTATCAGATCAATATCTATAGTTCCAGAAGTATTTAAAAGATGATTTCTGAACCAATAGATTATAAATTAAGATCTTAAAATAAGAACTTAATTTAGGAATTTAATTTGGATACAAAGATATTTAATTTGAGTTCGGGTTTAAGAACTGATATTTTTATTCAAGCAAATGAACTCAAATTTTACTGAGATTTAGGAATTAGTGTTTAGGCTAAGAATCAAGAGTTTAGGAGTCCTCTAAACATTTTTAGAACATGTTTAGAGATTTTAGAAATTTCAAATCTCAAAACCAACTTAATTATTAGCTAATTAAATTAAGCCAACTTGTCTAATTAAATCCTATAAGTCATTTGATTCATTTAATCTATCTAAACTCAATTTCTAATCTAGGTGAAGATTTGGGGTATTTCAGATTCCATGCAAAAAGTGCATTGCTTCAAATTAGCATACAACTTATTTTCTCTCAAGACCATAAAAACAACTTGCAAATACTAAACATGCTCATCCAAATTCTTACTAAAAATTAGACTATCATCAAAGTAAACAACAACAAACTTCCTAATAAAAGCATGCAAAACATGATTCATTAATCTCATAAAAGTGTTAGGTGCATAAATTAATCGAAACGGCATTACCTACCACTCATAGAGGCCATGTTTAGTTTTGAAAGCTGTTTTCCACTCATCTCCCTTTTTCGTACGAATTTGGTAATATCCACTCTTCAAATTAATTTTAGAGAACAAACAAACACCATGTAACTCATCAAGCATATCATCAAGTCTAGGAATAGGATGCCTATCTTGTTGATTGCTCAACAATCCACATGCATGCATCATGTTCCATCTTTCTTTGGTACCAAAATAACAGGAACCAAACATAGGCTAAGGCTCTCTCTTGCAAACCCCCTTTTTACCAACTCAATAACCTACCTTTGTATCTCCTTTGTCTCCTCTGGATTTGCTTAATATGCTTGTCTATTGGGAATTGAAGCACCTATAATGAAATCAATTTGATGTTCAATGCCTCTTAAAGGAGGCAATACTTTTGGTATCTCATTGGGAAACAAATCATCAAATTCCTGCAAAAAAGAAATAACCACACTAGATAGAGAAGGATTAAGCTTATTAGTGAAAAAATAAATACCCATGTACATAAGTACAAGTAGTTACTGCCTTGCCAATATAGCACTCTTAATCTCACTTTTTCCAGCAATATAATTCACTCCCATACCTTTCCTCTACTTTGTGTCCCAGAGTTTGATTCTTTCCTCTCATTACTAACCAACGTACTTTTGTCACTCTTTTCAGACTCACATTCCTACTCCTTTTATCACTCTCATCCTTTTGTTGAGCAATCACTTGTTTTTCTCCTATTATGAATTCTTTTGCTATCCTCATCTGATCCTCACAAGCTTCCCATGGTTTAAGGGGTGTTAAAATCACATTCCTTTTGTTTAGAATAAAAAAATAGTGGTATTGTATCCATCATGCTTAATAGGGTTGTTTTATACTAGGTTGCAACATCTACAATCAACAATATTGAGATAATTTAGAACTTTAAATTAATTAATACAATAAAAATTTAAATACATTATAAAAGAAGAATATTATAAGTAAATGTAGAATTAATACAAAATAATAATTTTCTTAGTTAGTGTTATAGATTTATTAAAAATATATGTTATTTTAAATTCGCATTGAAAAATATTTTTAAAATGGGATAATATATGTTTTTGAAATTTTCAAATATATGACTTGATATAATGATAAGTGACTTTAATTTTTGTGCGACATTTCTCAATCTAAACATCTTTTTTTTTTTATTGCGAACTTAAATGACTATTAATATTATTTATTAGAACTAATCTTTTAAAACCAGTTCAAACCGAACCGCATGTGAAGCAGTTTGGTTCATTAAGGATTTAAACCAAACTGTTTTGCATGCGGTTCAGTTCGGTTCATCCCTTGAACCGAACCAATCGAACCATGAATACCCTTAGTTTAACTCCCCTATCAAACTATCATGATCGTCCCAAGAGAATATGACTAGCTTGCATTGGTACCACATCACATAATACTTCGTCATGGTAATTTCCAAAGGAAAAAGCTATCGGAACCTATGTAACATCTTAACTTCTCCACATTCATTTAACCATTGTAATTTGTAACGCTTTCGATGCTTCAAGGTTTTTGAATTTAGCTTATCCACCAACAAAGTTCTAGCAACATTTGTATAACTCTCACTATTGATAATCAAGCTGCATACCTTGTTATTCATATGGCATCTAGTATGAAAGATATGTTGACATTAGACCCCATCACCGTCATCCCTAAGCTGAATGTTAAGATTTCACCTAGTGACTAGTAGCTCTCCACTCACGTGCCCTTCAATATCCACATCACTATAGTCCTTCAATGGTGGCATTTCATCTTCACTTGAGTTGGCACTCTCTATATCACCATTATCCAAGGTAACCATAGCCCTCTTATTTGGACATTGAGATGCAATATGTCTAAATCCTAGACACTTGAAACATGTAACATCACGTGACTTAGAGGATAATTTAGTTTTAGCTTTACCTTTTAAGGAAGCAACTAGATATTTGGCTTTCGTATCCTCTTTTGGTTTTCAAGCCTCTTTGTTATCCTTCCAATTTAACCTCCATGAAGAGTCAAAAGTCTAACCAAATTTGGAAGTTCCTTTTGTTTTCAATTGCCTTTCTACTCTGATAGCCTTATGTAACAATTCCTCCATTTCCACATAATGTTGCAAATCTACCACATCAGCAATCTCTCTATTTAGTCCACTAGTGAATCTAGCCATAGTATCCTCTTGGTCTTCCTCCACCTTAGCTCTAATCATAAGTATTTCTATTTCCTTGTAGTGATCCTCCACATCTTAAATCCTTGAGTCAAACTCTGCAACTTTCTACACAAATCTCTATAGTAGTAACTAGGAATAAACCTTTTGTGCATCACAACCTTCATCTCCTCCCATGATCGAATAGGTCTTTCATCATATCTACAACTATTAAGCACCAGTTGATCCTACTAAATATTAAGATAATCTGTAAATTCAATTGCTACCAATTTAATATTTTTTTCCTCAGAATAGTTATGGCAATCAAACACATGATCTACTTTCTTACCCACTCCAAGCACAACTTCGGATCATTTTTACCTTGAAAAGAAGGTATTTTCAACTTAATACTACCCAAAATGTTGTCACATTTTTTGGCAGTCCCTTTTCCTCTTATGAAACTAACCTCTTTAGAATCGGACCCTCAGGACTAATTTCTATGAGATTTAGACCTATTAGGTGACCCTAAATTATCCAACCTCATGTTTAGAGCCTTGAATTGATCTTGTATGTTTTTCATAAACTACTTCATATCAGCTTCAGGATTTTCGCCACCACTGCTGGTGATTTTAAACCTGCAAAAAGCGATGAAAACTAAAACAGCTAGGTTAGTCCTCACACATTCCCTAACGTGTTTACACTCAAAACATGTGGATTCACTCGTATTTCACTCAAGTTTTGGCTTTTCACAATGCTGGACTCAACACTATTACCTTTTACTACTTAACTTTCCCTTGTAAGTTCTTTATTTAGAACTTAATCGATGATTTCAACAAGTAAATAATAGTGGCAAATCAGACTTAATAACTATGAATCCTAAACAAACAAGAAAGGCAAAATAAAAGAGACAAGAAACTAAGGAACAAGGAAACTGAAACTAAAAAGTCAATGGAAAAATCAAATAGACAAGAAAATAAGGAACAAGAAAAGGTAATCCAATAGATCAATGAAATAAAAAAATCCCTCTTTGGACACAAAGTATTAATTTTTTTTAGACTTCTTCTTCTTCTTCTTCTTTTAGATTAAGGACAAGAATTTACAAAAGAAAAGAAGATTTCAGGGTGAAACAAGGACGAGTAGAGGAAAAGACAAAGGAAAGATCAAATTGATGCAATCAACAAAGAAAAACAAGAAGAACACACAAGTGTTGCAAACAAAAAACAATTAAAAAAAAAGAAAAAACTAAAGAAGAAAACAATAAAGGAAAAGAATACTTGATTCAAGGAGAAAAAGCTCTAATACCAAATGATGTGAACCTCAAGGATAGGAAACTAAGACCCAACGAGCAAAGATAGAAGAGAACCCAAAGATCATCTTGAAACAAACAAAAGGAACTTAACCCCAACCAAACCTATCAATTGAAACCAAAGTTATTAGGTTGATCTTCTCAAGTTTCTATGTTGTAGAAATCTGATTGAGTTCTTTCACAAGAACTAAAGGAAAGTCCTCACAAGGAAGACGAAGAAAATATTTTCATTCATCAATTGTTCTCTGAAAATCTGTACATAAAAACTTTATATAGGCTGATTTAATTGGCCTCGAGGAACTAACAATCAAGAAAAACAACCTATTAATGACTTCTAGAAAAATGTAAAGACAAACTTGCCTAAGAAACCAAAAATTCTTACAGTCCTTTGAATGATATTTAAAGTAACATATAAAGCCCAAAAATAAATAATCCTAAGCCCAAATATAGACATAAGCCTAAGAATTTAAATTGTAGTATCTTCAGCCCAAAAGTCTTCATCAGCTCCAAAAACATCATCAAATGTAGATTGGGCTACTTGAAGCTTCAATATTTGAATGGCTTTAATCTTCCACGTTCAGGACTACTTTATCTCCTCTTCTATGTAAAATATTAATTAGTTTAGGAGATGTGTTAGAATTTTACTAAATAGTCTCCTTCTCTTGAATTTCCATGATTAATTCATGCAAAGCTTTCTTCATTCGCTTGGCTCATATTTTTGTCATTGGACCTCCAATTCCTTGTAATGGATCATTGGACACCGTTGGCTTTTTAAGGTTTGATGTCATCTTATCTCCATCACATATGGTCGATGGTACGGTCATATTACAAGCCGCATGGCTCTCTGGCATCACTTTTTAGGCTCTATACTATCTTTTGTATAGGCTATATCCCAGGGCATACAACTCTCTGACCTATATTTTAGGCTAATATGGTCCTCCATATGGGTTGTATCATAAGGCATATGGTTCTCTTATCCATGTTCTATGTTGATATGGCCCTTCGCATAGGCGGTATCATAGGGCGTGCAACTCTCTGGTCAATGATCTGGGCTTGTACGACCTATCGCATAGGCCATATGTATCAATGTGTGGAGCTAGTTTATCAACATAAAGAGTAGTACCATCCACCATATGGGGCGAATGGATCCATTGTACTTCAATGGATCCATTATACTTCAATTCTTCGAGTTTTCACTTCAAAATCATCCATTTTCTTCTTCGTCTTTCATCTTTTCTTCAAATGAGCATTTAAACAACCAAAATCAATAATGTAACTTAATAAGTGCCAACTTCTTATAACATATTTGATAAATTCTACAATTAAGGCTCAAGATTATGTTTAGGATAAGGGTATTTTAGACACTTATCGACATTTATCAACGAAAAATGTCTTTCCATCCCCACCTTAGTCAACTTTATGGTCATCCACCTTTGTGAAATTTTCTAGGCTCCTACTCCCAAGAATCGCAAGAAGTGGTTGAGTGGCTCAACAACCATTTGTCCAACATTTGCCATGAACTCACACTATCTTCATGACATGCCTCCACTCATTTCAACTATCCACAATCGTCTCTCTATAAATACAACATTGGATACCATCCAAGGATCATCTAGTAACATTAAGGCAACAATCTGCTATTCTTTTTACTTATTGCTCCATACGTCCCTCTTGACTTAACTGTTGAAGTGGTAGCACAACACAATCTCTCAATGCCCACTAGTCTATATTTCTTTAATCACATATAGGCTTATATCTAATCAATGCTACTACAAATCTAAGGTGATGACATTTTGGCATTGTTTGTAGGAATCGACAAAAAGTCACTTTTCCCCTATTTCATGAAACTTATCAAGTATTTTGGTTATAATAGCAAGAAGTTTAAAATAAATTTAAAAAATAATCATCACACTTCCCATGTGGATGAACAGGTTGTAACTTCTAATGCAGTAACCTCTATTATCGATCTACATTATTTAGAAGAATTAGAAAGGCTATGATGCGAGTTAACAACTTAAATGACAACATTTAGAGTCTTCAAGCTTGTTGGACAAGTTAGAATTTAAATGCGGCATTGTTGAAGGCACATATGAATTCGATGCAAATGAGTGTAACAATCTGGAGGAGAATTAACCACCACCTCTGCCATTACAAGTGGTTAATCAACAAGATCGATGTACAAATCATAGCAATCATGTTCTTGCTAGAATACATCAAGCTATAGCCTGCCATGTACTTGTTGCAGACCCAATCATATATTACCCTTTATAGCAATGTAATGATGATCAGCTCCACAGCATGCTTTTTGAAGAAAAGGAAAGTAAGAAGAGCATCCCATTTAAGGCATAGTTTAGTAAATCTCCTTTTGTTCTAACCATTCAAGACAAAGTACTTCCTTTAGGTGCAAAACTTCCCTCCTTAAAAGGATATGATGGTACCACTAACCTTGAGAACCACTTGACTCATTTTCAAACGTCAATGTTGCTCTATGGGTTTATGATACGAGAACCCTCGCAATCACGCTTGAGAACCCTTTTGATTATTATGGACCCCCAACACAGTAATACAAAAACCCACGAATTCTATTGGAATCAAACCCTAAGAAGGATTAGATATAGGTTTGTCTTAGTTTCTTGGTGATCTAAATAGTTAGAACAACGATGCCCTAACCCGAAACACTCCACAAAGAAGATGATCAAACTTCCTTGAATGTTCCTAAAAACATGTATTCTTCTCAAGAACACAAAGAACAAGCAAATAGCTTTTCGGTATTCAAATATGTTAAAACTTGTTTCAATACATCCCAACAAGACTATTTATAGTCCATGCAAATAGGCATAAAGAAACCCTACCAAAACTATTAAAATAAATAAAATAAGAGAATTCATCTATGAAAGGGGCCCATAAGCTTCAAAGGCTGGAAGCCTTATTATATTAAAAGAAAACCCAACATTGAAGGATCTTTATGTATTTTCACTTGCACTTGAAGTATATTGACCCGCACTTGATTTCCACTTGTTCCAAAGCTTTGATACCCATGTAATCCATCACTAGTATACGTCATTAAACTTTGGAAGTGTTGATTGAAAGCTTGTTGAATCTTCTTAGCTCGAGATCTCGTGATCGGTCCTTGAGGTAAGTTAATTGGACTTGAATTTCTTTGAACTTCAACCGTAGCCACTTGATCTTCATGTTGACTTGGCTCGCGATCTTGGATCGTTGGTTCATCTATAACAGTTTAGTCATATCCTTACCTACATGGTTTATCCAAATTCCATCAAATTTCATTACTTGCTTTGAGGAGTTCATTGAACTTGTTTTGAAGTAGTTCATGGCTAGCAAACCCCTTGAAAAGGACACATTGTCCTTCTATCTAATGAGACATCAACCTAGAGAAGCACTGAGAGAGTTTGTGTCGAGATAATCAAAAGCTACATTTAAAATCCTGAAATCAGACACAAGAGTTGCCCTCCGTGCAATCGTCCTTGGGGTTAAACCAAAGAGTGATTTCTTCAAGTCTTTGAGAAGAGCAAGCCTATATTTTTAGACTAGATCCGTGAAAGAGCCAAAAAGTATATCATTTAAGAAAATAACACTCGAGCTCATCAAGAGGTCAATAAACTTGTGCATACCCAAATAAAGACTGAGGTGGCAAGAAAGATAAGAGCTAGGTTAACGATCAACATGACCAACCAAAAGACCAGAATTCCTCCTCTTCATTAAAAAAAAATGGAGGCAATAGTGACTATTCAATAGTATACAAAATTGAGCTTGGTCAACATTAGGTCAGTTAACTCTACTCTTAAGAATATCTTAGGAAGTGGCTTAGTGGATTAGCAACCTCTCTTCCAATAATTGCTAAGCATTCCTACTATCTCTTCGACTTACCTCCACTTATCTCAGCTTCCTCTAACCACCTCTTTATAAATATGACATAGGATACCATTGAATGATCATCTAATAACATTAAGCCAACACTTGCAATTTTGTCTATGTATTACTCCATACATTTTTTACTGACTTGTCCATCAGTTTAGTCATTCTGGACAACCCTTTAGTGCCCACTAACCTATATTTGTTTTGCATGACCAATCACATCTAGACATGAATTCATTGAACTCTACCGGCAGATTTGAGGCAACAATAGTACTTTTTATTAGTTTTTTATAATACTTATCAGATAAGTTTGATATTTTTTTTTATTAAAATATGTCAATGGATATATTCAATGTCATCATTTTATTATCAATTATTGTGAATAAATTTTAAATTGATACATGTCATATATACACTTAAGAATTTGATAGATTTGACAAAATTTATTCATTTGAAACTATTTGAAAATGTTAAGACATAAATAAAAGGGGAGGGAAAAAAAGAAGGATAATTCAAATATGTAAATGTTATGTACATATACATCTATAATATGAGTGAAACACTTTAGCCTTACTGTATGAAGAACCTTAGCAAAGAACTTAAATATAAATCTCTAATTTTTAATATTTGTATATACACTCCCTTAGACATGTATGGTGCATCTTCTTATCTCCATAAGTAATATATTAATAGGTTTTTCAATTGATAGAATAGATGGTACAATTAAAACTTGATATCATAATAACAATGACAATAGTATTAACGATATCATAACAAAAAAGGACAACAACAATCATAATAGTGGACTTGTAAAATTATATTTGAAGATCCGAATATACGTAATGGCTAGTATGTAATAATTATAAACATAAATCATGTGATGCCTAAAAATATATTCTAGGATTGACAATTGCATATAAAAAATTTATAATAAAAGGAAATAGTAAAATTATAAATGTAATCGTGGTTCTTTGTAATATGATAGTGAATGATTACAAACATCACAAACTCAAAATGTAAATCTATTAGATAACATGTTAAAAAAAAAAAAAAAACCTCACTAGTGAAAAAAAATGGAGAATAGAGGCATTGAGATAAAGCAAAACTCGCCTCTCTTCTTTGTAAATATACAGATAAGAAACATGAGATGAGTTTTGGATTGATGAAGCTAATGAGGCAAGACACCTCATTAGCCTAGTTAGTTGCAAAACTTGCTTTTTCCCCAAAGGGTGGGAAAAGTCCCACGTTTGAAAATTCAGATGAAGCAAGTATTGCCTCTTCCCACAACTGTAAGTTTACTGCATGCCTTTCTTCTTCTATGTGCATAGCAGCATAATTCCACAAGGTTATTCACTTTCTACCAATTTCTCTCTAAAGTTCATTCGTTTTTTTTTTTTTTTTTTGAGGGGGAGGTGCAAAATATCTTATGAGGATAGAGGTTTTGGTCCAAGAAAGCCCACATCTTAGGAGGGTTTGAGGTTATGAAGAGGAAGATGAAGAGAAAGGATGGATCACATCTTAGTATCTTAACTTAATTATTGCTCTTATAATTTTCTAATTTAATTTTCATTGATTCATTATGTACATGTATGGATAATGAGACTCATGCTAAGGTTAATGAAATATATTGTTTATCTTCTTGTAAGTACTCTATCATAGTAATGGCAAAGGGATTTAGATGGGAAAAGGAAAATAATATTTATATTTTAAAAATATATATAAAAATGCCACTAGGATAAAAATAATCTCAATTTTAGGCAATATAACTTGGTCTCTTCAAGAGACAAGATTTAATAATACGGAAATACCTCGTTTTTTAAAGAGACGACGTCGGTATAAAATAATAATCTCGTCTCTTGAAGTGACGAGGTTAGTGTAAAATGTTAACCTTATCTCTTGAAGAGACGACGTCAATATAAGATACCAATCTCATCCCTTCAAGGGATGAGGTTAGTACAAATGTTGACCTTGTCTCTTGAAGAGATAGGATTGACACAATCATCTCTTCTTCCATCCCTCCAAACCCATATCTCACTCCTTGTTACATTACTCAACCTAAACAATTGTAACCTGTCAAAATCTTGTACAATCAGTTGTATAAATCATTAGCCATCCACCATAGAGAAATAACTTTCAGACTATATAATCTAACCACAAAAATATTCTCAGACCCAATCTATCTAACCATAATAGTATTCTAAAACCCTTTACCCCGACATAATAAAAAATGCATAAAACATAATATAAAAATAGTTACAATATTATTCAATTCATTACATCAAATGTATATAAAATACTACATATCATCATCATAAAACAAAAATATAAATAAAATCTAATCTACTCCTGCGTGGCTCACCTCCTTTGTCTCCACCTAGCAAAAGTATGACAAAATGATGTAGTCTAATGCAAAGCCTGTTGAGGATGCTCTATAAATGGATCAACTTGTGTGAATGTGGCATCCTTATCTCCACCACCACCAACACTATACTAGTGAAATGGATAGGGTATAGATCCATCCAAGTGAGTCCCTTCCCCTGGGTAGTCCCTCCCCCATATCATATGGTGATGAAGGTTACCTCTTATGTGGAGCTCCGGGGGTACGGACCTTTGCATATGACATGTCTAGCATCAAGACGTCCCCAGATGAGTATATGATGATGATGATTTGTCCATCATGCTGAACATGTGAAGGGTGAGGATCGTCATGATATACATGCATGGGTGAAAGCTCGTCTCTGATATTTGCAACTCTGTATAGGCCTTGCCTTTGCTCCTAACCCTGTCCTCACCCACTCCTCTCTCTATGTGGTATGTGTCTTTGTACTGGCTGAAGCTGAGGCTGTCGGTCATCCTCACCACTAATGATATTAGGTGTAGGTGTTGGTGCTGGTGCTGGATCATCGATATTAAGTCGTATAAACTCATCTACTATACGAATGACATCTTGAGTAGTGGTAGGAGTGTCCTTGGGTGGTTTGTTTGGGACCTAGTAAATGAAATCTACCCACAATTAAGAGTAAACATGTAGATTAGGAAATAACGAATACAATATACATCCGTATACCTTATGCAATCATTGAACTTACCATATATCATATAATGGCCCCCATACAATTGATCCAATGCTTGGTGATAGCATGATACTAATCAAAATAATCTCTAGATGTACTATTGGGGATATCCGGCATGTCCATAATGTGATCGCGCTTGTCATCCCGCTTTGTGACTCAGCTAGTGTGCTCTACTAAACAATTCCACTCTGAATGCCCTCGTACATCGAGCTCATATGATGCTCTTATATCGGATGGGGGTTTGGGATCCCTTGGGAGCTACTAAACTGTCTGAGCACCCGATTTGGATAGTAGTACTCGATAATGTGAAAGCATATCAGGGGAACTCATGCATGCCATACATCTCTATCAGACTGGCAGTACTCAGGCAGGGAATCCATTATAATAGAGTATGGGTTTCAAACAACTTGTTTAAGAAAAAAAAGTAAGCAATACATAAATAAAAATAACGAAACTGTGTACATAATACCACATAGGACATACAAAACCATACATGTATGGGGACCTATCAGTTTAAACATCCATTATACTCAAACAACAAATGTGTGGGGTATCGAGTGACATAAAAAATGGCACCTCGGTAATTGATGAGAGGGTGCCTCGTGGTAACTAATGTAATCTATCAAGACAGGGGAGGGAATGCGTAGGAAGTGCTCCCAAGCTCAGATCTGTTGAACAATAAAGGGCCCTGTAATGTCACTCGTATCATTGTGTGAAGCCATACATAACTGTCTGTAGAGTCATGCCAAGTAAACTGCTCCCCATACTTGCTATCCTACTCCCTCAAATTCCTCCAGCAGCTAGAGGTACATGATATGAACCAGATTAGACGATTTGTCCCCAATAATAAACCCCTTAACAACAATAGAATGTAGGCCTTAACATGGCATCAAACGGTAATATCATTTGCATCATCAAGTAATGCTCTAAAGTGTGTATCCAACCATAACATCTTCAAGTAGCCACCATCAATATCCGTGCTAGACACAAGTCTAACTCCTAGTAAATGGTCGCATAACTCTGGCCAATCCATCTATGCCATGCCGTGCCAGTAACTGCATGCCCATCAATAGGAAGGTCGCTGAGTGCTACAACGTCCTGTAATGTTACTGTCCACTCCTCGTCAGCATATGAAATGTATGTGTCGCAAGTCGCCATCTCTTAACTAATGCGGTAATCAGGTGCCAATTCAACTACACAAATGGTGCATGTGGGCACTTATGAAGCTAAACTGTGAGAGATATGTCTTTTCCTTTTTTAGCATATAGGCGTAAAAAATTTTTGATATTCTTGAAATTATGAAATTAAATAGGGCTTGGATAGAATTAAATAGGGGTTAAATAGACTTAGTCTTTTCCGCATAAAATATTTTTTGTATCCCTGAAATTATGAAATTAAATAGGGTTTTAATAGAATTAAATAGGGATTAAATAGACATAGTCTTTTCTTTTTTTAGTATATGGGAGTAAAATATTTTTTATATCCTTAAAATCATGAAATTAAATAGGGTTTGAATAAAATTAAATAGATGTTGAATAGACATAGTCTTTTCCTTTTTTAGCCTAAGCATGTATTTTTATATATCGATCTAAAGCTCTAATACCATATCTATGCATAGCAGTTATCCAATATGGAGAAGTTACTTGTGGAAAATATAATTATAATTATGATTTGTAATTAATTTCTTAATTTTTAAGACTAATTAAAGTTGTCCTCTTCCAATCTGTCAAAGCAATATATTTATTTAATTTATATATGTTAGGTTATTTTATTTGCACACGCTCGTGGGTGCATCTTCTGCTTGTACATTATTGTTGTTAAGCATATTAAGCAAAGGGTTTTAAAGAAACAAAACATGATATTCTTGAGTTAGTAATTTGAAAAGTATATATTGATAACATGTATCTTTTACAATTACTTAGTTTGTTTAAATAGTAACTTGCAACTAATCTTGTTTTCTTTTATAACAAGGAAAATCTAAGAAATATTTTCTTAAGGGAAAAACTTCTTGTGACATTTCATTAATAAGAAAGATTTGCTAAATTGGCAACTGCAACAATTATTCATAAATTACCGCTGTTACAAATTGTAATTACTTAACTTACCCAATCCACCCATTAAAGATACTTCATGGATCCTATGTTAATTTTTTTTAATGACTTTGAAATTTTATTCACTATGAACTTATACAAAATGCACATGTTTGTAGAAACATATACTTTCTTAACTGACAACTTTTGGTTTAAGAAGTTGAATAAAATGCCAAAAGTTGAATCAAATCAATCAACTCTTGAAGCACTAATACTGGTTTTTTCTAACATATTTCATTTTGTTTATAATTCTACTGAAATCAAGATATATAAGTTCATTGTTGTTTTTATAATCATCTAAAAATTCAAATAGAAAATTACACAAAGAAATATGAAACACCAATATTACGTGAAATTTATTTTTAAAAAATTACTCTCAACCAAATATATGTGCATATTTATATCTCACATGCTATATCTTAATTAAGAAAAAAAAATGACATGAAATAAGTTTTCCGAACTTCCTTATGTCTAAGTAGGCCTAGATACTTGCAAATATTTCACAAATTCCATTTGTACAATTAAACATCATAATTATTAATAATTAATTAATAACAAATATCATCTAAACTGACACTTGATAAAATCTAACCAATGTATCAAGCCATAAATTAGATTGTATCATTGCTCAATTAATGTTTTAATAATCATAAGACTAATATTTAGTTATAGATATATTAGTTATTTGCAGTTGCATAACCTTCAAATATAAACAACATGTATAGATTAACATTACAATATCATATAAATAAAAAAGTATTTATTTTGCTTCTTAACTTTATATATAATATTAATTTTATTACAATATCATAAGGTTAATTTACTATGATTGCACACAAGACTATAATTAATATTTTATGTATATACATTGTCCTTTTAAAGTCTTATATAATTCAACATTCTAACAAAGTTTTCAAGGTTTCTAATGAAATTCCAAAATGTTGCTATTTTTTATTTACAATTTTACACTCACTCACTCAAATTTGAATTTTTTTTAATTACAAAGGTAAAGTGTATAATATTATTGAGTTTAATTGTTGCTTTTTAGCTGCTATGTCTATGAATCTTTCTCCATATGATGGTGTTTTGGGGTTAATTATTTATATAGTTATAATTGATCTAAAAGGAAAAGTCTTGTTTTGGAATGAAGATGATGATAGCGATTTTAATTGGAATGGTGTTAGTTTTTGACTTCCTAGTCATTTAAAATTTTTTTTATACTATTGCAGTTTCCTAAGAAATTGCCTTAGCTAGAGACTGTATGTTTTTTTTTTAATCTTGTCTGGAAAATGATGTAATGAGATGGTCGTGTCACTACAACATTTTTTTTTTCAAGTTCTCTTAACTTAAAGTATTGTATGATAAATACATACATATATATATAATAGGTGTTTCAAGAAGTTCCCATACTTTTTGCAATTTCTTAAAAAGTTGAATCTCAATGATTTTTATTAGTATGTTAGAAGTCAAGACTTCTAGTTTAATTGCCTTTACACCGTGTTTGGATGAGATGCAAAGCTAAGGAAACCTATGAAAAGGAGGAAAAAGTGGCAAAAAATGACGGAAAACATGTGTTTGGGTGCGGTAGAAAATGCAGAAATAAAATGAAAAATTTCCACTTTTGTGTCCTTTATTTTCTCTCCATAAATGGGTGGAATTTGGCAAGAAACATGAACGTTATATCAAATTTTAATTTTTCTCCTTGGTAAATGAAGGTTTAAAATCAAATATGAGAACAATTTTGTCAATCACTAAGTTAATTTCTCTTCTTTTCCTTCCATTTCCTTTTTAAGTTATCAAACATAAAAACCAACTTTTCAATCATTTTCATTTTCTCTTTCACTCTTTTCTTTCTACATATTTCCATTTTTAACAAACTTGCCAAACATAGTGTTAAGGAGAGATAACTTCGCGAGAAATTATAATAGTATAAGTCTCTCTTAGGTATGCAGAGAGTGAAAAATCATTAAAACTCAACTTTACATGATTAGATTTGAGGTTACATTTAACACCATCTCAATTACAAACACTATTAGTATTTATAGATTTGTATACATATATTTTTTTTGTGTTTGATAGCATATGCATCTATGTTTGATTATTATTTCTTACTATAAAACATGAATTACCAACCATATATCACCTTTCAAATTTTCATTCTTCTATTAGAATCTTTTAATAAACTTTACATTTTAGATATCTATATTATTTAAATTGAAGGTTTGCTATTGGTGTCATTTTTGGTTTTTTTTATTAATTGCTCTAAATATTAAATCGTTTTTATTATATACATAATGAGTTTAAAGTAAAATTTTATAATTTTAATGAAATTTTCAATAATTTAAATTTACTAAATGGTTTCCTCCTAACTTCTCGTTTTCTATTGTCATTTTTTCGGGAAATTCTATGATCCAATCATTAATTTTGACGAGACTGGTCCCATCGACTATCCAACACTTCACACATTACCTAACTATGATCAAATCACTAAAATAATTAATATTGCAATTACTATTTATTTTAGTGGTTAGATGATTGACGTCAACAAGACCACAACAACTTCCTTATTTTTCTGCATATTCTTTCACACATTTTCCTTCACCACTTAGCATTTCCAATCATCATGTACATCCATATATTCTTAGTACTCCATCTTAATTTTGAAATCATTTTTCGATCATTGATAAAAAAAAAAAATTCACTAAGAATATTCCTAATTTCGCTCTCCAATTTCTTAGTCCTAATTTCCCAAATTAAATTCACTGGGAGAAAAAGATGAAGAAGTTGCAATCCAATGCAAAAATATTTATTGGGTCACATCAAAGCTATGATCTTTCTTTAATGGACAACAAGAGCATTCCTGAACTCATTACATTCTTAAAACATGCACATGGGAATCCCCTTTTAAGGAAGTCAAGAGTATCCTAGTGGAGAGAGAAGAAAAATGAAAAATCAATTGTTGCTTAATATGTATCGACTACTTTAAAAAATAATACAAGAGTAGTGGTAGTAAAAAAGAGCACAAAAAGTTGAATTAGGTATGAAATTAGACTTTTAAAAATTTATGGTACCTAAAAGAGGTATGAAAAGTTTAATAAAGTATGAAACTAAACTTTTTAAAAGTTTGGATACCTAATTGTCAAATTCATCAATTTTCAAATACCCTCGGCTTTTTTTTTTTTAATACTTCGAAGGTTATATTTGATCAATGGAGAAATGCAGAAAAAGTGTAAGAAAAAATTAAGACAATAGTGAAGATTATAAAAATATTGTTCATCTTGTTGTTAAGTATATTAAGCAAAGAGTTTTAAAGAAACAAAACATGATATTTTAGAGTCGGTGATTTGAAAAGTATATGGTGACAACATGTATCTTTTACAATTACTTAATTTGTTTAAATAGAAGCTTGCAATTAATCTTGTTTTCTTTTATATAATGGAAAATCTAAGATATATTTTCTCAAGGAAAAACTTTTTTTGACATTTTATTAGTAAGCAAGATTTGTTGTTATAAATTGGCAACATCAACAATTATTTATAAATTACTACTATTACATATTGTAATTACTTGACTCACTCAGTCCATCCATTAAAGATGCTTTATGGAACCTACGTAAATAATTATATACACTATGAACTTATTAAAATGCAGATGTTGGGAGAAACATTTACTTTCTTACTTGATAGCTTTTAGCTTGGGAGCTTGAATGAAATCGATCAACTCGAAACACCAATATTAGTTTTTTTTTACCATATTTCTTTTTGTTTATAATTCTAATGAAACCAAGATGTGTGAATTTAATGTTGTTTTATATATAAAACTAATTAATTCATAATCATCTAACAATTCAAATTGAAAATTATATAAAAAAATATGAAACACCGACATTACGTAAAATTTACTTTAAAAAAATTACTCTCAACCAAATGTATATACATATATGTATTATATCTCACATGTTGCATCTTAATCTAGAAAAAAATGACATGAAATAAAATTTTCAATTAGCCAAACTCCCTTGATGTCTAACTGAGTCTATATACTTGCAGATATACCACAAATTCTATTTATGAAAAATCATTAAAATTCAACTTTATAACACAATTAGATCTGGGGTTACATATAAGACCATCCTAATTGCAAACATTATTACTATTTATACATATTTATATACATATATTTCTTTGTGTTTGATAATATATACATCTATGTTTGATTACTATTTTTTTAGGGTAAATTTGATTATTATTTCTTATTATAAAGTATGAATTACCAACCATATATCACCTTTCAAATTTTCATTCATCTATTAGAATCTTTTAATAAACTTTACATTTTAGATATCTATATAATCTAAGTTGAAGGTTTGCTTATGGTATTTTTTTGGCTTTTTTTCATTAATTGCGCTAAATATTAAATCACTTTTGTTATACTTAGTAAAATTTTATAGTTGTAATGACATTTTTGGTAATATAAATTTACCTTTACGGTCTAACTTGTCTTTTTTACTATAATTTTCCTAGGAAATTTTATCGTAATATTATTAATTTTGACAGAACCGATCCCATTTGACAATCAGACACATTTTACTTTACCACTAACCATTTACAATCCGTATGATACCTCATATATTTTTGTTACTCTATCTTAATTTTAATCCTTAACGTGATACATATTTCCCAACAAAAAGTTGCTTCTTTATTTTTTTTCCTTCCTTTTATATACATCTTTTCTATTAATATTAGACGAATACAGGTTTATCGATGTCAAAAAAAATGTATACCAAAATACAACAGTTACTCTTTTCTCTTTCTCTCATTCATCTTTACTTTCTATTTTTGCATTTTTATTTTCTCTAAAAATAACTGTTCTCCCTCTTTTTTCTCTACACACGCAACACGAATACATCATACACTAATTTATGATTAACTTACTTATATTGGATACCTTTGGTAAGTAAGGCAAATAAATAATGTGTTTCTTTTATATAAATAAATTATCTTTTAAAAGACATTGCTCATGCCCAAAATTATATGAAAAACCCATGGTATTAATATGATAATTTCATTATATATATTGGTAATTATCTATTTTATTAAAATCAAAGGTTAAATATATTCATCTTGTATTCACTAAACTAAACTAAAATAATTTTTATTTGATTTAATATATTTTTGGCACATGTTTCAAAGCAATGGGCTTAGCATATAATTAAACCACATAATAAAAATAAATAACATTTTATTTAAAAGGAAAAAAAACAAAAAAAATTAATATTTTTACCACCTACAACTAGAAGGTTGTGGGAAAACTTTTCATGGTAAAAATAATTGTATTGCACAAACCATTATGAATTTTAAAAATGATAATTATTTTGTTCATATTAAAAAATATTAAGATAATTTTCTTATATACTTCATTCTCACGACGCTGCTGCCTCTCCTTCCTATCTATATTATTTGAAATCATTTTCCCATCATTGAAATTTAAAATATTTTTCAATAAGAATATTCCTAATTTTGCTCTCCAATTTCTCTGTTCTAATTTCCTAAATTCAATTCATCGGGGAAGAAAAAAGGAAGAAGTTGTAATCCTCTTAAGACCATTTTAATGTAAAAATAAGTATTGGGTCACACCAAAGTTATGATCTTTCTTCAATGGACAACAAGAGCATCTCGAACTCATTACATTCTTAAAACACTCACTTGGGGAATCCCATTTTAAGGAAGTTGAGAGTATCCTATTAGAGAGAGAAGAAAAATCCAAACTTGAGTTTGTGAAGTTAAGGACAAACTTATAAAAATGCATATGTTTGGAGAAACATTTACTTTCTTAATTGACCACTTTTGGCTTAGGAGGTTGAATGAAATCAATCAACTTGAAACACTAATATTGGTTCTTTTGACCATATTTCATTTTGTTTATAATTCTAATGAAATCAATATATGTGAATTCAATGTTGTTTATTATGTAAAACTAATTAATTCATAATCATCTAAAAATTCAAATAAAAAATTACACAAAGAAATATGAAACATCAACATTACGTAAAATTTACTTTAAAAAAAATTCTCTCAACCAAATATATATATATATATATTATATCTCACATGCTGCATCTTACTTAAGAAAAAATGACATGAAATAAGTTTTCCACGTGGGCAAACTCCCTTGATGTCTAACTAGGACTAGATACTTGCAAATATACCACAAATTCCACCTATGAAAAATCATTAAAATTCAACTTTATAACACGATTAGGCCTGGGGTTACATTTAACACCATCCTAATCATAAACACTATCACTATTTATATATATTTCCTGATACATTCAATGTAGAGAACAATTAGTGCTCTGTTTCGAAATTTGCTAATACATTCTAAACGAGAGTTTTTTAGTACTGTTTAAGATTTACAAAAGTTGATTATTTACTCATTTAAGGAGCTTAGTTTGTAAAAGGAATTTGTAAAATTCCTAAAGTATTTTCTATTGCAAATCTGCTCAAGTAGGAGCGTTTCTTTGTAAAGGAAATTTGTATTTCCTTAAGAGCTTTTCAGTTTGTAAATCTGCTTATATGTGAGTTATTTACAAAAAGTCCTTAAAGGAGATATTTGTAAAAGAAGTCCTTGTGTGAGGCATTGAGAAAAGTCCTCGTAGGCAATGTGAAGTTCTTCGTGGAAGGAAAAGAGAAGTCCTCAATGGGAGGCATTTGAAGTCTGGTCTGGAGTTACCAGCATCATCCTAATTGCGATTAGGCGGAAGTTATCAGTGGGAGGCAATTGAAGTTTGGTGGTGTGTTACCAGCACGACACTTCATTTATCAAATGGAAGTCCTTTATGAAAGACAATTATAAAAGTCCTATTGTGATAGGCTTTGTTGTAATTTCTCGTCTAAGAGGTGTATTCATTTTGGAATAATCAATATAGTAGTAAAAAGTCCTCTTTGAGGCATTTGCACCATGGAGAGTAGGCAATGGGCTGAACTCCACGTTAAATCCTTGTGTTGCTTCTCTTCTCCCTCTGTGCTTCTTTATCTCTGCTTATTTTTTAACTAGTTTTAATTAGTTTATTCCGCTACATCTGTTTGTTTAAGTTTACTCTTGTCTTATTTTGGTTAATTAATCTGGTTTGATAAAACAGAAAAATTTATAATACTTAATTTACCCCCCTCTTAAGTATTCCTTATGTATTATTTCTAACACATATTTCTCAACAAAAGGTAGCTTCTTTATTTTTTTTCTCTTCCTTTTTTATATATATATAATTAACCTACTTATATTAGATCCCTGTTAGTAAGTAAGGCAAATAAATAATGTGTTTCTTTTATATAAATAAATTATCTTTTAAAAAATATAGCACATCCACAAAATTAGAATAATGTATTATCAGGTTATATGAAATACCTATGATATTAATGTGATGATTCCATTATATATATTGGTAATTATCTATTTTATTAAAATCAAAGGTTAAATATATCCCTTTGGTATTCATCAAACTAAAAATAAAATAATTTTTATTTGATTAATTAATATATTTTTGGCACATGTTTCAAAACAAAAAGCCTAGGATATAATTAAATCACATAATAAAAAAAATAAATAACATTTCATTTACAAGGAAAAAAAACTAAAAAAATTAATATTTTTGCCACCTGCAACTAGAAGAATGTGGAAAAACTTTTCATGGTAAAAATAATTGTATTTCACCAACCATTATATATTAATATTAAATGAGATTCGTATTAAAAAAATATTAAAATAACTTTTTTATATACTTCATTCTCGCCATCTTTCCCTCTCCATATTCATGTCTTATGTACTTTTCTTCTTACATACTCTATAATAAAATTCTCCTACTCACACAACGCTAGTGCCACTCCTTCCCTATCTATGTTATTTGAAATCATTTTCCCATCATTGAAATTAAAAATATTTTTCAATAAAAATATTCCTAATTTTGCTCTCAATTTTTTAGTCTTAATTTTCCAAATTCAATTCACTGGGGAAGAAAAGAGGAAGAAGTTGTAATCCTCTTAAGACCATTTTAATGCAAAAATAAGTATTGGGTCACGTCAAAGCTATGATCTTTATTTAATGGACAACAAGAGCATTCCTGAACTCACTACATTCTTAAAACACGTACTTGGAGAATCCCATTTTAAGGAAGTCGAGAGTATCCTAGTAGAGAGAGAAGAAAAATCCAAACTTGAGTTTGTGAAGTTAAGGACAGAGAATGAAGCTCTAAAGAGAAAGTGCAAGGCTTTAAGTTTAGATTGTAATAATGGTGGTGGTGGTGGTGGTGGTGGTGGTGGTGGAGGGGGAGAGAGTAGTGCTGAGGAGATTTATGATTAGTTGGTTAGAGAATTAGTTGAAGGAAAAGCAGGGAAAGAAGAGAAGGAGGGTGATGATGAAGTTGGGATATTAAAGAGAGAGACTGAGGAATTGAAGAGAAAGAATGGGAGGTTGAGGAAGTTGATATTGGATTGTGTTGAGAATTATGTGGATTGGAACAATAGGTTGAGGAGTTTGCATCGGGATGTCGCGAAGCTTAAGACTATGGAAGTTGTTGGTTTTGGTGGTGTTAGTAAGAGTAGGAGTGGAGGGAATAAGAAGAGTAGGGAGAATTATGTGTAGAATGATGATAAGGGATTGTTGGGTGGAAATGGTCGTCATTTTGATGGTGGTGTGAATGATCATGCTAGTGTGGCCTCAGTCAAAGTGGAGGAAGCCGAAATTCTAATGGATCAAGGTAGTGAAATTGTTTACTTAGTAATTATATATCTTGTACTTTTTTTTAACTCTGATGTTCTTGTGTTGTTTGATCCAAAGTTGACGTCTAGTTGGTTGATTAATCGATGATTGATTGTAGTTGTCCTCTATTTGGTGTTATAAGCTACAAAAGACGACAATGGCATTGGTGGAAGTTGTTCTAAGTTAACAGGGAAAGACTTTTAAGGGTGATACATTTAGGTTGTGCAACAACAGCCTATGAACTTTCAAGTGTAGATATTGGATAAGGTCAGTCGTAACTTGTTTTTCCTATTGAAGGTGTGCTGATTAATGCAGTTTTCCTTCTTAAGAGAATTTGAGTAATTCTGAGAGCAAAAGCCCTCTAGACATTGTATGTTGATATTATGATTTTTTGATGATTATTGCAATTGAAAGACCATGATTGCTTGTTTGCTTTGTAATATAATACCGATAATGGATTCACTTCTTGTAATAGACAGTGAACAAACACATAACAATTATGTACCTTTACTCTTATTTGATAACTTGTATATCTCAATTTGGTCATGTTCTTGTCAAGATTTTTGAAGGGAAAAGGAAACTTTTTTTTTCATAGCTTGTTAGTTGAAATTGAAACCAACAGAGAGTAGGATGTCAGTTTTGAATGATGTATCTAAATGATAGAGTAAACGCTTAGCATATCTGTCCGCTAGCTCAATATAATTACCGAAAAGCACAGAGAATATTACAGAGGGTGTGGAAAGTTTATGTTAAAAAATGCTAGTCATTATGTGTGTGTGTGGGGGGGGGGGAGGGTTGGTGTTTGGGGAACCCCACTGTACCTTTGCATGGGCCTTTTGTCATTTTCCTTCTATGAGGGAACAATGGGTCGGGTTGCTCATCCTAGCAAAATCCTTGACTTTTGTCTAGTTTAACTTTGCTCACTTCCAGGGAAAAGCTTCACTTATATAAATGCTTAAATTTTTGTGCTTCTTCTTTTTTCCCCCCTATTCAGCACCATGCTGCTATTGCTGTTACATTTTGCTTAGAGTTTCAGATGGATTTGGTTAACTTACAATTGATAACAACCAATTTTCTTCAGTGTTCTTGTGGTTTTACACTGAGATTTACATTGCAAATATGAAAATCAGCAGAAACAAGTTCATAATGTGAAGAGGACATACTGAGAACTCCTTTTACATCATTTTGGTTGAATATTCTTGTTGCATGATGTGGGTTTTTTATAATGTCGTTTCTTTTTTGCTTGAAGAAATAACAATAAAAAACATTTTTAGTTCTGTCACAATTTGAACACTCCCCCCGTCCTGGAATCATGAGCGCTTCTATATCATCCACTCTTTGTGGTCAAAATTACCTTTGGAAGCCATCATGTTTTAAGTAGAAAGACATCATGCTGAAGTTAGAGCTACAGCCTGTAAACTGAGAAAGAATTCTTCTCTCACAGTGTGAGGCTTGTGGGTAGGTGGCTACTATTGTGTCATCTCGATTTGATTTTTAAAGAATTGTCCCTTTTGTTTTTTTATATAATATAAAAATGGATTGCAAAAGCTTAAAAGTTAAAAGTGTGACATTTGGTTCACAAATTACAATCAAGTATGAAAATGGAAGATAATTTTTTGGCATACCTTTTTATTTTTGTTTTTTCACCAAATTAGAAGCCAAGTGCCACCACTTCAACCTCCACCACCACAACCTCTACTGAAAATAAAACTCTACCCTTGCACTAACAACAATAAAAAAAAAAAAAAATCCACCACTCACACAACAAACCTAGAAATTTGAAACCAACCATATAGCAACCACCTCTACAACAAGCCAAGCGCCACCCTTATCTATCGTGATAACTGAACTCCACCACCAAATCTCCACACTAAAACCTCTACTGCCAACAATTTGACTGCTGGTTGGAAAAAGGCATGGAATCATGTTGGCCCTAAACAGGCCATGAGCCATCGGGGCTTAGACTTTGGATCCGACTGGTGATGCTGTGATGATGATGATGCAGAGATAGTGTAATCCTAAACAAGCAATGATGGTTTGAGCGATGAAGGTACGATGAAGTTAAGTTTGACATGTTGGAATTTAGTTAGTATGCTTGGTGGATAGACGACAATCTTTGTGACAAGGGGTTGTCATTTTGCGTTAAGGCAGCGTTGCATGGTGTTTCGCAATGGTTTGGTTATGAAGGTTTTGAGTGGTAGTAATGGGATTGTTAGATGGTAGTTGTTATGCTTGTTTGGTTTGTGTGTGTGTGTAAGTGGTAGTGATGGGATTCGATTGTTAGGGGTCAAGGTGGTGGTTGCTATTTAGAGAGGAAGGGGGTGACTGTTTTGAGAGGGAGAGAGATGACAAGATGAGTGAGAGAGAAAGTGGGAAAAGAGAGAGTTTAGAGAGAGATTGAGTAGAGGTACGAGGGAAGAAAAGGAGGAAACTGTGGGTAGAGAGAGAAATGTGGGTTAGAGATGAAGATGGAGAGAGAGTAGAGAGAGAAAGGAAGGGAAAGGAGGAGAACGAGGTGGAGGCAGAGGTGGAGGCGCAGGTGGAGAAAAGAGAGAGAGTAGAGAGAGAAAAGAGAATTGAAGAGAGAGAGTATGTGACATTTTTTTCCTTAATTAATTGATAGGTGTCAAACAATTATTGGTTAATTTGTCCACATAGGATAATATTACTAATGGTGTTAATAGAGGTAGTAAAAAGGGACACAAAAAGTTTTCTTAGGTGTGAAATTGGTCTTTTTAAAAGTTCAGGTATCTGATTGTCCACTTCTTCTAAGTTCAGGTACCAAAAGTGGCTTATTCCTTAAATAAAAATATCAATTATATTGACTTACATATTCACTCTAATGGTAGATGATCTAATCATGTGATTAAAGAAGTTCCCAAAGTTTTAATATATATATTGGGAAAAAAATTGAATCTAATTCCAAAATTGTGATTCATCCTATTTGTAACTTATTTTAATGATATTAAGGATATATTTAATTTGCTGAAAAAGAAAAAAACTAAAAACTTTATTCTTTTCTCTCCCTTTCTCTTCAATTTTATTACCGTGAATTTATTTATTTTTACATTAAAATACAATGTTTTATTATTATCATTATATCATGATTGCATAGAATATTATTATAACTCCCATTTCCAATTAGATTGGAAATCTTTATTATATACAGTATATTTTACCCTTTTGTACTTACAACTTTCTTTTCATTATTAGTATAAATATCATTAAATTATGCTATCTTTTTTTTCTCATCCTTTCTCTATTTTTTTAATCCATAAAAATCCTTTGTTCTTTCATTTTTCCCTAGGGGTGTTCATGGTTCGGTTAACCAGTCTGTGGCTCTATTTTTTGATCATAACCGTAATGATCGGATTTTCAATATCTTGATCCTAAACGAATCCATTATAAACAGTTAACCGCTTTAACGGTTAACCGTTTTTTGCGGTTAATTTTTTCGGTTTTCGGTTTTTAACCATTTAACATAATGATTATGTAAATTTTGCAGTTAACCATTTTTTTAAATATGTCCATAAAAAAAATAGATATTTTTTGTATAATTATATTAAAAACTAAAAATTAAGAATGTAATACATGTCAAATAGTTGTTAATATATATCAGTGCCATCAAGATAATTATCATCATAGTTTTTTACTCATGTGTTCTTATCAACCTTGATCGATTGAGCTCAATACAAAATCTCAATCAAACACCATCATTCCAATTTTCAAACATATATGCATTTGTTTCTTCTTATCTGAATCATTCATTTCAACATAATTCATATTGATAACACTAAAAAAATAATTATATGGGTATATTATAAATTATGTATATTTATAATTACGGATCGGTTAACCAAATCCATCGGTTTCTAGTATCTAAAAATCGAAACCGAAACCGAAAACCGAAAAATTAAAAATGTTAATCCTAAACCGAAACCGATTGATCAGTTAACCGTTTTTTTGGGATTGGTTTCTCGGTTTCGGTTCGGTTATCCTAAACATTCGGGGTTTTTTTTCACACCCCTATTTTTCCCAATCTTTTGGCCGTTGGAACAGTGAAAAAGAGGGGTTCAAACCTGATTTATTTTATTTAAAAAACCAATGTCAATGTCACTAATCTACAAGACTATTATTTAAAAATTTATGAGTTAGCCAGGCTTTTATCAAGCGGCCTCTAGTTTAGATCGTTTTGATAATCATATTTTATTTTAAGTTTGAGCTTGACTCATTTACAAATACTAGAGCCAAACTGAGCATTTTATCGAGTCTAAAATTCAAGCTCAAATTTGACCTATTTAGATAAACTGGCTATATTTTGAGCTCGAGCTTTGTTCATTTTCTATTTAAATTATTTCATAATTTTGATTTTTGTCATGTCTAAAATTAATAGATTATGTGCTGTTGTATATATCTATATTAAACAGCAATCAATTTTATATTTAAATTATATATCTATTTATATAACATATCATACATAAAGAAAAGAAAAACTAACGAGATCGCTACCGAAATTGTTGATCTTGCTTAATTCTTCTTAATTCCTTGAGATTACAATATTAAAATTACTATAATTACCAGTAAAACTAATAACCGAATCTAATTGAGATTTAGGGTCGAATTCCTTACCAAAGTGGATAAAGAAATTGAATTGAAAGCTCCCAAACCACTTGGATCCACTAGTATTTAATTGAACCAATGAAGTTGAGAGGAATTTGAGCATTGTAAGAGTGCCCTCAAAAATGAATGGTGGAAAAGAGGCTCACAATTTTAGAGTATTATTATTTTGAAATGTAAGTAACCTCTTTATGCATTTGACACGAGATTACTAAACTAGCTAAGAAATAATAGTAAATAGCATTTGTTGTTAAACTATCTCGAATAGATTAATTACTAATATACACTTAATTAACTAAATAAAATTGAGTGATTTTTATAGTCCCATTCATAGGCTGCCTCACCCATAATCCGACCACTAAAATTACAGGTGTAGATGAGTCAAGTTGAGCCTCTAAAGGCTTGGACTCGGCATGTTTAAAATTTATTGAACTGGAGCTTTTTTATCCAACTTGAAATTTATGCTTGAACTTAGCTCGTTTAGCTAAACAAGTTTTAGTTTGAACTTAAACTTGACTTGTTTACAAATCAAACTCTAGCCAGGTTGAGTTTTTTATCAAGCCTACTGAACTTTTATTGAACCTGAAATTTAAGCTTAATCTCAACTCGTTTAGATAGTTCATTTTCTATATTTTTTCAAAGCTAAAAATAATATAAAAGTGAGGTTGCAGACGAATTGAGTCCAGAAGAGCCGAACTTTTAAAAGTTTGGGTTTTACTCATTTAAAATTTAACGAGCTCAAAGTTGAGCCAAACATTTTATATAGCCTAAAATTAAGGCTTGAACTTAGCTCGTTGAGTTAGACAAGCTTAAGTTCGAGCTTGAGCTGAGCGACTTTTTATCAAGCATAACGAACTTTTATCAAACCTAAAATTCATGTTCAAGCTCAACTCATTTGGATAGCTTGTTTTCCATTTTTCTAAACCAAAAATATAATATATGTGCTGCTATAAGATATATATATATATATACATAATTATTATATATAAATTAGTTTTTTTTATTGTTTTTATTATGTAGTTATAGATTATATGTCATGCATAAAAATATTCATAAATCTACTAATGAGCTTATTAACTAGTCTATTTGCGAGCATGTTTACGAGCCTAAATCAACGCTCAAGCTTGACTCGTTTAAATAAACGAACTTTACTTAGGTTCAAACTCGGCTTGTTTAGATAAATGAGCTTTACTTTAGGCTTCGGCTGGACTCGTGTACTAATTGAGCTTAAGCCAAGCCGAGCTCGAGTAACTCGGCTCTTTTGCAGCCTTATATATAAGCGTTGCTATAAATATAAATACATAAAAACTAAATAAGAATTAGTTTTTGTTGTTTTAATTATATAGTTATATATATATATCATAATTATAAAACTTACAACTCTGCTAATAAGCTTGTTAACAAGCTTACTTGCAAGTCTGTTCATAATCTTAAACGAGTCTGTTTGCAAGTTGAATCGCGAGTTTAAATCAAAGTTCGAATTTGACTTGTTTTAAAAAATTAGCTTTATTTTAAACTCAAGCTCATGCTTCACCCACAATTTTTTTTTTAATAGTAAATCCCATTTTTATTCTTAAAATTTCATTCAGAGCAACTAAAGCTGCTTGTGATTTTGGAGATGTCCAAACCAGAAAAGCAATTTTTTTTTTTTTTAAAATTCAAATAAGCATGCCTATGCTCATTCGTCAATGGCTACGCTGCTCTAAGTCCTTCCTTCCCCATGGAAGTAGATGAAACGTTAGCCACAACCAGAAAATTCAAATTTAGATGATAAAAAGAAAATACCAAAGCATGCAAGCTCCGGTCGTCCCGCCCGCATGCCTTGGCCCGCGTGCCTTTCGTTTCGCAGCTTGTGAAATTAAGGAAGTTGTTACAGGATGGTGTAGAGAATCATAAGGATTTCAATGATTAGTTTTTCGAGTTTACAGCAGATGTCCGGAAGCTTAAGATCGTAAAAACTGTTGGTTTAAGCAATTTTGATTTGAATCATGGGAAGAATTGAGAAAATTTCATGCAAAATGATGATTCTGGTGTTGATGAGAATTCCATGCAAACTGAAATTCTGGTGGACCAAGGTAATAAAAACTGTTCATTGCTTGTTAATGGATGTCATACTAATTATATGTATTATATATATAGGGTTAATCTAAAAATTGGTATATAAACTTTCATAAAAAAGTTCAATCAGGTATTTGATGTTTAATTTTGAACAATTTGGTACTTGAACTTTTGTTAAAAGTTTAATCAGATTGAACTTACTTCAAATAAGAAAAAATGTACACAAGAACTTGCTTCATATACTAAAATTATCAAAATCAAATTTTAAGTAGAAAAATATATGCAAAATCTTACTTAATATACTAAATTATTTAAAACCAAACTTTAGATATCTGATTGAACTTTTTGCAAAAATTCAAGTACCACTTTTGACATTATTCCTGTAAATATATGTTTATATATATATGTATATATTTGACTGTAGGATTGCCTCATGTTGTTTGATCCGATTATTGGTTGACTAATTGGTGATTGATTTTAGTTGTTTTCTATTCGGTGTTATAAAGGAAACTATCCAAGTGCAGATAAAACACACCCCTGGATGCAGCATCACAAAGGATTTTATCATAGTATTGTCCTATAAATATGGAAACTCGCACATGTTTTATTTAGTAGCATGAGATATACTCTTATCATATAACAAATGCAATGTATATTGATGCGGACAACAAGCAGTACTGAGTCGTCCACTTACATCACCAACCTAAATTTCTATACCATCAGCTTACATTGTTTGATTTAGTTTTTTGGCCACTAGCGTTTCATTTATTTAATTTTTTTTCTTTATAATTCTCTATGTAATAGTATAAAATAGTCTTTAGGTTTGTCTTTTCCATATAGAACATTTGATACACTTTTAAACCCTAATTGAGAGAGTTTTTTCTCTGTAAAGTTGTAATTCTTGCAAACTTTGTGTTCTAAAAATCATTCGATGATTTGATTTCTATCCCTTACGCTTCTGTGATGCGTCAAATTGGTATCAGAGCGGGAAAATTTCCTGTAGAGATGTCAGGAGATGACAACTTAGGAGACGATCACATCCTTTACAATGCGCGGGATGTGAAAGTTCTACGAACCGAGTCACAAGTTCGAAGGGCGATGTTGGAAAACATCGGTCAGAGATTCCGATGTTTTGAACGGTGCTTTGATGACTTGATTGATCAATCAAATGCCAACAAGAATAGGAACGGTTATGGGAGACAACCAATGATAGAGTATGCACACGACGATCCTATTGTTAGATATGTTGTTGTGAATCTGAGGTTACATGCTTACGAAGATGATTCTAAGGAGGAAGATGAATTGATGGACGAATAGCTGCTACGATGACGAGGTATTGGTAGCAGATTAGCCATGATGACAAGGTATTGGTGGCAGATTTAAAAAAGGTAAGGCATATGGTAGTATTAGATATCAATACAGAGGTAGAGATCGTAATTTTGATGAATATTATGAAGATAGGAATGAATATGGAAGGAATTATTTCAAGCTAGAGGTAAATATTCCATATTTTAGAGAAGATTTAAGGGTTAAAGATTTTGTTGATTGGATTGCTGATGTTGAGCAGTTCTTTGATTATATGGTGGTGCCAAAGGAGAAAAGGGCAACATTGGTGGCTTGTAGATTGAAAGCGGGCGCTTCTGCTTAGTGGGAGAGGTTACAAAAAAAGTTAAATTATGAAGGAAAAACACCTGTTAGAACATGGTTTAGGATGAAGCTATTATTGGAAGATGAATTTCTTTCTCTTAATTATGAGGAAATCTTGTTTCAACAAGACCACATATATCATCAAGAAAAGAAATTTATACATGAATATAACGCAAATTTTATGACATCGACACAAAGGAATAATTTGAAGGAGGTAGAAGATGAAATTGAAAAATTAGTAGAACATCATGAAACTTCTAAGGTTGATCAATAACGTGTCACTATGGATGTAAATAAGGAAGGGGGAGTTTCTATAGTTATTGATAAAGAATGTGATTTTAAAATTATAGAACAGGAGGACAAGTAGAGAGAAGTCTTGGAGTTAGGAGAGAAAGGTGTATTAAGTGATCTAGAATGTTGTATAGAAACAACAAATTATTAATTATCAATGCAAAAATCAATACATGAAGTTAATGTTATAGCTATAGCTATATGTCTTTCTAAAGAAACTCATAGCTTTGAGTTTGAAGGGTCATAGCAAGGAGTTGATAATGATGTGGCATTGTAAGAATTAAATGTTTTTCATGACGTTCATGGAGTTTGATTGATTGCAGTTTGACAATAGGTATAGGCCACATGGAAGTAATTTGGTCATTGATATAAATAATATTTTTGGAGAGTTGATAACTCATCGAATTAACGTTAAGATACTTTGGAAATCATTAATTTGAAAGGGGACTTACAGATGGTGTAAAGAGATTGAGGGCGGATGCAATTCTAAATTCTAAGATAATTAGGATATTTTACATTACACTTGTTAAGATTCATTTTTGTAGGTTCATCTTTGATCCTAGAGGATACTTAATTATGATTGAAGGTGCATCTCCATCATCTCGAGGTTGAAGATACTTTATATCTAGAAGAGGACTCAGGGTCGAATTCTTCTCAAGTGGGAGAAGATGATGTGGACAACAAGCAGCACTACGCTACCCATTTACACCGTCGACCTAAATTTCTACACCACTAGCCTACATTGTCTAATTCGTTTTTTAGGCCGCTAGCTTTCATTTATGTAATTTCTGTCTTTTAGAATTCTCTATGTAATAGTATAAAATACTCTTTAGGTTTGCTTTTTCCATACATAACATTTGATACACTTTTAAACCCTAGTTGAGAGACTTTTTTCTCTTTAAAGTTGCAATTCTTGAAAACTTTGTATTATAGAAATCATTCGGTGATTTGATTTCTATTATTCACACTTCTGCGCTGCTTAGGTGTTCATTAGCAAGTAGGCCCAACTTTATTACCATGGCTAATATAACCACACAAGTATAGCTTCTCAACAATAAATCCATGCATTTTTCCATTTGCTTCACCTATTATGCAACAAATTATCGTTCTACCCATCATCAGCTAAAGTTTCAACACTCAAGGTATGTCTTACCACCAAATCCATTAACTTACCACTTTCATGAACATTTATTTCATCTTTCGCTACATCAAATGCACAAAGAGCTGCCTCAACATCCTCGAGTGTCTCCTTAGACCCCTTTCACTCTTTATGTCAAATTTAAGCATTCCTCATCTCACCACAATCACCATGTAATCTAGACATGGAGATGTTATGTGTCTAAAACTTAGACATCTAAAGCATTTAATCCTATTGTTCTTTCTATTAACAACCCTATATTTTGTCTTCTTCTATTCAATTGGTTTGACAACCTATCATATCATCATAATCGATTTTATCAACTCTTCTTGCCTCAGTCCACTTGAGGACATAACCAATACCTATTTTGTGATCTCTATTCTCATCAATGGCTCTTTAGCCATTAGGTCTGGCTATTCTATAGGTACTTAACTAGTGCCAAAAAGGAAGTTTATGGCTCTGCTACTCAACTTTTATGGCTAATTTAATGATGTCATTAAGACTTCAGAATGGTTAGGGTTCCATTGCATTAGCAATCACAATTTCAAAATGGTTTGGTTTATGCTTTGATTTGGTGAAGAGTAAACGGTTTACAGTTCGATTTGGGAATCATTTTACATGTTTAAACAAAACACTCAAACATATTGTTGTTTTCTTTTAATTATTTTATTAAAAAATTAATTGTTTTTTTTTTCAGTTTTTTATTTATATGTGTATCCTTCATAAGAATTAAATTAGATTGGTCATGTCATATTTCTAATATTATGGCGTGTCTACAAATTAGATAATTTTTAAACTTTTAATTTTTAGTGTTTTCAATATAATTTTTTTTTTTAGGTGATTAGTCCACTACTATTACATGGTTACTTATTAGTTTATGCAATTGATCATGTGTTGATTAGAAGCATAAGAAATTGAAATTTGCTCCTCTTATTAGGATGGCATATTCAAGTTTTGTCGAGTTCAGTATATCATTATAGTTTAGGATAATTCAAAAGAATGAAACTAGTATATGGTTATAGTTTTATAATAGATAAAACCTCTCTTCCTTTATAAGTTTTATATATTCATTTGGATAAATAATTTATTTTAAATGTTATTATTTGTATTTATATTAGTGATAAGAAATACGCAAGTGAAGCCTTTTGATAGAATATACTTTTATTTTAAAATAAAAAGGTTTGAATTGCAAGTTGAATTGTACAGAACCTTTTATTTGTTTAAAAAAATTACAAATCAAACTTTAAAAATAGTTTTGAATTTAAAGAAAAATCGGATCATAATATATGATTTAGTTCAATTCAAGAAAGATTATACTGAAATACATAGCTCCCACCTTTACTGCTTACCATAGATGATTGGAGTAGCATTAGAGACGTAACTGGATAGGTTCTTATAGGGCACCCGACTCACCTAATTCGATGAATATTCTCTAGGATTTGGGATGGGTTTTGAGATTATTAGTGAAATTCTATACAATTTCGGATCGGGTTTTTAGCATGAGTACTTAGAGCATGAAGCTGTTAAGATATATATATATATATATATATAACATATGGACCATCGTTATTACTATGCACATGCACCTAATGGAAAAGAAAGTATTGGACAAACGCTAAACCTAAAACCAAATGGGACTTTCGATTCTCTGGAAATTCTTAGGTCAAGCCACTTATTTTTTCTGTACGGCGATTTGTGTACAAGTCATTACGTTTCGGGGAGTATATTTTGTTTTAGATGTAAAATGTTTCGGGTCAATATATCTTGTCCTAGTCAGTATATTTGTGAAATAATTTCTTATTTACGGCAATAATTAAAATTAATTACTAATTTAAGGTCGTTTTGAAAATAATTACATAATTACAGTATCAAAATCGTGTTTATTAAATGCGATATAAAGTACATCACGAAAACCACTCGTGATATAGGTCGAGAAGAGAATCGCGATTAATAACGCGATATATGTGTTATCACATTCCTCCCTCCCCTGTTTTTCTTTCAATTAACATATTTTTTACCTGTCAAATTGATAATAGTAATTCATCTCACCTCTCAAATTGATAATAGCAATTTAGTAACAACAGAACATTATATAGTTTCGATCATCTTTCACATTGATAATAATGTATACTTTCAACCCATAACAGCTGTGTAAATAAGATGATTTCCAACCCATAACAATTGTGTCATCAACTTCATTCATAATCCACATCAACTATTTAAATCAAAATGAGAAACAAAATAATAGTTGCTCATATTATAAAGTCTCCTATACACAATATGAAAGAAAACTAAATAAATATAATTCAAGATTTGTTCTTTTTTTTCTAGTAAATGTCTTATTGCCAAATCTTGATGGTGAGTGTGGTTGTGATGTTCCAATATCAATATCGAGCTGCATATGATGTATCGTGTAACTCCCTCTCCCATATTTGATGAAGTAGGACGTGATGCTCTCATAGGAGCAAGTGGAGTAGCAATGGGTGAGGATACAACTGGGTCTGGTGTGAGATAATCAATCAAAGCAAATGATGGACAATCAAAGCTATCACCAGCTTTAGTACTAGGATGATCCACTATACTATCTGTATGAACTGTAGGAGTAGCTGCTGGTGGATCCATAGGAGCAATAGGAGCATCTGCTGGTGGATCCATAGGAGCATTTATAGGTGGATCCACAAGAGCAAAAGGAACATCAACTGGTGGACTAAGTGATCGATCTACTAGTGGATCTTGCTAATTTCCTCTTCCTTGTGCACGTCCTCTTCCTCTTCCTCTCCCTCTAGGTGGAGGCTCCTATGGTCTTCGCTCTTGCTCATCTGCATCAAGAAATCTAACTCCTCCAAAACATGCAATCTTTGTTTACTCCCAATTGCTATTGTCTTAGCTTCTTCTAATGTGTTTGCTTGCTCGATACGTCAAAACCATCTGACTACAAAATTAAATGTTATGAAATGGAAATTAGTAAGAGTATATTATGTATATGAATATAAATATATAATTTAATAGAGAATACTTACTGCAGCTCCTAGTAATGCTCCAAATCATCCTATGTACCGTCTTCTGATACTATAGTACCACTGATAATAGTCCTCCGAAACCATGTTTGCAAGTGCCTCATCATACTCTAATACAATCAGATTCTATCTCTTGTTCTGCCATCGATGTATATGAGGCTCGTGTTTCCTAGTCTAATCATCCACACTCTTCCCTCTGAGATCTATATTGTGGAGGCGTTTGTCCATTTGACAGGATTGTAGGATCCGTTGAATCCCACCAAATTGTTCGATAACTCTGTTAGGATAATATACCTCTATAATATGGAAACAAATCAATGGTACCCATGCCAACCACAAGTCCTGCCCCTCTCGGCATATAGGTAGCAATAAATCTAGTACCTCAACTGTATATGGCATCCAACATATCTATAAAATAACATTATATGTTAGTTGTTAATTTATAGATACAAAAATTTAAATAGTTGAATGGATATTTTTATACTACCTCATCAACTCTCTGAGTATCAAACGTTATCTTATAGTATGATACTGTATGGGAAGGAGTCTGTGACATATCAAATATGTCATGCCATATGTAGGATACTAGTCTTGCTAGTGGTGTAAGCCTATGCTGTTTAAGTGGAGCAATATGTGAAAATCTGGTCCATGCCCATAGCTGTAACAATATACATGCTCTACCCATCTCTACTGTAGAAGACTCAGATGCTTTACACAAATTTCTATATAGCCATGCAAGATAGGCTGACCCCTAGCTATATGATCTAGTGATCTCGAAGTCCTCTAACAATGGTAGAAACATAAGATATACCAAATTAGAGGACTTATTTGGAAATAGTATCTCTCCAATCATTTGTAGTGTATACGCTCTGGTATATCTCTATATAGTGATATCATCAACACCTGCTGGTAATGCTCTGAATGTACTCTCAAGCCAAGTCATCTTGATCCGTTGTCCTGAAAATTCTTTATCATCTGGCGAGACACCTAATCAATTTTGACATATTAATGTCCATGTCAACTTTGTCACTCCTGTAACTACACTCCCATCTATAGGCAATCCAAATAGCACTGCAACATCCTGTAAAGTCAATCCGACCTCTCCATGAGACATATGAAATGTGTGTGTCTCAGGTCTCCATCTTTCAACTAATGCAGTAATCAATCCACAAGCTAACTATATGAAGGGTAGCTTAGCTACCCCTAGGAATCCTGACTGCTTTAAGTATGGAAGTATCTTATCATCATGCTGTAGTAACACGCCATCCGTATTCTTCAATGTAGCCTCACAACGGCGGCATGTAATGGTAGTGTGCTCCTGCATTAAAAAAAAAGAACAAAAAACATTAATGTCATCACATGATATTATTATGTCATTTTTTTTAATATACAGTATAGTTAGGTAACATACCTCTCCCCACCAGACTGACTCAAATCTGTGAGCTGCTTGCTCTGTCAATACTGATCTATCTGCAGGACCCGGATCCATCTGCACAAGAAAAAACATGTTATATTTTCAAAAAACATATGTACAATTGGGTCTTTATATATATATATATATATATATAATACAGTTATATAAATGAAACAAGCATTGTATATATTTTGAAACCTTTTTGTTTTGCTAGTTTTGGCAACTTCTTCTATTGTGTCCTTCTTTCCTACATATTCCATAACAATTCTTTGATGCTTTCTCTTTAAGATCCATCTCGTTGTGAAATTGAGTTGTTCGTGGTCTTCCCTCTGTCCTTGCTTTATTATATATTAGATGTATTGTATGAATTAGTTCATGATCTAGCCAAGTGTTTCTATCTCCAAGAGGTTGGAAAGAAGTTCTATAACAAACAAGTTGGTTTTCCAAGTGATACCACTTCTCAATCTTTTGCATATGATCCGTGTTTAGACAAGCCATGGCTGCAAAAGCGTGTGAACAAGGTATCTTGAAAGTTTATCACTTATTACAACTACATATATTATTTATAATATCCACCCTTTGGTGGTGACCACCTTTCCTACCACCAGTTGCCATGTATGTGGCTATTTGTACTTCAAAAATACCAGTGGTTCTATTGAAAGCCGTCACTTTGTGTTTGGTAGCTGCTCCCTTCCATTTCTCTATCCTTCTACGAACACCTTTAGTGTAGATCTTCCCTTCGCTAATAGCTTTGGTTGCTTCATCTTGCCTCCCTTGGAAATATCCCACACAATTGTAAAATATTTTTAAAACTAGGGCTTATACAGGCAACGATCTTGCACCTCTTATCATTGCATTGTATCTCTCATTCAAATTTGTTGCCATTACTCCATATCTGAGACCTGCATCATAGGCACATGTCCATTGCTCTTTTGGAAGTCCGTGAAGTAACTTACAGCACTTGAGTGTCTTTTGCTTAGTTTCTCCATGTAGTATGTAAACTTTTTTTGCTGTGATTGAAATGTTACTGTTGTTACTATCTTTTTCAAATAAGTATTCTTGTATTTTGCATTGAAGTTACTTGTAATGTGTTGTCCACATAGTTTCCAATATGCAAAAGGAGGCTTCCATCCAACCACGTCATCATTCAGTGCTTTTATAATACCTTTATGTCTATCTGATATGATGCATAAGGGGAGCCCATCTTCTTGCAAGTATTGCAAGCAATTCTTTAGTTTGATCAGGAACCATGACCATGATGCGCTCGATTCTTTATCAATTAATGCAAATGCTATTGGTACTATATGATTAGCACCATCCAAACTGACATGCAACGAGAAGACTATGAGGATATTTTCCATATAAAAAAGTTCCATCTATGCTAACCACTGGCCTACAACTTTTGAAAGCTTCTAAGCATGGCCCAAATGCCCAAAATACTCTTCCAAATGTCACCTCATCTTCTTTATTAGTTTTCCTGAATTGCCAAGCTAGAAATGTTCCAGGATTACTTATTTTAATGGCCTGTAGTAGTTTTGGCAATTCATGTATGAGTCTTCCCAATTGCCATATACAAATTCAACTGCTTTTCTTTTTCCTTCCCATATTT